>CM066206.1:32283115-32883115 GCA_033675395.1 Rhodiola chrysanthemifolia | reverse complement strand
TGTTCGAAAGCTCTTGTTTGAATATTAGCTTTATGCACTAGCTCATTCAGACTATACCCGCTTTCTCCATGCTTCAACTTGTTTCTATTATACCAAAGGAGCCACAACGAAACTAGAATCAAGTGTCTCTTCCTGAGCGTGAATCGGTTCCAGATATAATGGATAATATCTGCAAAGGTTGCAGATTCTGGAAGCAGACTCAGCTCGGTAATTCCCAATTGATCCCAAATCGCTCTCACAAACCAACAGTGGAGAAAGATATGTGCATAAGTTTCTATTTTATATCCACACAGCCTACATTGTTAATCAAGCCACGTTTAAACAAGCTAATACCTGTTGGAAGGGCCTCGTGGTAACCACGCCAACCGAAAATCTTTACTTTCCTTGGGACTGCCATTTTCCAAAAGGACTTCCAAAATTTCTGGCGCTGAGAATAGTCAGAGCATCCTATCTCCTGGCTGTTGTCCATACCAAGCAACTTCATCAACAAATAATAAGCACTTTTCAGATCAAAGACTCCAGAAGAGTTAGCTGTCCAACTAATAATACCATTCTGGTCTTGAATAGAGCCTGCCCTCAATATCTCAAACCCTTTGGCAATGCTTCTCCAGCAAAATGAAGGTCTGTACCCAACGCTGCAGTACAACATGTCTGAGTTTTGGCAATATTTAGCCTTATAGATCTTCGAGATCAGCAGATTAGGCTGAGTATAGATCCTCCATGCTTGCTTAGCAAGATATGCAATTTCAAATCCTTGAAGCCTAATCCTCCCATATCTTTATCCCGACAAAGGGCCTGCCTTTAACCCAGTGGATAGGTTTCTTACTAGATGAGCTAGACCACCAGAATCTTTTAATGGAGCTATGCATCTTCTGGATAGTGTCCTCGGGAAACTGAAAACAGTTCATGGCATATTGAGGAAGTGCTTGAAGTACGGACTTTATGAGAACTTCTCTGCCTCCAGAAGAAAGGTTCTTAGATTTCCATCCCTCCGTCTTTTTCCAGATCTTATCGATCAATCCTGAAAAATTCAGTGTTAGTTTCATCTTTAATGTCAATGGAAGACCCAAATACTTATCATGATGGCTAACAATCCGCACTGATAGCTGGGCTTGTAAAGCATTCTTTGCTGTTTCCGTAACATTAGGGGATAGTGCTAGTTTAGACTTGTTATAATTCACGACCTGGCCAGAAATGCATTCATAATTTTTCAAAAGAGTCGATAAAGCTTCAGCAGTCCTATCCCCCCACCTTGAAGAGAAGTAAGCAATCATCCGCAAACATCAAGTGAGTAACATATGGTGCATCTCTGCTGATCTTGATTCCTTCAATACACCTTTCCACCTGAAGATTTGACAGACTATAGCTAAGCCACTCAGTACAAAGGATGAATAAGTAAGGTGATAGCGGGTCGCCCTGCCTCAATCCCCTTTCCGGCGCAAAGAATGTCGTGATTCTTCCATTAATACAGACAGCATAACTCACACTAGATATCTGAAACACTAATGTTTGCAACTATATGAAACAGTATATGTAAATCACAAAGTTCGCACTCATCCACTATTTAACCTTATTTGTATAAGGTGGCACTGAACGCAATTATGGACATGTTCATCACCAACTTAATGTGCCTCGTTAAACGATGGTAATCCTAAATAGTCAAGCAAAAAATAAATACTATTAATAGTTCTCTTTTTATAATGAATAATAGTACTAATAAGAGGAGCGTTGAACTCCTTATTTTTTTTCGAGAACTTGAGACTCCAATCTTTACCTTCCAAAATGCAAGATGCATTTTGGTAGTGACACATGTCCTATGCAGATTTTCCAATATGCATTCAATGCAAAGTCAAAGCCACCTTTTTTGTCTTTGCTTTTTGGACATGTGTCAAATACAGATTCAAAGATGCATCATGATCTAATGGTGAGATTTTGGTTCTCAAGTTCTCGAATTTTTAAGGTTCTCAACCGAGCGCTCCCCATACTAATAATTATTAGGGAAAAGTACAGTTTGAGGACCAGAACTATCATCATTTTCCAACATGTGGGCTGAACTATAAAAACTTCCAAACAACGGGCAAACTATCGAATAATTTTCCAAACAAGGGGCACCGTCTAACGCTGTTAGGGTTTTCACTAACGCCGTTGGACGGCGTTAACTCCATTAGTTAATAAATTAATATAAAAAATTTTAAAAATTTAAAATTCCCAAACTTTTTAAAAATATGTTAAAAAATTGTTAAAAATTAAACGAATTTATAAAAAAATTATAAAAAAATTGAAAACATTAAATTTTAATAAAAAGGAATATAAATTTTTTGATCCCTAATAACTCTTATATAGTTCAAACTAGATAGGAACAATAATTAATATTTTCTTGAATTGTTTGTAGGGGAGCTTTGTAAAAATATTTTTCATTTTGTGTTTATTTTTTCTAAAGTTTGTAATTTTTATTATTCAAAAATTTTATTTTCTTTTTTATTAAAAATTAATTTTGTTTAAAATTTTGTAAATTTTTATTTTTATATTAATTTATTAATTAACGGCGTTAGTGAAAACCCTAACAACGTTAGACGGTGCCCCTTGTTTGGAAGTTTTTATAGTTCAGCCCACAAGTTGGAAAATGGTGATAGTTCAGGTCCTCAAACTGTACTTTTCCCTAATTATTACCACACTGACATTTTCTAACCTCACCCGCCATCCGTGTAACATATACAAAATAAATTTCTGAAACAATAGTAATACACCCAAGATCATATAACTCAAATTACTAAAACCAATTCCTAGGAACTTAGCTTCTTTGACTAAACTAGAAATGGTTAAACGGAAAAGGGTCATAGTTGAGATGGCTTGAACTTTTGACTTGGTGATGAAGAGGTACGGGTTCGACTTCCCGAATAGCAGTTGAAAAACGAAAGATTAAACTAGATACATCTTGATATTATTTAAAATTTGGAGATGTTTGTTTTACTTTGTTTAAACATAAAACCATTTGATTGGTTTGGATGGGTTAAGATCCCGTGAGAAGTGAGGTTATGGTGAGAAATAGGAATTAATTCAGTCCATAGATATTTCTTACTCAACAGCCCAGATTAAACACCAAATAATATTAAAAATAACCTAATCGACGCTTGTGGGGGTAAATTAGTCACGCACAATTTCTCCAAAACACCAAATCTCGCTTATTGAGAAACGGAAATTGCGAAACCAAAATCGGGACTTGTGAAGACTCCAGACCTAATCGACGACCGAAATCTTCAAGAGGACGGCCATGGAAGACAGGCCGACCACTCAGCTAAAGAAAACGCACCAAATATACGGTAGGTTTCCCTAACTACGGGCTAGGGTTTGGTAAATTGATCACAATTTGTCGAAAGAGTACATTACGTATTTTAGGGTCAAACGCTAAGCTTCTGTATAGATGCGTGGCATAATACGTAGCGCACTTCAGCAAGATGCGTAGCATACTGCAGGTTTTGTGTGGAGAGATTAGTTACGTAGCCATGTGGGTTACGCATCATTATTAGTAGCATTCTTTATCATGATTCATAGTATGCTGAAATACGTATCTTCATGTATCAAGATGTGTAGCATACTGTATCAATCTGGGTAGTTAGGTTTTGGTAGTAGTTGATCATAATTCGTAGTAATCATTTGGGTGGAGTGCTAAAATACGTATCATAATTCATAATTTCATTTGTCAAGATGCGTGCTAAGATAAGTTACGTAGCCATGTGGGTTGCGTATCATGATTCGTAGCATACTATATCATTATTCGTATCATGATTCGTAGCATACTATATCATGATTCGTAGCATACTGTATTATGATTCGTAATATGATGTATTATGATTCGTAGCATAGCATGTTGTGTCATGATTCGTAGATCGCAAGAGAGCCATGGGTAAAGATAACAGCCAAAGAAGGACCTGCAAAAGAGCAACAAGATAAAAAAACAAAAACATATTTCTTATCAAACAAGCACCCAAACACTTAAAGGTGTTGTATTGTTTATATTAAATTTAACTTCGATTTGTAAATTAATTTGTTTTTAAACTAACTTGTTTGGTACTCGTTACAGTTGGGGGATACCCATCATCTACTAAGGGCAACAAAGAAGAAAATGCTACAAATGAAATAGTTGGGCCCTATCAAAAAAAATAGACGGGGGAACAAATCACTGAATCCGACAGCGATGATGATTTCATGCACGAAACTTCAGAGGGTAAGGCTCAAGGCAAGGCAAAGAAAATATCTCCACCCGGTAAGTACACATTCACATTAGTAGTAATTTCTAGAACTAAGCAATAAAAATTTGTAGCTGCCTTATAGCTTATGGTTTATCATTCTTTTTTATTAAAGAAGATACAAATAGTTCGGAATACAGCGAAGATGAAGCCAATGAAACTGAAATAGTGTTGTCTACTGATAACCCTCAACCAAAAAACCCAAAACAGATGGTCAGAAGAAAAGATACAAAGGATTCGAAACAAGGACCACCCCAAATACTCTAACAGAAGCAGTAAGGACCCTTACTAATCCACAGAGGGTAGCAGTGGGGTCGATGGGTTTGGACGGCATGTTACACTTGGGGATCACCAAGTTGCCTACTCAATTTGCAAAGTGGCTGCTGGAATCATTCAACTCCAAGACTTGCAAGCTGGAGACTCCACGAGGGGATGCTGAGATATTGCCAAATGATGTGAATTTCACACTAGGACTACCTATGGGCGGCCGTCCGATAAAAGTTTCTCTAACGACAATATCTGACGCCTTACTTGTCCAAACATTCAGACTCCAATATGATGGTCCACTGGTAAATAAAATCAAGTGTACAGAAGTATCAGATATGATACAAGCATCTAATGAAGCTAACGACACCTTTAAGCTGAATTTTCTAGTGCTTTTCTACTCAACAATAGTGGATAGCACAAAGACAGGAAAAGCCAACCAAAGGATTCTCAATGCCATAAAAGGGATAGATGATATCCGCGCTCTTAACTTGGGCGAGTTTGTGATCGAAAGGATACGACATACAAAGGAGGAATGTGAGACAAACAAAGGAAATCCGTACACCGGGCCCATGCCACTTCTGATGGTACTTGTCTTGTTAAAATTCGTAACATCGTGCACATTATTCGTATAAAAATTATACACTGATTTCAATTATTTATTGTAGGCGATGTACCTGGATAGATTTCAAGACAGACTAGTGAAATTCGAGAGAACAATTTCTGCAATAATAGCAATCAATGATGATGTCATTGATAAAAGAATAAAATCAGAGATGAACTAAGGTGGAATCGGGAGGCATGTGACGTTGCTAAAGCGTAATGCACCTCCTGGTATTTCTAGGATGTTAGAAGCAGTGTCCGGCGAGGCAGGAGAAGAAAAAGAAGAACAAGAAGACAGTGGCGTCAAAAAAACAAGTTTTGTAAGTTCATTTAAAAACGACTTTCATTTTATTTCTGTTAGTAAGGTATTTATATTTCGTATCATGGATACCATATTTCGTAGCAGATATATCATAATTCGTAAATTCATATATCATAATTCGTAGCAGAGCAATCATGATTCGTAGCAGATCAATTTCAAACTTATAATGTTGCACAGAATTTCATATATCATAATTCGTAGCAGGGATATTAGCAGAGCAATCATGATTCGTAGCCGATCAATCATAGGATTGTTCCAAAATTCGTAGATATTACTGACGTAGATGTTATAATACACATGTACATGTGTTTCACAAAGGGGTATTTATAATTAGTATCAGATATACCATAATTTGTAACAGATATATCATGATTCGTGACATAATTCGTAGCAGAGCAAATATGTGCATGTTCTTTTTTCTTTGCTATTGCTATGACTATTTATCGAAGTGTGATATTGAAAGAACTCACATTTTCCTTGAAATGCCAGAAATAAGTGACAGCACAAGAAAAACCAATGGAATTGCTTGTTGAAGCAATTAAAAAATATGATGAAGCTTACAAAGCAGCATTGAAGTCCCCTACTTTCAAAGACAGAATCAAGAAGAATCACGACAAAATTAAGAAAGAGATGGGAATTTACAACAATAGTGGAGGATTGTCTACGGGAGAGATGGCTAAAGAACATATCCGTATAACCACCCCCATAACCGTAACTCCTACACCTCATGTGATTGACAGCATAGTGGAAACATTCACCAAACTAGTTACTATTCGTGGCGAGGAATCCATTCAAGGAAAATCAACAAAATCATCTGCAAAACATGTATACAAATTTGTTGGGGTGACTACAGCTGAACCGAGGGTTCAAGAAGATGCTCAAAACAACTTTCAACTACCAAAAGTGTCTCTACTGGACATAAATGATGAAACAGACCTCCCAACCCAAGTTCTGGAAGAGGCTATAAGGGTGTGGACGAAGTAAGCAAAAAATGCAACATGCAACACCCATTCCTTGTCCTGAACAAGTTCAGAGGACACGTAGAGAGATAGTGCCAGGACCCCAATTGAAATCACCATTCGTTGCGAGAATTGTCAAGATGGTGGTACCGGCTAAACAAGTATACTGCAACTTTTGTCGTTGGATGTACGGTGGCGATGCGAACACCTGGTACTTTATTAAAATTTTGTACTTCATGTTAACCTGCTACATAAAATTCATAGTTTGTTTATCATTATTCGTAACTCAATTGCTTTCCTTGTATTATGATATTTTATATAAATTCAGTGGTATGCTATTCGAGAATGAACCTGACGTTACAGATTACAACGACTTTAAATCCATGAACAAGGACGAATGTCTGTCTAGTAGCATCATTGACTTGTGGGCGCTATTGTTGAACGAAAACGAGAAATTAAGATCGCCAGAGAGCATATTAAGATTTTTTACCACAACACAAGTAACTATGAGTGATATCTACTTGTTTAAACTAAATTTATTCAATGAGCTTCATATTTTAAACAGTTTATTATATTGCAGATGCACACCTCAAAGGAAGACTGGGGAACAAAAGAAAGTCGAGCTGCAACCTTCAAAACTGTACTTGAAAGGGAGCTTCGTAAATTTCCAAGACTAAATGTTCACGAGGTGACATTGGTGAGTCTCCATCTCAACCATTTATATGATTAATAGTTATCTGAAATGTTCTAAGTTTATGCAATCATATTCTTGTAGTTTGTTTTCCCAATGTGTCACAACATCCATTTTTATGTGTTATGCTATGACATGGACCGGGCCAAGATAGAGGTGATCGACAATTCGAAGAAGGTGCCAAGTTTCAAGCTGAAATACGGCAACCACGTTGACAATCTGGTACTCAAATAACTGTTCATTTGATTATAAAATTTGTAATCTCGATCTTAACATTCGTAGCCACGTGCATTAGCTGTTCATAATTCGTAGTAATCATTTGGGCGGAGTGCTAAAATACGTATCATAATTCGTAATTTCATTTGTCAAAATGCGTGCTAAGATAAGTTACGTAGCCATGTGGGTTACGTATCATGATTCGTAGTATGTGTATCATGATTCGTAGCATACTATATCATGATTCGTAGCATGTGTATCATGATTCGTAGCATGTGTATCATTATTCGTATCATACTGCAGCATGATTCATATCATACTGTATCATTATTCGTAGCATACTGTATCATGATTCGTAGCATAATTACAATCTACGTATTATGCATGTGATCACTAACCTTATGCTCGCAAAACTTTACAGACAAAAAACTTCTTGTCTTACTTAAGTGACATCAAACACAAGAAGTGTCATAAATTTGACAAAGAAGAACCAAAACGCCTAACAATGAACTGGAAAACAAAGCATAATGATACAGATAGTGGGATTTTCACCATGTGTCATATGGAGACTTACTTCGGAACTGGCCAAAAAAACTGGACTTGTGGCCTAGCGGACGAAGGCGATAAGGTGAGTCAATACTCGTTTTCTTAAACTTCAACTAATGTAAAATATGTCGGCTTAACATTTTTACAATGACATTTCAGCAAGAAGGTCAGCTGTGTTCGCTGCGTGACATCTACATGAACTTGATAATCCGGTCACCACTCAACAGAAAACGGGATGAAGTGTTGAATCGTGCCAACGAATGGTTGAGAAATAATCCAGACGAATATTATGAAGGGAATTCGAATCAGAGCACTGTCTGATTATTAGGATAACCGTGTCACTGTCTGATTTTTAGGATAACTACGAATTATATAGTTTGACCTACAAATGTTAGCTACTTGACTAAGTATTTTGGCTATTGTGGTACGAACAATATGTTCCCATGTATGTAGCTCAACACTTTTAATATGATAACTAGATTCAGACAATGTATTTGGAACAACCATAATTCGTATGTTCACGTGTTGCGGATCATAATTCGTAGAGGATCAATCATAATTCGTACGAATCGGTCATAATTCGTAGTGATCAATCATAATTCGTAGCAGAGCAATTATGTATTTCCAAATGCAGATGTTAAAAAAATATAACCGAACTATGAGAAGTGTTTTGATACGAATTATGAATGTAAATTACGAATTATAAACTCAGATTTATAATTCAACACAAGAAGTATGATACATTTGACAAAGTAGCACCAAAACGCCTAACACTGAGCTGGAGAACAAAGAATAATGATATAGATTGTGCGATCTTCACTATGCGCCACATGGAGACTTACTTCGGTGGTGGCCAAAAAGACTGGACTTGTGGCCTAGCGGACGAAGGCGATAAGGTGAGTCAATACTCATTTTCTTAACTTCAACTAATGTAAAATGTCGGCATAACATTTTTACATTGACATTGCAGCAAGAAGGTCAACCGTGTGCGATGCGTGACATTTAACTGAACATGATAATACGATCACCACTCAACAAAAGACGGAATATTGTGCTGAAACGCGCCAATGAATGGTTGAGAAATAATCCAGACGAATATTATGAAAAGGGGAATTTGAAGAGCACTGTCTGATTTGTAAATGGATAACTATCCCACTTGTGACTACGAATTATATAGTTTGTGCTACGGATATTAGGTACTTGACTACGTATTTTGACGAGTATGGTACGAACAATATGTGCCCATGTATGTTGCTCACAAAATCTAAGGTTGACGAGTACTTGACTACGTTCTTGACTACAAATTTAAATGTATAGTGATGAATTATTAGTTCGCAAAATCTAAGGTTGTTCTATTGCCAGCATAATCAAATCCACATACGTCTTCGGAAGGGGCAACACACGTTCGTGAGTCGATCTCTAGTCTCTTTGGACAGGTACGTTTGTCTTATAGCCCTTTCTCGTTGCAGTATCCACATGATCTTAGAGGTTTCTTTAATTTATCCATGACAATTTCTCGAGGACCTCGAATTCTCTTACCGCACCCTTTGTTTCTTGACATTCCAGGATTATTGACCACCACATCTGTTGGCGGTGGCATTTGCAAAACAGAACTAAAATACTCGGCTTTCGATGAACTGCAGTCCACACCACCATTCGGCGCATGCTCCTTAACAAACGCATAGATGTGATCATGAAATTTTCTGATGCTATCGACATCATTCTTGAAGCTACACATAGCAGCATTTACATGGTACCATATTTCCGACGATAGCATTATTTGTTCTCTTGTTTGATTCGGACTTTCAGGATTAACAAGGAACATACGAGGATTGTGCTTCCTGGCTGCATCTGTATGCCATCTAGCCATCACCATATAATCTGGAATCTTGTCATAACGTAAAAAGAACATGACTTTGAAGAGGTGACGACATATATAGCCACAAGATTCCAATATCATGCAGCTGCAATTTAAACTCCCACCATTTTCTGTGAAGGTAACCTGAAAGATTGAAGTGAATATCAATTTAATATAAAGTGTTACTACGAATTATAAAACTTATACTACGAATTATAAATCTGAACGGACGAATTATAAAAAAAGTACCTGGAACGGTTTGTTATTCCTCAAAGCATCATTTATGATGTACATTCTACCAATTTCACTATCATTAATCGACTGAATCGCACATCCATATGCAGAATCTGACATTTCAGACTGAATTTTCTTGAAACAGGATATGAGAAGGTTTCCGATGCATGCTTCTCCAAATTTAGAGTAGAATTCAGAGTAGGTACAGAACATCTTGATTCTCGAACTAGATGTACTCTATTCTGCCTTTGTAAATCCATAGTACTATAAAAACCCATGAAAAATTCCACGAGAGTCATGAATCTACCAATGTACCTTCCAAAGAAGGAATTCTCGCTCTCGGAACGTGATGTTGTCCTCAAAAGGGCCCCCATATTTACATCTCTAAAATAAATGGGTATCCATGATAACCTTATGTTATACATATCATCAAGCCATTTGTTGGCATGCAGATCATATTTGTTAATCAACTCGCACCATGCTACTTCAAATTCTTGACGATCTTTGTATTCACCCCATATAACAGCCTTTATGTTCTTTAAAAAGCCAGTCTCTCTGCATTTAGATATGCCCACCTATTTGAAAAACAGCAGCAAAAATCACAATAAGCACCACTGATGGACCATATTTATATGATTCATTAAGACAGTTAAACCCACCAAATTAGACTCGTTGTCTATTTAACTTTTGCTTGTTAGTTCCACTTTTGTTCTACAGGCTATTTCGAGGTCTAGAGATGATACGAGCTAAAAAGGAGTTTTAAAGCTGAAAATGAATTACGAGTCATTCCAGGTCACGGCCAGATTCCGACTGTACAACTTTCATGAACCTAACGTGGAATCACTCAAAACAAGTCCAACCGAAGGGCAACCAGAGTCAGACCGGAGCTGAAAGGACCCGATGGCTTTTGGGAAAAGATCTCAAAGCTCTCCACCACTCTCCCCTTGCCACATGGGCGGCGGCTCCCCTCCCCTCCACCTCACCCCAGCGGCTCTTTGAGCTCTCCACCCTCCTCTTGCCAAGTGTCTTCTCCTCCTCCACATCTTCTCTTCTTCATAGCCTATAAATACCAAGCTTCCTTCCCTTTGTAAATCATTCCCAACATCCCATAGTTCTTGGTTAGTGAGAGAAGCTCTCTAGATTCTACAACACCATCCATGTAAACACACTACTTTGATATTGAAAGCTCCAAGTTTGAGTACTCTTGTCGGTTCTTGTAGTACTCAAGCTTTTCTTTACTCTTTACTGTTCTTGAGTCTACTCTTGTTGGTTCTTGAGTACTCAAGTTTTCTCTTGTACTTGTTTTCAAAAACCTTTACTTTTCCTGTCTTTCAAAACCTTTACTTTTCAAGCACTTAGCTATGATGTCCCCTTCCATGGATAATCGTAGCTAAACCCTTCATTCGGTTGAAGGGGTGTGCTTGTATCATAAAATGTTTTAGACCCTTCTCTTAGTGCCTCTTTGTGTTCAAAACTTGTTCTATGTGCCATATATTAGGTTAGAACTTCCAAGGTTGAGTGGATGCTTTAACGGGCAAAGCTCTTCCGTGGGGTTCATGAACATACTCAGGTAAGTGGATGCTTTAACGGGCAAAGCTTATCTGAGGAGTTCGACCTCTTTTAAACACCATTTGGTTGATCGTAACTGATTGATCAAATGGATGCACATAAGGCTAAGATACTTCGAAAGGAGGAATTAGTCTAAATAGAACAAGTGTTCTAAATGATGTGGCAAGTCATGTGCTAGAAATAGCCTTGATACATCTTTGAAAACTTAGTATGATCATTAGAGGTCAATGATAAACAGACTATGATACAAGGCCCCTGAGACCGAATCTTTCCTTTGATTCAAACATCACCTGTCACTTTACTTTCAGTCACATATCAACTGCTTACTTTCCGCAAGTCTTGTCCTTCAAGCATTTACATTCCGCAAGACTTGTCCATCAAGCACTTACTTTCAGCACTTTACTTTCTGTCATTTACTTTTCCGCAATTTACTTTTCAGTACGCTTACTACAGACCTGTTCAATATCAATCCTACTTTGGTGGAATGCGCTTGAGACACAGCGTGCGACTAACCAAAAGTAAGCGGATCAGTTGATATTGAACTTGACTGTTCCAGCACTTTACTTTTCAGTACTAAAACCACAACCAACCCCCCAACTGTCTTATTTTATTTTCCTCTTTTCGAAAGAACAACTGTCCACTAATTCCCTTGGGTTCGACCCCTACTTACCGCTCTACTAATCCATAGTAAAGTGTACGAGTAGTGGACACTTATAAATTCATTTTGCTTAGCACTCAACGACGTGCTCTTCCAACCACCCTGATCAAGTTTACAGGGGGGCCATGAATTATGATAGTATATCTACGAATTATGAAAGTAAATCTATGAATTATGAACGTATATCTACGTATAATATCCCAACATTATCACGTTCGCATTATACTACAATTTATCATTCATAACTACACATGATGTCTATCGAAAACCCAAAAATATCAGTATTACATATAAAAAGAGTAACTATAAATTATTAGCTACAAATTATATCTACGCAATACCTTCGCTTGCAATTTCTCTATAATATGCCACATACAAAACCTATGTCGACTCAAGGGGAATATAGTGACAATGGCAGACTTCATAGACGCATCTTGATCAGTAACGATCACACTGGGTTCGCGTTCCAACATCGTCTTGAAGCATGTTAGCAGCCAAATATATGAATCAACATCCTCCATTGAGATCAACCTAGCAGCAAGTGTCACACTTCGCAGATGGTTGTCTATGCCGGTGAAAGGTACAAACACCAAATTGTACCTGCAAAAATATTAATAACATGTATTATTAACATTACTTATTATGGTTCTAATAAATACTCAAAGTTTTGCTTACTTGTTCATTCGATAAGTTGCATCAAACGAAACAACATCACCAAATATAATATTGTCCCGCTTTGATATCTCATCAGACCAAAACAATCTGGAAAGGGTGCCATCCCCATCTGAAAAGTACTCAAAGGAATACCCTTGGCAAGTCTTTTTCTTATCCGATAAACGGTCAACAACCATTTGAGCATCGTTGAGGCCAATATAGATCTTCAAATCCCTCTTAAAATTCTTGTAATCAGTGGTGGTGGCTCCTATATTCATAAAACCACCACACAACTCTTTCATAATATGATGAGCTTTTGTAGCACCTATGCGAACTTTACCGCATTCCATGATCAGCTGCTTGTCAACAAGGGGCAATGCTCTATGCGAACTCAAAAACTGTTTACCTATGTCAGATTCCAAATAATGATTGTGGGATTCTTCAAATGAATATACACAATATCTACCACCATCAGTTATGTTCAACAAAAATCTTGCTTCACACGCGCAGCGAGTTTCCCTCCTAGACCTCGTAGTGTAATCGACAGACTTTGTAGTATCAACCACTTTACACTTTTCTTTGAAACCCTCCCTTTGACACACCAAATACTTTCGAGTAACAATCCCATCTGACATATTTGAGGTTGCCAAATGCACAACAAAGCCAGTGATACGTGCATATTCTTTGTAAAACAATATAGCTTGATCGAGATCTGGAAATAACATACCAACAACCGGCTTTAACTCAACTGGACACTTGGGAATCCAACACTTTTTGCCGGATACAGAAATGAAAGTGCAGCTTTCATCATCAATGGAAGTAGTTTCCAAATTGTTATTAGCTGCAAAGAAGGCACTAGATTAAGCAGTTACGAATTATAAATTGTAAGCTACGAATTATACTATTTTTCCGATCACGGGAGTTCAGATAAAAATGGCTATTGCATTCGATGATTCAAACGAACAAAGCAACCTCGGAACTGTACTCTAGATATGTTCAATTACGAAAAAATCGAAACTTTATGGAAAACGTTCATTATCAATCGCCAAGAACGAACAATTGTTTGAAATTGTTCGAAATTGATACATGCATTATCCGCATTGTTCGAAATTGATCCACATACACAAAAACACTAAATTCGTTTGCGTACGATACAATCAAAGACTACCTTCGTGGCTGATAGGTACGAAATTCATCATGCATATTCATCGAGGTTGTGCATGAGAAGAGAAATCAATCGATCGCGCCCAGGGTTTGAGAAGTTGTAGTGCACGAAGTACGAATATTTTGAGAATTACCGGAAGTGATCGAATCTGTGCTGATTGAGTACGAGAAAAAATCGGATCCGATATGTAAATTCGTACTTAAGATTACTAATGTACCCTTTAGTCGTTATTAAATTGGGATTGTAGGAATAAATTAGTGTTAATTAACAGCCGTTAGATTAATAATCTAATGGTCATTAAGCCTTCTCATTTCTCATGAAAATTGCCTCTTCTCATGTGATCTTTATTCCTGGTTTGGGTATTCTATTTTGATCGTTTAAATAAATTAAAGTTTGATAATCTTTTTGGTGAAATTTATTTAATCATGCTTTATGCATAAACGTTTTTGACATAGACATATATCTAATAAAAGAATGCAAATATTTGTTAATAGTTAAATTTTCTCTAACTTGAATTTTACCGATCATTTTTATCAAAAAAAAAAATTTACCGATCATAAACCGAAGATGTGTGGAGGTATGGTGTTCGTTTATTCTCGTGGGTTTTAAGTTAGAGGTGCCTAATGATCTGTGCTTCAATTGAATGATTCAAGTTTAACTCGGATCGGTGCCCTTTGCGTGGCTCGTGTTTCATTAGTTTATATATATATAGAGGAGTGTTCAAATGAGGCACGCTACAGTAAAGTGAGGCACGTGAGGCACGATCTCAACCACACATCTAACCCCCCGTGCTATGTGGGTGCGCCACGTGTCCAAATAGTAAACCCACTACCAACAGTAAAAAGCAAACAGTAAATCCCACTACCACACCTTTAAATCTCAACTATATATATATATATATATATATCTATATAGAGGAGTGTTCAAATGAGGACACCCAAATTTGGTAAGGACGTAGGGACAAATCTCATCCATTAGATCATCATCCATCTAACCCCCCGTGCTTTGTGGGTGCGCCACGTGTCCAAGTACCCAAAATCCAATAAAGTAAATAGTAAAATCCCACTACCAAAAAGCAAACAGTAAAATTCACTACCACATAGGGGGGCGTTCAATTGAGGACGGGGCTTATGGTGAGGGTGTAGGGACTAATCTGGGCCATTGGATGAGGTTCATCCAATGATCCACAAGCTGTCACGTGTCACATGTGGTAGTGGATTTTACTGTTTGCTTTTTGGTAGTGGGATTTTACTATTTACTTTATTGGATTTTGGGTACTTGGACACGTGGCGCACCCACAAAGCACGGGGGGGGGTTAGATGGATGATGATCTAATGGATGAGATTTGTCCCTACGTCCTTACCAATTTTGGGTGTCCTCATTTGAACACTCCTATATATATATATATATGTACCTGATTAGTGGGGGTGTTCGGTTGAGGCAAGGTTGTAAAAATGAGGCACGTGAGGCACGTTGTAAGCCACTCATTTAGATGATGTGTCAGGGAATAGTGCCAGAATAGTTATTTACTTTTTGCTTTTTGATGGATTTTTGGCAGTGGGACACGTGGCGCGCCCACAAAGCACGGGGGGTTTGAGTGGGACACGTTGTTGGCTCAAATCGTGCCTCACTTTAAGAAAGGGTGCCTCATTTGAACGCTCCTCCTTGATTAGTACTCATGTAGTTTATATGAGATGTAACTGTTCAATACTTAAAATATATGCGATGTAAATCCTTCATGAAAAGAGAAAAGGATCTCATATAATGTTGAAATCAACAAATCGAAGATGATTGATCGGAGTCGGAAAAGCTCGGATCGAAGAGAGAGATTAGCTAACCTAAGAATTGAATTACCAAAGCCAACATGAGTACAATAGAAACCCCAAACTAACGCCTATATACAGACGCAACTTTTAATAATTACAAAGACGACCCAGCCGACTGGTTGACGACTAACCAAATCCTCAGCCGATCGACTGAATAATCCTTAACTCAGTCTTCCTCAATACCCCCCTCAAGCTCAACTCGTGGAGCCTGTTGGACACGTTGAGCTTGCCATAGAGATGACTTAACTGATCTGCAGAGAGGGCCTTCGTTAGAAGATCTGCATGTTGATCAAAGGTGGGCACAAAGTGAGGTTGGATGAAGCCTGAAGAGACATGCTGCCTAACAACATGACAATCCAGCTCCACATGCTTAGTTCTCTCATGAAAGACTGGATTTCTGGCTATGTGCATAGCTGCATTGTTGTCACAGAGGAGAGCCACATGAGTGGGAAGTTGAACTAGAAGATCAGCCAAAAGTCTGACAAGCCATGAGACCTCACAACAGGCATGAGGCATGGCTCTATATTCAGCTTCAGCTGATGATCTGGAGACAATGACTTGCTTCTTAGATTTCCAGGATATAAGAGACCCTCCTAGCATGACACAATAGCCAGATATAGACTTTCTTGTCAATGGACATGCTCCCCAATCAGCATCACAAAATGCCGCAAGTTGGGGAGGCTGATCACATGGATAGAAAACACCCTGAGCAGGAGCCCCTTTGAGATATCTGAGTACCTTGTGTGCGGCGCCTAGATGATCTTTAGTAGGTTGATGCATGAACTGACTCAAAATATGGACATAATAAGTGAGATCTGGCCTTGTATTAGTCAGGTAGATGAGCTGCCCAACCAGCCTTCTGTAAGGGCCTGGATCAGTGAGAAGAGAAGCTGTGGAGAGACTTAACTTGTGTTCGGTATCCATGGGAACTTTTGATGGCTTGCAAGCAAGAAGGCTAGCTTCTGAAATAAGATCCAAGGCATATTTCCTCTAATTGAGAAATAAGCCTTCAGCAGACCTGGCTGCCTCAAACCTAAGAAATTACCTCAACTGTCCAAGATCCTTTATTTTGAAAAGGTCATGAATAAGGTCCTTGACAGCTTGAATTAGAGAGGAGGAAGTACCAGTGATGATCACATCATCCACATAGACAAGAAGAGCCCAGAAAACTTTATCTTTGTTGTAGGTAAAGAGTGAGTAATCATTGAGACTTTGAGTAAAACCAAAAGTGAGTAATGATTCACTAAATCTAGAGAACCATTGCCTTGGAGCTTGCTTGAGGACATATAGACTTTTCAGCAATCTACAAACCTTCCCTTGTGCTTTTTCTTCTTTATAAAAACCAGGAGGAAAAGACATGTAAACTTCATCATCCAACTGACCATGAAGAAATGCACTATCAACATCCAACTGATATAATGGTCATCCCTTGGAAACAGCAACTGCAAGGAAGGCTCTAATTGTATTCATTTTCACCACATGAGCAAATGTTTCATGTAATCAAGTCCTTCCATCTGACTAAAACTCCTTGCTACCAGTCTTGCCTTGTATCTTTGAATGGTACCATAAGAGTTTCTTTTGATCCTATAGATCCATTTGGAGCTGACAGGATTCTTTCCAGGTGGAAGATCAGTTACTTCTCAAGTGTTATTGGTTTTAAGAACTGTTAATTCAGCTGCCATAGTATCATTCCATCTTTTATCTTTGGAGGCCTTTGTGTAGCATGTTGGTTCAGTATCTTCAAGGACCTGAAGAGCGTAATGTTGCTGACTTGAAGAACAGCCTGAGTAGTCCACATAATTGTGAATGGGATAAGTATTGGAGGCCACAACATTGTTGCAAACATAGTCTCTTAAAGTGACATTAGGCCTGTGAGTTCTGACAGTCCTCCTGAGTGGCTGAAGAGCTGTTGAGACTGAATCAGTCTAATGAGGCATGACTGATGAAGGAGAAGGAACAATGGCAGGAGTTGAGATAACATCAGTTGAGAAAGCAGAACCACCAGGAGTACAATGAGGGAGAGGAACAATATCATCAAAAGGCAAATGAACAATAACTGACCCTGTTCCATTGTCTAGCTCACTTGTAGTGTAAGGAAAAATATCCTCACAGAACTTGACATCTCTAGACACATAAGTGACATTTTCCTGAGGATCAAATAGCTTATACCCGTTTTGATTAAAGGTATAACCAAAGAAAATGCAAGATATGACCCTGGTGTCAAACTTAGTCTTTCTAGGAGTGATGTTGGATTGTTGGTCATGTAACATAGACATCGAAATACCTCAAAATGAGTTTTGTCTTCCAAAACTGAAGAAGGTAATCTGTTGGTGATGTAAGTAGCAGTAAGCACACAGTCTCCCCATAAGAAATCAGGCACATGAGACTGAAACTTCAGGGCCCTGGAAACCAAAAACTGATGCCTATGCTTCCTCTGCACCATGCTTCCTCTCAACTATGCCATTTTGTTGAGGACTGTAGGAGCAAGAGGTCTGTTGAACACAGCCATGAGATTGGAGAAAGGTGGTTAGTTTAGAGCTCAAAAACTCTGCACCATTATCTGATCTAACTGCCCTAACATAGCAAGCAAACTGAATCTGAACCATCATATAAAAACTGATAAGATGATCAACAGCCTCACTTTTGTATTTCATCAAATACGTCCAAGTAACTCTAGACATGTCTTCAACAATTGTTAAAAAATATCTTGCTCCAGTAAGAGTAGGCCCCTTGTAAGGTCCCCATATATCAACATGAATCAAGTCAAACAAAGATTGACTTTAATACTAATGGGAAAAGGCAATCTGGTCTATTTTGCTTGAGGACAAATATGACAATGCATAGTAGAGTCTTTACAACTAAACTCAGAAATAAAATGTTTCATCTTGTTAAAGGGGACATGCCTGATCAGTCAATATTTTGACTAGTTATTTGCTCCATACGATGACGGATAACACTTGTTCTCCCGACAAATTGTCATCATTTTGATCCTTTTCTCCTAGTGTTTCAGGTCAATCGACCCGATGAGCGCTTTGGATTCCATTCGAAGCAAATCAACGCAAATAAGCACAAAAGCAGAGCCAACCGACCGGATAGGCACTGGGTCCAAAACCAGCCGACCGGCTGGAGTGAAGCCATCAGGAAAAGTTTGCCCGAGCGGAAGAAGGCTCGCCCGAGCCTGCACCAGACCCGGATACACTACTGGAATTGGCTCGCCCGAGCTCTGAGACCTAGATCGAGTCGACTTAATGAAACAGAGCCCGAGCTTGGCGAGGCTTGACCGAGCCTTGATTCCCCCAGACCACACTGCCTCATTATGCTCGACCGAGCTCGTAGAGGCTCGCCCGGATGAAATCACGCAGCCATGTGAAGACCAAAACCAGCCGACCGGCTGGGATTTCCTCACTCAGCCAGCCGACCGGCTGGCCATTAAAACTCAGAATTAGGATTTATTTCTAAAAATGGTTTTGGGGTTTTTGGCTTGTTTTCAGAAATAAATGAGGGCGGGCGTGGCTGAACCAAAGAGCGACATTGTGCAACATTGACTAGAGTTTTAGAGCCAAGAGAAGAGAAAACCTAACTTGGAGAAAAAGAAAAAGACGAACATCGCGAGAGATTGAGGATTGAACGAGCTACATCGTCTACACGGTTTCCTCGTTCTTAATTTCTTTCTCTACACTATTTTTGGTTAACTTACCATGAATAGTGAGTAGTCTTATTTATTTTGGGATCCTTCGGATCCCGTGCCATGTACCCAACTCTTTGTGTGATCAATTGATTGTTTTTCATTAATGCAATTCGGATATTCAATTTCATTGTGCTTAATTTTATCGTTCTTGCAGGTTTTACATTAAATGAGATGTTTGCATGCTGGAACGTATTTAGGTTAATTACCAAAAGATGAATGGGTCCTAGGTATTAACCATATCGTATGAAATTGATATTAGGTCATGGTAGCTACGATGGTAGTACATTAATTAATAGGAAAGTTGACTTTTGTCTGAAAAAACCCTAAGCTTAACTAATCGAAATCATTGATAATCCGTGGATGGACGATGTTCAACGATTGTGATTAATCTAGCCAATGATCCGTGGATGGGCGGCTTGTCTAGTGTTATTTTGGTTTATTTCCATATTCAATAGCATGATGAATTTACGTGATATTGATGCATGATTTGTGGGTTGGCACGGGTGAAGTTTGATCTTGGAATTCTTTCTCTGATCAAGCCAAAACCTTTTTATTTTCTGCATTTATTTTCTGCTATTTGTTTCACACCAAAGCCACTTCATTATTTGGAATAGCTGAATAGGTCGCTTGTTAGCTAGTAATCACACACGTTGTTCCTTGGATCGATCCTTGGCTTACCAAGGTTTATAAATTGTTTTTGACTATAGTTTGACCCCTAAAACATATAACTTGGCAACTATAAAGGGTTAAAAATATGCTTGTCAAAAGCCTGTAATGCCATAAGGTAGCTGAGTGAGAGGACTGAGCAACTGATAAGCAACTTGAGGAGGTGACTGGCTTGAAGTGATATAGACCCTCTACCAGCTCACCAATCCCTTGTAAAGTCTGCCTTGCTAGGTCCTATATAGCACACCCTTTCCAGTGAAATCAACTTTCAACTTTGAGTCTTTCACAAGCTTTGCAACAGAAATGAGATTAAATCTGATAGTAGGAACCAAAAGAACTCCAGACAACTTGATAGACTCAGATAGATCACAAGTGCCAGTATGAGTAACTAAGACTCTATTCCCATTGGGCATGAGAACATTATAAGGGACTTTGAGACTAACAAGATCAGATAGTAAATGAGCATGTGAGGTAATGTGGTCAGTAGCACCACTATCTATTACCCAAGTATCTTCACTCACTTTAACAGATGAGAGGCAAGTGATACGTGCAACATGATCATTTGCATGAGCTCCACCATCACCCAAGAACATCTTAAGCTTGTTGAGCTGTTCTTGAGTCATCTGCAATGAGCTAATATTGACTGTAGAGGCCTCAGGACTAGCAGTTGGCTCCTTATCACTTGACCCTACACTAGAAATATCAGTAGTGACATTGTTAGCCATACCTGTACTGTTGCCTTTGGTAGTGTTGGCTCCTTTGTTGGTAAACTTGTAACCAGGAGGATAGTCATGGAGTTTATAGCAAGTCTCCTTCACATGACCTTGAAGTTGACAATGGGTACAGAAGAAGGGCTTCCTGCCTCTACCTTGAGTAGACTAAGTGGAATACCTCCTATTGGAGTTGAACTGGCCTGACTGAGCAGACTGAGATGACTGAGAAGAAGAGTTTTTCTGACCAACATATAGAGCAGACATCTCAGGAATGGAAGCTTTTTTGGACTTCCTTTGATTCTCTTCTTGAATGAGTTGCGTGTAACACTCCTTCAAGGAAGGGGAAGGCCTCCTCTGTAGAATGTTAGACCTTGTAGTAGTGTAAACATCGTCTAGGCCTAGCAAAAACTTGATCCTTATGTCTCTCAGTTTTCTATCAGTAGAGCATCTAGTGGCTTTGCATCTTGAGCCAAGTTCACATGCAATATCCTCAGTGAGAGCATCCTCATCACCCCAAAGTTGAACAAACTTGTTATAGTATTGAGCTATACTCTTATCTTCTTGCATAAGCAAGGTTATCTCATGTTGGATTGAGAAGATTGTAAAATCATTGGAACCAGAGAAATGTTCCTCTAAATCCTCCCAAGCATGCATACAATTATCAGCATGAATTAAGGAAGAACCTATCTCATGAGAAACTGAGTTGATTATCCAAGACAAAACTACATTGTTGCACTTATCCCAACGAGCACCTTGATAAACGTCAGGTCTAGGAAACTCACCTCGGACGAAGCCTAACTTCATCTTAATGCCGAGCGCCATCTCCATGGATTTGCGCCAATTGAGATAGTTCTTGTCACCAACCAAGGGCTGAGTGACCAAGGAAACCGCAACATTTTCTATGCTATTCACATACAACGGATCATCGGTGAAGCACGGAACCTGCGGAAAAGAAGTAGTAGAAGGTGCAGTGGTGGTGAACGCCGCCGGAACAGTCGAAGAACTCGCCATCGGAGCAGCGAAAGACACTAACTCAAACAGCGGAAAATCAACACAAAAGTCGATCAATTACACAAGAAACGGACCCGATCGTCACCATACATCTGATACCATGTTGAAATCAACAAATCGGAGATCGGAGTCGGAAAAGCTCGGATCGTAAGAATTGAATTACCAAAGCCAACTGGCGGCAAAGTCTGTTATAACATACTTTGCAAGTTTACAAATGTATAATAGAAATCCCAAACTAACGCCTATATACAGACGTAATTTTTAATAATTACAAAGACGACCCAGTCGACCCGTTGACAACTAACCAAAACCTCAACTGGTCGGGTGAATATTCCTTAACTCAGCCTTCTTCAATATATAACAAACCAGATAATTGAAATTAGATGGGTGAAATGTTTTTACCTGTGTGTAGTGAATTTCGATGTCGCATTGGAGAAATAACATGGTATACATATACTGATGCATGAACCACGATAACAGTGTACCTACTGTCATCCCCGTACACAACATTGCAAATTGTTTTGACTCGGTTTAACTACTACGCGGTTCAATTATTCCTCCATTACGGTTCAGTTGATAACAACAATCGTCCGAGTCAATTGCCCGGCCCACAACATCTCATTACTCGCCACGTGTCTGCGGGTGATATATGGTTACGTGCACCACCAGTCACCCACCAATTTCCCTTCCTACTCGTCTCCTTCCTCGAAAAAAACCTCAGCTCCACATATAAAAACCCTAAACACGCAACGTTTCACCGTCAAACACATCAATGGCGAAAGCCGTCGTCTTTCTTCCTTCCGACACTGATTGAAAACTTTCATTGATCCCGAAGTTTCTGATTTTTGATCTCAGCTAGATTTTAGATTTCAATTTTGTGTTTTGAATTCGATTTATGGGAGGACGTGATCCCGCGACCTTTATCGCTCCAGGGTTCCGCTTTCATCCGACCGATGAGGAACTCGTTAAGTTTTATCTCAAGCGTAAGGTGTGCGGAAAGGCCTTTGGCTTTGACGCCATCGGTGATGCCGACGTCTATAAGTGCGAGCCTTGGGATTTGCCAGGTTAGGGCTCTTGTTAGTTTGATTTTTTGACTTTTATTTTATGTTTTAAAGTTGAATTGTCAAACTTTTTTCGTTGCTGGATTTTTTTAACGAGCTGTGATGTGAAATTAGGGTTTTTTTTTCAGTGACTGATTCAGCTTAATTTTCTTTCACATCTGTTGTTGTTTGTTATTAACTGGATGAGATTTATAGTATTGTCATAGTTGTTATATTTGTTTCTTGGACAATTGGTTTGTGTAATTGGGATTTTCTTTGACTTTGTGGTGTGCTTGTTTAATTTAGATAAGTCAGCACTCAAGAGCAGGGATTTAGAGTGGTATTTTTTTAGTGGTCTGGATAAGAAATATGGCCACGGCTCGAAGACCAATAGGGCGACAGAAAGGGGATATTGGAAAACCACTGGGAAAGACAGATCCATTTATAATAATTCGGTCGTAGTGGGAATGAAGAAAACTCTGGTTTATCATATTGGTCGTGCTCCTCGAGGTGAGCGAACTAATTGGGTCATGCATGAGTTCAGGCTGGCTGAGACTGAGTTGAAAAAGGCTGGTGTTGAACAGGTTAGTCTGTTACAAAGTGTCTTTATGTTATTTGTCTTTGTCCACTGACAGTGATTGCTACGTTTTTGCTGAGGATTCCGAACTTCCCCCATTCTTTTTGCTGGGAAGGCTTCCTTTGTACTGTGTAGGATATTTCAGAAGAGTGGTCCAGGCCCTAAGAATGGTGAGCAGCATGGTGCACCATTTATTGAGGACGAATGGGAAGATGAAGAAGAGGCCTTGGTCACTGGTGGACCGGCTGAAGATGAAGCACTAATTGCTGATGGTGCATATCTAGAAACAGATGATCTTGAACAGGTTTGTGGTTGCATTTTGAGCCCAGTTCATGTATTCATTTTATGTGTACAAGAGTTTTTCTTTCATTCTGCAATTGCAAGAACTACTTAGTATGGTGAAAAGCGTTGTGTTAGTGACTCCTGGACCATGATACCTTGCCCTTCTTTATGGTGTATTAAGGCACATTGTCGTACTTCATGTACACTTTTTTGGGTGATGCTCATCCAGAATGAGCTTGTAGAGAAAAAATGGTGCTTACGATCTCCCCCCTCTACTTAGAAGTTAATATACGACCATAGTTGCAAGCTATGTAGCACGGAAACCTCTACATGGGTGAGGTACCGGTTTCGAAAACTTGGAAACCTCCGAAAACCTTAGTTGATCGTTTCTTGAGGTTTCAGAAACGGTCAACGAATCGGAAACTTCTAGGATATATATTTAGTACAGCGGTTTCCGGCGGTTTCTTTTTTCCTTATTTTTGGATTTGCGGTTTCGCGGTTTCTTGCGGTTTCCGTGCTACATAGGTTGCAAGCGTCTTCCTTTTTCCTTGACAGGCCTTAATGTCCATCATTTTTAGTTTAGACATACATGAAACTGCACTTATGAAATTTTTATTCATTGCTTTTAGTGACTGCTTTTCTTAGTTTTTTTTGTATCAAATTGGGTTTGGGTTTAGTTGTTTTCCCTACTAATTGACCGTAAGCATAGTTCTAGTGGTGCTAGTGTATATTTCATGCCATTAGATCGTTTTACTTTACACAGTATTCAAGAAAACAGTCTTTTGGACCGCCTAGGCGGCATTTTTCTTGAACCCAATCTGTTTTTCTTAAAACGGCTGGAAGCTTCTAGGCGGTCTAGGCAGCGCCTAGGCACCCCACACGGCTTCTAGGCGGCCCAGGTGGCGCTTAGCGCCTTCTAGGCGGGAAAATAAATAATATTTATTTTTATAAAAAGATTAAAATTACAATTTTTGAAAATAAAAGTCCAGAAGAATCTGTTTTATTTTGCTATTGAAATTTACTTTTGAGTATTTTTACATGGTAATGGATTATATTATGACTTTAATTTTTATTATAATTATTTGAGGATCTAATCCGTAAAATACTATATGCCATTAATACATATATATTAAAAAATTCAAAAGTGATTAATCCTCGATTAATCTCGGATTAGTCCCCGATTAATCCTTAAGGACGCTTTCCGCCCGATTACCGCCTAGTGCTTTTTAGAACCTTGCTTTATACTCACCTATTTTGTCTTTAGGTGATTGGTCACTGGGAAATGAGAAGTGTTCTGCTGTCATAGTTGTGTTGCTTTGTATGATTCAAGTTCAATGTTTCGGCTTGTGATAAGGTCACAATAATCTTCATACCTCCTCAAAAAGCAGTAATGTGGAGGTTGAAGGTGATTGGAAGTGGAAATGCTTTTTATCTGCTACTTGAATAATAGAAAGCAACACAACTAATATGGTGGTTTTATTTCAATTTCGTTACTGACATGTTGCATTGTCCAGCTTATCGACTTCAATGTACCTCCTGAAAACAATTCTCTTCAAATGAACTACTATTATGGAGGTACCAGCAACCAAAATGTGGAGTCCGGGGGATTTTCTGAAGATGGCCTAAAGCCTTTTATCGGTACTCGTGAAAATTTCAATGAGTCAAAGCCCCTGGTTCCTGAGCAGCAGAGTTTTGATGAACACAAGCCGGACGAGAAGGAAGGGAACTTACCAACAGTGGAGTATTTTGCTGAACCAGAACAAACCGCTTCTGGTGAAGTTAATTACTTGCTTGATGAGCCTTATTTTGATGGAAATTATGATGCTATACTCAGTGAAGGCTTATATTTGGAGGCTGATGATCTTCTCGATCCAATAGAGGGAGATTCTGCTGGTTTAGACATGCTTAATGAATACCTTGCAGCTTTTAATGCAAATGATGAAATCTTCTGCATGCCCCCTAATGATTCTGTGGTGGCAACAGGAAACATTCTTCCGCAGGAAGCACACATTGTCTATAAGGTAATATTTACGGTAAATATTTACGGTAAATAATTTACCCTAGTTTTGTGGCATTATGAAGTGGCAGTTCGTAGTTTTGTGATAAATTTGTTGGATTTGTAGCAAGCGAGCGAAGAACAGAAAATAGTCACAGCAACCCAGCAACTTTCAACTGCATATGGTAGCAATGCAGCTACATCCTCCAACCAGAACGTTACTAAAGTTAGCTCAGGTAACATCAGACACGTATATTGTTGTTTGATTTTTAATACGCTCCTTGCGCCTTATAACAACGTCTTCATAGGTTTTAAGAAGCAAGTTGCCAAGCATGCCAACCGCTTTTTGGAATCTATCCCGGCTCCTCCAGCTTTTGCTGCAGAGTTCCCCACAAAAGAGGCTGCTCTTCGGTTGGCTTTAGCTAGGCAATCTCAGAACACAGTTAATGTCACCTCCAATACAATTCATGCGAGGAACGCAAGCACAGCCAACAATGGCCTGTCCTGGTCTTTCGACAAAAATGGGAATGTCCAATTTGTCTTCTCATTGTCTGTTGCCCAAGAAGGTAGATGCCTGGACTCTACTTCAAGCATGGATGGGATTCTCTTGAGCAAGAAAAGCTCAACCACTTCGCACATCTGGCTATACCTCATACTCTTTTGGGTGTCTATCCTATTTATTAGCATGAAGATAGGGACCTGCGTCTATGCCAAGTAGCATCGATGGCTGGTCCTGTTAATAATGCACTATTGGTATTACTGCTTGAGGTGGTGATGTTTGGCAATGCAAGACTCTTAGAACTTAACGGTCGTAACCTGTTTGGGACTGTCCCCAAACAAGATAAACATAATGCATTTTGGCATTTATATTTTACTGCTGCAGCTGGTACGACTATTATGGTGTCTTGTGGATTTATGGAGGTAATTTGAAGTTTGGTGTGGTATTCTTATATTCCTGTTTAGCAGTTAAGAGTTTTTTTTTTTGATTCAAGATTTACGTGAGGCCTTAATTGTTTTTAGGGAAAAGTACAAAAGGGGGCTCCGTACTACCACTGATTTTTCAATTGAGGTCTGAACTATCTTAGTTTCTAATTACAGGGCAAATTTGAAAATAAATAACTTTTCAGTTAAAATCGATTGACGGGAATTAACACCGTTACTTAATTTAGTTATAATTAAATCATTAATTTTTAATTAAAAAATATATTTTATTTCATTTTAATAGTTTTTTTTAGGTTTTTTTTTGAAGCCGTGACTATTTTTTCTTTTGAACCTTTTTTTATGACGTCGCAATGAAACATGCCCAATAACAACAAATAAAATTGTTTTCTTGATTCATGTTCATAAACAATGAATCACACAAAAATACATTTACCCCAGTATGAATAACTTAGATGATTCAGCTAAGGAACTTTATCTTCGAGTACAAAAAAGGCAGTAACATAGCTAAAATTTTAACGGTTATCGGGAGTAGTTGACTCAGATATGATAACACTTAATCTTCTTCCTTCTGCACTGCTTAAATTATTAGCAGTATCAGTATATGTCAGTAAAGTTGCTCCCCTCGTGAACATAGCTTGTCCACCGTGTGATGAAATTTGTAAAGATCCATGGAGTACCGGTCTGTCATAAAGAACGGCATTACCTACAATGTCGTATTCCGAATGTCAATCTCGCATTGGTTGCTGACTTGTCATCACCACCTATATACAAGAAGCAGCCATGAATTTAGTTCATCAGTGATATAATATTTGAATTAGCATCCAACACTAATAATTCTGAAAAAATACAAGAGAGGTTTGAGGTCGACATTAAGGGGCTACAAGAACATACACATTTACAGCTACAGCCTACATACATGTTGTCATATAATATGACAAGACTTTGATGTTGATGCAAAACCACCTACCTTGGGTAGGCCACAACCGAGCAGAAGAAAAGTAGACTTACAACCTTGGTTAAGCATTCATCCTAGTAACTAGTAAGGCAACCATTATAACAGACTATATCTTTGACTTTAAAAAGAGATGTAGACCTACTTGGATTTTGAACAGATGTATTTTTTTTTTATAAGTTGAACAGATATATTTGATTGAAAGAAAATGTGGCAATCAAATAACCACACCAAAATCAACAAATAATTATGCCTTTTCAAGTATAAGTAATTGCTCTTACGACTGCAACTTTGGACATCTAACAGACAAGTGTCCTGAGCCGAATTTAGAGAAGATGTTGGATGGTTTGAGGGAAAGAGAGAATAGGGAAAGGTCCATGAAGGATAAGCGGGAGGTTAGTGAAGATGAGATGGATTATGATGTGGATATCGCAATATAGAGAGCAGCAAGGAGAAGACATTGAGCCAGAGAAGAATCAGCTTGTGTTCCTGAAACACAAATGAAGACTTCTCTAATCGCAGATAAACCAAAAGAAAATGAGACAGAAGGCATGAACGGGGGCTTTATACCAGTTTTGTCCAAGAGTGCACAAAAGAGAGCTCGTCAAAAAGAGAAACGCAAGGTGAACAGTGGTGAGAGCAATGACTCAGGTGACACAATTAAAAGCACGAGTACCAGCCACTCAAAGAAAGATGAAAGGAGAAAACAGATAAAAGAGACTAAAGTTAAGAAGTTCAACAATCTGAGGAGGGAGGCAGGCCTCAAAAAACCCCTTGTTTAATGTATAAAGTCGCAGCATGGAACGTTAGAGGGCTTAATAACCCCTTCAAGAAAACTGAAATCCTTAATTGGATTCAGAAGAATAAATTAGATGTAGTAGCTCTGTTATAGGTTAAGTTGCAGGAGAATAAATGGGGGGATGCAGTTATGAGATGTAGCCCAGATGATGGTTGGAGAGCAGAATTCAGCACTTGTGAGGGTGGCTGGGCTCGAATCATGTTGTTATGGAACGAGGCGACTACAAAGATATTGAACATCCAGAAATTCTACCACTTCGTGGTTTGTGAGGTAGAAGCAGATAACAAGAGATTTGGTTTGATAGTAGTGTATGCTAGCAACATTCCGGGAGATCGAACAGTTATGTGGGAAGAGATAGAGAAAGTCGGAGAAAAGTTTCCTGGAAGTTGGCTGTGTATAGGAGACTTCAACTGTGTTAAGGATCAGAGGGAAAATATTAATGGCAACAGAGTTAGCGACAAGGACACGACTGATTTCTGAAAGTTCTTAGCTATAACTGGTCTTGTGGACCTTCCAGCGAGTGGCTGTCACTTTACATGGAGCAATAATCACATTAATCCAAATGATAGGATTTGGAGCAAGCTAGACAGGGCCTTAGGCAACTCGGTGTGGTTCGAAGAGATGGAGGAGGCTCACGCCAAATTTCTCTCTCCCGGTATATCGGATCATAGCCCAGTGATCGTGTATTGGGGGCAAGAGGAGAGGATTATAAAGAGTTTCAGATACTGCAGTTTTTGGGAGAACTTGGAAGAGTATGAAGATATTATTCGGAGCACATGGAGCTGTGGGAACAAATGCAGAAATCTGTTCATGATACAAGCAAAGTTGAAGTATATGAAACATATAATGAAACAGAGGTTTGTGGGGAGTACCAGAGGCATGGATAAAAGAGTAAACCAGACCAGAGAAGCACTCTTGGAAGCTCAGCGCAAATCGGAGAGTAAGCCCCAGGATGCTGAATGTCGCAACTCAGAGAGAAAGTTAGCTATGGAGTTCAGGAAAATCAAATACAATCAATTCCTCTTCAATAAGCAAAGGATTAAAGCACAGTGGATTAAAGAAGGAGACGCAAATACCAAATTCTTTCACAGTCTTCTAAAGAGCAGAAGAAGTAGGAATAACATCATTCAAGTCTCCCTAGGAGATGGAACGGTGTCGACAGACAGATCGATTATCAAGCAAGAATTCTCCAAGTATTTCAAAGCATTATTAGGACAGGAACGCGTGTGCAGCAATGTAGAGGCTGAAGTGGTTGCTCAAGGACCCTCGGTTAACAGCGTTCAATGCAGAGCTTTAGTTCGAGAAGCAACAGATAAAGAGATCTGGGCAGCATTGAACAGCATTGGAGCAGATAAAGCGCCAGGACCAGACGGATTCTCTTCTAGGTTCTTCCAAAAAAAATTGGGAAATTCTAGGGAAGGAGCTGTGTGATGGAGTGAGGCACTGTCTTAGACATAATGCTCTGCTCAAAGGAATGAACGCTCCTAAGAGCAGTCAGGCGTGCAAACCGGAGGACTACCGCCCTATATCCTGTTGCAACGTTACTTACAAAATTATTTCCTCTTTTTTGGCAGGTAGGCTTAAGGAGGTCCTTCCAGACATCATTAACCCAGTCCAAGGTGCTTTCATCAAAGTTCGTTCTATTGTGGGCAACATATGCCTGGCTCAGCAGTTGCTCAACGGCTACGGAAGGAAGAATTTAATCGAGAGAATGGCTCAAAAGATTGATCTCCGGAAAGCGTATGACACGATAGACTGGAAGTTTCTGGCCTCAATGTTAGAGTTCCTGAAGTTCCCCTGCAAGTTTATTTCTTGGATGGCGATGTGCGTGCAAACTACCAGCTATTCGATTATTATCAATTGAGAGATGATTGACTACTTTGAGGGCAAGCGAGGAGTCCGACATGGTGACCCTTTGTCACCATTTCTGTTCACAATAGCAATGGAATATCTGTCCAGAATGCTTCAGAGGCTAAACAAGGCTGAGGGGTTTTATTTCCACCCCAAGTGTCATCGTATCAAGTTATCACACATCATGTTTGCGGACGACCTTATTCTCTTCAGTAGTGGCAGAAGTTCAGCTATAGGCGCTATTAAGGACGTGGTGTCGAGGTTCTTAGACTGTTTTGGGCTTGCTATTAACTTTCAGAAGAGCCAACTTTTCACAGGAGGGATGATTGAAGCTAAAGTTACCTGGGTAGAAAATATTATTGGCACCAAGGCTTGTCCTCTTCCAGTGCGATATTTAGGCCTTCCGCTCACTTCAAAAAAGCTGAGTAGGAAGGATTGTGACAACCTTATAGAAAAGATGACAGCTCATTTGGAGTGCTGGAGCAATAGATTTTTGTCCAGAGCTGGCAGGAAAGTCTTGGTTTCGACAGTACTGCAGGCTATGGTATTATTCTGGGCGCGGGTTGATAAGTCGTACTTGTACGACTATTTTATGTGTTAAAGCCCCGTCTCTTAGTGTTTGCTTGTATGTTATTTCACTACCTGTGTGTAGTTTTCGTTCTCAGGTGCATTCGGAGACCATGGAAGGAATATCGGCTAATGAGAGCCTGTTAGAAGATGTTTTGCGTCGAATGAATGAAGTCCAAAGTGCTTGAAGTCTGAGTCAATGCTGAGCGCGTAGGCCTGAAGGATTAAATGCGCGGAGGTCTACTGAATTTCGATAATTGTTCAGACCTCCGCGGGAGTTAAATGACGAAGACGTCCGCGGAGTCCAGCTGGCAGTCGAATTTACTAATTTCGATTTTGCAATCTCGGGAAGAAAAATACAGAACTCGAGGGGACAGAAGAGAGGCGGCTGGCTCTCAACTTAAGGAAGAAAAATCAGAAAGGTTGTCGTTCGAAGGGGGAATTGAGAGTAGAGGATTGGAGAAGAGAGCTCTCGGAGTAGGATTCCAATTGAAGAAGCTTGAGCGTGGATTCGTTGCTGGATTCAAGTACTGAAGTGGAGCTGCAGCTTGGTGGAGAATTCATCATTAGTAATTTCGTTTCATTCTATTCAAAACTTGATGATGTATTCCCTTACGATGAGTAGCTAAACTCATATGTGTAGGCTAGAACTCGACATTGTGATGTTTTGACTTGAGACCTATATTGATTTCTGTGTTTTGTGTCATATTACTATGCATTGTTTATGGAATTGATTTTGTTAACACGAGTGGAACCCTAGCGGAGGAGCTTTGGTTTGTTAGTTGATTCCGATTGTCAAGTTTACTAGCAACCTAGCGGGGATAGCGAACTAGGACACGAGTAATATACCACTAGGATTAAACACCCTAGGACAACTTGTTTAAATCTTCATGCAACTCTAGCGAGTTAGGATCTTGATTATCGCTAGCGCGAGATTAAGTACTAGAACTAGAACGGGGAGTATAACCTTAGCGGGGGAGCTCTAAGTTGTAGAACATTAGAAATCAAAACGGATTTGTCAATGATTTGGTCTTGCATCACAGTCGAAAGTTCTAGCTTGCACTTCTCTTTGATATTATATACTTGAATTTGTGTGACGATTGCTCTCTTGATAAGTGATCATTGTTGCTTGTGCTTTTGTTTTATTTACTATTTGAATTTTCCATTGTCACTTTCATACTTAGTGAACAGATTCTCATATCAATCTCTGTGGATACGACCCGACTTACCACTTGCTAGTCGGAACTATAAATATTATTTAGGCCTTCCGCTCACTTCAAAAAAGCTGAGTAGGAGGGATTGTGACAACCTTATAGAAAAGATGACAGCTCATTTGGAGTGCTGGAGCAATAGATTTTTGTCCAGAGCTGGCAGGAAAGTCTTGGTTTCGACAGTACTGCAGGCTATGATATTATTCTGGGCGCGGGTCTACATGCTGCCCAAAACAGTTATCCAATCGGTCAATACTCTGTGCGCCAGATTTCTTTGGAAAGGCAGCTGTGATAAGAAAGGAGGTCACCTTGTGAGTTGGGAGAAGGTTTGTAGAGACAAGAAGGAAGGTGGTCTAGGCTTGAGAGACATTGAATTGATGAACTATGCGATGGTTGTTAATCAAATGTGGGGAAAGAAAGAAGGCAACAACAGCGCTTGGACAGAATGGATGGACAACTATTGGTCTATAGGCAAACACTGGTGGGAAGATGAAGTGAAAGCAGATAACTCTTGGGTCCTCAAACGTCTAATGCAATGTAAGAAGATTGGTCTTAGCTGTGTAACTATCACAAATGATTCAGCGAGTTGGAATAGGCAAGGGGAGGGATTTGGAGCCAAGGACACCTACAACACGCTTATAGAACACACGACTTTGGTGGACTGGCACAAATTACTTTGAAATGTCTTCAATGCGCCGGGAGACTCCTTTAACGCCTGGCTAGTAGTTCAAGAAAAGCTGATGACCAAAGATAGAATGAGTAAATGGGGCTTTCCGGGAACCAAAACCTGCGTCCTCTGTAAGGTGATGGATGAGAGTAGAGACCACTTGTTCTTCGACTGCAGATTCACAACGGCAGTGTGGATAGAGGTAATGCGGTATTTGAAAGTGTTGCAGTACCCCCAGCTGTTGGGAGCTGTTAATCCCCTGGTTCAAAGGGATGCCTCAAAAGCGTCTCAAAACGAAGCTGATTGCAGCGGCAATTACAAGGGCTATGAATGGTATTTGGAAAGCGAGGAATTTCAAGATTTTCAGAGCAGAGGAAACCACTATAGCTAGATTAGTCCAAGATACGATTTGGTACGAAAATGAAGATTGGGGCGATCAAGGAGGCCTGTGATAAGGAAGATACAGATTGGCTGATTGATATGCGGTTCATTGATTAGTGTCTCTTTTAGTCTCTTTTAGCTTGTTTTCTTTTGGTAGTTTTCATGTTTGTAGGGGCCTCAGCCTCGGCTTGGCGAGTTTTGGAGTCAGGTCTGGCTCTCGGGGTTTAGCTAGTTGGTCTTTGGCCTGCCTGGTGCAGAGTTAGCTTGTACCCATTTTTTGATCAATGACATCACCTCATTTTTTCAAAAAAAAAATTCATAGACATAAATATACTTGATTTTCCATGCTTGTCACTAGATACTGTTACCTGACTTTCTCTTATGGTGATTGGTTCTTGTACTTTCTGGTTCCTCCTAACCTTTATGTACAAAAAAAATCGAGTATTAATATATTTGAGTAAAGATATAAATAAGAAAAAATTAGGAAAGTGAAAATCAGAACTCTTACTTTAGCTTTCTTTACTTTTTTAGCATCATTTCGTATTCCATTGTCGGGGGCAGTGGATGTATTACCTCCTTCCATTCCTGCTTGTTTTTTCTTTGTTCTATTTTTTGCAGCTCGAATTGCATCTTTTTTTCTTTGTTCAACCTTTTTAGGGTCAACTACATCACCTTTACAGCGTCGTGCGCTGTGGCCTCCACTACCACCACGACTACATGTCATTAATATACCACCTTTTCTCTTTCTGTTTGGATTTACCGGCTCATTTACCTCTCGTATGCGTCGACGTCTTGGTCTACCAGGTTGCCTTCTAAATATTGGAGGTAGGACTGTCTCTCCATCTTGATGCGACCACTCAGATGGTCCAGGAATTGATTGGATATAAGATTCATATGTTTTCATAAATGCAAGCTTCCTGTATGATTGATGAACGTAATCTGCCGGGTTTCCTCGAATATGTTTAATGGCAGCGCAAGGGATCCCGGTCAAATCCCATGTTCTACAGCTACATGATCGTGAAGGAACATTTACCACAAATGTTCTATGTATCGTGTGTTCAACTTCCAATGTAGGGCCACCACCATAAAACCTCGCTTGTCATAAATCCTCTTCATTAATAGCCAGGGACGGAACTAAAGGGAGAGTGTGGTGGCTGATGTCACCCCAATGTTTTATCAAATTTTTTTACATAATATATAATATAAATTATAAATTAAATATAATATAATATAATATAAATTATTATTAAATTAGATTATTATATTTATAAAACTTGTCAAAACTCAAAAGTGAAAAGCCACTAAAACATATCAGATAAAAATCATATTTATTTATAAAAATTATAAATCATATAAAAGTTCCGACTTAACAAAATGTACAATTTTAAACTTAACATAATGTTCAGATTTATTTTGATAATGTTCAGACTTATTTGGTAATGATCAGACTTAACAAAAAGTTCAAACTTAACATAATGTAAAATTTCAGATTTAACACAATGTTCAGACTTAACAAATGTAAATGTTCAGACTTATTTGGTTTATAGTTTTTATATTTAAATATAATTTTTATTTGATCCAAACCGTGTTGCATATATATATCTTTGAATATGTTCGGACAAATCATATTTGAGATATTATAGATACCATTCAGAAATTATGTTGCGAATGAACTTGATGGGATTTCTATTTTCTAGTATAGTCATTATCCAAATAGAGAAAAATGAGTCAAGCTCAATCATAACCATTAAAAGTGTTGATGGGAAATTCGACTAAAGGATCTTAAAAGAAAATTCCACTATACAAAGATGATTGGTGTAAAACGGCAAAACTGTAATTCATCCATATATGTGAATTAAGGTTGAGTAGGACCCGTCCCGTCCTAAATGATCCGTCCCAATCCGGTCAATTTGGGACAAACTTGAACTCGGCCCGGTGTTAGGTGGACGGGTTAGGGTTAACCTTCGGGTTATTCGATCCCATAAGTGTTTATACAAAAGTATAATTTACTAATTAATGCTTATAAGTTAGTATTCATGGAGTGTCGAATTACACACTCAACTCTAACATATCAATTATTTTGTCACTAATATATGTTTAAAATAGGAGTTACACTAAAACTACCTAGTGACTGCCTATCAAAAAACGAAACTATATAATAATCTTCAGTATATTTTGCATGTGATTTACATAAATATAATTTTCTAAAGTATATGGTTAAGTTTAAGTGCATAAAAGTGACATAGTTATCATTTAGCATCGGGTTCGGATTATTCAATCTCAGATTCGGGTCGGGTTAGAGTTCAACTAAGTAATCCGGTTTCTTTTCGGGTCGGGTTGGGGACCAACTTAACCAGTCCCTACGCCTACCCCTTGTGAATCTTCAGAAGTACTCAAATGAAATTTTTTTTATGTCCAACAACTTAAAGTCAATTTGTACAAATGCATCTTCAATTTGAACTTACTTTTAATAAAAAGTCAAAATTAGAAAATTTGACTTTAATGACGCGACATATATAGGATGCACAAATGAAAATGCATCTTGATCCAATTGGTTTAGATATGAATTTTTATTTTCTAAAATTATAATTATTACATCTGATTCCTAATATGCTCTTCACCTATAAACTCTACCATTCAAATTTATCTTCGAATTTACGAAGCTCTGGGCGCTACGCATCCTGTCAATATCTTATTCTTCTTCTCAATTGCAAAGCTCGTCGAGGCCATGCTCTCTGCAGAAGTTGGTCTAATCAGAAACAAAATTGAACCAAATGCAACTTAACCGAGTTAACTACTCGCTGGTTCGTTAATTGACGGTTCTAATTAGGCAAAGTGGATTGGCGCAGTGGCGCCTTTCCCTCATACGCCCTAACGGCTAAAGCGGCTAGGGATCGAGTCCTCATCTAACTTCTAATTGCTAATTTCTAACCTACTAACCCATGTAACCCCAACAATAAAAAAAAAAAGAAAAAAAAGAAGTAGAGTATAAAAATCAAAAGGCAGCTTTTTGAGCCAAAACTGTTTGGCATTTCTTAATTGATCTCCATGCGTCGGACTCGCTCGGTGTTAACTGGAGGTTGCTGCCGGCGGAAGTTTACTCGGTAGATTTCTTCTTGATTTCAGTGCCGTTTTGCATTCTGAAGGTCATCGGTGAAATTGGCGTAGAGAGTGAAATTGGGGGAGTGGGAAATGAAAATTGAGATTCTGAGAGAGAATAAGAATCTTGACGTGCTTTTTTGACTTTGGAATCAAAGATTAAACCCTAGAAATTGGGAGTAGCGTGGTTGTGAAAAGATTGCTTTGTAACAATCTTCACTTGAAAGATGATTGGTTAGGGTGTCATTGTGAGTTAAAAATTGGTTTTTCTTTTGGTAATATTTGAATTTTTACTGACAGGATGAGAAAATGCATTTTAGCAGAGCTGATGTGGATGCACTTACAGCTGCATTAAAAAGAGATGTAACCGAAGGGAATTCATCAGCCTCCGAACCCGCAGGCGCAAGTAACGATATGATTTCATTAATTGAAGCTCATCTACATATTCATCTCTTTCGTGAACGAGCATGATACTCCTTTTGATCTCCTTGATAATTAATAATCATTCTGCAATGACGAATTTGGTATTAAAGCGTTTACATAGCATGAAAAAAAACTATGATTGAATCAAATATGCAATTTTTTTTTGTAATTGCAGTGATGTCTCAAGGAATGAACTATAGTCAGCAGTGGCCAATTTCAAACCCGCATGGAAATCCAAATCAGCAGAGTCAGCTTGAAAAAAATAGTTTTACACGTGAAGATCATGTGTCTAGCGAGCAGAAGCAATCCTTGCCTGGTTCTGACAATCAGCAACACAACGTAGATGCTTCATGCTCTCAGGAAGTCGATCGATCACCTTTTCAGCTAAAACAAGCAGATGCTATAGAACAAAGCACGCTTCAGTGTTCTAAACCAAGTCAGCTTCTGATTCCAGAAAATAATGCCAACCTTGTGCAAGAATCATGTATCACTCTGAATAGTGAACGAGAAGTTCAACTTCCAGAAAGGCAACACATGACCCAAGAAGCAACTATTTTAGAACAGGGAAGCGATGCAGTGGATGAGGGTACACAAGTACCATTTGCCCTGTTGCTCCCATTAATAACTCCTCAGCTTGATAAAGAGAGTGCCACGGGACTTAAGTCTTTATATGTGAAACTGAAGGTTAGAACACTCACTCATTGAACTGTTTGTTTCTTTTTGTTTGACGCTGAAGGCCATCTACGTCACATACTGATCTAATCACGCGCATGTTTCTTAGAAAAATGAAATTCCCAAAATTGCATTTATAAGGCAGATGAGATGTATTGTTGATGATCAAATGGTGAAGACGGCTTTTTCGAAAAGGCTAGCTCAAGTAAGTATAGCTCAGTTTAGTATTAGTTATGATGTTGCATCTTCCCTTCATACTATATTCGTCAGGCTCGGGATAGGTGAATTATTTTAAGAACCACAAAGGCTTGGATTGGTAGTGTGGATCCTCCTCATGCTTCCCATCACCGGCTTATTATTTGATTCTTCTTAGTTTGAGATTCTTGTAATGCAGCAGTTAATGTGGAAGTAATTGATCTTAGTGCTGTGTAATTTGGGGTAATAATATTGAGTGTAAGTGTTCGAATAATGGACGAATAGGTAACTCTTTTTGGCATCAGTGGCAAAAGCAATGGCAATGCATAAAACGTACTCACTTCTCTTTCTTGCAGCCTGTACATGTTTAATATGTTATACTGAGACTGAGGTATGTCAAGGACATTTAGGGAACTTCTCTTTTTATTAGTTGTACAAGTATGGATGTTGGCAAGGGTTCTGTCGTTACTGTGTACCCCTACCCAGATCTTTTATTTTAATCGTTGTCGTGTATTGTTTTTTTGACCTGTGAAACACTCTTCATATCGTCTACTGTTTTCATCATGTTCCCGGTTCTGGGGTTTACACACCTTTGAAAAAAAGGGGATACTAACAAATATGTCTAAAGCTGAATATACAATTCAGTCAGTTTATTTTATTAGCTTTTTCGCAGAGCCTTCAGTTTTTTTTAGTTGCTTCCTTTAAGGTGGAACTCTTATAGTTAGTGCATGCCTGTCAGTCCACCTGCTGATTTTATTTCATTTTATTTTGATGATATAACTTGTCCACTCTAATCTGGAAAAGGAAAAAATATGTATGTATCAGTTGTTTTTGTTTCAGTGGTTGTGATGCTCAGCTGAATCAAGTTTATACCATGTCAGGTGAAGGTAAGGAACTCCCAAGGAGCCACTAATAAGGGACAACATGAACATCAACAAGAGAAGGCTATCTCTCAAAAGGCTCAACATGAACACCAACAAGACTCACATGGGATGCAACAAGATCAGATGGTGTCATCCAGTTTGAATCCTTTTAGTCAAGAAAGGGAGCAGTACTGGTTTACTAGACCGCAAAGCCATACAAAACAGCAGAAACAACATTTGCACTCTGGATTGTTTCCCAGGTATGGATCTTCAAGTGGAAATATCAATCAACATTCTGGAGTTAGCAACACTTCATCAATGTCTGTCAAACCACAACATCATCCATTGGTGAGCCCAGCATCATTTAACCAAAATACTAATTCAAATCAGCCAGCTAGTGGCATGGGGACAGCCAAGTTTGATCGTGCATATCCAGTTACTGATGCGAACAGAATGCATGCTGAATCTTCTCCACACATGACTGATGTGCAGCATCAGTCATATCCCTGGCAATCAGAAACAACCAGTGATCATTCAACATCTACAAGTTTACAGCAGGAGCCGAAAGATCCGGGTACCGAACAGCAACAGAGACCCCAGTCAATTACAGCACGTGGCATGTATATTGGTAGTTTTAAGCCGGGAACAGTACCTGGAGGATCAAAACAAGATGCTTTAGATAAAGAAGCTGGAATGATAGGTTTTCGAGCATCTACGTTTCCAGCTTCTTCCGTTACACCCGCTTTGTCAGTACACCAGGTCTCTCTGATGGTGCAAATTGTTTTCTAAAAATCTAAATCTGAAGTCATTACATTTTGCACTTGTTACCTTTGGTGGCAAAGGAACAGAACACTGAGATATTGTCCTATTGATCACAGTCAAACCGTAGAATGCCTGCGGTACAACTATCTGGAAATATTGAAAGAGGTGTACTGAACAAAACATTTATTGGACAGAAGAAGCCACTTGATACCTTATCGCCACCTTTAACAAGGTGACTTCTGAAATGTCTTTTTTTTTCCCAGGATTCGAATGAAATCTGTCTTCCTTGAACCTTTTGAGTTTCATGCGCTGGATGTTGTACACAGTAAGAAGCGAAAGGTCTCTGGGGGCTTTCTGGAGCGAACTATTGAGCAACTGAATGATGTCACAGCTATTTGTGGTGTCGACGTGAAGGTATGTCAGTCTTTCTCGGAAAATTAATGGCAATGTTTTGTATTATGATGAATGTAAATTACTTACTTATATATCTTTTCTTTCAGGAAGAAGAAGAAAATTTATTCTCTGGTTCCAAGGAAGAAAGTCGGGTCTCAGAGGCATCAAAAAGAGTTGTGCAGGAAGAAGAAGCTAGGTTAATTTTGCAGAGAGTTCATCTTCAGAAGAAATTGGAAGGAATCAGTTAGTTATCTTTAACCTTCTTCTCTAATATCTAGGTCTAACATTTATGAGAATGAAAATCTTATATCTCGAGGGCTTTCCACTTCTGCCTGGTAGTGCTCAAGTGTGGTGTAAGGAGCATAAGTAACGATGTTGAGCAATGCTTGTCACTGGTGAGAAACATGTTATTATTTGCATTTGCTTTGATGCTCAACCTTTTTTTACTTTCCCTTTTTCTCGTCTCTAACGTCTTTTGTCTGTGGTGTTTCGTATGTAACTTTATGGTAGTGTGTGGAGGAAAGAATGCGAGGACTGATAAGGAATTTAATTCGGGTGTCGAAACAGGTTGGTCTCATGTTTTTTTTGATGTCAGGTTCGTCTCTTGTTAGTTTGTTCTGATTAGTGCACTATGTATCCTTTACATGTATTGGATTTTATTTTTTTTTTGTTTTTGCAGAGGATTGATATAATGAAACAAAAACACCGGACCACCATAACTTCAGATGTCTGCGAACAAATACTGCTGATGAACAGAAAGTGTAGGGAAGAATTGGAAAAGAAAGAGACTGAAAGTGAGAAGATGTGGAACCACAGTGAGGTACGAGTCACCACATTAGCATATACTATTACGAGGTAGATCTATTTCTAACATTCATATACTTGTATGATGATGATTATATAAAAGCCTGAGAGTAACCCTGCAACTGATGGTGAGAAAGAGAAAGGAGGTGTAAGGAAAGCAAGCAAGGTATCAAAAATGCTGTTTGCAATATTTTTCTTGTTGAAGGAACCAGTTGGATCTTGTACAATTTGGTCTTTGTCCTTCATAGGCAAACAAAGAAGAACTTGGTAAGATGAGGACAACAGCAGCAAATGTGGCTGCTCGAGCTGCAGTTGGTGGAGATGACATGCTGACAAAATGGCAGCTAATGGCTGAGCAGGCACAGCAGAACCGTGAAGGTGCATCGGATTTGTCAACAAGTTCTCAACCAATGGGTAGTTTTACTGGTGGCGCCACACATGGTAAGCAGATCTGTGATCAGTATAGTTAATTTCTAGGCTGGTATGTAGACTTCCTACCTGAAAAGTTTACATATACTTCCTAGTTGTCTTCTCAGGCTCTGCTGGAAAACTTGGAATTTCAACTGGGGTGGACAGAAAAATCAGGGTGAAAGATGTAATTACGGTTTTGGAAAGTGAACCCCAGATGTCCAGAGCTCCTCTAGTAGTATATAGCTTGTACAACAAAGTGCACTATACTGGCAGCTCTGCTGAACATTCTGGGGCCGTTCGAGACATATAGTTCTGTTTTTTCTAGTTTCACATACAACCATGCTATCCTCAGTAATTTCTGCTTGAAACCAACAATGCTTGATACTGCGATCTTGCAACAGATAACTAAGCATAATGGAAATACATCGGAATATGAAAAGCCGCACACATAGATTCAGGTAATATTAACGTATGAAATTGCTCCATAGACCACAGTAGTACATTATCAGTTCTATTGTTCCTTTCACACAAAAGTTAACAACCATGACTCAGTATCACATCATATCAAAATGAACGACATTCATTTATTTCTGAAGATGGGGAAAGCATGCGTTGACATCCGACGATTTAATTATCATTCTTGTGTGCCTGTGCTCGAGTCTAGATATTCATATTTAGATGATAACATACTCATTTATTATGTATAAGTATTCTTGTTGTGCTTGATATATGAGACCTAAACCCACAATCCAAAAAAACTCCAACACAACCCAAAAATCAAAACCAAAACAGATATTAAAAGAGAATCTCAAAATTTTACAAATTACAAAAATTAAACGAACAATAATAGAAAAAGAGTACCTGAATGTTCATCGCCTTCTTGTTGGCTTCAAGCTGACTCCCTGCACACAGATCGAAAATTATCAGACTCCCCAAATCAGGAAAGATGAATTACCTTTGGAAGCCGTCTTCGATTTTTGGGCGTTTCCTCCTCCCATGACTGGAGATGTAGAGAGAGAAATAGAGCGATAGATCGGAAAATCTGAAGCGAACGCAGACGAAGAAGCTTGAGATGAATATGTACCACAAACCAGAAACCCTTGTTTCATTTCTTCCCCCTTTTTTATTTATTAATTGAATATTGCGATTAATATTCTTCGTGTTTATAGGATTTGGTAAATTCGTCACGTGACCGAGATTTGAGATGTTTCTGCTGCTGGATTACACTAAGGTGGGCCCCCACAGCCCATGAATATCATTAGCAATGGGTCGTTAAATGTTGACCGACGGCATTTACGTTTGCGATGATTTGAGCCCGTCTCGTCCAATTAGGCTTTCGAATTTATACAGCCCAGCTGAATTTGGGCCCAGTTGGTCGTTTAAAGACTTGCCAGCGGGTTTTTTTTGATAAAAAAATGTTGCTACGAGTCTTATGACGTTAAAATGTGAGCTAAGGTCAACATGAGTGGTTGTCTATTACTTAAGGAGTCAATCTACGATCTTTAAATCTGGAGTTCGAATCCAGGAGTCACCAATTTTCTCATAATTTCGTGTAAGTGGAAGTGTTGTTGGTAAAAGTACCTGACGTGCCATGTGCTTCAGAACAGGGATAGAACCACTTGAGAGTTGGGGTGACAGACTTTTTTTAAAAAATGTTTTTATCATTGAAGTTTAATATTTTCAAAAAGTAATTAAAATAATTCTTAAATTTAATCTTAATTAGATAGCTTAATTCATCAAGTTATATTTGAATATATAAGTATAAATTATATTAAATAATCAAACATTGTTAATTTTGTAAGTGTATAAAACAGCTCACATATAAATTGGAAACTCATATTAACGTTTTGTGCAAATATATAAGTTTATATTTGATCCAATTACATCATGGCTATAATTTTTTTGTGTTGTTTACTTTTTAGATGAAAACGTTAACTATTAATTCAATATTCAAAAGAAAAGTTATTTAAGTATTAGAGCGAGTTATTCATTTATTGTGAATAGTTAATAGTAATTTTGATATCAACAAGTTAGAAAGTGGATCGGGTTCACGTCAACAAATAGCTAAGTGTCCCATTGGAAAGTGCCAAGAGGTTTAAAGAGCTTTTATATTAGTTTCAATCTAAATAGTAACAAAATGAAAGATGATTTCTTATCGGATTTATTGATTTTCAACAATGACAAAAATTAGTCGAAACTTTTAGCACGGATTCCATAATAGATGATTTTGTAATATGAAAATAATTTTTTTTTCAGAACCATGTTCAATTTTTTTTAATAATGTAGTCTATTTTTGTTTGTCACCCCCTACCTCAATTCTTGAGACCGTCCCTGCTTCAGAAGTCGATAAAATACGATTCATGTTATACCCACCCTTATCAAAAAAAACTGTGAGCTAAGGATTTCATTTCTTTACCAGGCTAGTTTTGATTCACAATGTGTGTATAGGGTTTTCAAATTTTGGGTAAGAAAATTTTAATTGCGATATGTGATTGAAACTGGATGCAAAATGTTGGATTATTGTCGAAAGAGTCAAGGAGTCAAATTAATTGCTGGTATTGGAGTCCATTTAGTTTTATTTAGCAACAACTTATAATAATGGACCGTTATTATTTAGGTCATAATTTTTCAGTAACCAGGGGCGGACCCATCAATAAGATAGGAGGTGACAGTCGAAAGTAAGTTGGATATCTAAAAAAATTAATATTGTAAAAAAAGTTCTACTACACTAAAAAACATGGCAGGCAAAATATATTATTCCATGTCCGAAGTCCGTCAACGGTGAACGCGTTGGATCCTGATGGTCCATCCTCTTTTTGGAATAAAAAACATAGCATGCATAATATAACTTCTGCTTCCTTAGAGTACTCTAACCACGATGCAAAACGGTTATACCAAGATGAATGTAAGCTGCAAGATTATTTATCTCATTTTGGATACTTGTCAAGTATGGGCCGATAAGGACCAAAGGTTATATAAGGCCTTTGAATCTCGTCGCACTTATCAATGGGATACTTCCATATTTGTGGTCGTAAACCCGTGTCGCGTTCTGATTTATTGATATCAAACTCATCATCAATTTCAAGCCTTTGCACTTTTGGAGCATGATGTTCCTTACTCGGTAACTGAATGTCTTGCTTTGAAGTTTCAGTAATTTTTCTTTTGAAGAATGAATCAATAGTTGGTATTTTTATCTTGAAAAAAAATAAAATATTAGAATCATGTTAAAATAAATGTATATGACAATTAACAATAGACAAAGCAACATTGCAACAAGCAGCTAAAACGATGAGAGCCAGAAAAAAAAATCCCCTTATTTCACAAATCTACGAGTAGCATCACACATAGAAAATATTGAGCTTGAAAATTATGACATCAATCCCGATTTATAATGAAACCCTAATTACAAAATTAACTTTCAAATCCTTTAAGAATTCTAATTTAAATAATAAATTAGATCGGTTGCGAACTGATACTTACCTAAATCGGTTCCCAGAGACAGCGACGGAAGCCGTCGTGTGATGGCTGAAGACGCTGGCTATGCTGGAAAGGATTTATAACTTAATTTTTGGCTGTCTCACAGACGTGATTGTGTGAATGAATGCGATTTTGTTAGTTTAGATAATTTTTAATTTTATTAGATATTCTTTTTTATTAGATATTCTTAAAATCAAATCTGAGCTCATCAGGTATTCAAATCTCAGCTTATTAAATATTCTTAAAATTAAATATATTATTTGTATTTTAATAAAATTTATGTAATTTTTTTGATCAAGTCGCGGGTGGGACATGTGTCACCCGGCAACACTATGCGTCCGCCTCTGCCAATAAGTAGTTTCAATCTTTTGAATTCTTTGTAAACAAATGACTTTATAAACAACCACAATCATCTAATGAGAATAAGTCGTTTTTGGTTCTTGATTAAAAGTATTTGATTTCTGCTTGTCTAAGTGTGGTATCAGAGCATTCTTTCTGAGTGCATGATTGACTTCGAGAGTATCGAGTGTGAGTGAAGCACTTCAAAAGTTTGCGAGAGAAAAAAACTAGTGTAAGTGAAACTCTAAGAGGTCCACCAGGCTTATTTATTCTGTGCTATTGACAAATCTACCTTGAAAACAATCACAAAGAGAGTTACTGCAAATCAACTTTGGGATGCAATGAAGCTTAAGTTTCAAGGCGATGAACGAGTAAAACGAGCTTAACTAAATCGTCTCAAGGGATCAATTGAGTTGCTGGTAATCAAGAATGGTGAGAGTATCACTGATTAATTCACCAGGGTGATGGTGATAGCTAATGAAATAAGGAGCTGCGGCAGAGATATTGAAGATGTTATTATTGTTGAGAAAATCATGCGTTCGCTCACAGAGAAATAGAATTATGTAGTGGATTCTATAGAAGAGTCAAAAGACACATCTAAACTCTCAGTGGATGCTTTACAAAGTTCTCTGTTAGTCCATGAGCACAAGTTTAGAAAAGAGAAAGATGGTGATAATGAATAAGCATTGAAGGCAACTCATCAAGATAGACAAGGATCTCGCGGTAGAGGAGGGTTCGCGCTAAGAGGAAGGGGCCGAGGGAGAGAGGTAGAAATGATACCTCTCGAGTTGAATGTTACAAATGTCATAAGTTTGGTCATTATCAAATAGAATGTCCAGAATGGACAAAGGAAACCAACTATGCAGAGGTTGAAGAAGATTGTGAGTTGTACTGTTGATGGCCTATGCTGAAATCAATGAAGCCGCTAAAGATGATGCTTGTTTTCTCGATTCCTGCTGCTCAAATCATGTGTGGCAACAAAAAATGATTCATAAGCTAGTTAGATGAACATTTCAGCACCACAGTAACGATTGGGTAATAACACTCGTATAAAAGCTTCAGGGAAATGTAATTATAAAGCTAAGCTTAATGAGATTCCTTATACTATTTGTGATGTGTATTTCATGCCAGAACTCAGTAACAATCTACTTAGCATTGGTCAACTTCAAGAGAAGGGTTTGACCATTCTATTTAAGGAGAGAAGATATTTCATCCGAGGGGTCTCATTGTTGCTTGTTTGCTAAGAAGTCATCAGTGACCTCTACTACACCATTTTACATCCTACGTGACAAATTTTGAATGCCGTCACAAAATCTTTGTCGCATAAAAAGGTTTATACGACGACGATTTGATGTGTTTGTCCCCAAAACATAAATATGCGACATAATTTTACGCGACGCAAAACATGATGTCACATAAAGTGGATTAAGCGACTTTACTTTAAGCGACACGAAATTTATGTCCCGTAATATGGTTATTGCGACATTAGTTTAAAGCGACGCGGAAACTTTGTCACGTTAAACCAATTATGTGACTTACCTTTTGCAACAACTAATAATTTGCCGCATAATAGTACGAATTAAAATCTTCGAAGCAGGTATTGGCATGACAACCCTTGAATGTTTCAAACTTTCTGTGCATTAAAGAGACGTGACCTACCGTGTTTGGATTAAGCGACATTTGTATCCAAAGTAAGTCGCGTAAGGGTACAAATTAATTGCAGAAAAACAGAGCACCCAGTTCCGTACTCTGCCTTCAATTCGACTCAACAACCTTAAATCTTGTCTGAAAACACCATTTGTGAAAATATACTCTGCAAGGATCCATGGTGGGATTTTCCATAGGTTTTTGCTCAGATCTTCACGTGTAAAAACGGCACACACTTGTTGAAAGTATATAGATCAAACACTCTCACACTCACACAACATTCGCATACAGTTTTTTATTTCCATTTTCTTCACACTGTTTTGTTGGAGTTAAAACTCGATCTGTTGTGTTTGCCATTATGTCAAATTTTGGGGGAGGATATATATGTGTGTGTGTACGAGCAAATCATCTCTAGAATCATATTGAGAGCGCAGCTGAGATCTAGCAGGGGAAGGCAAAAGTTGTGCCAAATTCTGCTATTTTTCAGGAATAAGAAAAGGCACAGCTGCCCTTTTTGCTGTCTTCCTTGGCCATTTTGGCCAGCACCTTATGATATACACATGTGCTTAATTGTGCGTTAGGCAGCAGCTGCTATTTTTCGGGTATAGATCAGAGCATTTTTGGGCGTAAGGCAGCCGCTGCTAGCAGCAGCATTTTGCCTTTGGCATTTTGCCCATGCATGGGGCGTTAGGCAGCAGCTGCTAGCTAGACATAGCAGCACACATTACAGCATCATTTTGCATTTAGATTAGGCATTTCGAAAGAGAGAAAAGAAGGTGGCTTTTCGGTAGGCAGGGGGATTTGTGTGTAGAGAAGCAGGGGCGCATCCGTGGGATTTGTGTGTAGAGAAGCAGGGGGCATATATATTGTTTTGTTAACTCATCATCCTTTGGCTTCATTAAATTAATTCCACTAATTTGTGTCTCATATTTTGGAAATACAGGGGAATCATGGACAAGAGTTGGATGAATTTGTTGGACAAATGTGATCCAAGGTTTGGACAGGGTATTCTGGCTTTCATAAACTTCGTCAAGCAAAACAACCGCTGAGTACTACGCATAAATGTCCATGTAGGCGTTGTAGGTTGCACCATGTGAGGTTGTCTTTGGTTGAAATCCAAAGACATTTGTCTGTTAATGGTATAATGCAAGACTACACGACTTGAACTTTTCATGGGGAAGTAGAACCCGAGGCTTCATCATCATTATACACACAACGACACCAATATATTATGGAAAAACGGCACGGTTGAGGAAAGTGGTGCTTATTACATGGATCCTACAATAGAGATGCGTAACGACGCTTTTCCTAATTCGGAAGCACATGAGGATATTGAAAATGAATATTTGGGCAAGGAGACATATAATAAGTATCAAACACTTCTCAAAGAAGCACAAACTCATGTATATGTGGGGAGGGACAAAACTGTGTTGGGTACCATATTAAGTGCAATGAAAGTTAAAGTTGAGAATGGATGGTCTGACAAGAGCTTTAACGATCATTTGAGAATCACCAAAGACCTCCTTCCGAGCCCAAATTGTTATCCCGGTACATATCGTGAGGTTAAGAGACTTTTGAAGAATATGGGGATGGGATACGAGATCATTCACGCATGTGAATATGGTTGTGTGCTATTCTATAAAGACAACAAGCACCTCCTGAATTGTCCGATGTGTGCTGAGTAAAGATACTTGGACGACGACCGTGATAGAATGATTCCAAGGAAAGTGGTACGATACTTTCCATTAACTCCAAGATTGCAACGTCTCTATATGTCAGCGCATATAGCTAAGGAGATGTGATGGCATAGGGAGAGAAAAGTGAAAAATGGTCTTATTAGACATCCTACTGATAGCGAGGCATGGCAGGCGTTTGATAAAAAATATCCCGATTTTGCCCAAGACTCTAGAAATGTGCGTCTTGGATTGGCCACAGATGGCTTTTATCCCTTCGGAGCAGCTGCTCTTTCTCATAGCACGTGGCCAATTGTTGTGATGCCTTACAATTTGCCACCTTCAATGTGCATGAAGAAGGAATTTAATATTCTTGCTATGTTGATTTCGGGTCCAAAATCTCCGGGCAAGTGCTTAAATGTGTTCATGCAACCCCCAATAGATGAATTGAATATACTATGGGAAACTGGAGTACGCACATTTGATCGACATGAAAGATCCATATTCAACATGAAAGCTGCAGTGATATGGACTATGAGTGACTTCCCGGGTTTGGGAATGTTAGGAGGTCTGAAGTCTAAAGGATACAAAGCGTGTCCAATGTGTTTAGATGATGTTGATTCTATACATTTGGCGGGGAGAATGTCATACCAAGGCCACCGTTGATGGCTTGATACGAATCATTCGTGGAGGCATCAAACTACTAAGTTCAATGGGGAAGTGAAATTAAGAGATGCCCCACCTTCATTAACAGGTGAAGAGGTTTTGTCCTCTATACTTAGCCATCAGTACCCCGTACTTAGCTTGCACCCAGATTTCAAATATAGAGGTGTGAACAGGGAGAAGTTGTGTTGGACTCATGTGAGCATTTTCTACGATTTACCTTACCGGAGCACATTGAGACAACCATATTCGTTGGATGTAATGCACATAGAGAAGAATGTGTTTGATAATATCATTGGTACTATTCTCGGTCTTCAAGGTAAGACAAAAGATGATATTAAGGCTCGAGAGGGTTTGGAGCAACAAGGGATTCGTAAGGAACTGTGGTGGAAGAAGATAGGGGCATCTTCCCGAAAAGATAAGGTTTCACAAGCACCTTATACCGTTTTACCTAATGAGAGGGTAGAGTTACTTGAGTTCATTAAAGATGCTAAGTATCCTTATGGCTATGCCGGTAGTTTGAAGAACAAAATCAATGTGGAAGCCAAAAAGTTTAATGGGTTAAAAACCCATGATTGCCATGTCATGTTGCAGCGACTACTTCCAGTGTTCATTAGACCATATTTGCCACATTATGTAGTCGAGCCCCTTATATCATTATCACGATGGTTCCAGAAGTAATGTTGTAAGGAGTTGACTGTCAATGACACAATGCAAATGAAAGATGACATAGTCATCATCCTATGCAAATTGGAGATGATTTTTCTGCATGCTTTCTTCACCATCATGGTGCATCTATTGATCCATCTTCCAGATCAAGTTATGCTTAAGGGACCCGTACACTATAGTTGGATGTACCCTATTGAGAGGTTTACAACTTTTTCTTTCTTCGAATCATTTTTGTTTAATCTCTCCTTTTACATGTAAACTAAATACAATTTATTACTCTTGCAGGCAATTAGGCGAGTACAAGAGATATGTTAGGAATGCCAGATATCCAAAGGGATGCATTGCTGAGCAATACATCACACATGAGTGTGTAACGTATTGTAAATTGTACATGAACGATCAAGTGGAGGTTGAATCACCAAACGTTGCTAAATTATATGTCCTAAACGTGTACTCACCTCTAATCAAGGTTGGTGGTCATTGTCCGAGGATCAAGTTGAGTCCGACACAAGTTAATATGGCTCATTGGTGCGTGTTGGAACACTGCATACAAGCAATGGATTATATTGTCAGACATGATGAAAAATTTACGAGAGAATGCCCGAACCGATCGAAGAAGAACGTGTTAAGCATTTCATGAAATTCTTTCCTGGCTGGGTATGAATATTAAATTGTGTATCTACTTCATCATGTCTGACAATATAATCCATTGCTTGTATGCAGTGTTCCAACACGCACCAATGAGCCATATTAACTTGTGTCAGACTCAACTTGATCCTCGGACAATGACCACCAACCTTGATTAGAGGAGCGTTCAAATGAGGCAAGACAAATAAGAATGAGGCAACGTGAGGCACGATCTCATCCATCCATCAACCCCCCCGTGCATTGTGGGCGCGCCACGTGGCAAATAGTAAAACCCACTACCAACACTAAAAAGCAAACAGTAAAATCCCACTACCAACACCTTTAAATCTAAACCATTAGATCAATATGATCAATGGCCAAGATCATGCCTCTCTTGCCTCATTCTTACAACCTTGCCTCAACCGAGTGCTCCCCTATATATATTATATGTTTCTCTTTTTGAACCACAGATGGACATTTTGGAAAGGGAGTGCAGTAAATCATATTGTCCCGAATTGCATAGTTTATCACGCATGCCTCAAACATATACGTGCTACTCTCAGTGTTATGTTAATGGTGTGAAGTTCGTTGTTTGGGATCGGGACCGGAAGAAGAGGACTCAAAATTCGGGTGTCATGGTCGAAGACGGTGAATTAACTTATTATGGCATTATAAAGAACATTACTCAGTTACATTACGCAAATGGAATGCCGGTGGTTGTTTTTTATTGCACATGGTTCAATACCGATCCTAAAGAGAGGGGAAGCACAAAGAGGGATTATGGACTTCTTTCTATAGACACATCCACAACTTGGTATGAAGATTGGCCTTATTGTCTGGCCACTACCGCGAGACAAGTTTTTTACTTGGATGATATAAAAGCGGGTGACAATTGGAAGGTTGTAAATGTTGTATCACATAGAGGGGTATATAGTGATAGCTCCCTTGCACGAGAAGATGAAACTGAAATAGCAAATTCCGAAGAAGATGATCCTTATCAAGAGAAAATACCCACTTACATTACAAGTGATGTACAACCCGCAAATCAATTTCAATCGAATGACGACTACATTGATAATCAAATTCCCAAAGCGAGGAGGCAATTGTACTTGGTTGAATTAGAGGACGATACGAGCGAAGCATGGGACGATGATGATGATAGTCTATGTGATGGAGATGATGAAATGTTCATTAAACAGCAAGATGATCAAGAGGAAGAAGATGATAGAAGTTATGATTCAACGGGGCAGTCCAATTATGCAAGTGATGCTTCAATGGATCATCAAGACACGACTTCTGATGATGAGATGATGTGATGAAGGTTGTGTTTTGTTTGAAGACACAAGTTTAACTTCAATGGATCTGTTCAAAAGACACAACTTCAATTGGGATAAAATTAACTTGTGTTTTGTTTGATCGGCTCTGTATAGTTTATGTCACAAATTTAGCTATAAACGTCGTTTAATACCATTTGGTTTTGGGGGCAAAAGCAATTTTCAGATTGGAGGGAAATTAAATTTCATTTTCAATTTAGCTTTATGCGACGTTTGCGTGACTAATACTTCGCATAATATTAAGGCTTGGCCCAAATATCGAAGGCCCAAACCAAGAAACCCTAATTTGATGACTATGCTGATCTCTCGATCCCCATCTCTCTCGTCCAACTCTTCTGTGCCGCCGAAACCCTACGCCTCGCCGAAACACGATCTCCTTCAATCTGTCGCCAATTCAACTCGCCGCTGTTCCATTCCATCCGTCATGGCAAAAACGAAGAACAATCAACCTACCAGACGTCCAGACGATGTCGAAGTTACCAGTCGGAGGCCGAAGATGAAACTCCAATCTCCTTCATGCCGCCGCCCATCCAAAAAGCTAATGAAGACTCCACCGACGAAGCCACCCAAAGATGTTGTGCATGCTCAGTCACCAGAGTTGTCATCGTCGGAAAGGGCCATCAATCGGTTGCCTGCGATGGGTCCTGAGGTCAGACAGACGGAGCGGTCCAAAGCCATCCTCCACGCAATGGCGGGTGAGTCAAGACGGTTGAAGAATCTGGCTGAGATTCGTACTCCTCCACTGCCGACTACGAAAGCCACTACACCACGGAAGAAGATAACTTCCCCTCCTCAAGTTCGTCACACTCCTCAGCGCAAAGCAAAGACCTCTCGTCAAAACCCACCACCGCAATCACAGGCCGAGTCAGAACCACCTGTCATTGATCCTGCGAGAAGAAAGAATGCCGCTGTCAGAAATGCTCAGAATCTGCCAGAAGATCGCCCTCCTGCTATTCCAGTTAAAAGAAAGAACACCGCTTCAATTCAGAACCGACCACCGGAGAAACAACGAAAACCACTTCCCCCACAAACAGTCATGCTCATGGTACAACTGCTCAACCCCAAGCTACCACCACCACCACAAACAATCATACTCCTCATCCCACATCTGCTCAACCCTAAGCCATCAACAACCCTCCACCGCATATCCAAAAGGAGAATTCATTTACAGCCCGTAGGTCCCCTAGGTATTTACAAAAGTCCCGTCATTGTCGACCTAATTCCCAATCCAACAACCCTCATCCACCTCCTCCTCCTCCTCCACCACCACCGGCTACCATATCCCAACCTCCAGAACCTACACCAGTGCAGGTTTCAGAACATCCAGCAGTTCCAAATTTCGAACCAATGCTATCGTTCGATTACAATTCATCGGATGATGATGACGCCGAAGAAGATTTGTCTAACATTCCGAGCATCAGGTGCAAGAGCTCTGGTTTTGTGGAAACAGGTAATAATTTTTGTTATGTTGTCTGTTATTTCATAATTAGGCTGCTGGTTATATTGGTTCTTATTGTTGTTTAGGCAGTTGTAACTATATCGCTTAATTTTTCTGTAACAGAGGATTCATTAGGGGAAGAGGAAGGTACGTGGCGTGGTGAATGGATCAACGGTGGCCAGTTATAAGCAAACCCATAACAAAGGCAATCCGATTAAGGTCGAGTTTTTTCCAGACGGTACTGGCCCGGCTATTCAAGCAGTGGGGAGCCTACTTGTGCTTGAGATTGGAAGTGCAGTGAGGGATAAGGTTCCAATGTTAGCCTCTTCATTCAGGAAGCTTGAGGAACAACATCGACGTGTTGTGTATACCTAAGAGTGAGTGATTCGTCTTTTTTAACTTTGCATTAAATTCAATATTTGTCTTAGATTTTTTAACCATATTCGTTCTCTTCTTTGCAGCCAAACTATGTTATTGAACTGAAAGATGACCAGCTATGGCATTTCATCTTCAAGAAAGCCGCGGGGAGATATCGCGACTGGAAATCCGAATGTAAAACCTTCTACACGGCGCATGGCCCTGATGTAACGCCTAGGGAGTTTGTGCATAGGGCTGATCAGTGGGAATGGCTTAAGGCTCACTTTAGTGATGCCAGAAATCAGGTTAGGCATTCACTTCAATTACCACATTGCTTATTCTTCTAGTTATTAGCTCCATTTATATCTTTTTAATATAATGCAGTAGTTTATAAGTACTCTTTAACTTGTATAATTTTTATTAATATAGGAGAGGGGTAAGATAATGTCTGGTGTGCGCCATAAGGATGATAGACTGAACCATCGTGGGGGGAAATGCCCATTCTACATGAGTTCTGCAACACTCGCTACACAGGGAGAACTGGCGCAATATATAGCCACGTACTCCCAAGTCTACTCTGCTGATCCCGTTGGTGCTGCCCTTGCTGTGAGTTTCTTTCTATTCCTTAATCATTTACTTGCTATTTATATATGTTCATGTGTAGTTCATATAGCCACATGTTCAACTATTTATATATGTTCATGATTGGTTCTTGTGAAACACATGTTGGCAAATATTATCTGCCATGTTTATATGTTTGCGAAACATTTGCGCTCTTGTTATGTGACATGTTTAAGTGTAACGATTAATTGGATCTTGTCATGTTTTATGTCATGTAATTCATTCCACTTTATCTGGGAACTCTTCATGTTCACTGTTACATTGTATCGTCCTCAACATAAACTATGCGCTATGTTTTTGTCATTTTATTTACACTTTTCAATGTGTACATGTAGGCAAAGATGCAAGATAGGCTTCGTCAAGTGTTGCAGGGGCAGAATGGTGATGAATCAGAACACAGTGTCCTCGATGATCATGAACCTATCCCAATCGCAGTTCAACTACCTATCATAACTGAAGTGTTGGGGCAGCAACATGGAACTTATGTTTCCGGGACTGGTACGGCCTTCAGGAGACCACCCTTCCCTAGAGGGGGTGCAAGGAACTCTGGACTGAAAGTTCAACTAGAAAAGCAAAAAGATGAGTTTCTGGAAATGAAGGCCGCATTTGAGGAGAGGATACGTGTTCTGGAGGACTTGGTGGTTCGAGGTGGATCAGCTAATCTGGAAAACCAAAATGCTTCTGAAGGCGCGACAAGCTATCATCCTGCCTAGTAATTGATGTTTGGTATAATTATCTTATGCGAAACTTTTCTGCTTTTTGAATGGGTACACACCTGGACAAGTGGTGTTGTGTTGTACCCTTATGTATGTTTGCTCCTAGTTGTGTTTCGTTGGACAGATTGTTGTTGTTGGATTGTTGGATTATGTGTTTTGTTGGAATGAAAAGAATTTCAGGTTTCGTATATGTCAATTTAAACCATAATGTAAAATGTCATATATGCAGCGTATACACTATTATACGATAATTGAATGCTCAATATTGGATGCGTTAGCTATTTTATACTACAACTACATTTCCAATATTGGTCGCGTAATCATATATATACGACAATGATATATTCTATATTAGTCGCGAAGTAACGTTTATGCGACATATACGTCGTCAATATTCGTCGCAAAAGACCTTTTATAAGCCACATATAAGTTCAACATTAATCGAAAGACCCTTTATACGACAAGTATATATTCAATATTTGTCGGGCATTCTCGGTTATACGACATCTCTATATTCAATATTCGTCGCAAAATAAGCTTTATACGACACTATCATGTCTGGATTATAAAGCGTATGATATATGACGTTCATATAAAGTGGAACTCGACTCATAAATTATGGGACTAAATAAAACAAATGTCGCATAAGAGTTCAATTTAACGCGACATGTGCTTTTTTCGTTTGTCGCGTATACTTTTCGCGACTTGGATTTCGCGACATTTTTATTGTCGCATAACATATATGCGACTTATTTAGGGGTTTATGCGACGGGCAAAAAATGTCTCCTAATCTGTAAAATGGTGTAGTGCTCTTTATGGCACAAAAGATATTGTCACTTGAAATATGCAGCCTTAAAGAAGAAGAAAAAATGGTACACGGGCTTTCATAACTTGAAAGCGTAGATGAAGTTTGCATCATTGGAAAGTAAAGAAAAGTTCATGGCGAGCACAACAAGTTTTGGGGCTCATACACGCCAATCTTTACGGCCTTATTCCGAAATCAATAAGTGGTACCTGATATATTTAGGCAAAAATTTCCAATTTAGCCAAAATTGGAATTTCATTTCCCCCTCTAGCCAATTTCCAAATTGGATTTCTGAAATGGCCACTTTCTCTTAGGCGCTGTTCACAACAGCGCATAATGCCTAGTGTCGTATTTCTCTTATGCAATGCTGAGTCAACAGACTGACATGTAAAAATTAGCTTAAGGCAACATTAAGGCGTTCTTCATGATAGGTAGAATTGCTTATTCTGTCAGAATTGAGTTTTGTTTCGCATGCTGCCGCACTAACAGTCCATGTAACGTCGAGTGATCTAGCGTCAGCTGCGGCTCACCCAGATAGAATTACTTTACCATTTGGATTTTTGACCGGCCACGACGAGATCGAGAATCTTCCACAACCGGTTTTTGATTGTGCGGCTCACCCAACGGGCCATGGGTTGGCGGAGTGTGCGAGTAGTGAACTCGAGCGCGGCGGTCTACGTTGGATCAACCATGTCTCGCAGTCATTGTTAGAATACCTTGACCTAGAAGATCATGGAAAGCGGTTTTCCAGGTCGGTCCCTTAGGGTAATTGTCGAATCGAGTGCGTAGAATGTGTTCGATGTTTTTAGGGTTGCATGTGACGGTGTAGAAGCCTTGTTTGCTAGCGAGGAAGGGGAGGGCGATTGTGGTGGTTTGGTAAGTGGCGGAGGGGGTTTGCGAAGGTTGTCAGCGACCCATTCGTGAAAGCGGCTCCAGTTCCTGCAAAGGAACGGGAGTGAGCCAAATAATGGCCAGACTTTGGGGCCGTTGAGCCTGCTGGCTAGGATTGAGAACCAGACTAGGTAGGCTGAGATGAATGCTGATGTAATAAAGATCAATGTTTCAGAATCGGTAGCTGCGGCTGCGGCTGCGGCTGGCGGGTCTGCTACGGCAGCATGGGCGTAGACAGGTAGGCGCTGTCCTTAACATCGGCTAAAGTTTGTGCTAATTTTTTGGGCGCTGTCCTCAGGGGCGCCTTAATTTAAGTTGGCACATAGGCTTACCGAATATATAAATATAATAATCTTGCCAAATCTTCAACAAGAATATCCCATAATATTCAAGTTTAACGTGTGCCATCTTAGTTTCCTAAAGAGTAGCACCAAAGATCTTCAATCAAATCCGCCCAAATCTTGATCTTTATCTTTTAAGCAATTTCCTAATTTGTAGCGAGATCTTTGATTAGATCTTCCTTCGACATCCACACGTTTTTCAGCTGGATCCCGAGATATTTGGGAACTAAAAGATATCTCAGAATATCTAGACCGATATTCTCTCCCTGCAGTTACGTACCGTGGGAACGTTACTTCCAGAGTACCTGTGCATCAACCTGCATGCTCAAGTAACACATCAGTAGGATGTTTGTCATATCAAAACCGGTGGAGTTCACAGACTCTAACACATGTTTCTTAAAATAAAATAAAAAAACTAGATGAAAAAATGAAGCTATATCAAGCATCCAGTGAGGCAGTAACTATGAACGACCCCAGTAAAACTTTTTCGAACCATAATTTTAATTTATAACAAATGAAAAAAGAGCAAGCATAATAAATTGCGAAAGGCATCAATGGGTGTCCAAATTAAATTAAGGCTTCTTTTTAAATTACCGTTCAAACTACAAAACTATTCAATCAGAGGCGGATAAATAAGAAAAAAAGTAGATAATGTTGTGAAAATTATGGATATATGGAGAGGAAACTTAAAGGTAAAAGATGAACATGAACATGAGTAGAAAATGTAGAGAGGAAGAGTGATTCTCATTGCATTGATCTTTACAAATGTTTCCTTTATATAGGGGTACATAGACATATGAATAGACTAGGAATCAATGTAAGAAATAAAGATAAGAATTAATGAGGTACATGAAAGGCTTAAGGACATGACCATGTGAAGGGCTAAAGGTCATTCAACACAATATTCATAACACTCCCCATTTGGATGACTTGTACAGATATTATGCTCATTAAAACCTTACCAGGAAAACCCTGTGGGAAAAACCTAGTGAAGGAAAAAGAGTACACAACTGTACATTACGCATAAATGTTACCTCATTAAAAACCTTATTTAGGAAAACCCAAAGGGATAAAACCTAAAATAAGGGGAAAGAGTGTAACGCGTATTCTCCCCTCGTTGTGGTCTTTAACATAAATCTCTAAGCTTTCGCATGCCGATTTTATAGACCAATTTCTCAAAGGGAGTTGTGGGAAGTGCCTTTGTAAACAAATCGGCTAAGTTGTCACAAGAACGAATCTGACAAATATCAATCTCTCTGTTCTTATGAAGTTCATGTGTAAAGAAGAACTTTGGAGATATGTGCTTCGTTCTGTCTCCTTTTATATAGCCATTTTTAATTTGAGCTATACAAGCAGCATTATCCTCAAATATAATAGTAGGGCTTTCTTTTTCGCCTGAAAGATCACATGATCCTCTGATATGATGGATTAAAGACCTCAGCGACACACATTCTCGACTAGCCTCATGAAGTGCTATTATTTCAGCATGATTAGAAGAAGTGGTTGTAAAAGTCTGTTTGGTAGATCGCCAAGATATAGCGGTATCACCATATGTAAATACATAACCCGTTTGTCATCGAGCTTTATGAGGGTCAGATAAGTACCCGGCATCGGCATATCCAATTAATCCCGATTTTGAGTCTTTTGAATAAAATAAGCCCATATCAGTTGTTCCTCGAAGATATCTTAAAATTGGTTTAATGCCAGTCCAATGTCTTCGAGTTAGAGAAGAACTATATCTTGCTAGTAAATTAACCGAAAATGCAATATCAGGTCATGTATAATTTCATGTATAATTAGCAAGATACATTAGTGCACCAATAGCACTAAGATATGGTAATTCAGGACCAAGTAGTTCTTCATCCTTTTCTCGAGGACGGAATGGATCTTTTGTCACATTAGGTGATCGAACAACCATATGCGAACTCAACGGATGTGATTTATCCATATTAAATCTTTTGAGGATCCTTTCAGTATATGAGGACTGATGAACAAAAATGCCCTTTGATAAATGCTCAATTTGTAAGCCAATGCAAAATTTTGTTTTTCCCAAGTCTTTCATTTCAAATTCACTTTTTAGATACGCAATCGTCTCAGTAAGTTCATCAGGGGTCCCAATGATATTTAAATCATCAACATAAACCGCAATAATAGAAAACCCAATTTTTGTCCTTTTAATAAAAACACATGGGCAAATTGCATTGTTGATGTATCCCTCTTTCAAAAGATATTCACTTAGACGATTGTACCATATTCAAACAGATTGTTTTAATCCATATAATGATCTTTGTAATTTTATTGAGTACATTTCCCGTGGTTTTGAACTACATGCTTCAGGTAATTTTAATCCTTCGGGAATTTTAATATAAATGTCATTATCAAGTGACCCATATAAATAGGTTGCCACGACATCCATTAAATGAATATGGAGTCCTTCTAAGACTGACAAACTTAATAAAAATCTGAATGTTGTCGCATCCATGACCGGTGAATATGGCTCTTCATAATCAATGTCTGGTCTTTGCGAGAAGCCTTGTGCTGCAAGTCGTGCTTTATATCTTACGACTTCATTTTTCTCATTTCATTTGCGCACAACTATCCATTTATAACCAACAAGTTTGACATTCTCGGGTGTTAGGGAAATTTTTCCAAAGACTTGGCGTTTTCAAGTGAATTCAATTCTGTCTCAATGATAATTTTTCATTTTGGCCAATCATTTCTTCGTCGGCATTCATTAACCGATCTTGACTCATAATCCTCATCTTCTTCTGTAATATCTAGAGCCATAGAATAGGCGAATATATTATCCACTATAATTTCTTTTCTATTCCACCTTTTTCCTGAAATGACATAATTGATCGAAATTTCTCCATTGTCATCATTTTCAGGTATCTCATTATCTTTCAAAGAAGTCTCTTCATGATTCATATCATTTTCTTTTGTAATAGTGGTTGATGCATTAATTTGGTTATCTTGAACCTTTCTTTTTCTAGGATTTTTATCCTTGGACCCAATTGGTCTACCACGCTTATGTCATGTTTTAGACTCACTTGCTAATTTATTTCCAATATCTTTATCAGGAAGATTGATTTTGCAAGGAGCATTGACAGCTGGTATATGTGACTTTGTCACTGTTTTAACATTTGTGAATGCATCAGGCAATGTGTTTGCCACACTTTGCAAGTGAATAATCTTTTGAACTTCTAGTTCACATTGATTTGCACGAGGATAAAATGAGACAATGACTCTGCATTCCATGATATTACTTGTCTTTTTTCAGACTTTATTTTATCTTCCCTAATGCATGGAAATTTGTCTCATCGAATTGACAGTCGGCAAATCGCGCCTTAAATATGTCACATGTCATAGGTTCCAAAAATTTAGTAATTGATGCAGATTCAAATCCCACGTAAATCCCCAATTTTCTTTGGGGTCCCATTTTAATACGCTGGGGCAGAGATATTGGAACATAGACTGCACACCCAAAAACTCTTAAATGAGAGATATTTGGTTCTTGGTCACTAACAAGTTGCAAAGGGGAATATTTATTATTTGCAGTTGGCCGTATACGAATTAGTGATGCAGCATGAAAAATTGCATGTCCCCAAGCAGAACTTGGCAATTTAGATCGCATAAGTAATGATCTAGCTATCAATTTTAGTCTCTTGATAAAAGATTTTGCTAGACCATTATGAGTATGAACATGAGCAACTGGATGTTCAATTATAATTCTAGTTGCATACAATAATCATTAAAAGACTGAGATGTAAATTCTCCCGCATTATCCATACGGATTTTCTTAATTGTATGATCTGGAAATTGTGCACGTAATTTAATAATTTGAGCAACCAACCTTGCAAATGCCATATTACGATTGGATAATAAACAAACATGCGACCAACAGGTTGATGCATCAATAAGTGCCATAAAGTACTGAAATGATCCGCTTGATGGGGAAATAGGTCCATATATATCTCCTTGAATCCTTTCTAAAAAAGTTGGACATTCAGTCTCAACTTTCAGTAGAGATAGTCTTGTAATCAGTTTTCCTTGAAAACAAGCAACACATGAGAGACCTTTGGACAAGAGAGTATTTTTACTCCTTAATGAATGTACATGTGAATTTTCAATGATTCTTCGCATCATTATTGAACCCGGATGACCTAATCGATCATGCCATATTAGAAAGTTTTTCGGGTCTATTGAATTCTGGTTTATCACCATATATGATTCAACTGGTTTATGGAAGTATAATATAATCCAGAGTTGTATGATGGAAGTTTTTCCATCACTTATTTCATTCCTGAGACCATTGACGTGATATATAAATATTCAACGCCATTTTCATTTGTCGTCTGAACATGATAACCATTTCGACGTATTTCTTTGACACTCAATAGGTTTCTTTTTGACCTGGTTGAGAACATTGCACCATCAATGATAAATCATGTACCATTTGGTAACACTATTTGGGCTTTTCCATAGCCTTCTATAAGAGTATAAGACTTGATGCACCTGATATTGTATTAACATTAGCTTTAGCTAATTTAAGATGCGAAAAAATAGATTTGTCTCTCAAAATTATGTATTGTTGCACTATCCGCTAAACATAGCGATAGACCACTAACTTTCATTTTAATTAAGATGATAATATCATGTCTCATCAAAAGACTAATACATAAAAGTAGAAATACTTTTATTTGGAAGAGAAATAAAGCATAAAATATGGAAATTCAAATACTTTGAATTTGATATTCATAATTATGACATCATCTCTTATGTCGTCTTCCATCACTGATTAATTTGTCAAATTCTACATTGACCTCTTTAAAAATATAATCTCTAACATCCAAATGGATGAGATTCATGTTGGTCCAAATGGAGAAGAAAATACTGGAGAAGAAAAGGACAGAGCCAACAACACTGATGCAGATTACAAAATACTGGAGAAGAACAGCGAGCAAAGAAGGTTCTGCCCCAGGCTCTAGGACCAGGTGACCTAAAGAAGCTGCTGCACTATAAGGCAGCCAAAGACATATGGGATGCCCTCAAGAGACTCTACTCTGGAAACGACGATCAGAAGAAGAATCGTATCCTTGCTGCCATGAAAGAGTAGGACAATACCAAACAAGGAAAGGATGAATCACTCGAAGACTTTCATTCTAGATTCCAGAGCTATGTAGGTCAAATGCAATTTCTGGAGGAACAGATCCCTGAGTGGAAAGTCACTCATCGCTTTCTCCAAGGCCTCAGTCGCAAATATGACATGTTCTCAGTGGCACTCCAAGCCCAGAGCGACATCAAGACAATGACCCTGGAAGAGCTGGTTTCCAAACTACAAAGCAATGAGATCATTCAACTAAGTAAGATAGAGAACAAAGAACCAGAAAAGCTGAAGTCCATTGCTCTTAAAGTTGAACGTGCGTTCGATCTGGCACAAAATGATGAAGAAGGAGACCCGGATGATGAGATGACAACACTACTAAGTAGAGCTATGAGAATGGCTAGCACTGTAGGGAAACGCTCCTTCCGAGGAACGTCGTCGAACAAGGAGATAGTGTGCTCTCACTGTCAAAAGAAGGGACAAATGGCCGTGAACTGTTTCAGTAAGAAGGCAGGAGAACCACCAGAACAGAAGAGCATAAAAGCTATGATAGCAGCATGGGGAGAATCAGCTGAAGACAGTGAAGACGAAAAGAATGCTAGAGCTGTGTGCATCATGGCCACCTCTGAGGTAACTGACACTGACCTATTTGATTCTCTTTCAGGTAAAACTAACGAACAGCTGATAGCATGCATCAAGGTACTGGTAAAGAAGAATACTGATCTCAATACAGAACTGGTTGACATAGATGAGAGAAGCAAAGATATAGAGGATAATGGAAATCTCTGAACAGAAAAGGCCATGAAACTTGAAGAAGAGCTCGCTAAAAGCAACGCTAGACTAGACAGAAGAGTAAAAAAACTGAAGAAGGAAACCGAGAAACTCAAACACTTAGAAAGTGAGACTGAAAGACTGAACGCACAGGAGGAGACTCTGACAATACAACTTGCTGAGGCCAGCTCCCTGGAGGGTAAGGTCATCTTACTAACCGAGGAGAATGCAAGGCTGACAGAAGAAACCTCTAACGTTCTCAGGGAGTTAGAACTCTACAAAGCTGATGAAGATGAGAAGAAAGAAGATGGCTAAGGGAACACACCGATGCCAAGGCTGCAGAAATCAAGGGAAGATTCTATAAAACATTCAAAGCAAAATCAGGTCTGGGATACAACGGAGACACAGATGGTAAAGGTTCTATGACAGGGAAGAAAGCGAACATAGAAATAACACAGGCCCCACCCTGTCGGTGTGAAACACACAGCAAAGGAAAAGAACCTGTTCGATCAAAGGAGGAAACGATTCCCTTCGATGGAGCAAAGGCTCACGCTCTCTGGACAAAGCACAAAGAAAAGAAAAATCTTCAGGAATTGATTTCGCAGCTAGAATTGCAAACAAGTCAATCCCCCCCCCCCCGGGCTGAGCAAGTACGCAGACCTGAAACATCACAAAGTCTACTGGCACTGTGGAGAAGCTGGTCATCTACAAGAAGAATGCACCAAGAAACGCAACATAGACCTGAAAAACAAAACACAGTATGGATCCCATAACAAACAAGAGAAGCTGTGCTGGGCATGCAGATAATATGGTCACTACAGGAGAGCATGTCCGTATACCATGAAGGAAGGAGGAGATGACTTGAGAAATGTTCCCACCCAGGGAACCATGAACGAAGTTCAATCTACACAATTTGTCAGAAAGCCAAGTAGGCCCAAATTTGTCTGGGTCCGTAAAAACTGATTCCTTTCTTTCTTGCAGGTCAAAGAGAAGAACATCCCCTGGTACATAGATAGCGCATGCTCAGGGCACATGACCGGAAATAGAAAATGGTTTGAATCTCTTCGACATCACTCGAGGGGATCAGTCACATTCGGGAACAAAAGCACAGGTGAAACTTTTGGTCTCGGAAAGGTAAAAATCTCTGAGAATCTCCACATCAGCAATGTGAGCCTAGTACACGGGTTAAGCTTCGATCTACTTAGCGTCTCTCAACTGTGTCAAAATGGTAAGAACAAGGTTTCTTTTACTACTTACGAATGCTTTGTGGAAGATATAAGTACAGGTAAAGTTCTCCTGAAAGGGAAAGGGGAGGCCTCAGAGTATACAAAGTGGATCCGTCCTTCGTCCCTGATAGGGAACTCTGTCTGACCTCTCACTCAAATGAATCAAAACTGTGGCACAGACGCTTCGGCCATGCAAGCCTCAGACTCTTGTCAAAGTTACACCGACTTGAGTTGGTGAATAGACTACCAAGTGTGGAAGATAGTCTGAGCAACCTCTGTGATGCATGCACCAAGGGGAAACAGGTTAGGTCATCGTTCAAAGCTAAAAATGAGGTAAGTACCACCCGTCCCCTGGAACTCATTCACATGGATCTATGTGGTCCTATGTGCACGAGGAGTCGGGGAGGCAATCGTTACATATTTGTGATTGTTGATGATTACTCCAGATTTACATGGACTATTTTCTTAAATACTAAGGATGAGGTGTTTGCAGAATTTGAGGTCTAGTTGAAACAAGTTGAAAGACAGATGTCACTGTCCCTGGCAGGTATACGCACTGATCATGGCACAGAGTTTGAAAACTCACTATTTCTTGATCTGTGCAGGAACAGAGGCATCAGACACAACTTCTCTGCTCCAAAGACCCCTCAACAAAATGGAGTTGTGGAACGAAAGAATAGAACTCTTGAGGACATGACGCGTACGCTTCTGATCGGCAGTGGATTGCCAAGAAACTTTTGGGGTGAAGCACTCAATGCTACATGTCATGTTCTCAACAGAGCATACCTGAGACATATTCTGAACAAGACACCCTACGAGCTGCTTTGAGGGAGAAAACCAAGCGTTGCTCACTTCAGAGTGTTTGGATGTAAATGATATATCCACAAGACCGGGAAAACAAAACTCGGCAAGCTAGATCCGAGGAGTGATGATGGCGTATTCGTCGACTATTCAAACCATAGTAGAGCATACAAGGTGTATAACCGACGACAAAGGAAGATTGAGAAGAGCATACACGTAATTTTCGACGAGGAGGTCATGGCAGGAGATGTAATAAGAGAAGCAGACTCTCCTCCCGTCACGCGAGATGATGAGTTCAACATGGTTGATGGGGAAAAAGTCGAGGCGCCAAAAGATCATGAACTTAATACAGATCCCTCAGAGGGAACGTTACCCGCCATAGCACAAACCACCGAACAGGATGATCAACCACCAGTAGTGCAAACCGAAGGTGAGACTGACCAAAGGGACGAAGATGCCCTAAATCATACCCAAGTGACCACTGAACCCTCACGACAAAGTAGACGAGATGCGGATCCCCCTGGATGGATGAGGGACTATGTATGCCACCGTTCTGTCGGTGGAGTATTGGGGGAACATGAGTCTCCCGAAAGTCATGCCTTCACCGCCTTCGTGTGCCTCTCAGAACCCAAAAATGTCCAAGAAGCATTGATATATCCGGACTGGGTAAGTGCCATGCAGGAGGAGTTACACCAGTTTGAGAGAAACAAAGTATGGCGGCTGGTACTTCGCCCAGAAGGACGAACCATCATCGGCACCAAATGGGTATTCAAAAACAAGTTAGACGACAAGGGACAAGTGGTCAGAAATAAAGCACGTCTGGTGGTCAAGGGATATAACCAGCAGGAAGGAATCGATTATGATGAGATGTTCGCCCCTGTTGCCAGGTTAGAAGCAATTCGTTTATTAATCACTTATTCTGCTTACCATGGCTTTAAGTTGCAGCAAATGGATGTCAAGACTGCCTTCCTTAATAGAGTACTTAATGAGGAAGTGTATGTGGCACAGACACCAGGCTTCGAGGATACTACACACCTGATCACGTGTACACTCTCGACAAAACCCTTTATGAGCTGAAACAGGCGCCTCGTGCCTGGTATGAGAGACAGTCCCAGTTTCTTCTAGGACACGGATACGTGCGTGGTGAGATCGACAAAATGCTATTCCTTCTTAGAGAAGGGAACCACATCCTCGTGGTACAGGTATATGTTGACGATATATTTTTTGGTTCCACTAACGATGCCCTTGTCAGGAAATTTACAAAGCTCATGGAAAGTGAGTTCGAGATGAGCATGGTTGGTGAGCTTGATGAGTCGTAGTTGTACGACTATTTTATGTGTTAAAACCCCATCTTTTAGTGTTTGCCTGTATGTTATTTCACTACATGTGTGTAGTTTTCATTCTCAGGTACATTCGGAGACCATAGAAGGATTATCGGCTAAAGAGAGCCTGTAGAAGAGGTTTTGCATCGAAGAAATGAAGTCCAAATGTTTGAAGACTGACTCAGTCTTGGGGGCGGACGCCTGAACAATTACAGGCGCGGACGTCTTCTGAATATCGGTAATTATTGAGACGTCCGCGGAGACTAAATGAAGAAGACGTCCGCGGATGACACCTGGCAATCGAATTCATTACTTCTCATTTGCAATCTCGAAGGGACTTATAGAGAACACGAGGGGACAGAGAAGAGGGGCGACTGGATCTGGGGAAAGGGGAGAAATTCAGATCCATCTAGGGTTCGTTCGAAGTTCGGTTTTGAAGGAAGAGTTCTTGGAGTAGGACTGAGGATTCGTTGTTGGGTTCAAGTACTGGAGTGTAGCTGCAGATTGGTGGAGAGTTCGTCATCAGTAATTTCATTTCATTCTATTCAGAAACATGATGATGTATTCCATTACGATGAGTAGCTAAACTCACTTGTGTAGGCTAGAACTCGACATTGTGATGTTTTGATTTGAGACTCATATTGATTTCTAAGTTTTGTGTCATATTACTATGCTAAGTTTATGGAATTGATGTGCTAGCTTGAGTGGAACCCTAGCGGGGGAGCTTTCGTTTGTTTGTTGATTCCAACTGTCAAGTTTACTAGCAACCTAGCGGGGATAGCAAACTAGGACACGAGTAATATACCACTAGGATTAAACACCCTAGGACAACTTGTTCAAACCTTCATGCAACTCTAGCGAGTTAGGGTCTTGATTATCGCTAGCGCGAGATTAAGTACTAGAACTAGAACGGGGAGTACAACCTAGCGGGGAGCTCTAAGTTGTAAAACAATATAAATCAATACGGATTTGTCAATGATTTAGTCTTGCATCACAGTCGAAAGTTCTAGCTTGCACTTCTCTTGATATTACATACATGAATTCGTGTGACGATTGCTTTCTTAATACGTGATAATTGTTGCTTGTGTTTGTGTTTCTCAATTACGTGTTTGAATATTTAGTGAACAGATTCTCGGATCAATCTCTGTGGATACGACCCGACTTACCACTTGCTAGTCGGATTACAAATTATTATTTTTGACGGGTACAACGACAGCCCGCCAGAGCTCAAATTCTTCCTCGGACTCCAAGTAGTACAAGAGAGCGATGGGACCAAAATCCACCAGCAGAAGTATCTTAGGGAGATGGTTAGTAAGTTCGGGATGCAGAACTCAAGTGCCATGACTACACCAATCTCTCCGAATGGCTCACTAGGGAAAGGATGAAATCTTACCACAGATTGATCAAACACTCTATCAAGGAATGATAGGCTCACTTCTATACCTTACTGCAAGTAGGCCTGATATTATGTAAATTATTTGCTTGTGTGCTCGATTTCAGGCAGATCCGAGGGAAACGCACCTGAAGGCAATGAAAAGAATCCTCAGGTACCTGAAGGGTACGGATACCCTATGCCTTTGGTATCCAAGAAATGGGGATCTCAGACTGGTAGGATACACGGATGCGGACTTTGCTGGTAGCAAGGTAGATCGCAAGTCCACCTCTGGTATGGCACAGTTCTTCGGCACTTGCCTAGTGTCGTGGGGATCAAAGAAATAGAACTTTGTTGCTCTCTCGACAGTAGAAGCAGAATACATCGCTGCAGCTGCATGCTGCTCTCAGCTACTATGGCTAAAACAAAAGCTAAGTGATTACGGTATTTCATTTGATTCAGTCCCTATTCTGTGTGATAACACAAGTGCAATAAATATCTCTAAGAATCATGTGCAGCACTCTAGGACGAAACACATCGAGATTAAGCATCATTTTCTCCGTGATTGTGTCGAGAAAGGGCTGGTGACAGTTGAGTTCTGTAGAACAGAAGAGCAATTCACAGACATATTCACCAAGGCGTTGAATAGAGAACCTTACGAGAGACTTCGCATGGAGCTGGGTATGACTTCCCTTGAAAGGTAAGTGTCCCCTCTGGCTCCTCCGATGACTTGCTAGAATAGTTCATATGTGAATAAGTGCATTTATGCATAAAGCTTAGCTAGTCACGTCTTCAAGTCTAAAACATCTTTGGATGACTGTCATTTGTGGTCTAGAGCATGGTATGGTACGTCTCACTCTCATGACAGGAATGGCATATTTTTTGGGCCCAAGAGACTCTTCCGGATATTTGATCCCTCATTACAAGCCTAAAATGAAAGAAGGGTTCTCAGACCATCCCTAGCCTACTCAGATGTCTCGCCCCCATGACCCCCTTTGAACTCTCACTGATCGGGAAAACGCACACCTGAGGTAACATTACCCATCATATATTCATTTAATTCGCGTGTGATGCATTTTCTGTCACTTGGACCCATTCACCGCATCACACCACCCCCTTGCAACGGCCACGGGCACCTTGACGGAAACATCTCTCGGTAGGAAATTTGGGCGGGTTAATACTAACAGTTCTCGGCGGGAAACTTGGGCGGGAAATTTGGCATTTATGTGTGAGTTGTGGGATGACGTGCTGCGCTTTTATGACAAGTATCAATTAGTGGATTTTGAGATACATGGGATGTGACTTATGAGGCCACTCTTGCGTGTATCAAGTACACATCATGGGTTGTTTCTCCCCATGTCTCGGTTAATGGAAAGCCACATATGGAAATCAAATCAGAAGATATTATATTGGCAAATTAATTGCATCTACATCAAATATACGAAGAGCTATTTTGGAAAGAGAAAGTTGAAAGGGTATAAAAGAGAAGCAACTAAGTCCATATTTCCTACCCAAGAAGCAACTCTGAAACCCTAAATCGTCTAAAGCTTTCTCTCTCTCAGCTAAATGGCCACCCCAAGAAGCTCATCTACGATCCCCGCCGTCGCGTCTGCCTCCTCTGGGGAAACGACGGCTCCAGTACACGAAGAAGGCTACCCCTTGACTGAGATCGATCCACAGACGGCTATGGTTGTGTATGTTCTGCCAGCGGAACGAACGGAGAATGAATCTCTGCTACTCTCACCCACAGCCCCAGCTTGAGCGACTCATGAGCCCTTGACCACTCCAAGGAAGTAACCCTCACCGAGTGACTCCTCCGAGTCGGTCTCGGCTAGGAAGGAAAACTCGCCTCCTATTGCCAGGGAATTTAGTTCAACGGAGCGCTCTGGCGCTGACAACACCTCCCGTCGGCGGACCAGATCTCATGCTACCAAATAGAACTCCACTTATGTACCTGAGTCCTCGGCAGAGTCCCCTCCGTCTACCAAATGCCCCAAACGGTTGGCTCATCATCCTGCAAAATCGGGCAAGAAATCGACCAAGAAGTCGACCAAGAAAAGAGAACCCATAAGAATGGCTGAAGAGGAGGACAAGGCTAAGAACATGGATACTCGTCATGTGGTCAAGGAGTGCAAATTTGAGAAGTAGTTCTTTGAGGAGAAGCACCTAAGGGAAGTACTCGAGATCCTGACACTTCAGGGGTGGACAAACTTTTTCCAGGGAGGTGTGGAGGTACCCTGTTTATCCAAGATTTTCTGCTACTAGATAAGCTGTTGGCAATGGAACGCATTAACCTACCCCGGATGATCATCCAGCACATGGCTCATGTACCTTCGCAGTCCACTCATTGTCTTCCCTATCCGAGCATTGTGAAGCTTATCCTCCTGAATCACCACCTCTATGAGGACTCTAACGAGGATACGGAATACATCCGAGACCTAGATGAGGGCAACTTGCGGAGGATGCAGTTTGAGAAAGGAGAGGATGGTCGCTGGATCACGAAAGTAGCTCCCCCACATGCAGCAAGGGTCGTGGATGTTCCATCTGACATCGATGCCATACCTGCTCGACCTGAGGCATCGGTCATGAGGGAACTGCAACAAATGAAGGAAATGCTGGAGACTATGATGTCTCAGCTTCTCAGGCTCCAGGCCACTATTGCAGAGATACACGCCAATGTTGTGCAGCCTCCTCCTCCGCCAGGGAACAGTTCCGTCTAGTGCAGTGGCCCAACCCCCTTTCTTCCAAACCCAGTCATATTATCCAATGTTTTTCTTTTTTTTTGTTGCTGCTCCTGTCATTGTGATCTGCCCTTCCAAATCTCAGTACAATGACTGTTTTTCTTTAATGTTTGAAAATGTGCTACTGTGGCTTCTATTGTCTTTCTCATCATGCACTAACTTCACTTGTTAAGCTTTTTGATGATGCCAAAAGGGGGAAGATGAGTACGACATTGATCTGAGGGGGAACATTACTTCAGTGATATGCGTTGTCGATCTGAGGGGGAACTTTCACGCTGATGGTAATACTATGTGCAAAACTTATCTGTTCAACTTTACTCATATTCACATTGCTAACCAGTGGGATGGGAGTTTGAAATCTCCCTGATCAAAGATTCATTAGCTTACACTTATTACCATCTGTTGTGCTATTAGTATGCGAATGGGAGTTTGAAATCTCCCTCTTCAAAGATTCGTTAACTGTTGCGTAGTAAGAGTTTAATATTGGCATGTGACAGTTGCTTATATTATCTCTCGTAACGAGGATGTTTGTCATCATCAAAAAGGGGAAATTTGTTAGAGCACGTGCTTCACTTGTTTTGATAATGACAAACATTCTGCTGATGGGTTACTCGAGTGTGCATGTTGGAATACATGTACCCAAGGAGTAACACTTCCCTCTGCATCTGTGATGGAGGGCGATAATATCGGATACGGCATTCTTAAAGATCTTCAAGTTTTCGAAGATCTGTGTCCAGCTGGATGTGGCGTGGATGAAGTTGGAATCTCAGATTTGGCTTTCCTACAAGTTAGGAAACCGCCATAAAGGAAAGATCACAAAAGATATGGAGTTTATTTGGATAAGAGATTCGGTCAATATTAAGAAAAAAATATTTGATGTATCCAACATGAATATTATGGGATATTCCTGTTGAGAATTTGTTGAGAATAGAATGGGATATTCGCAGCAAATTTGGAAAGATATTCAAGATATTTTCGAAAGATATTATCCTTGAATATCTTGGGTTTCCTCGTGGGAAAGACGCCTATAAATTTGAAGCTACGACCTCCATTCAAAAGCGTTTGTTCAGAGGATTTACTGGAGCTGAAGTTTCTAATCAAACTGAAGCTGCTGATTGCTGAATGAAGGTCGACTCAGCCGAGACGCACCTGTGAGGGAACGGACGTAGCAATCGGGTCCAGTGAAAGATAGTGACTTGGATTTGTAGTGCGGACAACAATTGAGGTAACTACAACTAAGGTTCGTCTGAAAGAAAGGCATTACACCTTGGACAGTGGTAGGGTTGTATTACCTCATTGTTACCAACATCTAATAATACAAGGAGCTATTCTTAAAATCCTTCTAGTCACGCTAGAAGGTAGTGGTTTTTCTTCAGTACTTAATTGAGTACTGGAGTTTCCACTATAAGTCACAGTGTTCTTTACATTTCACCTGTGTTAAGTTTTATTCCGCTGCATATTAATCACCTCGCAAGGAACGTTACTTGCTTGGTAGCTAACCACGATCCAACAATCTACATTCACTGTCGTTTTTTTATTGATACAATACTTCCGCTTTTATTTGTACGGCGTTAAAAGTTACATAATATTTCTTGTTTTTTATGATTGATTATTAATTGAATTTTTTTTATTTAAGCTGTAAAGTACAAAAACAACGGCGAATCGAGGTCTTAAAACTGGAAAATATCAACCAGCTGGGAACAGTACAGACAAGAAAGATAAACATGAATAAACGTGAGTCCGCTGCTCCACGTTGCCTCTGGCGTGGGCACGTCAATCCGTCATTTTCACAGCTTGAAAAAAGGCAGGACCACTCTTGAACGCATCCGCGCATCGTCCGCCTGCCCAAAGCACCGGTCCAAAAGCGATCGAGAGGAGTCTCAACAGCCACCGAAAGACCAAAAGGTAAACAGGGATGAGGGAAACAGCTCCGGCGACGCGGAGGGGCAAAACCAACAAACGACTAACTACACACAAAAAACCAGAAACCTGGTAGACTCCTCCCTTTCACCCCTCCAAAAAACCACCAAAACAGTCACCAACCTTCGCCGAGCCCGCGAACATCACTACCACCAATCCAGACCAAACCGAAATCAAACAACTCACCGACGAAAGCAACGCCCAGCGCCATAGCCATAGCGACGAAGCAGCCACCGCCGTCCCATCACCGGACGACATCTGCGTCGTAGCTAGAGTCACGGACGCCAACAGCGCAAACCGAAGCGGGAGGAGGATTCTGCCAGCCCAAACTCAGTAAGTGTGAAGTCGGGAGCAAGGCGGAGGAGGGAAGTCCGGTGGAAAGGGAAGGAAGGGAAAAAACTTGTGGAGTTAGGGTTTTGTAAGCTTCAGGCGAAAGAGATGATGAATAGGAAAGAAGCTGGGGGGAAAACTCAAGAGAAAACTTGATAATTAATTGAAATTTGACTACTAGACAATTTTGCGGAAAAGTATATAATAGTGGGGTATGAGTTGTCACTCTTTTATAAATATTTGTCCTAGTTATTATGATTTCAAAAGAACGATTAATCTAAAACAAAAGTGACAGATGCTTGTCGTCAGAGCAAATGTGCAAATAAATTTATAAGTCTGCTATTCGCGACTTAACTACTGGGTAGTAAGTGGTAAGTAGGGGTCGAACCCAAGGGAATTAGGGGGATAAGTTGTTCTTTAAGTTGGACAGTTTTGGGATTGGTTGGTTGGTTTTAAAGCTACCAGCTAAGTGATTGATTGGTTGGTTGGTTTTAGTACTGGAAAGTAACTGATAATTATTACAATTAAAAGAAAGCGTTCGGTTTCAGGGGCCTTGTATTATATCCTGTTTATCATTGACCTTTAGTGAATCTTCTAAGTATTCAAGCGTGTATCAAGGCCTTTTCCGGCGCTCAATTTGCCACACTGTCTAGTCTTTTGCAAAAGTGTTCGAAAGTGAATCAAGGCCATTTCAAGCACTCGACTTGCAACACTGTCTAATCTTTTGCAAAAAACGTAAAGCCCTTGTTCTACTTAGACTAGCACCCCATTTCAAGGTATACTAGCCTGTGTGCATCCATTTTGGGTTGTCTTTTCCGATTTACCCAAAATGGTGTTTGAGAGAGATCAAACTCCTCAGATAAGCTTTGCCATTTCAAGCATCCACTTACCCGATTATGTTTACGAACTTCCACAGAAGAGCTTTGCCATTTCAAGCATCCACTCAACCTTGGAAGTTCTGATCTAATATATGGCACATAGAACAAGTTTTGAATACAAAGACGAGACACTAAGTTAATAGTCTAAAACATTTTATAATACAAGTCCACCCCTTCTACCGAACGACTAGTTTAGCTACTATTTATCGCGCTAAACATTATAACTAAGGAATTGGAAATTAAAGACAGTAAATAAATATTTAAATACTTACAACCGTTGAAGCGCCAAGGGAGCAATCTTTTATTTCCAAAGCCAAACTTACAAAACTTAGAGAGATAAGTGAAATGTGATTTTTGGATGATGGTGAGATCATACAAATGAGAGGGGATGGGTATGTATTTATAGGCTAAGGGAGGAGAAATGGAGGGTGGAGATGAGGGGCAAGTGTCTTTTGATCCAAGGGAGGAGGAGGAGGAGCCGCCACATGGGGGAGGAGAAAAGCCACCGGTCAAGGGAGGAGGAGCCGCCGGTTGCAGGTCACCATGAGGGAGGAGCTCCTCCCTTGGCCACCTCCAAGCAAGGTGGCCGGTCACCTTGTCCAAGAGTGCATTTTGATAGTTGATTTGGAATGGCCAAGTGATTTTAAGACTAATGGTCGAGCCAGATTTTCCAAATTCCATGGTTTGGTCGAGCAACTTGGTTTTGGTGCCTACGCGCGGGGCTTTTGCTTTGGACTTGAATGCGGGCCATCTGCCAATGGGCGTTCGCCTTGGAGTTTCGACATCTTCCACCTTATTTTCCATTTGGAACATTTTGGTCGAGGTGGAATTGTCAGAAGAGGTGGTTTGCTCGAGCAACTTGAATTGAGTGTTTGGTCAGCTCGGCGGAGGGCCTGGAATTGCTTCAACCGGTTGGGTGGTTCTGAGGCATTTTCCTACCCGGTCGGTTGAGTCTTTAACGTGATATTTTTGGCCTAAAATCCTCTTTGGTTTGATTTGGAGTGATTCAATGTCAGGATCCTTGAGATTTCTTCAGTCAGCGTCTGATCTTGACCTTGGAATGACTCTTGATATCTTTTCAGCTTAAAAACTCCTCCTTAGCCTGTATTCTCTCTAAGCTCTGAAATACCCTGTAGAAATATATCGGAACTAACAAGCAAAAGTTAAATAGACCAACAGTCTAATTTGGTGGGTTTTACTGTGTTTTTGATTCGTATAATTATGGTCCATCAAAAAGTGATGTGTTTATTTGTCCTAATTATTTAGTTCTAGTTTGAAACTAACGAGGGGTAATAAAGTCCTAAATTTAAATCAATTTAGGGTCTTCACTTCTTTAAAACAGTGCGGAGAGCAAATTAAAAAGTCAATGGGGCGAGCTAAATAACGTTGCATAGCTAACTCAAAGTTCTACAACTTTCTAATTCACACATAGAGCAAACGAGGTCGTTTAGAAAGTCGAAACACGAGTGAATGCTTAATATTCGGACTTAATGCATAATTAAAGGTAAATGATCCGACTTAAGACTAAATATTCCGCCATAAAAAGTATACATCAAGTTATACAATGTGTTGTGAAATGATATTGACGCAAAATAAAGAGTCCTTGGCTCATTTTCGCCATGAATAAAATGAATTTACACCACAAATGGCATATTAGACCTTTGTTGCTTCAAATGAGTGGTGGGAGAAAATGAAACAACCGATGGTGGCGAGCTATATATTGTTGTGTAGCTAACTTAAAGCCCTGAAACTCTCTAGTTCACACCAAGAGCAGGCGAGGTCGTTTAGAAGGTCGAAACACTAGTGGAAGTTATTTACACCACAATGGCGTATTAGAAATTCACTGCTTCAAATGAGTGGTGGGAGCAAATGAAAAATTCGATGAATGCGAGCTATTATCGTTGCGTAGCTCACTCAAATCCGTACAATTCTCTAGTTCAAACCGATAGCAGAAGAGGTCGTTTAGAAGGTCGAAACGCGAGTGAAAGTCAGACATTAGTGTGTACCGCTATGATTCCGCTTAATGTTCAGACTTAAGGCAAAATGTTCAGATTTAAAGATTAAATATTCAGCCATAAAAAGGGTTCATAAAACTTATACAATGTGTTGTGAAATGATATTGAAGCAAAATAAAGAAATTTTAGCTCATACTGGTCATGCATGAAATGAATTTACACCACATTAGACCTTCGTTGTTTCAAATTAGTGTTTGGAGCAAATGCAAAATTTGTTAGAAGCGAGCTACCTATAGTTGCGTAGCTAATTTAAAGCCATACAACTCACTACTGAGAGCGGAAGAGGTCGTTTGAAAGATCGAAATACGAATGGAAGTCATTTACACCATAATGCATGTTAGACCTTCCCTGTTTCAACTGAGTGCTGGGAGCAAATGGAAAATCCGATGAAAGCGAGATATATAAATCTTTGCGTAGCTAACTCAAATCCCTACAACTCTCTAGTTCACACCGAGAGAAGACAAGTTCGTTTAGAAGGTCGAAACGCGAGTGAAAGTCAGACATCAGTGTGTATCGCTATGATTCTGCTTAATGTTCAGACTTAAGGCTAAATGTTTACACTTAAGCCAAGTGGGAACCTCTGCTGGATTTTACCCTTTATTTGCATTAGTCTTTACTTCAACTTTTTATTTGACATTTCAAACAACCTCCTTTGCTCTCGGTGTGAACTAAAGAGTTGTAGAATTTTGAGTCAGTTACGCAACGATACCTAGATCATATTTTTCAGATCACTCGTTAACTCCCTACACTCCTTCGAAGCTTTGATGGTCTAATCTGCCATTATGGTGTTTTAACACCGAATTGTCGCCTTTTATTATATGTTTTCTCCTAGGGCTTTCAACACACCTGAAATGCAAAATCATATCAAAGAGCAAATGTTCGCATATAAAAGTATCGAAATAAATGAGATTAGTTAGTTCGGCGAATCTTATAAATAGACTCATCACCTGTGACTTTGTAAAGAGTGATAGCACGTGATTGTAATGCTTTACAGATTATTGGGTGAACCATTAGGAATTTAACCTTTTTAAAAAGATATACGAGTGCGATTGAAAATAACTGAATTGTACTTCTAAAATTTTCCATTAAGAGCCAATAAAGTGGCGGTTGAGTAAGTTATTCATTTCCCTTGCCTTGACATGGTCAATGTTTCAAATCCAACTGTGGCACTTTCTTATGTAAAATTTTCTTCCATCCAGTGCCGACCCCGACCGAAACCGCTTTTTTTTTATTGAGAACGAAGATCAAATCCTTTAAACTGTGACACAACTTCAAATTTCAAGAGGCTCAAACTAAACCGTAACGATAAAAAATATTTATTAAATTGACTACTAGAATTATCTTAGATTGAATATATTTATTTTAATTATATGTAATGACAAAATCAGCAAGATACAAATGATCTTTATATGTCACATAAGCATATATTCTAGGATCAAATTAGATTACTTTCTAATTGAGGTCAAATCATTTATCCATAAAATATTTTTGAGGGGTACATGGCATTTTCATAACATTTGAAGGTTACTTTTGATCTATTATAGGCGAAAAGTAAGGATCACATGAGAACTTCATAAGGGTGTGTCCATTTGAACTGAAACTTAACTTATCTTCACTGATGTTAACTTATAGTGACTGATATTAACTTATAGTAACTGATATTAACTTATATCAACTGATAGTAACTTATATTAACTTAACTGAAACTTATATTAATTGATGAATAGTAATATTATGATGATGATGGTTGTGATGATGGTGATGAATAGTAATACGATGATGAATAGTACTATTTATGATGATGAATAGTAATATTATGAGGATGAATAGTAATATTATGAGGATGAATAGTAATATTATGATGATGATGGTGATAAATAGTAATATGATGATGAATAGTAATATTATGATGATGATGGTATGATGAATAGTATGATGATGATGATGAATAGTATGATGATGATGATGAATAGTATGATGGTATGATGAATATTATGATGGTATGATGATGATGGTATGATGAATAGTATGATGATGATGGTATGATGAATAGTATGATGATGATGGTATGATGAATAGTATGATAGTATTATGATGATGATGGTATGATGAATAGTATGATAGTATTATGCTGATGATGATGATGGTATGATGACGATCATGATGATGATGGTATGATGAATAGTATGATGATGATGGTATGATGAATAGTATGATGATGATGATGGTATGATGATGATGATGAATAGTATGATGATGATGGTATGATGAATGGTATGATGATGATGATGATATGATGATGAATAGTGTGATGGTATGATGATGATGATGGTATGTTAAAATTAACTGATCTTATCTTAAATTAACTGATCTTAACTTATCTTAACTGATCTTAACTTATCTTAACTTATCTTAACTGATCGTAACTGATATTAACTTATCTTAACTTAACGGTCAAAAAATAGAGTCAAAGTGGACAGGGTCTAAGTTTCATCAAAAATGAGAAGTTATATCAACCACTTGATTAAATCAATCAATGATCCGGATTAAATGTTTTAATTAAATCATTTAATTGAAATTATAATGACAAAAGGTTATAATAATCATTATGATGCCAGATCTGATGCAAAGCCCAAATACTGTATAAAATACAAAGTAATTGAGACCCTTGATCAGGTAAATCCAAGGGTCCTTATTAATTAGGGATAAACACAATTAATTTATTTCAATCTCTATTAATAAGCTCATTAAGGGTAAAATAGACATGTTTTTTCATTTCTTTTCTCTCTCATTACTGTTCATCATCATCTACCCCGTGAAACCCTAACCTCTAGAAAGCTCTGATTTTTTCAGCATTAATCGATCAAATTGAAGGAGTAAAACTTCGTCGAACTCAGTTGTTCACACTCTGGACCATCTTCGACATCAATGGAACTCAACCCAAAATGCAATCGACAGTTTTCGAAAAGAATAATTCGAAAATGGTCATGACGAACTATATAATGGTTGTGAAGAATTATAAAATGTCATGATTAATTATACAATGATACTGCCAAATTCTGGACGAATTTTAGTTTACATTTGACGAATTGTAGCATTGTTCGTCGAAGTGTACTACAATAAGTCGTAATTCTTGACCAATTATAGTCCACTTTTGACGAACTATGACATAATTCGTCAAAATTGGACTATAATTCGTTAAGAATTCGTTGATGTTTTTCCACAATCCGAACCCCCTCCCTCTAAATTCACTCACAATCAGCCAAATCGACGAATTCTTGCAGCAGAAGAAATTGTTGATACATAGAGATTCCGAGAATAATCCATCGATCAAAGGGAATGATGGGTTTTCTGTCAAAAAGCTCTCTCGTAGCAGCAACCGTCGTCGTCCATGGATGAGGGTCGGCGTCGTCGTCCATGGATGAGCGTCGGCGTCGTCGTCCATGGATGAGCGTCGTCGTCGGTGTCGTCGTCGGCGTCGTCCATAGATCTGAATTTTTTAATCGAGAGGAGGAGAGAGAAAGAGTAAGGATGTTGTATTCCATATTTACCCCTGATCTAATATCAATTTGAATTTATATTTATTTATTTTCACTTAATCTCATCCATCGAAATTACAAAATCAAAGGATGTGATTATTATGTATTTTTTACAAGAATATGGGTTTTGCACCTGATCCTAATCCTAATCCTAATCATTATAATCTTTAATTTAATGTGATTTATTTCAAATCAAATCGTAATTGCTACAAATTAGGAAATCAAAATCGATTTCAAATATTTTTTTAATATGATTTTATCGTAGAATTTTCCGATTGGATTCAAGTTACGAGATTGGATGGTTGTGAAGAATTCAACGTTTTGATATTTTTTGCCTGATTTGTCAGGTCGTATTTGATCGTGAAATAATTAGAAATTTGGAAATAAATCTCCTTTAATCTTGGTCGTAGGTGTATTGAGATGAACGTGTGAGATAATTTCTCATTTCTCATCAAAACTAAACTTCTCATGGGATCTCAACTCGAAATATTAAAATTATTAGATGCCAAACATTAAAATATATAAAAATATTCAACTAATTACTAGTCATTTTTTCAAAAATTAATGGGGCAAGTGCACCCATTCTCCTTGCCTTGAGTCCTATTCCTCGTGCTTTGTGGACGTTTGTAGGTGCTACGGATGTTATTAGACACTTGCTAAGGTCATTCAACAAAGGTGTGTGTCGACTCGTGGATTTCAAAGTTAAAGGTGCAAAGATGGTCTGCACTTCATCGTGTGATTCAGTTCAAATCCAAGTTAGTGCCCTCTACGTGGTCCTGCTTCAAATGCTTTAGAAATATGTATAATATGTATTCCGTAGGGACCCTATTACTTGAGAACTTACAAACTTTAGACTCTTTCCATGAACTTTATGCGCTGTTCCATGAATCGATGATTTGTAGGCTAAAGTTCGAGGTGAACTATCGTTAGGTTAAAGTTCGCGGCGAACTACTTACGTTCATGGAAAAGAGTCTAAAGTTCGTCTGTTTTAATTTCTCAAGTAAAATGGTGGTTATCATTTGATCGGCTCTCGTATTCTATTCGTTAATATATTTAATGGAAACTGACGTTAAAAAAACACTTTACACTTGGGCCTTAACAGACTAGCTAAAATAAAAATTATAAAATTTCAATTGAGATTTTATTTTAGAAATAATTTACCAAAATGGAAAAAGAAAGCAGTATATCTTGAATCCACTCTTTCAAAGTAGCGTTCCCAAACTGCCTTGCAACTGAAGCAAGTCAATCTTCCCCAAACCCTAAACATCCACCATCGACCTCTTCTCGCACGAAATCCCTATCGACAAAATGACCATGCATGATCTGTCAACAGAACAAGGCCGTAAGTTCTTCGCCCCCGGTACTCGCTCCTGGATTCCGCTTACTAGGAAGTAGGAACTCGTGCGCTACTAATTGACAAGGAAAGTGTGCGGCAAGAATTGTAGAATCGACGCCATTTCTGAGGGTGATATTTATAAGATGGAGCCTTGGGATCTTCCAGGTTAGTGAAAGTTGTGACCTTGATGTGAATCTGTCTATATTGTTAATCAATGTTGGCACAAATTCAAGAAACAAGCAGGAAAGCAAGAGAGTTTTGATGTAATGATCTGATTTTTTTAATTCTCATTCACTACTCTTTTATACACAAACGTGTATAACTATAAGGTAAGTAATTTGACTTGCAATTACATATTTACTTGCCATCTTTGTGACATATCAAGATGCATTTCCTAAACTACTTATTCTATACCAACCATGATACTTATGCAATCAATTAAAGGTTGACACAATCAAGCTTAACTTAACATTCACCTCCCTAAGCTGGTTGTGTCTGCTTCACAACTTGCATCCCGATTCTTCCTTTCATCTCTGAGAATTTCAATCTCCCCAAAGGCTTAGTCAGAATATCCGCAAGCTGGTCATTTGTGCTCACATGCTTGACCACAATCTTCCCCTCTTCCACGCATTCCCTTATAAAATGAAAGCGAGTGTCAATATGCTTACTTCGATCATGATGCACCGGATTCTTGCATAAGGAGATGGCGGACTTGTTGTCGATGTTAAGTACCACTTTACTGGTGCTTCGATTTAGGAGATCGCCAATCAATCGCTCTAACCACACGCCTTGGCATGCCGCGGTTGCAGCTGCTATGTACTCAGCTTCACATGACGATAGTGCGACCACCTTTTGCTTTTGTGACGACCAGCTAATCAAGCTTGATCCCATGAAAAATGCAACTCCTGTCGTGCTCTTGCGATCATCTACATCGCCGGCCATGTCACTGTCACTATATCCCACCAAGTGTAGCTCTTCTCCTTCTTTCTTTTTCGGGTAGAAGCAACCCAAGTCAAGAGTCCCCTTGACATATCTTAATATGTGCTTCACTGCAGCCATATGCTCGGTGGTCGGGAACTCCATGTATCGACTTACTATGCCGACGGAATAGGCCAAATCTGGCCTTGTGTGTGTGAGGTATCTCAAGCTCCCAACAATGCTCCTATACAAGGTCTTATCCACTGGTGGTGATGAGCTTTTCTTGCTCAGCTTGGTCCTGGCTTCCATCGGAGCTTGTGTCGGATTGCAATCACCCATGCCACATCCTTCAAGGATCTTCTTTGCATATGCCCCCTGACAAATGGATATGGTACCTGGTGTTTGATGAACCGCAATGCCGAGGTAGTAGCTCAGTAGGCCAAGGTCGTTCATCTTGAAAATCTCCATCATTTTCCTTTTAAACTTGACACTTTCCTCCTCACAGGCTCCTGTAATCACCAAGTCATCCACGTACACACCAACTAGGATAAAGCTTGCACCTCTTCCCTTCTTGTATACGGCATGTTCAAGTGGGCTCTTTGTAAAACCAAGTGACAATAGGATGTTGTCCAACTTGATATTCCAAGCTCTGGGGGCTTGGCGCAAGCCATACAATGCTTTGTGCAGCTTTAACACTTTGTGCTCACTTCCTTTCACAGTGAAACCTGGAGGTTGGCTTACGTATACTTCCTCTGCTAAGTCCCCACTCAAGAAAGCCGACTTTACGTCCAAATGATGGAGTCGCCATCCTTCATGAGCAGCTAGAGCAATGAGCAACCTCACTGTTTCCATTCTTGCAACGGGAGCAAAAACATCGTCAGAATCGATGCTATGTCTCTGCACATACCCCTTTGCTACTAATCGTGCCTTATATTTCACCACTGCGCCGTCGGAGTTCCTTTTAACTCTAAAGGTCCATTTGAGCCCTATGGCTTGCTGTCCAGAGGGAAGGTCGACCAAGCTCCATGTTTTGTTACTCCGAATGGACTCCATTTCTTCCTTCATTGCAGCACGCCATGTCTCCTCTTTGTTTGCATCATCGTAAGATGTTGGTTCCTCAGCCCCCAATAGGCACAAGGCAGAGTACTCGAGATGGATTGGTTCAGTGGCATCATATAGCTCACGCAAGTCACGTTCTCTTAAGGGAGCCTCCCATGATGACTCAGTGGCTTCGTCTGGGGTTGGATTCACTGAGCATCGGCTGGTGTTATTGGTGATGTTGCTCCCCCTGCATCGTCCGTGATGTTATCATATAATGGAGGAGTTGTCGTCATTTGTTGCTCAGGTTCATTTTGATTCGCTTCGTCATGACCTGCCACCTCCAAATGATCATAAGCCACATTAAACATATTAGTAAACACCTCACCAGACGATGGATGTTCCTTCTCTGAGGTATTGCTCCAATTCCACGCCTTCTCCTCCTCAAAGGTGACATCGCGAGTTACATGTAACCTCTTAGTGATCGGGTCGTATGCGCGATACGCCTTTGACCCGTTTTGATAACCGAGGAACACCATTTCAGTGCTGCGATCTGCTAGCTTTTCAATGTGACCGCCCACTTTCTTCACATGTATAATGCACCCAAACGTCCGCAAATGATGCACTGCTGGCTTCCTCTTGTACCAAGCTTCGTATGGTATCATGCCAACAACACTTTTAGTTGGTGATCGATTCAAGATATACACAGCAGTTGTCACGGCCTCACCCCAAAATTCGCTTGGCATGTTCATGCTTTTCAACATGCTGCGCGCCATAGCAACTACTGTTTGGTTTCTCCGCTCGACCACTCCATTTTGTTGGGGCGTGTAAGGGGCCGTCATGTACCTTTTGATGCCATTTTCTTCACAGTACATATTGAATTCGTTTGACTTGAACTCACCTCCCTGATCCGTGCGACAAGCTTTTAGTTTTGCTTCTGTTTCAACCTCAGCAGCTACTTTGATCTTCTTAAATGCTTGAAATGCTTCACCTTTGGATTTCAATAGCACAATCCACATATATCTACTATAATCATCAACTAACAGTAGGAAATATTTGTTACCAGCCGGTGTAGGAGGCGAGATAGGTCCGCATATGTCGCCATGTATGAGCTCCAGTACTTTGCTCGCCCTAAACTTTGCTTGCTGTGGAAATGGTGCACGGCGCTGCTTGCCAACAATGCAACCATTACATAGCTGCTCCTTATGCTTCAACAGTGGGAGACCTTCGACTAGGCCATCCTGTCCTAGCTTGCGCAGGGCTTGAAAATTTAAGTGGCCATAGCGCGCATGCCATCTCCAAGCATCTTCACTAAGGCGTGCCATCAGACACACTGGCTGTGCAAGATCAAGGTTGAGGGTGTACAATCAATTTCTAGCCCTCTTGACCCGAAACAGTAGATCTCCATGGCGATCAAACACGCGCAAATGATCATTTTCTAATACAACTTTGCAGCCGCGCTCTTCAAGCTGACCCAAGCTAATGATATTGCTAGTTAACTTAGGTATGTAGTACACATCTGTCAACACCTTGTGTACTCCGCCACTTCCCTCAAACATGATCGTCCCGCGACCCCCAATAGTCACTGCTGAACCATCACCAAATGTCACTGCTCCACCAGTTGAGGTGTCAAGCTCAGTGAAGTGCTCTCGGCAGCCGGACATGTGATTGCTCGCTCCCGTGTCAAGGTACCATACATTTCCCCTATCATTCCCTTTTACTCCAAGGTGGAGAAGAGCACTCTTCTTCTTCACTAGCTCTGCCGCATCAGTGACTTCATCACCAGTTTTCATTTGCTCAGATGCTTCAAGCATCAACAGAGTTGTCCCATCATCATCTTTTTGCACCATGAGTGCCTTTTCTTTCTTAGGCTTCAAACACTCAGAGGCAAAATGACCATAGATATTGCAATTGTAACATTTGATTTTAGATTTATCAAACTTACGGTGAGGCTTCTTCTCATTGTCATCACTGCGCTCATCACCGGTTTGTCCACGACCCCGGCCTCGGCCAAATGTGCCCTTCGTGCCTCTCTTTGTGCCTCTGATGGAACTTTCACCACTTTTCTTTTCTTTGGCAGCAAGCTCCTCCCATTGTGCACGAGAGAGCATCTACTGCTCTCCATCTCTTGCTACACTGTCGCGCCTCCTCCCCTTCAAGTTCTCCTCAAACGCTTGCAAGCGTCCAATGGCCTATGTCAAGGACATCGTCGACACATCTCCCCATTGTTCGATTGTGCCGACAATTTGCATGAACTTATCTGGGACAGCGCTAAACAATTTCTCCACGACAATGCTATCTTTCATCTTGGCTCCAAGGGATCGGATCTCACTCACCAGTGAGGTGAGCTTCTTTGAGAACTCCTTGATTGGCTCAGAATCCTCCATATACATTCGATCAAACTGTCTCTTCAAGACTTGTACTCGCGCCTTCTTGACACGATCTTCTCCGACTCTCATCTCCTTGATGGCCTCCCAAGCTTCCTTTGCCGACTCCTTGTCCGCGATGGCCATCATCACGTCATCCGGCACAGCTTGAGAGATTGCGGCGAGGGCGCCCTGTTCTTTCTCCTCTTCGACCAGTGCTTCGCCCTCTACGGCCGTCCACACACCAAGTTGCTTTAAGATGATCTTCATCTTCACCGCCCATAAGCCGTAGTTGGTGTCGTTCAGCATTGGATACTGAATGGGAATTCCATTGCTTCTCATCGCCTTTCCGGACGACACCGTTTCGACTTCTTTCTCTTTGTTTTGTGCCATTGCGTTGAGAACCTAGCTCGGATACCAAATGTTGGCACAAATTCAAGAAACAAGCAGGAAAGCAAGAGAGTTTTGATGTAATGATCTGATTTTTTTTATTCTCATTCACTACTCTTTTATACACAAACGTGTATAACTATAAGGTAAGTAATTTGACTTGCAATTACATATTTACTTGCCATCTTTGTGACATATCAAGATGCATTTCCTAAACTACTTATTCTATACCAACCATGATACTTATGCAATCAATTAAAGGTTGACACAATCAAGCTTAACTTAACAATCATCGACAGCTGTAAATTATTGATTAAATCAAGTGATTTATTAGGCCTTATTGAGTTAGCTTAGATTTTCAAAGTGTTTGAAATGCTAGTCTCTGTCGCTTCAGTCAGAAGCTTTAGGCCTGGTCAATCTGAAATGTTGTCATTATAGACTTAGAGAGCTGTTAAGTTTTCAGATAAGAGGTAAGTTCCACTATAAATAGCTTATCAACCGTTGTCTGATGTTGTGGGGGTGTGTTTAAGTCATTTTAAGTCGCACGAGATTGATTAGATATTTGAGTCACTTGTAGTTCGGGCAAGTCTTTTATGCAAAATTGGACTAAGAATGTTCATAGCAGTATGGAATAGTTTTTTGCTTTTGGATTTTTGATTTGATGAATAATCTTGACATGAAATAAATCTGTCCAAGATGAGGAGCAGAGACCTGGAATGGTACCGTTGGAATATGTGTAAAGAAAATCTAGTCAAAGATTGACCAAGTCTTTCACATAGTGGGAAGGTGGAGATCATGGCATCATAGGTGGTTTGGATGGTTCCAAACCTCTCCTATAAATTGATGTTTGGTGATTCACTAAAGAGAGAAAAAAATACACACAGAAAACAAACCCTTGCATCTCGACTCTTTTTCCTTTTCCAATCAGTGATAGTGAAAGGTCGAATAAGTTCGTTCAACAAGGCTACGGTGCTCAAGCGCTTGCTGAGATTCTTTCATCCTGGGAAGCTCATTGTCATCAGACCCAGCACCTAAGGGAGGCAATACAGCTTTAAGGACAGCGTCATCGACGTGACTGAATCAACAACTCGGTTTGCTGTCCTTTTCGTTCTCTATTTTTGAACATTTAGCAATGTTGCTCAATTTGCTTACTGTCTGTTACATATGAATGTTTAGCTTTGATTTCAGTACAGATGCATGAGGTTATTCATATGTATGCTCAGCTTATTTATATGAATGTTCTGTTTTTAATCTCAGTAAACCTGCTTGATTAAAGTGCTGGTACAACTTTGTTCTCAGTTTACTTGCTGTAATGTATGCTCTGTTACTTGCTCTCGGTTTCCTGTTATGTTACTGTTACATTATCAGTAAAGCTACATGAATTCATATATTGCTCAGTTGGCTGCTGCAGATTAATGTTTGTTTCATTACAATTATATTCAGATTTATAGAAATATTCTAACAATCTTAAAGCTGTATTAGTTCTGAATATTTATTGTTCAAGTTACTGACTAACTAAGACATGAATGTCTAAAACAATCTGTGAATGTTTATAGACAGATGTGCTAGAAACCGGAAGGAAAAGATCATTCTGATTGAAAACGCAGGAAGTATTTAGAGTTTATACAACTTTAACTTCCACACTTCTCTGACCATATTTGTCTTGATGAAAAATGTTTCATAGATATCGAGATCATATCAGAACGGGTACGAGAGAGGAACCAACAAAGCCTCTGATGCATCACCGGCTTCAAGTTGAACTGCGGTTGCCGTCTAACCTAGGATGCTCAACCTGAATTTGACTGTTGTCTTTAAATCGACAGGTTCAGTGAACGTCGAATCAGAAACCGACTCCAGGCGGAATCCTGTGTTAACAGGGCGTGTAAAGCTCGTCAACGAAGCCTCTGATGCAGTCAACGGCTACAACTACTTGTTCTGATGAATCGGAAAGCGCCAAAGTAGAGGGCGAAGAGTTGATGACGATCCGGAGATGATCGGGATGTAGTGGTTTGCTGCAGTAGGTATCAACATCGACGTTGGCAGCGCTGAGATCGAAGTAATCGATTAGCTAGCGACTATCGTCATAGGAACCACCGTCAAAGTTGAGGTTGTGCAGACGTGACGGTTGGAGACGACATATTCGCAGAGCGGTTGTCGACAGTTGCGAGCGGTTCGTAGTGGTTTTCTGCATGACCCCGGCGGTTTAGGCAAGTAGGGTGAATGTGGCAAGAGGATTACTTTCTAAAATAGAGACCAAAGCAAATGGATGATGGCGGCCGGGAACCCTATTTTGGAGTTACGAGTTCAAAGTTGAACCGGCCAAGCTGAGATTTGGCAAACAGGATTGGGCTCTTGAAATTTAGCCCATTATAAATTATATTGTTGAGTCATTGAATATAATTCATACTGACTAATTACATTGCAATTGGGCAGCAAGAGTTTTGGGGCGATTCCTCTCAAATCGGGATATGAGCACCACCGTCTTCCTCCGCAGCGGCTACTGAAGCTTCTTGGAGATCCTTGACTACGGCGGTTGTATGAAAGTCGAGGATGCTAATGATACCAAGCCCGAATCTGACATCTGGCTCTTCTTATTCATCTGATTCAATCAAAGTTGGGATCTGGATATGAAATGAACCCAGTTACTGAAGATGATTTCATTGCTTGTGCAGGTAAAGGCCGAAGTGATTGGTCTCGGAGCAGTGCGTTTGCTGCCTGGGGCATGCTGATTTCAAGCCGCGTGTGCTTGTATCCAAGTGAGTTGTGAAAGCTTCAAGGTGTGGATCGGCTGCCATCGAGCCTGTCTGTAATGATATGATGGTTCGTTTCGATGTCCGCGGCGCGGGTGTGACGAAGAATGCTTAGCAGTGGCTGGCCATTCTTCTGGCAGCTACAGATCACAAGGAGATAATTGTGTTGTGTGAAAACTGCTGAGACGGATGGTTGGCGATGGCGTTGTGGCTAAGGATGAGTTGACTCATTGTAGAGATGTCCGGGATCTGGCCGCTGATCTGATTTTGCTGAAGAGAGCACGGCCGAGCATCATGAGCTGATCGATCTGGCCTAAGATGTGGCCTGAGAGCTTATTGGTGCGGACATCGAGATGCATCAAGCGACTGAGAATGATCATGGATTCAGGGATGGTGCCTGAGATGGCAATGAATTCATTGAAGATGCATCATCTTCAATTTGAGCTGTCAACAGGATGTGATGGAATATGGAGCAGTTAAGCAGCTGCCATGGTGCGTGCGCGACTATGGTGGAATTCTTGGTTTGCCAGTAGATGAGAGATGAACCAATTCATACCGATTCAATCAGCTTGGTCTGATGAGAGCAACTGATTTCATAATCAGTTTGGTTGAATGAAGTGATTGAGTTTTGCCTCATTCCAAATTGATTCGATAAGATCGATCTGAAGCTTGAATGGTCCATCTGGCAGGAGATGTCGGCTTCAAAAGTCAAGGAAAAGCAAATGTAATTGCGTATCTAAGGGCACCATTAATGGTGATCTTTTATAAAAGATCATCGGCATTTTTCTTCTCTCTCTTACCTTCTCATAATCTTTTACCAAAAAACTTGTCTTAATAGTGACCAGAAGCAAAAAAAAGATCATCATGTAAAATACATCATCCACTCTTATAATAATTGTTTGGATAGGATACTATTATGTGATTTTTGAATCAAAACCATAACAAAAGAGATCTCTATTTAAAGAACTCAGAAAATCAAAAAAATTGATATTTTTTAAAAATATTTTGACTGATTATTTTTTCATATATAACAGTTATAACATATGAAAAACTAAGGAAAATACAATGAGCCATGTGGGAGTGCAACACGTGGCAAGCAAATGAGCCACGATCGATCGTCATTTCGGTCGTTCCATAACAAATTTTTACGAACTTTCATGGCACAATCTTAAAATTGAGACCTATTAAGGAGACAAATTAAAAGATTGGGTCTATAATCTTATAATTCTTGGGCTATTAAGGATGGCCTAATGGCTAATGCACGTGGATTTGTGGGGAATCGGAAACAAATCCTATTGTTGCTGGTTTAAAATGAAATGAACCAATCTTGGCTGATTCAGATTGGTTCAAGGAGCTTGATTGATCCAGTGTCGTTTAGTCAGATGACTTAATTTCGAAATTGGTTTGAGATGGATATGGTTCAATCAGACATGGAGCACATGTTCTTCGAACCTGATGATACATTCGGGTGGCTCTCAACGTAGGGTGTAACACCTTTTGTAATGAGATGTTACATCTCTTGATGTTGGCTATGGCTAGAAAACAGATTTGCGAGTCTAGTTTCAGGAATATACCTGAGGGTGTAGTTTCAAACGGTTGAGTGACATGACTGTACACCGTAATGCTTGACAAAAATGGATTGTGTATCCAAATTTCAATTTAAAAGCACAAATGTCAATTTGTATTGAAGCAGATGTAAGTAAATCCTTTCATAGTGTTGAAAGCGATGTGAAATCCCTTAAGTCAATTCATATTAAGTTATGTGATTTGAGATATGAGGTGTAACAAGTATTTTGTGATTTTCATTGATGATAGTACAAAATATTGTTATGAATATTTGCTTAATTGGCAAAGTTGTGACAATTGAGGAAAAACATGTCATATGAAGCTGAATAGCAACTTGATAAGTTGAGAAAAGTGATATTGGAAGTGAACATGATCACTCCATGATACTCTCCTCAGTCGAACAGTGTTTCGAAATGGAAAAGTTGCATTCGAAATAGATGATGAATGTGATAATGGTATGCTCCGGGTTAACCCACCGAATGTGGGGGGAGGCCATCTTATGAGCAAAGTACGTTTTGAGTAAGATACCTCGCAAGGAGTATAAGTCTCTATATGGTCTGAAACAGGCACCAAAACAGTGGCATGAGAAATTTGACAAAGTGATATTGTCAAACGGATTCAAAATCAACGAGTGTAACAAATGTGTATATAGCAAAAACACTGAACACGGTTATGTGATTTTGTGCTTATACGTTGATGATATTCTCATTGTGGGAAACAATGAAGAAATGGTCAAATCCACTAAGTCCATGTTCAACTCAAGGTTTGATATGAAAGACTTAGGTCTGGCCGATGTAATTTTAGGGATTAAAATTACAAGGACGACAGGTGGATTTGTCTTAAGCCAAGCACACTACGTTGATAAGATTTTAGACAAATTTGGGAATGATAGTGTAGGAGTTTATAAAACTCCTATAGATATGAACCAACACATGTCTAAAAACAAAGGGGAGAACATCTCTTAAGTGGAATACTCGAGAGTAATAGGCAGTCTAATGTACTTAATGAATTGTACTAGACCTGATATTGCTTATTGTGTGAGTAGGCTTGCAAGATATACGAGTAACCCAGGAACTGACCACTGGAAAGCCATCGTGAGAGTACTGAAGTATCTACGATTTACTCGTAACTACGGTCTACATTATACCAGATATCCTGAAGTCATTGAAGGTTATACTGATGCAAGTTGGATATCTGATATACAAGACTCAAAGGCCACCAGTGGATATGTATTCACTTTGGGAGGTGCAGCCGTGTCATGGAAATCCTCGAAACAAACTCTAATAACCAGATCCACGACGGAAGCTGAGTTCGTGGCATTAGATAAATGCGGCGAAGAAGCAGAGTGGTTAAGGAATTTTGTAGAGGATATTCCTGGGTAGAAAACCCCTGTGCCACCAATATGTTTATATTGTGATAATCAATCAACAATTGGTAGAGTACAGAATGTCATGTATAATGGTAAGTCTAGACACATACGTCGAAGACACAATACTATAAGACAACTTCTCTCATCCGGAGTCATAAGCATTGACTACGTGAGGTCCAAAGAAAATATATCGGATCCGTTAACCAAAGGGTTAAATAAGGACCAAGTAGAGAAGACGACTAAAGGAATGGGACTGAAGCCTTTTGATTGCTAAAATCAAAACATAGGCTTAAGCCCTTGGGCATTAAAAGTCGAGGCAAAGGAAAACCCTACCATGATGACTGGAGATCCCAAGAACTTGGTTCAAAGGGACAACCGACCTGCTAAGACTGTGTGAGGTCACTGTGGGGGCAACCCCCCATCCTATTCCTTGATAAAACAGTGACTCCCGCACGAGGCTAAGCTAGAAGCTTTTAATGATTCTAGTAATTTGAATAGTGAGATTCAAATGGGTAACGCGGGATTACTTTGAGAAAGAATCACCTATGTGAGAGAGAAGTGGGGTCGCTTCAAAGGAGAATTCAAAGGGCTTAATTCTTTAGAAACTCTTGCAGAACCAGGAAAGGGGTGTCATGACCAAAATGAGCCCACCAGTAAGAACTGAATAAGATCAGGATAATATCTGTGGGAACATGATTTCGTTTACAGTATAAGACGAACAGTTCAAAGACAATCACGTCTACTGAATAGTCAGTAAAGAGATCATGTTATCCCAAGGGAAGGTTCAAGGGGGTAACCTACCTATCCTGTGCAGATATTAACCGTAGAAGCTATCACCACATTGAGTCGAGGTTGATTATCGAGGATTATTGTTTTATCGTTTTCACCACTCGATTTTCTTCATGTGGGGGATTGTTGGAATATGTGTAAAGAAAATCTAGTCAAAGATTGACTAAGTCTTTCACATAGTGGGAAGGTGGAGATCATGGCATCATAGGTGGTTTGGGTGGTTCCAAACCTCTCCTATAAATTGATGTTTGGTGATGGAATAGTTTTTTGCTTTTGGATTTTTGATTTGATGAATAATCTTGACATGAAATAGGTCTGTCCAAGATGAGGAGCAGAGACCTGGAATGGTACTTCTTCTATAGTGCACTAGATAAGAATTATGGAAATGGGGCGAGGATGAATAGAGCTACAAACAACAAAGGGCTACTGGGAATGACCGGAGTGTAAAGCATATAAATCTCGCACAGTTGGGATGAAGAAGACTCTAGTATTTCACAAGGGAAGAGCTCCTGGTGGTAAGTGTACCAATTGGGGGGCTTGTCGATGAGGAGCTGGAGAGATTAGGTTCTGTGAAGGTTAGAGGCTACATTAAATTCAAACCTACACTTTTAACATGTGCGAACATGTTCCTAATACGGGGATTGTTTTGAAACCTAACACGCCGGTCTCATTTCCATGTCATATTTGCGAACATGTTCCTAATACTATCTTACTTTGGGTGAGGAAGGATGGATTTGTGCTCTGCAGAGTGTTCCAGAAGAGTGGCTTAGGGCCTCCAAATGGAGATCAGTATGCTCCTTTTGATGACCTGGTTCCCAGTGTAGAGGCTGTTGATGAAGGCGTAGTGTCTGATGAAGCCGAACCTCGGGATGGCTCAAGTTTAGAAGGAAACGGCCAGGACGAGGTAATTTCTTTTGCTCCTGTCACTCGCACGGTGTTCATAGGAGGCTTATTTATTTATTTTACATTATTATAGATTTTGGTAACTCGAGATTTAATAGGAGGGTGGGTAACAAATTTGTTCCCGGAACATCTCCAAAGTTTTGCATATGGTTGGTGTTAGAGCTCATCTATGGTTGTGAAGCAGAACTCAGATATACTGAATTTCTAGTTTTTTAATGCGATTTTATTCTTGTTGATTATGTTTTTACTTCTTTCAGAAGAAGCCAGAGAAGAAGACAGAAGACAACTTGAAGGCGATAAGCTTTCTGGGTAATGCATTAGTTTGTAAGAATGAGAGCTTGGTCGTTACCGACCTAAGAGGCCGAGGTTGAATAGCTCAGAATCTAGTCGCACACTTGTGTCAAAGTGTCCATCTCATCACATCCACCAGACCCTTCACTGTCTACGTAAATCAGACTTGACAATGGCGGATCCTGAAGCCATGACAGCTAAAACATTGCTGGAGTTTCCTGTTTCAAAAGCTAATGACGCTGACGAAAATCCTCGACTCAGTCCTTCACCTGATAGATTCGATATTGCTACCTTCAACATGCCTGTGCTACTTGGAATTAATCATTCTGCCTCGGCGGAGAGGGAGAAGTTAAGGGTTAAAATGATGCGTGCGAATCAACTTCCACCTTGACTTAAAGAGGTCTGGTGGAAATATGTAACAAATCGGTGCCTGCGAGTGACCTTACGTTAATCAAATGTCTATATCCCTCCCAGTCCCTATTGTCCCAAATGTTTGTATAATTAGTGTCAGGCCATGGCCCCTGGCGTTGTTGTTGATTCAAAAATATCTGTCTGTAACAGGGACTTAACTTCATAAGTATTTTAGTAGAACCTTACAGTGATGGAATCCATCAGTTCAAAGGAATCTCGATTCTCGTTCACTCGCCCATCTTATTTCAAATTTGGTTAATTTAAATTAAGGTTCTTGGGCCAGTTGAAAATGGATTTGGCGGCTCAATGTTCCAAACCGACATAAAGAAGAATTTATAGCTCAATGATGGTCGGTGTTGTTTAAATTTAAACACTGTAATTTATTTAACATTACTTAACTTTATTTAAATCTTACTGAATTTAAAAAATAGTAAATGTTTTTAATAAGGTGTTGAATTTAATATTTGATCAAGTTGAACTATAAAATTAAAAACTAAATTTTTTGTATAAACTTAATTTTTTTTACTGTACTGAACTTTATTTAATTTAATTTTACTAAACTTAAAACATAAAATTTAAACTCTACAGAACAGAGGAGCGCTCAAATGAGGCAGTCAAATTAGAATTAGTCAGTGAGGCACCATCTCAACCACTCATCTCAGCCGTCAAACTCATCTCCTCATGACACGTGTCCCACTACCAAAAACAAAAAAACAAAAAGCAAACAGCACTACACTATTCCCTGTCACATCACCAGAATTAGTGGCTCATAACGTGCCTCACTGTCTCATTCTACTCCTGTTTCAAGGGAACACGACCCCTACAGAACATACCTAAATAAATGGATAATTGCATATGACAGATGAAGTTGCTTGGGCTCCCTTCTTACCCTTCCCTGTGAGAAATAGAAAGAATTTATTCGGGCTGAAATAAGCCATGGCCTTTGAGATTTAAAGTAATTAGTCTGGGTCAGGCTTTGATGTGACCCTTATTTGGGTGGGGCCAAGTTTGAAACCGATCACCCTGCCGCTTGTATGACCTTATTGCTGACGCCTACGGCCACTTGCATAATCATGGAAGTGCGTAAAAAAATAGGCCACATAAATAACTTAACGATTATACCTCTCTCACATAGGACATTCAAGGATTACAGCTTTACAAGAGAAACTAGTTCAGACAGCAGCCTGTGATTCTCGCTAACATAAATAGCAGCACATGCAAAAACCTATTTCAATTAATAAGATAAGATGGGTCAAACAAATAAAAAATCTTCACTTTCATTTTTTCAGTCATCAACTGCAGAGAACAAGGGTAGCACTGAGACTCTTCTCTAATGATCGGAATGAGAGAGAACGGAATACTAATTCATCCCTCTGAGACAGAGTTCACCTTCTGCATGATCATATCCTCAGCTGAGCCAATTGCCCTTTGAGATCCTGTGATTGTGACTTTCCTGGCATTTAATGTATACAAGTAGTACAAGTATTAGAAACGCCTAAAACTATTTATTCCTATAAACTTCGTAACTGTTTACTTTTGAGTTGTCCGAACTAGATAATACAAATCATGTTTATGTATGAGATAATATGACGTACCTTTCATTGGTGCCAGAAATGAAATCACCTCTGTCCGATATCTTTATCCTTGCCCCACTAACCTGCAAGAGTGAAATGATTGGTTACAATTTTCCATCAGATAAGAAGTGGTGAAGAGTTTTGAATTTTCTTCCAGAGAAAGCCAGACACCGATTTATAGAAGAACCTGACTGATCTCCGTTATGTTCCTCCCACCACGACCAAGAACGAGCCCAATATGATCATCAGAAATGCCAATTGTGACTGATGAATTGTTCTGATCATCCTGCAACACAACATAAAACCTTCATCATCATTCATCAACACAAAGAGATATAGGCAACTGCCAACGTGCTTAACTCATGATTCAACATTGACATAAAACGAAAACTTATAAACATAGCCACCTACCCTACTGATAAAAAAAATATCTTGCACACTTGATGTTCTTAGTATCTATCTACATAAAAGTAGACAAGCCAATAAGAACTGAAATGATGAATAAGGATTGACACACACCTTGTTACTTGGAAACTGACCTCTGGTCCCTTGAGGTCCAGAGTTCGTACCATAAGCTGCTGTAGTATAAAGGTGGAATATAATTAAGTGCATCATTTAACAGAGATGCCTCATCCAAGAAGTAAACAAACTTCCCATCACACATATCAGAGAGTGCCACAAAATAGCCCACATACAACCAAATCCTAGCCAAAACTTCTTCAGACTTGAAAACTGTGATTATGATGCCGGAACAAACGAAACCAACCCAGTCTTACACAATGTGGGATTCCAACTCTTATCAAGTGCAATGGCTAATTGTTTGCCTTCATATTATTGAAAACTAAATAATAGTAAATATGAAGTAACTCAGTAGTAAAGACAAACCTTCAAGTTACTTTCAAAATTAAAAAATATCGTCAGACATGATGCAGTAATTCTCACATAAACATGCTAGGATGGATAGCTCAAGTGGGTTGCAAGGGATAATTAGAACTGTCGACAGAAATACTCGGTTCAATTCAAAACAGGAAGCTCACAAAATTACTAACTTTTCTTAATAACACAGGGAACCCATAGAATGAATTAGGTATCATTTGAAACCAAACCTGCATACGAGAAAGGTGCGCTGACATAGTGCGGATAGTGAGCATCTTCAAATAGCTTATGAAGAACCAACTTGATTGCTTCGATCTGTTCATCAAGAGAGCCCGTTATCATCAGCAGCCGATCACTCAAACGGTAATAACTGGCATCCAGAGGAGATATCTTGATGCCTGCCCCTGAAGCTTCAATCAGTGATCTGATCAATATAAAGCCAGAGTCAAAACATGCTTTCGGTTTTGTTAACTGTCAAACAAGCATATTCTAGTCATCTAGTATATGAAACATGAGTATGTTTTGAACTTTGAAGCAAGTCTTGAATTTGGAAATTTACAAAGATTTGTCAAGTTGTCTGATAATTTAACTTAAAAAGCTCTAGAGAGAGAAATAAATGATTGCCATAGCTCATTCTTTAATATGTTTAGTGTTTTGTAGGCAGGTTTTGTGTTTTCACAGGTCTTGTTTTGTGTTTTCACAGGTTTTATGTTTTGTAGTCTGTTCTCAGTTTTTGTAGGCAGGGTTTTGCTTGGTGCTGTGGTTTTAGTTGCAGGGCACCTCTGTTAGCTAGTTTGTTCATTTTTTTATTAATGATATTACCATTCTTTCAAAAAAAAAAAATTCCATTCCTGTGGAATATCATTTTGTTCTTCTCAGAATCTCATGTAGCTATGTAAACCCTAAACCTATACTCCTGATTCAAATTCTAGAGTTATTCTGATGAATATGAAAATAAAGTCTCTTGTATGTTGTATCACCATGTGCACACAAAAGTAACACTATGACATATCATCCATTACTAATATTATATGGTTAACAGGACACTTGTAGCATTTAAAGGCCCAGTTTAATAAAATAAAAAGAGACGGAAGGAAGGCATTCACTCACTTTATATTAGATCCCCCCTTGCCAATAAGACCCCCGCAAGACCCATTTGGGACTATCATCCTTACTCGTGACTTTGGTTCAACTTCATGCCCGCCTTCTTTTTCCATCTAATATAATCAAGCACGGTATAAATATTAGTAACCAAATACCTGCTTGTACCAACTTAGAAACAAAAATGACCACACGTGTTGCTCACACATAGAAAAAGTCCGACTTAATTACCTCACTAAGTAACTTGTTAAGTATCATATACATGGCATTCAGCACTTCATCAACATTTCCAGAGACCATAATAATGCGATCACCCGTTCCTGGAAAAAGTTCATGAGTTCGTGATAGTTGAATTCTGGCACCGGACTCTGACTGAAAATCTGTGATAGTAGCGCCTCCTTTTCCAATAACTGAGCCTGCTTCAGAGTTCGATACCAGGAACCTGATGTGCGTAAATGCCTCCCCAGACTCTGAACCATCCAGAGACAAACAGATGATGTTTCATTTCATAATTGTTGCTTTCAAAAAGAAATTAACATTTAAACTGCAACACTTTGAAGCAACTGGTTTCTCCATTTACAATCAATTAAATTAGGGAAATAGAAACAATAAGGATCGGAAGTCAACTTTCTGAATTAAAATAAATAAAAAGGAAATGGATGACGAGCGAAGCAGATCTGGAGTTAAGAAGACGACATACAGACAGACCTGAGATGGAGGACTTGAGCTGCTCGGAGCGCTTAGGGGATCCTTCCTGGGACGATACATATGCAGAGTCCGGCGCCTCCATTTTCAGCTACTTCTACAAGACGGACGGAGACGACAAACGATTAGGCCAATAGCAAGCTGGAGAAGCACCAATTCATAATCAAAGTTTTAGAAATTCAGTGGATCAGGGAATGAGTTTTACGTGTGGTGGAGGAGAAGCGGCGGCGGGTGGAGGTGGAAGGGGAGAGATGGAGATGGATGCGGCAATGGCGCCTGCTGCTGCTGCTGCTGCTGCAATTTTTTTCTTACGGAAGAGTAAATCATTTTATATTACGTAAATATCAGTCTTAATAAAACCCATCCGACCGGTCAAGTCTGGGTCAATGGGCAGTGATTGAACCGGACTGAATCGATTTGATGCGTATATATTAAAAAATAAAAATAAAATATTTAAAAATATTTATATTTATATGATATGAGGAGTGATCAAATGAGGCACCAAAATTAGAATGAGGCACGTGAGGCACGATCTCAACCACACATCTAACCCCTCGTGTTTTGTGGGCGCGCCACGTGTCCAAATAGTAAAACCCACTACTTCGTAGTGTGAACGCAAATGAGTGGCCCACATCTCAACCACGGCTCAACTCACGTGGCTTCGCCACGTGTCACAATGAGTGGCCCAGATCGTGCCTCACGTGCCTTATTCTACCAACTCTGCCTCAACCGAGTGCTCCCCGATATGATATTATAATTTAACATATTTATGACTTGAATAAATATTACGTGTTTATGATCTGATTACAACAACATATCATAATAAATTTAGAATTTGATAAAGTACCAATCAATAATACAACAATAATAGAACAACATTAACAATTTTAGTCTTAATTTGCAAGTCACAATAATAAGGGATTTCTAAGACTAATTGAATTTCTAGTTAATTGATAATATGTAATAAATTTTATAGATTTAAATGAATATACATTATTGAAACAAATAATAACACAATAATCATCTTTAGCCTAGTGGAAGGAAAGACAATAATTATTAAGTGGGTTGGGTTCGAGTCTTGTCCCAATCAAAAATTAAACAAATAATTTTTCAGACCAAATCGAACCGATTGAACCAATTAATTCTTCTTTTAATGAAAAATCGGGTCAACCAACCGGTTCAACCAACCGAATCAACCGGATCAATTGTAAAACGGTCCAATTATATAACCGAACCGATCAAATGATCGATTCTCGATCCAACCGATCGAACTGACCGATCCGGTCCGATTTTAATAACACTGATAAATATAAAACAATAATCCAGATATTTTTGTTATTTATTAAATCTATTTTTTTGAAATCATTTATTAAATCTAATTATAATATAGATATTCATTTCAATTTTTGCCTTAACGTGCAGCGGGCCCGGGGGCTAGGTTTAGGCTTCTCCTTTTTTTATAAGGCTAGGTTTAGGCTTCTGATGATATTAGGTTTATTTTTTTATTTTATTTCCATTTTCCAATCGTGAGATTTTAAAAAGATATATGTAGTGTGTAAATCCAAAAAAAACAGATCATTTTCGCTTTCCCGTTTTCCCACGATCGAGATGAGATCTCACTTTTTTTTTTCCGATCTAGATGAGATCTCACTTGAGTTGACAATATAGAACCAGTTCTGTTCATGTGATAGTTAAGGTGTTAGAGCATCCCCAGCGCAAGCCCATTTACTGCATGGGGAGATGTGAAATGGCTTGGTTGGGAAATGTGGCAGTGGAGAGAGCTCTAAAAAGTGGTCAACCCCACTTTCCTGGCCAAGTCCAACTCCTGCCAAAAGTAAAATGTGTGGACCCACTTCAATTATAAATTGTTTAATTAATATTATTTTGAATCAGTTATGACCCAAAAATTGTTTACTCAATTTTTTATTAAATTGTTTAATATAAATTATTTAATTACTCAAATTTCTTTTAAATTAAATATTTTTTATTTATTTACATTATATTTATTTATTTAAATTAAGTATAATTGTATCAAAGTAAGATATTTATATCTATATATTATAATTATAAACAAGTATTATTAAAGAAGATAAGATTTAATGAGACCCCTTTATAAATGGAAATGGGCTTGTGCATTGGAGTGGAATGACCATATTTTTTAAAAGTCCACTTGATATCTATGTGGCACTAAAAAGGACCCACATGTAAGTGGAAATGGGCTTGTGCATTGGGGATGTTCTTAGTGTTACGGGCTATTGTGCTGAATTTTAATTTCGTTTTTTTTTTCCATATTAATTCATATTACGTTAGTTAAATTAAGTCCAGTTCTGTTAAAATAAGTTCAGTATAGTTCAATTTTAATTCAATAAAAAATTCAACATATTTATTTGGTACATTTATAAACACTTTTAATGTAAGTTATATAGGATTTTAGAGCTTAAAAGTCAAGTAGGGCTGGGAAAAAATCGGTCTGAATTTAAACCGCACTGCAATCGAATATAGCGGTGCGGAAGCGGTCACTATCTCAAACCACACGTTTTAAACCGCACCGCATATATAATTATATAATTAAATAATTAGAAATTTAAAGTTATTATAAAAAAAATAACAAAAAATAGTTTAAGGCCCGCCCAATTTACAATTAAGTCGTAATTGATTTCTCAAAGTTCAGAGAATTGCATTCACAGTATGCAACTATGGTTGGTGCACCTTCTCAAAGTTCGATTAATATGATAAATGATGAACCTTCAATATTTGAGTAGATGATTCTTATAATATATCAATGAGTCAATTTATGAAACTAAGAAAACAAAAGGATGTGGTTGAGATTAAAGACGAAGTAGATAAGTACTTCAATGAACCATCTGAAGACCCTGCAAACAAGAAATTCAATATTTTAAATTGGTGGAAGGAAAATGCATCAAGGTATCATGTTCTATCTAAAATTGACAAGGACATATGTACAATTCCAGCTTCTACAGTTGCTTCAAAATGAACTTTCAGTCTTGGATCAAGGGTCGTGGATCCATTTAGAGCTACATTAACTCCTAAGATGGTTGAGGGGTTGGTTTATCTAAATGATTGGCTTAGGAGTGGATCGTTTTCCATGTATAAAGAGCCTACGAAAACAGAACTAGAGCTCTATGCGGAGCTTGAAAAATTAGAATCAAAAACAGGTTCAAGAAGACCATGAATCAGTCTCTATTATCTTTTATTTCTTGTTGATGGTTACTTAAGTTAGACCTTCGTCTCTTTGCTGCATTTCATCATTGTGTTGACTCCAAACGCTGCTTTCAATCTCGTCAAGTTTTGACTTCAATTTATCTTTATAAAAAAACGAAGTCTCTACTGTGCAACTTCAAAATTTTTTGTCAACTTTCAGTTTTTGAACCAAACCGCACCGCACCACATATTTGGTTTTAATTTTTCAGGTGCGGCTTGCAAAAATTTACAAACCAGTTAATGTGGTGCGGTTGCGGTTTATTCTTAAACCACACCGCACCGCGCCCACCCCTACCTTTATCAAGTTTTTGAATAATCCGTGAGATAAGTTAAGTTTCAATTGTTGAAGTTCAGGTATAACTACAACATATAGTTTTTATATATACACGTACAAAGTGATATTCAAATGTAGTACAATTTGAAAAACATTTATACATCTTCATCTTCATCCTTATTAATGTCCATTACATTAGCTGCACTTTACTATATAATTTGAAGTGATATAATTAATGTCGTGTGCTCGATCCATTTGCGCTTTTCGATGTTTATCAAACAAGTTTAAATATGTAGTTTTCTATACCAATTCATTAGCTAAAAAGGGCATTGAAGGTCTATGCATACTGAAATCTCCCCGTGTATGTTGAGATGTTGTTCGGGATGAATATCGAACAAAGAACCAGAACAACTTGCAGAAAATTAAGCTGATAAACTTAAGTGCAGTGCGGAAAATAAAGACACGCAATATTGTTACCCAGTTCGGCGTTAACGAGCCTATGTCTGGGGGGCTTTATCCTCAGCCCGGTGGAAAGCAATTCACTAATGTTGAGTTTAGAGTACAGGAGATTACATTTACAAGTAATTGCTAACTAAGCTCTCCCCCTAGATCAGAGCCTCGCCTCCGATTCCACCAAATGATCCTCCACAAAGATCAGCGCCTTCTCCCGAATGCGCAGCAACAACAACAGTGCGTGTATCTTCAGTTATTCTGTAATCAGTCTGCCGAGCACTAGAACAGACTGATTCTGAGCGCCGTGATCATATCGGAATGATAATATCACCGGCCGTTTGCCTCGACCTCCCTTCAGTGTATATGAGTGAATAATATCTCCGTGAGTGCTGAGAGAAACGAATGCCTCAGCCCTCATAATATAGTGCGGTAGATATCCTAAACGAATAACATTTGCAATCTTCAACCGTCTATCTCTTTAGGAAATCTTTATTAAATCTTTTAGGAAACATTCCTAATTCCTTGCGCATCTATATCTTGATAATCTTCATTATATCTTCAAGTAGATCTTTGATTCTCTTCTTCTCCAAGTAATCTTCAAGCGCAAGTATTTCCTAATCTCTCTCAACCGACTTCAAGATATGCTCCATATATTTGCGTCAACCGCCTTCAATATCTGCATCATATCTTCAGTGTATAGCAGCGCCGACTGGCCTAATACGGATTAGGAAACATTTACTGCTCCAGTGTTGTTCTGCGTAGGTTGTCTCTCTCTGGCCTTGAACTCTTCCTTGTACAACAGCTTGAACAACTTCACAGTGTTTTGCCAAAACCTATGCCACTAAAACTAACAATCTCCCCCTTGACATTTTTGGCAAAACAACTACTGTGCTACTTAAACATTTGAATCTTTGAGGAGATTTCAAACTCCCAAGCTGTGCTACCAACTAATTGCTACCAAGCAAATATTTGAGGAGGTTTCAAACTCCGAACATTATAAGCACATATGAATCTTTTAAGGAGCTTTCAAACTCCAAAAATTTCAAGCACATACGAATCTTTTAAGGAGCTTTCAAACTCCACATTTTCTCCCCCTTTTTCCATAAAGTGACAAGGGAGTAGTGTACCAATAGCAACGATTTAAGAATAAAACACTGAGTAGCAAAAAGATGAAGATTGTTTGTAGAGAGATCGGGAATTCATCACCATGAGCCAGCTAGTAGTTTGAGTCCTCATCATCACCATCTGAGTCAACATCTTCCTCCTCGGGATAACGCAGCTCCACAAGCAGCTTAGTGACTTTCTTCTTTCGAGACATCCGAGAGATTATCCCCACATTGACTTCAGCTAGCTCCTCTTCTAGATGTGCAATCATCTTCTTGCGAGTACCACCAGGGATTTGAGCACCAAGTTCTCGTAGAGTTTGTTCTGAGAGCCATGTGCATCTTGATCCAGATCCATAGTATGTCTTCCACTGAAGTGCGTGTGATCTGCCAAAAACACCTTCAGATCTCCCGTCAATTTATCCTGACTGGTCTAAATATCGGGATGCTGTGCTAGCACAAGTTGATAGATGAGTGATGGAAATCCGATTGGATGATTGATTTTCACAGAGGCAGCATGAGAGGCAATTTGATCAAAGATAAGCGATCAATCTTTCCTTTGCAACCCAGGGTCTTCAGTAGAGCTCCCATGCCATGTCCTAGTGAAGTCATGTAATGATTCGGGAGCCAGTTGTGAACTGCTATGCTGTGAAGCAGAGAGTGTTTCGATGACAGGTCTCACTTGGGAAGCGTCATCTTGTTCCATCTTGAACGGACTCCAGATGTTATGGCTTCAGCTATCTTGTGCCAATTGGGTTCATTACTGCTTGCCTCTTGACCTTCTATTCCATAGTAATCATCAATAGCTTCTGGAGTAATAGTCACCTCCTTTCCTCTTATAATCACCTTTCCATACGCCTCACTGTCGACATCATCAAATTCTTCAGGTAGATTCACAATGACTTCTCTTACAATACTTGCCGCAAAAGGCTTAGTCATAGCCACCGATGGCCATAAATTCAGCTCCTTAATCAAATTGATAATTTCTTTGGCTGCATACTTATCAGCCTCCAACACGCGTTCAGCCACAATTTTCCTCTTCTGAACAACTTCCCACTTCTCAGCGTATCTGTCTGAAACAAACCAGACACCATCTACCACAACAACTGTATCAAACCGTACACTTTTTCCTTTCTTATCACCCTTGAATCTCTTAGCAGATGAACTTGCCTTTGATGTCTTAGCTATAGGAGTGGTCATCTTCTCTTGACTAGCAGATTTAGCTTTAGCAGTAGCCTTTCCTGCTCCTAACTTTGCTTTGGCTTTCTTTGCTGCCGGAGTGGCATCCTTCTTTTGACTAGAGGTTTCAACATCAGCAGGGGCCGAAGCCTTTCTCTTCTTTGACGCTTTATTGACTGCGTCGACTGGAACCTTCTCGGGCACATCGTCCACTTTCTCAGATGATTTTTCAGCTTTCTTTTCTTTGTGGTAGCTTTAGAACTCATCTCTTCTTCAACGTACCCTTCCACAACATTTTTGTAAGGAATCAGTCGCTACTTCAGGTTCTATTCCTTATGTTTGGTTAGCCACGTTCTCCTCAGGAGCCTCAGCCGCCTCCTCTGTATCAGTAACTTCCTCTTCTTCTGGTTCAGTATCTTCCTCATCATTTGAATCTATCACATCTTCTTCTGGTTTGGAATCTGATTCCTCAACAACATCAGTATTCGATTGAACCTCTTCATCCTTTTCTGTAACAATTTCTTTAAGAGCTGCAACATCCCTAGCCTTTTCAGTCTTGTCTTCAACCTTAGCATGCAACACTGCACTCTCCTTTGCAGCAACATCATCTATATCGTCTTCAGATTCAGAAACAACTACTCTATGTTTGACAACTCTAAACTTCTCTTTTTATGGAGTTTTCTTATGAGCATCCACCTTTATTCTAGAACCCTTCACAACTGGAGTACTCTCCCCCGGTACCGCTGCCACAACCTTTGGCTTCTCTACCACTACCTTAGAACCCTCCACAGTTTCACTCGGCACCACAGGACTACGCACATTAATATACTTAGAGATTTTGGATATTACCTCTTGTGTCGTCTTCTTTGCAGGTTCCTTGTCCGATGTAGGTTCCAAAGATGTCGGTTTCTTAGGGTTTTAAACTGGAACAGATTTGGAAATCAGTTTCTCCTTTGCCAATTTGTCAGTCATCGTCTCCTTCACAGGATTCTCCGTTACTGTTTTCTCTGCACAATCGCCTTCTTCGCCATAGTTGCTTTAGATTTCTCAGGGATAGACACCTTCTCTACAACAGTTGATTTTGATTTTGCTGCAGTTGTCTTGTCGACTGTCGATTTAGGGTTTGCTTGAGCAACCTTCGGTTCACAACCTGCCTTTGATGATGCTTCAGCAGTAGTCGCCTTAAAAACTTTATTCTTCCTTGTATCCACCATTGTTGAATTTCTGTAACTGAAATCGTCTAGGTTTCTTTTTCTTCGAGAGAGGGAGAGAGAGAGAGCAATCGTCAGAGAAAATATAATTTGAAGATTTTTGAAAACTTAATCTCTTTTGGCAACCCAGATATTTGCTCGTATCGTCTCAAGTTGCCATGTCATGTCAAGCCATTTAATATATTTGAATATATTGGTCAGTCCAATCGTCACTTCTCGCACCAGTATTTGAAATCTTCTACCTTCCTTCCACGTCAGCCCTTAAAACATATCTCATTCAAGCTCCGGCTGATCAACTTGTTCTGGCACAACTTAGTTGTCAATGACACACTGACCCAGAAAGGATCTAAGTGTCTCGAACTGCAAGTTGTCCAAGGGTTTGGTGAAGATGTCTGCTTGCTGCTTCTTAGTGGATACGTGCTTCAGAGTGATTACTTTCTTCTCAACTAGCTCTCGAATGAAGTGATGTCTGATGTCGATATGCTTTGTTCTGGAATGTTGAACAGAATTCTTGGATAGCGCTAATGTTATCACAGTAGAGTGTCATCACATCTTGTTCTACTCCATACTCCTCTAGCATTTGCTTCATCCACAACATCTGGGTGTAACAACTCCCAGCGACGATATATTGTGCTTCAGCCGTAGATAGGGATATGTTGTTCTGCTTCTTGCTAAACCATTACACCAGGTTGTTGCCTAGGAAGAAGCATCCTCCAGATGTGCTTTTACGATCCTCAGCATTGCCAGCCCAATCTGCATCGCAAGAGCCTACTAGATAAGAATTGGTGTCTTTTGTGTACCAAAGACCATAGTCGGCTGTTCCACATACGTACTTGATAATCCTTTTCACGTTCATCAGGTGGCTCTCCTTGGGATTAGCTTGATATTTGGCACAAACTCCAACTGCATGGGCAATGTCTGGTCTACTGGCCGTCAGGTGTAGTAAGCTCCCAATCATACTCATGTACAAGGTTTGGTCCACACTTGTACCGGCTTCATCCTTTTTGACCTTCACATGAGTTGCAGCGGGGGTTCTTTTATGTGCAGCTTTCTCCAGATCAAACTTCTTGATCAAGTTCCTGGCATATTTGCTTTGAGATATGAAAATACCTTCTTCCTTCTGCTTTACTTGTAACCCCAGGAAGTAACACATCTCTCCTACCATGCTCATCTTGAATTCGCTCTACATTTGTTCTACGAACTTGTCCACCATCTTCTGATTGCTCGAGACGAACACAATATCATCCACATATATTTGAGCAATGATAAAATCTGACCTTGTGTGTTTGACAAAAAGCTTCTTGTCTACTCCCCTTCGCACATAGCCATGGTTGATTAAGAATTCTGTCAGCCTCTCATACCATGCTCTGGGCGCTTGCTTGAGACCATATAGGGCTTTCTTCAGGCAAAACACATGGTCAGGATGATGAGGATCTTCAAAACCCTTCGGTTGCGCTACATAGACTTCTTCATTTAGCAGCCCGTTCAGACTAGCACTCTTGACATCCATCTGGAACAGCTTAAATTTCAGGTGACAGGCAAGGGCCAACAGTAGACGTATGGCTTCCAGACGAGCAACCGGGGCAAAGGTCTCATCAAAATCCACTCCTTCGATTTGAGTATAGCCTTGAGCAACAAGCCTTGCCTTGTTCCTGGTGATGTTCCCTTGTTCGTCTGAATTGTTCTTAAAGATCCACTTTGTTCCAATCACATTCACACCATCAGGTCGTGGAACAAGATCCCAAACATCGTTTCGCTGAAATTCATCATGCTATTCTTGCTTAGCCACCACCCATTATTTGTCATTGATAGCCTCCTTGATATTCTTAGGCTCCATAGTGGACATAAAACATGTAAAACAAGCCAATTCTCGAAAGTTTACTTGTTTACCTCAAGTTTTCATGCCTTCAGTCAGTGCACCGATTACCTCAGTAAGAGGATGATTCTTCTCAATAGTCCTAGAAGGTTGAAGAACTCGTGAGGGAGCAAGCGGTGTCTCCAGTTATGCTTCCTCTTCAGTTTGGTCATCTTCTTCAGCATGTTGTTCTGATGACTTCTCCGGAACAACTTTTGGAATTTCCGAGGTTGATACGTGTGCAACTTGTTGTTCCGACTGAGCTATAACATCATCATCTTCCTTGCTTGTTTTAGTGTGCTCAGTCAGAACATCTTTTACCATCACATTGATCGACTCCATGATGACTCCAGTGCGTTTGTTATAGAGTCGATAAGCACGACTGTTAGGGGAGTAACCCAGAACAATCCCTTCATCACTCTTAGGGTCCAACTTCTGTTGATACTCCCTATCTCTTAGTATGTAACATTGGCATCCAAAGATATGAAAGTACTTCACCGCCGACTTCTTACCTTTCCACAACTTATAGCAGGTCTTTTCTGTGCCTGTTCGAATCGTCACTCTATTTATGACATAGCATGCACTATTCATAGCTTCAGCCCAAAACTTTAGTTGTACTTTCTTCGCATGGATCATCACTCGTGCCATCTCCTGAATGATTCTATTCTTCCTTTCGACAACTCCATTCTGCTGAGGTGTGATCGGAGATGAGAACTGTTGAGTAATCCCCTTCTGTGTGCAGAAGTCAGTGAGGGAATTGTTCTCGAACTCCTTCCCATGATCGCTTCTCACTGCTGCGAGGTGTTCACCTTTATCTTCTCTTTCACGGTCCAGTTGGGTGCACAGTTGAACAAATGCTTGAACATCATCTAATTTGTCTCGCAGAAAGCTTGTCCAGGTAAACCGAGAGTAGTCATCAACACATACTAGCACGTACCTCTTTCCAGAATAGCTTTCCACTTACATAGGCCCTATCAGATCCATGTGTAACAACTCCAGGGGTCTCCTTGTGGGTGCCTTTGTGAGGGACTTTGATCTGCTTCCCAACTTGACAATCTCCGCAGATAATACTCAGGTCGCCTTGTACTTTAGGGATACCACGGACTAGACCATCAGTGGTAACCTTATTTAGTGTCTTTAGATTCAGATGTCCCACGGACTAGACCATCAGGTCGCCTTCCCAACTTGACAATCTCCGCAGATAACATTGTTTAAGCAAAAAATTGACACTGTGCATAAGGCGTTGTTGCCAATAGTGTTTTAACGGCGCCTTAGGAAAAATGGCCATTTTGGAAAACAAATTTGAGAATTGGCTACGTAAGGAAATGAAATTTTGATTTTGGCCTAATTGAAAATTTTTTCATAACATTGTGCGACACAAAAAATGATGTCTCTTAAAATTGTTCATGCGACTTCTGTTTACACGATACGTATTTAATGTCTGTTGAAGAGGGCGACCGACCGTTTGCTTCTTGGACGACATTTTTTCCAAAATATGTCGCGTAACAGTGAAACATTTTATGTAAAACAGAAAGCACCAGTACACCCCCTGCAAATCGAATTTCACCCTCTTTTCCTAGAAAATCAACTGGTATAGGCCAAATTTGTCGAAGAACATCCTCTGAAGCTCTAGGACTGGTATTCTGTGAGTTTTGCTGGTGAGATCTTCATCAAAAATCCACACGTTTTGTAGGTATTTAAGCAATTTCGTGTGGAAATTGCCACTATGATTCAATTTTTTTAGACTTGTAAATATGTGTAGCTTCTCTTGATGCTTGAAAGTTGTTCATGTAGAATGGGGATGAGTATAGCAGTATGGGGGATTTTGTTTTTTTATATAGAAAAATATGGCATACATAGACCTGGAAACAAACAGTACAACCCCAAAACCAAAACTAACACAAATCCAAGACTTATGTGCCTAGGGAAGTACCTAAAGAAGAACAAACAACAGCAAAACAAATAACCACCAAGCACGGAACAGAACATCCAACATGAATAGCAATCCGTGCATAGCTAGCCAATCCATCTGCTGCTGAGTGAGCTTCGCGCGTGAAGTACTCTAAGGTCCAGTCCATGCCAAACTGGCCAAACAGAAGAAGTGGCTTAGCAGCCAGTTTCAAAGCAACAATCAAACTCTGGCCAAAATTTCTATAAAGTAATCCTTGAAGACTGGATCCCGCAACTCCAGTCGTCGGCATTCAAACTGCGTCTTGCCAAGGCACACCTGCCAGCTCTAGAAAAGGCATAAAAGAGGACTTAAAGCTAGGAAATACCATCTAGCTGGGAGCAGCACGGACAATAAAAGCTTCCTGAGTAAGAGCAACCGGCCGATCCACTTCGCCTCACGCCTATGGCAGTGATCGTACCCCTCGAGTAATAAGCAGCGAACGACGAACCCACAAAAACTAACAGCAGGAAGCAAAGTAAAACAACAAACTCTCATAAGCAAAGCCGCTTAGAGAGGAAAAGTAGCTTGCATGTAGCAAGATAAATACAAATATAAACATAAAAAGATTACTACATCACAGCCCTCTCCAACCCACCCACCACCAGCACCACACCGCAGACTAGCCGACTCCGCCACCACAACCGAAGCCCAGATCAGGGCAACCATCCTTCACAAGCTCACCAAGCAAAATGATAGCATCTGCAAGAGCAGGAAAGGCATGAATCGACCAAATCCACAGACATCGCGGAAGGAGAGGGGAAGAGGAAAGCCGCGGTGGGTCGCGGCAGTGAGGAGTAGAAGAAGAAGGGAGGAGAGGAGTGGGTAGAGCACGTCAAACGGAGATTAGAGCTGGCGGCGAGGAGCTGGGTAAGGCGGTGGCAAAGGTGAATGTGGTGGTGAGGATGAGAAGCGGTGGAAGGAGCTGGAAGCTCCGAGAGAGAGAAAGTGAAAGATTTTTATGGGGGACTTTGTTGATGCTTGAATAAGTTTTGAAAGAATTGCTAGATGCATATATGTATATATAGGGATGTGAGTGCAGGGGATTTCCATTTTTACTAGGTTAGGGGTATATAGCAGTAGCTTGTTAAGGTAGAATTTGTTGTTTGTTGCTGTAATTTGTGAAATGTGTACATGTAAATATGAAATGAGGTGTGTGAAAAGGAGCCATTTCTTTTGTTTGTTTTGGGAAATGATAGGTGATAACTAATGGATATCAATTAATTGTTTTTTGCCAATGAATTAGTTAAAATGACATCGTTTCAATTAAGTAACGTCGTTTTGATCGAAACGACATCATTTTAAAACTCAGAACATTTTTTTTGCCCTGGACCGGATCCATATCCTTTAATTTTATACACATGGATATGGGATAAGAGAAAAATATATTTTAGCTTGGGTTCAAAAGAGAAAAAGAGGATCACATCGATTTTTATAATTTTGATGTCTTAGAAGTCAATATGTTCCTTATCATTTGAAAAAACATTATAAAATCAATGTAAAACATAAAAGAAATCTGGTAATCCAAATTTAGTTTTTTTATTTACGTTTTTTGAATTCCACTATTAAAGGTAACGAACGTATAATCTTCAAACTCGTGCTATAAGATGCATTTAGGAAGCTTGGACCGTCGATCTTTTGTTCATTTGAATAATACTATAAACGTTAAACCACCACCCCTATGCGTCATTGAACTATGTCACCATATTATAAAATATCACATTCTCACAATAAAACTCAACATGACAATAAATCCAAGTACTAAAAGTGTAGTGCTAGCTCCACAGTCCACACCCTGAAGCACACGTGCACTTGTGATCTAGTTGTCCTCAGAGATACTCTTGTCAGGAAATATCTACTCAATTGTATCACATCACACGTGCACATTCCTCCAAACAAAATGAAAATAAGGTAGCAAAATGCCCAAATATTGTATGAAATCCTTACAAGTTTGTCATAGCATCAGCCATTTATGGGAAAAACAAAAGCACTACTAAAATCGAGTAAAAAGCGAATCACAATGTGGCCCTGCCTCCTGATTCTCTGATAATTCTTCATCTGTGTTGATATTATATTATATATTCAAGGACATAAATTGCAATGCTTCTTAGAATGTGAAATGGCTACATCAAAAGGAGGCATGTCTTTGCCCTCAAAAAGCAGGTCTTCAAATGGTGATGGTGCAGATGATGATAATGATGATGAATGGCATACCCCGACGTCGAAGCCACATAGAATTCCACCTTTGTTGACATGTCCCGATGCTCCTCCGAGGAAGAAGCATTTTCGTAGGCAACTCTTTTTCAGAGGTAACAGATGTTTCCATATGATAAATTGGGTCATGGGAGCTGATGAAAATTATTGTGGTTCCAATGTGAGTGTAAAATCTTCAAAAAGGCTAGAGGTAATTCCCAAGAACCGAATCTTAAGCACTCGGAATGTGGGTTCGGACAAAGAGTTTCATACACCAAAATCAGAATCAAATAGGATCCCGGCCATCACAAGATGTCCTGATGCTCCGAGGAAGCGAAGGCGTACGAGGCTGTTGTTTGGAGATTTTTGTTCCGGTGATGAGAGGGGTAATTTTAAGAAGAGACGCCTCTTTCTCGGATGATGAATTGGCAAAACAAAGCTTCATTTTGTATATGTTTTTTTTTTTTTTTTGCAAAATCAATCTTCGTGAGTTTGATGGCAAATATTATTATTTATTTTTTTCATTTGCAATCTGAAAAATCTATGTATGTTCTATTTCAGTAACGTATCAAATCTTGGATAAAAAATCATCTATGATCAGCAAAAACATTCTCTAGGGACAAAGAAAAATCAAGATCAGATTAAATTTCAATCAATACACTTTTAGTTGTAATTAGTTTGCATGTGGCCGAGCCATTTTCTTACCAGTACATTGACTAGTGATTGAGTTATCTTATTATTATTATTTCAGCATTTTGTACATAAAGAGTACAAATTTTTTATTTTTTGCAATATTTTTGAGAAGCAAATGGCAATGGAGATAGGGTTAAGATCAGATATAAAGTTGATTTTTGGTACAAACGACAAAGTTCGTCAAAATCGACCTATAGTTCTTCGTCGAAAAATGAAAAAGACGACATAGTTCGCCAACGAGAAAATGCACAAAAAATTAGGTTGTAATCTCATCTATCCAAATCATAAGATCAAGAGCTATAATTTTTTTTTTTTTTTATCAAAAACACAACTTTGTACCTAATCTTTTTCCATGGAGATAATATCTACTCATTTACCTTTTTCTTTATTTATATGAAAATATAAAGGATTAATATTCACATTTAAAATTTATATTTGATAATACGACGTACTTTATTATATTTTTTTCTAAAAAATATTTATTGTGTAATGCGATGTCGTTTTATAATCAAAACAACATCGTTTACTTTCTCATTAATTGCGCTACACCGGGCCTTATTCCCAATATAAAATAGTGGTGCCCTCAACAAATGCTACTTCTTTTTTGTGAGGTCTAAAGAAAACATTTGAAAAATACCACCATGCAAACTTTTAGTTTAGAATATACATATACCACGATTGTAACTTTTATTTGAGTTATACCACGTTTTTTAAAACCGTTGTTCCCAACAGCTATTTTTGTCAAAACCCGACTTTATTTTATCTAGTCAGCACTGAGGTGCCGCAAAATTAATGACGTGTCCAAAGCCGCTGACTCGAGCAGCGGTTATCGCAAAACTCGCTGTAAAAATCAGTGTGTTTTAATGAAAATTATATCCGTGCCTGTCACATAGAAAACCGATGTTCGCACCAGCGCGTATGGCCCAAAACCATTGCTAGAGGCAGCGGTTTTTGTTATACTTCAAAATTGTCCAAAACCGCTCCTATGGGCAACGACTTTTGATGACAAAAAAACTCAGGGCCACAAAACGATGTCTCACATTTCCAGCACAAAAATTGACATCATTCACCTGCCAAACCCAATACAAAATGACATTCAAACATGCAATAGTGCTACATCATACAAAACGAATGTTCCACAATCACAACCTTAGTATTCAAAAATGGAAACAATCAAGTAAGTTTAGATTTTTTGACAATCACATGGCCTCGCACAACTATCTATATCCATATCTTTTTACTTTTTTTTATTACGTTTTCCTAAGCGCAACAACATCGCGCTGATTGAGATTGAGTCACCCGATTCTTGGATGACATCTTTTCTTCCATGCTCTCATTTGATTGAAATGTGCGGGATGGACCTATAATGAAATGATGCAAGAAGAAAGTTAGTTATGTCAAATTGCGGTTTACAGTAGTTCACATTCAAGATATGAGTTAAAGCTTACTAGTAGGCCATTGAATAGTTGGCGAATCAACACCTAAAGCACCCTCTTCACCTAACGTTAACAAGTCATTAAAGGTGTCGTGAAATAAATCATAAGCCCGTTGTTGATGTGAATGAGGTGCATCCTTCAAAAAGATATCAGCTACTGTTCAATTAAAATGGGTCTACGGTGTCATTTTGTAGAGAATCCCTGCCCAGTTTTCCACATCGTTATTTCCTCCATCGATATAAAATATCTCTTGCCATTTTTGATTTTAGGTCTTTATTGATTTATATACTCATCATCCCGCCGATCCTACCAACGCTTACTTACTTATGATTTACCTAATTACAAAGATAGACAGAGCTTCGGGACAGGCACAAATCGTGCTACCTACCCCTTGTGCTACACTAATAGCATCTCCAGCTACACCGCAACCTCAGTCAAGGTCAGATGGTCCGGGTCTGGATTAGGATCCCTATCCCTATATCTTTACTACGTAAGAGGATCATTACCCGCACGTACTAAACCTCGAATCTGCATTTAATTTTAAAGTACTTTCTTGACAATGGAATTCAATAATAAGTATTACTAATAGGTAGTTAACAGATACTCACGAAAAATGCGCGATCAGGTGCAGTAGGACGATATAATTGGAGTTCTGGCTGATGGTGGTGTGGTTGGATTAATCTGCGTGTCACTGAGTTGTACCATTGTAATACTCATCCAAATATGCTTCATTCTCGTCGTATGCACCCACCAGAATATGACCATGTCTCTCATTCCATATAGCAACATATGTGGCTAACTAATTCAACCATTTCTGGTTAGTTCTTTTTCTTGTTACGCTATGCAAGTCGTGATGGTTTGGACCAGGAGAAGCTGGGATGAGCTGCTTACAACCAAACAATCGAAGCACTCTGGAAGGATAGTTCTTTTGTAATTGATGATCGTTCGAAAATATAGCTAAAGTATTCAAATAAATCCAAACACTTATGCTAGTCACGGTAATCAAAATATTTGTAAAGACTCGGGAAATCAGAGGTCGTGCCCAAAGGATATGTGATTAAACCAATACTGCTAAAGATATAACTAGAATGTCTATGGTTTGGGGGGGGTTTGTTCCTTTAAAAGGATGATAGCAGAATTTACTATCCCAAAAGTGAGATTTGATCAACTAAAAGTGGTAAACAATCAATTAAAAGATGACTAGGGATCTAATTCCCCGCCTAGACAATTATTGTGACAGTAAAATGGGACACCAATGATGAAATCACATGCACATACTTAGAATTTGGCTCATGCAACATTAATACTAAGTTCAACTCGCGCTACAACTTAGTACAAAGAGGTTACATCTCGCATAGTACCTCACACTCGCGCTTTATTGGCACTATAGAATATGAATATCTAGCCTCACACTCGCGCTTTATTGACTAGACAATCATGTTCTTGTTAAATTCAAGCCATTCTCATTGGGATTAGAAAGTCGCCATGTAACTCAAAAACCCTAATGCTTCTTCATTTAGTTCATTTGAAATCATGCTTTTCAACGTTAGCTACCTCAAGCATGAAATCAAGCAGACTTCCAATTGAGGACTTCTCACAAACACCTTATAGGCAATCCGAAACATTAAGTTCAAATGAAGAAGAATCATGTGCAAATCATTCATCAATAGCGTCCATAATATTTACAATGTCACAAACATGTCTAGGGGATCCATAGATCCCCAACCAAGGTCACTACTCACCATGGTGAGTTTACAAACAAAATCAACAATAGAAATGTAAACAACCATATGGAAGTAGAGTTTAGAACTTCAAAACCAATATGGAGATTCAAGATGTTGTTGAAGTTCTTCCTTCTCTCTAAAACCCCAGCTTTCCTCCAAAAACGGCTCCACAAACCCAGAAAATCGACGACCCCCCTGTTTAAAAACCCTAAGTTTCTATTTATAGCCCAGCAGTAAAAATCTGATTTTTACGACGGCGTGCGTTCGCACAGTCTGAACCATGCGAACGCATGGATTCTTGCTGGCCTTTTTTCGCAGTCTTAACGTCCGAATTTGGTCTTAAAGTCAACTGAAAAGTTGTAGCCCTTTGAGTTACCTTTCCAACAAGCTAAAAATCAGCCAAATCGGACATCGGACACGCCCTGGACGTCCAAAACACTCCGGCAAGGTTGGTCGCGAACGCATGAGATTTGCATGCGTCTGGTCCGGATTGTGCGAACGCACAAGGCTGTTTTGGCAATCTTAACCTCCGAATTTGGTCTCGGCGTCAACTAGAAAGTTGTAGCCCTTTGAGTTAGCTTTTCAACAAGCTTTGAATCGACCAAATCGGACACCAATTGAGATCTGTACGTCCAAAATACTCCGGAAAGGTCGGTTTGTCCCGTATTGCCCGAAAGTCCATATTTTTGCTCCGAAATGCTCGGTTCTCAGCTTAAACTCTGTAATTTGCCTGAAATGAACCACAAAGCATCAAATAGCAAGTGAAATCGTAATGAAACGATCGAAACAATAAGCATAGAGGTTGCCTAAAATGCATATATTTCAGTGCTATCACTTGAGTCCATGGGCAAAATCCCTCGCCAACCATGCTTGTTCCCTCGCCAACCATGCTTTCAAATATGGAATGGAATATCCAAATCTCTCGCTAACTAGGTTTTTGATTTGTCCTGCAGTATATCTCAATTTTTCTTCAATGATGTCAACTACTTCCATCGCGATAAAATCCTTGGTCAAATGATAATTATCTTTGAGAATGATGTCTGCCATGCATTTATGAGGGCCTTCATATCTTGTAATGGTCCATATATCAGGTTTATTAGACTTTGATGCTCGAAGGTGCCATGGACATTTTGTCTTACCATCCTTACAATCTAGAATCAACCTTGACTTATATGATGTAGTCGTTTCATATTCAACCCGATTCAAGATTGATCGAGTATCTTTGACATGCATGTATTACCGCATCTTTTTCCTTAAACGTCATATCCTCGCGAGTGAGTTCATGTCAAATCGAGAGTTGTCAAATAAGTTTTCATCCACCATATCATCTTTCATCCAAGCGGACGCACCATTAAACGGAGGAAAATCCCAAAAGAGTCGAGGTTCAACCTCATCACCAAAATTGGCCGGGTGAACACCGCCATCTATGCCAATCTCATCTCCTTCTGCTAAATGTCCAAGTACTTCTCTATCATAGTCGTCTATTATCGGATTATCGAATGTTTCCAAAGTCGACATGACCATCCCGTCTAACTCGTGCGGATCCATCAATAATTAATCAAAGTTGCTCTACCTTACAAAAATAACATTGCCAACCAAACAAGATTGAACCAATAAAACAATATCGAAGAAACAAGACAAATGGTAAAATAAAAAATAAATTATGTTCTATGAATTGTGAATAACAGTAAAACACAGTCAGAGAAGCATCTACCAATCTAATAAACTGAAAAAACACAGCTAAATTGAAGATACTAGAATCCTAATGATTAATTTATGAATACTAACATTATGCGAATATGCCAAATTCAGCATCCAAATTGTAGGAGTGGCAGATTGCAGCGATTGGGATTTAGGGTTTTGAGAGAGGGTTTAAGGGAAGAGGATGAGTGACCGGAATGAGGAGTATGAGGGCGGAGTGGTGCGGCGAGGGAAGTCGGATGACGAGGGAGGTCGGACGGCGGCGGAAGACTTGCAGTCGCGGGGTCGACGGTTGACGCAGTCTAGGGCTGAGCATTGTTCGGTAAATTTCGAATTTACCGATTTAATTTACCGAACCGAGTCAATTCGGTTCGGTAAAATCGGTAAATTACCGATCGGTAAAACGGTAAAATTTGGTCGGTAATCGGAATGAATTTTTTGATTCGGTAATTTACCGATTTACCGATTAATAAATATTTACTTATTTATTTATATTTATTAACAAAACTAAACGACACACCATCAGCATCAAACCAAAACAAACGAGAAAAGAAAACCCTAAGTCCGACTTTGTCAATCAGAATCGCATCTCCGCCTCCGCTCCAAATCGCGACTGACGGCCACTCCAAATCGCATCTCCGCCTCCACTCCAAATCGGTAATCCGTCAATCCGAATCTGTCGCTCCGAATTAGTCAATCAGACTCTGTCACATCGTAGAAAGCAGTCAGGTAAGTGAGAAAATTCAATCTCTTTGCAGCCCTGAGTTTCATCCTTTGAAAGCTTAAGTTGATTTGCCTTGCTGGATGGAAACCAGGTGAGAAGTTCATGAAGCCAGACCCCAAGCTCAGCAAGGAATACTTTGCCGCTGTTTGATAAGTTATTTCGAGATATTCTCAAAGCACATTAAAACACTCAGAGATTTGGTAATCCTTTATTGTCCTTGTTGAGTTATTAAACTTTACAAACATCATTTGGCTCTTGCAATAAGGCTCTACTTTGTTGATATCCACTAGGTGTTTCCTTTTCCTCATGTGAATGAAATACTTGTTTAAAAAAAAGAAAAAAAAAGAAAGCTTAAGTTGATTAACTGTCATATATTCAATATCCATCTGGATCTGATGTTGTTGTTGTGGTAGTGTTTTAATGTGCTATTTGTTGATCATAAACTTACTTTCTATCTGTTTTGTGTATACGAAATGTTCAAGTCACATATGGTCCTTGGCTAGTTAGTTTATGGCAATAGATCTTTGCTGTTATGCATTTTTTGCAGCATCCATTCTTATTGTTAGTCATTTTTTGCTGCATCCATTCTTTGTTGTTATGCATTTTTTTCCAACATCCATTTTCTGATTGTCATGCTTATGCATTATAATGGATGCAACAGGGTATGAACTTGCTGCTGGAATTTATCCAGAGATATGAATTTGCTACTATCCTTGATATCATTATGTATTTTTTTGTTGGCATAGATAGCTCAATTGCTGCTTGAATTTATCCAGGGACATAAATCTGCACTACAGTGGATGCAACAGCTATTAATGCATTATAATTTTTTGAGATGAAGATGGAGAAGCAGGAGAAAAAAAGAAGCACAAGACCCTCTTTTGAAATACTCTCTTGAATTTTTATTATATTCCATACTTGATGTAAAAAAAAAGTTACTTTCTTTGCTCTTTTTTGTTTACCAGATGTAGTTGTTTAATTAGTCTTTTACAACAATTTAAAATTTGGGCAGGAAATTCGGTAAATTTTCTGAATTTACCGAAATTACCGTTTTACCGAAATGTCGGTAAAACGGTAAATTCGGTTCGGTAATCGGAATAAAAAAATTAGTTCGGTAAATAGTAAATTCGGTAAATTACCGAATGCACAGCCCTAATGCAGTCGATCCAGGATGTGGGGCTTTTGACAGGATTGCTATGTGATAGGAACTGCTATAATTTTCATTAAAACACGTTGATTGTAACATTGAGTTTTGAGATAACCGCTGCTCGAATCAGCGGCTTTGGACAAGTCATTAATTTTTCGGCACGTCAGTGCTGACTAGATAAAATAAAGTCGGGTTTCGACAAAAACTGATGTTGGGTACATTGATTTTCAAAAAAACGTGGTATAACTCAAATAAAAGTTACAACCGTAGTATTTACTGTTGGTTTATATTAGATGCGTTAAGCGGAATTTCAGATCATATCTAAACATCTAATAGTAGGATCTACAAGCACAATTGATAGTTCATTGAAATAACTTTTGATGCGTGAACCGGACCTGATCGGGTAGGAACGAAAGTGATGAGAGCCCCACGTGTTGCTCCTCTAGTTGGTCCACACGAGCCCGGCTAGATCTCATTGCCTTCGACTGCTAGGACGAATGGACGAAGGGGGAGCAATCAGATTGCTTGGTGGGAATGATGGTGTTTGACGTTTGATCCTTGAGCAGGAGGAGAAAACCCTTTTTCTTTTCCTTCTTTTCTTTTGATCGTGTGTCTTCCCAAAAACCATCTACTTTCCTTATTTTTTGAAAGCATTTTCAAAATCATATCTTGTGATTAATTAGGAGCATTTAATTGGAAGATTAATTAGGAGCATTTAATTGGCATTATGAATTGAAGAGCCGTTAGCCCATATCAATTAGGCAATATAACATCTTTCCCATTAATTTCTAATTGACTTCATAATTCATTATTTATTTCTTAAATAAATAATAAACCTTATTATTAATAATATCTCATATCTATTAATAATTAATCATCTTTCCCGTTGATCTAGTCCGACAACTCTAAGTGTGTGACCTCATAGGACCCGATTATAATAGCTATGAGTTTAACCTGTTTAACCTCATTAATCGTAGTTGGCTTCTAGCAAAGCACTACGACTACTAAAATAATCGGATTGAATTATCTCCGTTAATTGTCCTATTCCAAGTTTAGTCATTGCACATTAAATTAAAGGACACAATTCCTTCATTTACTAAACTGAAAGTTTGCATGGTGATATATTTCAACAAAAAAAAAGGTTCTAAAACCCTTTTTTGGCCGCACATTTACATTGAATGAGCGCCTGAAATTAAGTCATGTGTGATGCACTTATGTGCTGTTCGTTTGCGCTTAAATTAATTAAAATTGAAGTTTATTTAACTGTACCGCACTAAAGTTTTTTTAGATGTACTGAACTTAATTTAACTGTACTGAACTGCCCGAAAAAAATAATGAATAACTGATTCGCCAGCCACCTCCGTACGCTGCATCTCAGATCTGCGACACCCGCCCAAGCGCCTTATAATGGGCCTCAATTCCAGCAATTGTGCTTGGATACTACTCCTCGAATCACTTCACTGGTTCACTCTTGGCAGTTCTAACTCCTGAATGCTTCAAGAATCAGAAATCGCTTGAGCTGATAATTCAAAAATAATTAGAATAAATGGAATCGCAATTCCCAAATCAATATAAGCCAAATGCATATCGACATAATGACGCCACTTAGCAGCTCTTCCAAAAGTCCATATAAACGGCAACGCTCCACTAAATCAACTTTAAGGCGCGCGAAAGAAACGATGGCTCTTCGTTATCATCTCAAAAATAGCTCGAGCGCGCGTCTTGCAAACACCACCTTTCCATTTATGATCCAAATTGTTGGGATTTGCTAGTTCAATTAAAGTACAACCCTTCATTACCTAAAAGTCTAGTTTATGAGTTATGGTTTTGTGCTCTAATATAAGCTAGCGAATCTAATTCTCTAAGCTAATTCTCTATCTTATGAGTTATGGTTTGTTATTTATGCAATTCGAATATTCAATTTCATTGTGCTTAATTTTATCGTTCTTGCAAGTTTTACATTTAATGGGATGATTGCATGCTATAGCGTAATTAGGTTAATTACCAAAAGATGAATGAGTCCTATGTATTAACCAGATCGTATGAAATTGATATTAGGGCATGGTATCTACACTGTTAGTACATGAATTAATAGGAAAGTTGACTTTATTGTCTGCAAAACTCTAAGCTTAAATAATCGAAATCGTTGATAATCCGTGGATGGGCGGCGTTCAATGGCTGAGATTAATCTAGATAATGATCCGTGGATGGACGGCCTGTCTAGTGTTATTTTGGTTTATTTGTATATTCGATAGCATGATTAATTTACACGATATTGTTGCATGATTTGTGGGTTGGCACGGGTGAAGTTTGATTCTGAGATTCTTTCTCTGATCAAGTCAAACCTTTATATTTTTCTCTGCATTTAATTTCTGTAATTTTCATTACAACAAAACCTTTCATTGTTTGGAATAGCTGAATAGGTCACTCGTTAGCTAGTAATCGCACACGTTAGTCCTTGGATCGACCTTTGGCTTACCAAGGTTTATAAATTGTTTTTTACTACAATTTGACACCTAAAATATATAACTTGACAATTATAAAGGTTAAAAATACGCTTGTCATTGCTTCCGTTTGCACGTCCGCACGTCTTCGATCTCAGTAGCCAGGGGCGGAGCCAGGAAACGAAACTTACCCGGGCTAATTTTTTTTTTGGTTGTTAGTGTAGTATTGATAAAAATGACAAAAATATATACACTGTAATCATTCTTAATTAATGTATACGTTTTGAACAATTTTTGACAAGAAGTTTCATTTGGCATGGTGGAATAGCATACATGAGTAATATAAGTGTGATAGGGTTCGAAACTTACTTCTGTCACAATTTTTTCTAAAAAACTTAAAGCCCGGCTAAAAATGGCCTGGCTCCGCCCCTGTGAGTAGCTCGTGCTTTATCTTTTGATTCGAGTGTCTCCACTTGTGCTCCACATCGCTTTATACTTTGTCTAGTTGAATCATGGACTCTGATACCATTTGTTAGAATTTGCTAAAATAATTAATCACAACCCCTTATAATCCAAAAGCTCAAGCTAACGAGTTGTGGTTTTGTTATCTAATATAAACTAGCAAATCTTCTCTTCTCTAAACAATGTGAGATAATTTTCCAGATGTCACATTCTCAATACAAACGAATCCCATCGCGCCCATTTGAAACGTCGTTCTTAGCTCCCTATCAAACCCAGCAAAGCGCCTGATTTGAGGAGCGCCAACAGGTGCTTCCCAGCCCTTCAAACTCAGCCAAATCAATACAGACCTCTAGCTAGAATTACATGACAAAACTCAAACTTTTCCCAGGGACCTAGACTGGGTAGCAGACTCAACACACTTGATTTCTATTTGGCAGCACCGACATGAGACATACCTGTGGCCACCATTGACTTACATGACTGCCCATAACTCTACATCGCGGCCCGCTGCCTAATTTCCTTTGGCATCCTCAAATCATTCAACAACCTCTGTGCAAATTTGGACTTCTTCGCCATCATCTCATCCAGCCTGACCAGTGGCTGTTCCCTTCCTACTGTCTTCACTCAGATCTCCAGAGTGTACTAATAGTTATTCGTCCCGATGTATCTTGGCATTACAGCTATCTTGTATGACTGCTGGATATTTCGGATGGATTGATGCAAGTTTGCTCAATAGAATGTAGGATAGGATCCTAACCATGATTCTGATCCAAAGTAATGTTATTGCAGTATTTTCAATGGGAAGCTATGCAATCACCATAATCCAGTGCATGTCATTGCATACTAAAACTGTATACGGATAAGAAAATCCGAATGGGATGAGGAAGTTTAGTATGAAAAAGTTGTTTTTTGTATGATAAGTAGTAACAGAAAGTTATGTTTTGAAACGGGTGCATAAACTACTGAATAGAAGATCTTATTTGAATGAATAACAATAGAAAGTTCTCATCGAGAATGTTTTGAAAGATAAGAAGACCTGGACGGGTATGGGTACCCTCGGGCCTCATATGAACTTTTACTATTAGTAATTGCATATGCAAGAAATATATTGAAGACCATAACAAAAAAACAAAAATCAAATTACCTTTTTTTATTATGAGTAAAATGTGAAGATAGAATTAACTCTTTTGAAGAGAGAAAAAAAAGATAAAAATTCAGAATTTTAATTCAAAATAAATAAGGCCCGAGTGAAGCTGAAGTTGTTCGAAGAAATCTTGTGGCAACTAGGAGGAAATACTATCATCGATTTTAGAGTTTTGCTATGTTCATAACAAAATGGAGAAATTTATTGAAATCTAATTCCTTATCAAATATCATAATTCAAATTCTCAGCACGTGGAGATTTGGTTAAAATATAATAGGCTTGTACCGAGTTCCCTCATTACCACGATCCCGTCAAATTTTGGACCTGACTTTTGCAATGAGCTCTCGTCTGAGAATTTTTCCAGCAGCAGATTTGGGGACACTGCCGATGAATTCAACTCTACGCAGCCGCTTGAATGGTGCTACCTGTAGGGAACAACAAATCTGAATGAAACACAATTCTAACTTATTTTACTGTGGGATCTGAATATCTGATCACCACTAACACATTTAATGATTGGTGTTGTGTTTAATCTGTTGATTCTGACGCTGGGGTGTACGAACCTGTGTTGCAACGTATTCCTTGACAGACTCTTCAGTAAGTGAGCTGTTGGGTGATCGAACGACATAGGCAATGGGCACCTCACCAGCTTCAGCATCTGGAAATCTACAAAAAAAAAAGATTGAGGATATTGAGATTCAAATGTTGTAGTGGTTGTCTGGGCTCAACAATCGTTGTAGTGGGCAACTGGGCATATGTCATAGGTGTTTTACTTACGGTATGACTACAGCATCGAGGATTTCAGAGTGCGAAACAAGAATGCCTTCTAGCTCTGCGGGGGCAACCTGAGAATGATGTGCTATATTTGTGAGGTGGGATTCTTAATCGACAATAAAGAATATCTTACATCTGAAATGTGTAGATTATTTCAGTGTTTGTATGCATGTGTAGTGCTCAAGAAGGGCAATAAATAGTGAAGATAAAATTTCTGTAGTACAATTCAAAACAACTACCTGGAAACCTTTGACCTTGATGAGCTCTTTAATCCGATCCACAACAAACAGCCTTCCTTCGTCATCGAAGTACCCAAGGTCCCCAGTATGCACCCAACCATTTTTATCTATAGTTTCTCTGGTGGCCTGTGGGTTATTCAGATAGCCTGCAAAGGATTCACAAGAAAACAGGGTTTCATATCTCTGAAACCTATATGAACATGTGCTCCCAAATTCATTCAGATCGGTTAAGTCAACACAAACAAACTCAAAGGGTGTTAGGTGTTAACCATTGGAGTGCCAAACTCAATGACAAAGTCTGTTTACCAAATTATATGTTACCTTTCATCATGTTTGGTCCCCTGACCCATATTTCACCCATCCTATTCGGTGGTTGAGGCTTCATTGTCTCCACACTAACAATCTGAGCTTCGACTCCATATACAAGTGTTCCAGCAGACCCTGTATGACGCTTTCCGTACCTGGATTCCTCTACTGACACGATCCCAGTTGTTTCTGTCATTCCATATCCCTAAAATCACACAAACATACTCTCCATCACACACCATGGCTTCAATTACGGCAATGGGTTAGCTTCAAAATATATAAATGCTCAAGTTAAATCTTAAATCCTCTCTTAGCCACCAGATAATTAATAAAATGCCAAAAAACACTAAACCAATATAATTTTTTTTCCAGCAACCATTAGACTTTACACCCCCCATATACTTTAACTTCAACCGCATTATCTACAACGGCATGCCAGTGTGAAACGAAAGTACAAAATTGTCAAAGAGATTACCAACAGAAACTTCATGTATAACAAACCGGTAAAAGTAAATGGAGAACATTATCTAAATGAGTGTGAAGTGTGAAGTCTACCTGAATAATCACAACATGGGGCAGGTTCTTTGAACACTCCTCCATCAACTCACCCCCAAGTGGAGCAGCTCCAGACCCAATCTGCTTCAAAGTCGACAAATTATACTTCTTCACAATGCTCTGCTTGGCCAGCGCCAATATCACTGGAGGCACAACCCACAAATGTGTCACCCTATACTTCTCCACAGCCATCAAAACCTCTACTAAATCAAACTTTGCCTTCGACACGACTGCATTTCCTCTCTGTAAATTTGAACAAGTCAATACAGCAAGACCGTAGACATGAAACATAGGCAGAAAGCATAAGAAGACGTTATGCATCTCCCCAAGCTCATCCTGCTCTGACGTCATCATCAACGACGCTGTGATGAAATTCCTGTGAGTCAGAACCACTCCCTTACTCACTCCCGTCGTACCAGACGAGTACAGAAGCGCCGCTGTATCCGTCTGCTTCAACGAAACCCTTGGAAACTCCGTTTCCGAACGGGCCGATTTCAGAAGCTCCGAGAACAAAATCAGCTTAGTGTTCAAATTTACACTGTTCGGAATCGAAACCGTACTCGATCCTAAGATCATAATCGGCAGATTGAATCCCTTCACCTTGTCCAAAAGCTCGGGAACTGTGACTACTAACTTCGGATTCGAATCCTTAACCTGCTTAGACAGCTCCGAGACGGTGTAAAGCGGATTGGTGGTGGTGGCGATAGCGCTGATGGCAGCTGCGCCGAGGAAGCAGAGAGGAAACTGGATTGAATTCGGGGCGAAGATGAGAACGACATCACCTTTCCCGATTCCCAAATTCTTCAACCCATGCGCGACTTTCACGAGCGTGTCCTAGAGGATGTGAAAGGTGAGTGACTCGCCGGTGTCGGCGTCGATCAACGCCGGTTTTTGAGGGTATGAGGCGACGTTTCTAAGGAGGAAAGGGATAAGAGAGAGATTTGGATCGGTCGGAAAGTGTCGCGGGCGGCGGAGGGAACGGTACACGCCGTCGCGGCCGTATCCGGATTTCTCCATGGCTTTGGTTGGGGTGCCGTTGACTCGGTCAATAATTATATAGAGAGCGAGATGGACGTTTTGTGCAGTGAGGACATACCAGAAACCTTTTGAAAACGGCGGCGTATAACCATCAAGTACAGATACAGTTATACAGCTGCGTCGCATTGAATGCTGCCTTCATTTGTGATGATTCAGTGGATCAACATTACCCAAAAATCTTAGGCAGTTTGAAGTTGCGTATAGTTTTCTTTTTGGTTTTGTTTATATATGGCTGCACTTGCTATTATAGTTGCTTTCAGTCTTCGATGATACGGTCACCTTCCTGGGCGTGAGGTAAAATGGAGCAGTTCACTGTTTCCAGTTAGTTGACTTGTCATAGCTTCTAAGTCCTCCGTTATGCCTTTTCTGGAATTCAGGTGGCGTTCTTCCCTTGACAGAGAGCTGGTATATGAAGAACGCTTGTATAGTCTTTTCCAGTCATAAAAGTCTGAGCTTAAACGAAGATTGCAGACGAGTTTCTGTCTATATTGGGGCCTCACAGGCACGAAGTTTTTCGAGACGCTACTGGTAATTGTGTTAGTTGCGTTGTTTTCCTGTTGTGTTTAGGGTAGCGGTGTTTTCCCCTTATGGTTGCTGTAATCTCCTTGTCTTTTATATAAAAAAAAATTACTCATTAAATCTTATCAAAAAAAAAACATTACCCATTAAGTTATACAATGTACCAAAAAGACGATGAAAAATAACGGATTTATGTTGGACCATGACTATGATTAGACATGTGATTTTTTTTTTGTGACAAGGATTATACATGTGATTTGAAGACGTGGACATTATTTGTAGTACTACGTCATGTATGATGTATGCAGGATTGATCTGTTTGGACTTTGGAGGGCTCAAATAAAGTATACCCAAAAATAGTGAATTTGTTATTTGTACCATCAAAAAAAATAGTGAATTTGTGAGTCATCCAATTTTATACTAACTGCACTTATTTTATACTAAATGATTGATTGCTAGCAAATTTGGTCATGAGTGTTCGTGATTTCGTACAAAACGATAAAATAAAATGTGCTAAACGTGAGTCTAAGACGGATGAGAGTGTGAGAAAATTGTGAAATTTGAGTACCAATTACTCATTTTGAGTATTTTGCAACAAAAAAAAATTCAAGCAAAAAGTACCTCTTATGCAGTGTTATTAAACCCGGACAGAACTGACCGGTTCGATCGGTTGGACCGGCCACCGGAACGATTCAGTTTTGTTATCGGATCGTTATGCAGTTGACCCCGTCAAGACCCGGTTGCCCGATTTTTCATTAAAACGGTAATTCGATCATTTCAATCGGTTCGATTTGGTATGAAAATCTATTTATTTAATTTTCACTTGGACAAGACTCGAACCCAACCCCACTTAATATTTATTCTCTTTCCTTTTACTAGGCTAAAGATGATTGTTATTTTATTATTTGTTTCAATAATGTATATTCATTTATCAAATCTATAAAAATTTATTACTTATTATCAATTTAACTAGAAATTCAATTAGTCTTAGAAATCCCTTATTGTTGTGAGTTACAAATTAAGACTAAAATTGTTATTGTTGTTCTATTATTGTTGTATTATTGATTTGTACTTTATCAAATTCTAAATTTGTTATGGTATAAACATGTAATATTTATTCAAGTCATAAATAAGTTAAATGATTATATCATATATAAGTATTTTATTTTTAATATGTGCAGGTCCTGACCCATTGACCTAGTGACTTGACCAGGTCGATCCATGAGTCGGTTTTAATAACACTACTATTATGTATTATCTCACAACCACATTTCCTGAACGGAATGAAGAACTTAAATTTTAAACATCGACCTTTTCAAAAAAATTTCCAAATTAACGAAAATTGAAATTTCGTTTCCTCGTTTGGCCAATTTCCAAAATTTTCCAAAATGACCATATTCTCTTAGGCGATGTTGCTAACGGCGCCTAAGACTTAAAGTGCTTTTCGCAACAGCGCCTTATGTCCAGTGTCATTTTTACGAGATAAAGAATGCTGAGTCAGCATTAAATTGCCTACTAAGTAACGAGCGCTCTTCTACACTGCGCCTTAAATTAACTTATACGTCATTGATGGTGGCAATATCAGTAATGAGCTCGACGTCTGTGTCGTACCCGAATTTACCGCACGTTATCGTTTGAGGATTTGAAGGACTCGTTTCTCAAGTCGGAGGAGGATGAGGACGGCGTGGATGTGGAGATAGGTGTTGGGGAGGGGATTGTGGCGAGGGGATGTGAGTTGAATGTGGGAGGTGATGAGGAGGCTGTCGCAGAGATTGATTTGATGGCGGCGGCGATGGTGTGTGTGAGTTGGCGAGATTTGACTGTGAAGGTTTGGAGGTCGGTTGAGGAATTGGGGCTTACGGTGCTGTCGACGGCGATGGTGGGATTTTTTGGATTTGTTAATTTTAGGCGATGTGGAGAAGAGCGCTCTTTACTTAGTAGGCAATATATCGATCCAAAAATGACAATGGGCATAAGGCGATGTTGCGAACAACACTTTAAATCTTAGGTGTCGTTGGCAACAGCGGCTAAGAAAATGTGGCTATTTTGAAAAACGAATTTGGAAATTGACCAGACATGGAAATGAAATTTCAATTTTAGTTAAATTGGAAAATTCTTCGACAATTTCCATCTCATCTCTTTGGGCTGGGTATTTCGGGCCTTATGTATTCTAATTTTAATCTGAAAGCCCAACCCAAATGCTTCGGAATTCGCAGGCCCTACAATAAATCCCAGTTTCGTAAATTTGACAAATAATCTAACAGCTAGGGTTTTGTTTTCATTTGATACACCCAAGCGGCTTCAACCGACGACGATGGTGCTCAAGTATGTTAATCTTCGTTTGTTTGATTCCTGCATTGAATTGATCCAGTTCGTCTCCAATTTTCGTGTGTGAAAATCGAAAATATGACTTGTGTAGGATTGTTGCTCGTAGCGTTGACATTGTTTAGTAGCCAAATATGACGATGGTGCTGTGTTAATTGAGATCTGTAAATTAGGGCGTCTCTTGTATTTCTGTGTCATTTTGACGCTATTTTGAAGTAAACTGTATCTGAATTGCTTTTTGACTTTAGAGGTAATGATGTTTAATTGAATTTTACATTCTGATATCTGCCATTATTGTATCACATTGGCCTTGTTGTTTGTTTGTGTCTGGGATGCTGAAATTATCAATTTTGTTTAATTTGTTCCAGGACTGAATTGTGCCGCTTTAGTGGTCAGAAGATATACCCCGGAAGGGGTATCAGATTCATTCGTTCGGATTCCCAGGTTATATCTAAGTCGCAATAATGATAGTTGCTCATTATGGATGTCATTCTTGTTTATTTGTTCTTACGTTGCGTGCTTACTTTTTTTGTGACTAGGTATTCCTGTTTGCGAACTCGAAATGCAAGAGGTACTTTCACAACCGTTTGAAGCCAGCGAAGCTCACATGGACTGCCATTTACAGGAAGCAACATAAAAAGGTTTAATGCATTCATTGTACATTGGTGTTGTATGTAGTTCTTAATTGTTGAATTAGGGGTTAACAATTATGTTAAATTCAACTTATACAACAGGACATTGCCCAAGAAGCGGTGAAGAAGAGGCGCCGTGCAACAAAGAAGCCGTACTCAAGGTCTATTGTTGGCGCTACCATCGAGGTCATCCAGAAAAAGAGGTCAGAGAAGCCTGAAGTCCGTGATGCTGCTAGAGAGGCTGCTCTTCGGTATGTTGATCCGTTAAACTGCCCAACCCTAAACGTATTTTTTAAGTTGATTAATGTATTCATTAGTAGTTCAACATATATTTGACCGTCTTGGCACTATAAAGATACTCAATGATAATAATTTGTGCCTAAAGCTTCTACTATATTTGCATTCTGGCTAGAATTTGATACCAACCTTTCTTTGTGCAGTGAGATTAAGGAAAGAATTAAGAAGACAAAAGACGAGAAGAAGGCAAAGAAAGCCGAGGTGACAGCCAAGACCCAAAAGAGTGCAAAGAGTAGCTTGCCGAAAGGCCCTGCCGCCAAGGGACCCAAAATTGGAGGTGGTGGAGGGAAGCGTTAACTTACACCTTCTATATTGTTCTAATTGAAGGAGTTCCTAGTCATTTTGTGTTAATTTTTGTGGCAGCCTTGGTACCATTTTCTCCCTTTATATTCAGCAGACCATGAATGTTGAATATCCATCAATCTATACTTTGTTTGAACATCCGTGCCTCCTCTAATTGTCCCTTCCTTTATTTGCTTATTTTCAAAACGTTATTATTTTTTTGAAAGAACTTGTATCCTTTTGTACTACGTTGTCCATTATGAACTATGCTGATTTGCCTGGCCATCGACATAGTTTTGTTCGAACTATAATATTAATAGGCATGCCTAGCTAAAGTAGATTAAAATAAAGGCAGAAGTACAAAAAAAAAACTTCTAATTACCATTCTTTTCCAAATTGAGGTATGAATAATCATATTTTGAGGAGGCAAAATCAAAAAATTTGTTAAAGTGATTTGATATGAAAAAAATGTTCTAAAAGACGAGTAAAAAACACCACCAACCGCCGAGAGAGGTAAAATGCAACAGGAATCGATTATCGCAAGCTCGAATCAGATTAGAGCAACGCAAGAGGAGAAGGGAGCGGAGATGAAAAATCGAAACAAGAGCTTCTGGGTTGCGAAGACTCGAGCTAATCGGAACCGCGAGAGAGGGCGCCGCTTTAGTTTCTGGCTCAGACGCAAGGTGCTGACAGAGTAGTTATTCCGGCGGATGAGTGGGAGAGTGCGACAGTCAAATTCAAGAATGCACTAGTGGGCTTGTTTTTGTATCGAAGCCGTATTTGGGAAGAATGAGGGGGTTTATCAAAGCCAAATGGGGGGATGAATCTGTCGTTAAGGTTTCAATGTTGAACAATGGCATTTTCCTGTTGAATTTTGCTGAGGAAGGGAGGAAATTAGACATCTCACTAGGCGGCCCATCCCATGGATGTTTGATAATCCTCCGCTGAGGTCAGAACATGACTACAAGTGTGGCAGTGTGGCATCGCTAACAGTGTGGGTGAGGCTGTCAGCCATCAAATCTCATGTGTCGGACCTCACGATTCCGAGTCATATTTCCTTAATATTTGGGCAGGCATATTTGCACGGATGGTATTACAGCCGACGTGTTGGAACCTATAGGTTTTGATGATCACAAACACTTAGTTAACATTCTCCCTAAGTGTGCAGAAATCCATCTTACAGATCAAAGACCACAGATCGAGCTGCTATAAGATGGTTGAATCCACTGATCAGTTATGGGTCATCCTACTCAATGAAGAAACAAATAAAAGGAAGATTCTAGAAGGAATCCTGTCTATTCGAATAAAGGCTATTGGGTTCATAAAGTTCAGATGGGCCAGTCCGCTGGGCCCAGATGACAAGACATGGACAACCCTACTTAATGTCCTAGGGTTTGACAAGTGTCGGGTTGCGATTCCAGAAAGAAGAACTGCGGCGTGCTTTGAAGAGAAGAACAAAGCTGAACAAAGCTGCTACCTTGTGGACCACTGTCTGCTGAATCGCACACACACACACGGAGGTTTGAGAGTGAAACAACTACTTGTCGGATTGAGTAGAGGTCATCAAATAGAGTCTAGTGAAAAGACCTAGTTTTTAAACCCTACAAGAATATCGGAATAAAAGTAGTTGGCTTCACAAATCCTTTCAGAGAAATCTGAAAGGTAGTGGTTTTCATCTTATCATAGTTTTGATAAGATTTCCACTATACATCCGTTGCATTACTGCCCAGTAGTTTACATTCCTGCATTCTGTTTAACTGCTTCCGCTGCTATCTGAATATCAGACATAATACTCTCCAGCATCTCCGTCTGTTATAAGTGTGCTAACTCTAATCGATCCAACACGTGGTATCAGAGCCGAGTGCTCTAGATTTGGTTGTTAGCACTGCAGGAAAATCATGTCTTCAATCAGCGATTCATTCTGGAAACCCCCGCTGCTGAAGCCTGGACAGTTTGACTGGTGGAAAGACCAGTTCGAGGCTCACGCCTGCTCGTTAGATGGTCAGCTCTGGAGTATATTCGAAACCGGTCCGCTCCTCATTCCACTCGATACAACAGATCCCGACAAGCCAGTGGAGAAAACCAAAGACAAATATACCGATGATGACTACAAAAAACTTGAAAAGAACGCTAGAGCGAAAAAGGTTCTATACATGGCTCTTTCCTCCGGAGACCAAATCAAAGTAGCAATGCACAAAACCGCCAAGGAAATGTATGATGGACTCGTGAGGTTATATGGAGGAAATGAAGACATCAAAAGAAATCGGATCTTAGCCGCCACAAAGGATTATGAGTCTGTTATGCAGAAGAAGGACGAATCTCTTGAAGATTTCTTCACCCGCTTTCAAGTCATCATTGGACAGCTGGAATACCTGAATGAGAAGCTCCCGGAATGGAAGATCACTCATCAATTCATGCATGCCCTAAATTCAAAATGGGATCATGTTACACTAGCTCTGCAAGCTCAAAGAGGAATTAAAGATGTCACACTAGAAGAACTGGTCGCCAACCTACAGAGCCAAGCTGGAATTGCAGAAAGGAAAATGGCAAGGAGACAGTCCGACAAGTCTCAAGCCATTGCCCTGAAGGTTGAAAAGGCACTCGATCTTGCACATTCAGATGAGTAATCGAAGGATGATGATGAGATAGCACTGCTAACTAGAGCTTTGAAAATGGCAAACTTTGGCAAAGGGAAAAGAGATTTCAGAACAGGAGGAAGTCGCGGAAACTTTCCCAAAGGTGCTGTCTCAAATGGAAACGGAAAGAATCCCGGACAAAGAGAAGACAGAACCTGTTACCACTGCCAGAAGAAGGGGCATCTTTCAAAAGACTGTTACAGCAAAAAGAAAGGAGAGCCAGCCGTCCAGAAAGGAGAAGCAACCGTCCCCAAACCAGCTCACGCTATGTTTGCCGCATGGGGAGACTCAGATGAAGAAAGTGACGATGGAAGACATTCAAAGGAGGCATGCCTAATGGCTCACTCTACAACTGATGAGGTAATAGATACTGATTCTTTTGTTGATAAAGTCTTCTCTGAATCTGATCTTGCAGAAACGATAGCTAAAGTTTTGGCCAAAAACCGAGACCTAGAGGACAGAATAGCGGAGATGCAACAGGAGCATCACGATGACATAGAAGAGAATCAGCTCTGGTCAACCAAAGCCATGCGTCTTGAGAAAGAAATGGCAGAACATGTGTGCAGATGTCGCACATGCGAAAGACGAGAAAGACAGATTAGCCAGCTAAGTGACGAGCTGAAACACATGACAATTGGAAGCACTGAGCTAGCTGACTTCCAAGCAAAGGTCGAAGAGCTGAATGATGAGCTAAACAACCTTAGACAAAAGAATGAAGAACTCCTCCAGACTGTGGAAAACCTGAGACTCCAGGACGCTAGCCGGAAAGAAGAATGGGTCCGTGAGCTGGAAGCAAAAAGGGTGGAGGAAGAGAACACGGCCTACAAGAAAAGATTCGTTAGACCGGGGCTCGGCTATGAAGAAAAGGCAGAAAAGGAGAAAGCTGGAAAAGGAAAAGGGAAGATGACAGAACCAGGAGAATGCTCTCTCCAAATAAGAAGGCCTCAGGCCATGAGACAGACGGAGAGGGAAGAAAGTCAATATGAAGGATTCAATATCCATGATACGGACTCTGTTCCCTACAAGGCCAGAAAAGCCTATAAAATATGGCTAAAGATGAGCCAGAGCCGTAAGCCCTCAAGGTTAGACCTCCACGCTAGACAAGTGAAGACATTCACACCGCCTGGTAGAAGCAAGTATGTCGATCTTCCATGCCATAGAACGTGCTGGACTTGTGGGCAATCTGGACATTTCAGAGCAGAATGCTCAAGACTGAGGAAGATTGAAGAAAGGAATCGCAAATGGTTGGAAGCTCGAGATCACTGCCCAGGACCACGCCATCAGAAGAGAGCTAATCCATACAGGAAGAAGGGCAGAGTTGACTACTCTCGCCCCCACTATGATCCAGCGATCCGCGGCAGATCACGGAGCACACCCAGGCGAAAGATTGACACAGCTGACCACGATGCTTACCATCAATTTTCTTACGTTCCATTTACTAAATCTATTCCTAAGCCCAGTAAGCCCAAGCTTGTCTAAGTGCGTAAAAACTGATCCTTCTCTTGCAGGAAGGAGTGAGGTCCCGTCCCTGGTACCTGGACAGTGGCTGTTCAAGACACATGACAGGAAATCCAGTGTGGTTCGACTTGCTCCAAAAACATTCCGGAGAAAGCATAATCTTCGGAAACAAAAGCAAGGGAACGGTGATAGCAAAAGGAGAGGTAAGAATCTCAGATTCCATCCGAATCAGGGAGGTAAGCCTGGTTGAAGGGTTGAGATACAATCAGCTTAGCGTATCTCAGTTATGTCAATACGGCAAAAATCATGTCATATTCAATTCTAACGATTGCCTAGTAAGGTGCAATGAGACAGGTGACATAGTTCTAAGAGGAATTCGTGTGGATGAAGTCTACATTGTTGATCCAAAATTCACTCCTAAGGTAGAACTGTGCCTTGCAAGTATTGCTGAAAACTCCATCTTATGGCACAAGAGGTTCGGGCACGCAAGTATGAGGCTACTACACAAACTCCATCAGAAGGATTTGGTAGTTGGCCTACCTAAGGTGGAAAACGCCTTTGAGCAAGTATGCAGTGCCTGGGCCACAGGAAAGCAAGTTCGGACTTCATTTCCATCGAAACAAACCGTAAGCACCTCTGCACCTCTGGACATGATCCACATGGATCTCTGCGGCCCTGTCAATGTTGTCAGCCGAGGGGGAAACAGGTATATTCTGGTCATAGTTGATGACTACTCCAGGTATACATGGACTATCTTTCTATCCTCTAAAACTCAAACATATCGGGAATTTGAAGCGTGGCTGAAGTTGATAGAAAACAAGTTAGCTCGCAAACTGACTTCCATCCGTACTGACAACGGAACCGAGTTCTGGAATATACAGTTTCTTTCGTTGTGCAGAGACAAGGGCATTGATCACAACTTTGCCGCACCACGGACGCCACAACAGAACGGTGTAGTGGAACGAAAGAACAGAACTCTGGAGGACATGTCACGAACGATGTTGATTGCTAGTGGAGTTCCAAAGAACTTTTGGGCAGAGGCAGTTTATGCTGCGGGCTACATTCTCAACAGAGCGTCGCTCCGATCCATGATAGGGAAAACTCCGTATGAACCGCTACGTGGACGAAAGCCTAATGATGGACCATAATTGTATGAATCATAAACACAGTTAAACCCACCAAATTAGACTCTTTGTCTATTTGACTTTTGCTTGTTAGTTCCGATATTTATCTACAGGGTATTTTGAAGTCTAGAGAGAATACAGGCTAAGGAGGAGTTTTTAAGCTGAAAATGAATTACGAGTCATTCCAAGTCACGACCAGACTCCGACTATACAAATCTCATGAACCTGACATGGAATCACTCAAAACAAGTCCAACCGAAGGGCAACCAGAGTCAGTCCGGAGCTGAAAGGACCGATGGGTTTTGGGAATGAGATCACAAACTCACTCCACCACTCCTTCTCCTCCACCTAGCCGGCGGCTAAGGGCTTCTCCTCTCCCCTTCCTCCATGTGGCCGGCGGCTTTTGGAGTGATGAGTCACTCCGATGGCTTTTGAAGCCTCCTCCCATCTTGTGCCAAGTGTTGGCCTCTCCTCACTCTCCTTAGCCTATAAATAAGACATCTCCTTCCCTTTGTAAATCATCCCACAATCCTCATTTCAAAACATCCTCCATCACAAAGCTCTAGCTTCTCTCTAGATTTTGGGCACTACTCTTGTAAACACTTGTTTTAAATCTATAATACTCCTGTTGGTTCTTGAGTATTCTAGTTGTTCTTGAGTTTACTCCTGTTGGTTCTTGAGTATTCTCCTTTTACTTTACTGTCTTTTGAAAACCTTCAAGTATTTAGCTATGATGTCCTGTTCCATGGATATTCGTAGCTAAACCCTTCATTCGGTTGAAGGGGTGTACTTGTGTCTTAATATGTTTTAGGCCCTACTCTTAATGCCCCTATGTGTTCAAAACTTGTTCTATGTGCCACATATTAGGTTAGAACTTCCAAGGTTGAGTGGATGCTTGGAATGGCAAAACTCTTCCGTGGGGTTCGTAAACATACTCGGATAAGTGGATGCTTGGAATGGCAAAACTTATCTGAGGAGTTTGACCTCTTTAAAACACCATTTGGTTGATCGGGAATGATTGATCAAATGGATGCACATAAGGCTAATATACCTTGGAATGGGGTATTAGTCTGAATAGAACAAGTGCTCTATGTCTTTGAATGGACTAGACAATGTGGCAAATCAAGTGCTTGGAATGGCCTTGATACACTTTTGAATACATAGTATGATTATTAGAGGTCAATGATAAACAGACTATGATACAAGGCCCCTAAAACCGAATACTTTCCTTAACTTAAAACATCATCTGCACTTTACTTTCAGTCTCAATATCAACTGCAATATCAACCGCTTACTCTCCGCAAGACTTATCCTTCAAGCATCCCACTTACCCTCCTCCTTATATTACTTGTTAGGACTTGGTCCATTGAAGCCACCCAGGACAAATATCGAGCTAGGAGATAAATCGTGCATCCGTCCGGTTGGAGTGCTGGAAGACGTAATACTCCATGTGGGAGAGCTTGTCGTTGCTGCAGACTTTTATGTGATACAAACGGGAGAGACCAGCGAAGACGACCCTCCAACAATAATCTTGGGACGACCATTCCTCTACGCTACTAAGGCAAGGATCGATGTGGGCAAGGGCTCATTATCGCTTAAGTTCGGCGGCAAAATTACATATTTCTACATTGACAATAGCCGCACGGATGCGAAGAAACCGCCAGATATAATACCTATCTCAGATCGCGGTACGCAGATTTCCGACCTGCCAAAAGAGACCGAAAAAGTAACAAGACCAGCAGATATGGTCAAAGTTCCTTCACCTTCTCAGAAGCAATGGAGAGAAAAAATACCAAAACCATGGGGTTCTAACACGCACAAGAAATCGGGAAAGGGCAAGGCAAGAAGCAACACAGGAACGGTGGCAAAATACGACCTGAGCCACCCATGGGACCCAAACCAGTAATCCACAACGAGGTACTGTCGAGCCAACGACGTTAAACAAGTGCACTGGTCAGGAGGTAACCCGACACTATCTTACTTTCTGTCATTTAAATTCTGTCATTTAATTTTCTGTCTTAGTCATTCTCACATATATATATTAGCTTGCATGACTTTTGAACTAAGGCACGCCTTCGTTCAAAAGTGTGGGGTGAGAACCACCGTTGTATATAAATAACATGCTTGATGTTTTCTTTTTTTTAGTAATAGTATCTTTTTGAAAATATGAACTTAAGAATGTGAAAAAGATAGATCTTAGTTCATGCATTAACCTTGTGAAAATTCAAACTGTTTAAAAGTTTAGAATGTAACTTTTCATTTGTCCTTTGTGCTGAGATAAACTAGGGATGTGGAGTTGACATAAACCGCCCTAGAGAGGCTTGGCAAGCAATCGAAGGATCGAATCAAACTATATGGTTTTCGAAGTCAGTGGAGGCTGCACTTCGGGTTTCAGTGAAGATTGAAGTCATCTCCGCCATGCAGTGTTTATGCAAAAAAAAAAGAAAAAAGGCGAGGACGGGAATCAGACCGTCCTCTCTCTAGTTAAAGTAGCCGAGAAAATAGATGAGCGACCCTCATCTTGACCCGCGCGAAACAACAACGATGAGAGGAGCGGGGAGGTATTTCCATAGGCTTGCGGGCGATGATTGGACCTCCCAAAAAGGCTTGAGAAAATGGACTAGCAAAGCCACAAAAAGGCGAAAAGCTCGAAGAAGCAAATCAAGAGGCCAAAGGCCCAAAATTGTGAAGGTTTTAACCAAACAAAAAGTGAAGTACTCAAAGAGTCAAATCAAAGGCCAAAGGCCGATTCACTACAAAAGCAGTCCCTCGCCAAAAGAAAAATCAAAGTACTCAAACCAGTGAAACCCGAACCAAATCACGTGCTAGAGAAAGCTACAAGGAAACCATATAGTGAGAGACAATCCCGAGGTTGCAGTCCAGGAGCCTAAAAAGGGCTATCTCCCGAAACATCCAATATAATTTGCATCTCAGCACGGAGGTACAAGTATTAAATTTCTTCTATTTATTTACGCAGTTTAATTTGGTAATAAGTAGTAATGCATGAATTAGGATAGATCAAGTACCACAGTCTAATTTTCATATTCCAAAACCAACTTAGAGTGCCGCCCTTTAATAGCATTGTTCGGGACGAACAACTAAAAGTGTGGGGTGATCTGATGGACCATAATTATACGAATCAAAAACACAGTAAAACCCACCAAATTAGACTGTTGGTCTATTTAACTTTTGCTTGTTAGTTCCGATATATTTCTACAGGGTATTTCAGAGCTTAGAGAGAATACATGCTAAAGAGGAGCTTTTAAAGCATAAAAGATGTTACGAGTCATTCCAAGGTCAAGATCATATGCCGACTGAAGAAATATCAAGGATCCTGACGTTGAATCACTCATAACAAATTAAGCAGAAGAGGAATCAAAGTCAGACGGAGCGAAATTGGACTGATAGTTTTGTGAAAAGACTGCACAAAACTGTCAAAATACACTCATGGACCAAGGTGACCGGCCACCTTGCTTGGAGGTGGCCAAGGGAGGAGCTCCTCCCCTCATGGTGACCGGCCACCGGCGGCTCCTCCCCTCATGGTGACCGGCGGCTTTTGCTCCTCCATGGAAAGCTTGCCATGTGGTGGCTCCTCCACCACATCTTCACCTCCTCCTCCTCCTCCCTTGGATCAAAAACACATGGAAGCCATCTCCACCCTCCATTTCTCCTCCCTTTGGCTATAAATACAAGCCATTCTCCTCTCATTTGTATCATCCAAAAAATCAACATTTCACTTATCTCTCTAAGTTTTGTAAGTTTGGCTTTGGAAATAAAAGATTGCTCCCTTGGCGCTTCAACGGTTGTAAGTATTTTAATATTTATTTACCGCCTTTAATTTCCAATTCCTTAGTTATAATGTTTAGCGCGATAAATAGTAGCTAAACTAGTCGTTCGGTAGAAGGGGTGGACTTGTATTATAAAATGTTTTAGACTATTAATTTAGTGTCTCGTCTTTGTATTCAAAACTTGTTCTATGTGCCATATATTAGATCAGAACTTCCAAGGTTGAGTGGATGCTTGAAATGGCAAAGCTCTTCTGTGGAAATTCGCAAACATACTCGGGTAAGTGGATGCTTGAAATGGCAAAGCTTATCTGAGGAGTTTGATCTCTCTCAAACACCATTTTGGGTAAATCGGAAAAGACAACCCAAAATGGATGCACATAGGCTAGTATACCTTGAAATGGGGTGCTAGTCTAAGTAGAACAAGGGCTTTACGTTTTTGCAAAAGATTAGACAGTGTTGCAAGTCGAGTGCTTGAAATGGCCTTGATTCACTTTCGAACACTTTTGCAAAAGACTAGACAGTGTGGCAAATCGAGCGCCGGAAAAGGCCTTGATACACGTTTGAATACTTAGAAGATTCACTAAGGGTCAATGATAAACAGGATATAATACAAGGCCCCTGAAACCGAACGCTTTCTTTTAATTGTAATAATTATCAGTTACTTTCCAGTACTAAAACCAACCAACCAACCAATCAATCACTTAGCTGGTAGCTTTAAAACCAACCAACCAACCTAAAACACGCCCTCCCGCTGAATAATCACCTCAAAGAACAATTATCCCCCTAATTCCCTTGGGTTCGACCCCTACTTACCACTTACTACCCAGTAGTGTAGTCGCGAGTAGCGGAAAATATAAATTTATTTTGCACAGAGAACATTGCACCTTAACGACAGTGCAGTGGGCTCCGTCAACTGGCTAGATTAGGTCGCATGCTAAAATACCATGATATGGAATTACTGCGTGTGAAATTGATCATTGTGTGAAAGTTGCTCTATGAGGTCACCTTGCATGCATGTCAAATAAGATTACTATCTAGGAGAACCTTGAGCATGGCACATAATTCCTTGTAGCCCAAAAGAGACTTCCTATTTTGAACCCACAATATATGCCAAGGAAGTACTCTAAGACTAACCCTAGCCTATCATGCGTGGAGAATTAATGGTTAGCCCCTTTGATTGTAAAATATGATTTTCTTGATTGTCTCCACACTGCATGAAATTCTTTGATGACAGTTGGTGATTCTCCTTTGTGAATGAGTGGTGTTTCTATTGTACCCCTTGGGTAAACCGAAAGTACCACAAACCTTGTGAAAAACCATGAGACAAACCGGGGCTTCCCTTGAACCAATTCAACCGGCTCAATCAGTGAATATGTGCGTACCGGATGAGCTGCAGTAAAATCTGTTTGGTGTGATGAGTGGGTGCCAGCAACAAAGTAATTTCAGAAAAGCATTTATTGTGATTTGACTGAACCGTAGAGAGGAAAGGAAAGGCTGCAGATAGGCATGTGACCCACGCTGTTTCAGAATTGATAGCCTGCAGTCCTTGCAAAGATGGAAAACTGAACAGTCTTTGCAGCTTTACTGACAGGCTAACAGTTGCAGCAATAGAAAATTAAAAACGCCCAAATTGGACAGGTGGAAGCTTCCCACTGGATGAATTTTTCTTTAAACTGCATGAGACGGTTTAATTAAAAGATAACTCTGGATTTGGAAGGAAGTTAAGTACGCAGGCTTTTTGGAATTCGAAAAATCAAACCACGCGATTCGAGGACGCCGGTTCAGTTCCGTGATTTGAAGAGATATTAGGGTTTCAGAACCATAAAGAGAAGACGACTGAGCGAAACCCCACATCGACATCAGCCCTCTTCACTCACAAAGTACCAACCCTTGAAATCTTGGTCCTCTGCTCTCTGCAATCTGCTCCAATGGCAGCCGCAAGCAACCTTTCCGAAGCCGAAGTCGCTGCGATGATTGCCGCACTAAAGGCAAGCGGTGTGCACGTTGAAAACATTCTGGCTAAGAAATCCGAGACCAAAACTGCCACCACAGAATCAGTACAGTTCTTACCAGAAGATGCGGATGAAGCAACCTCTCAGAAAAGAAAGGCAAATACTGCTGAAGGGTCAGGAAGCAAGCGAATGAAACCCTCATCTGGCAAAACTCCTGTCCGGAAGAGCGGACGAACCAGAAAAGCTCAAGTCCCAGTGGTGAAAAAGGAGCCGTCGTTACCCGAGGCGGAAGAAAAGGAGTTCCTGAAGGGAAGTGCCGTAATCCCGGAGGTGACTGTCGACAGAATCTTCATGGCAGACCATCAACTGGTGGAGGTAAACAACCTCCTAATCTCTCAACAGTGGGATCACCTCTTTAGGGAGGAAGTTCTAGTAGACGAGAGAAAAGTGAGGGAGTTTTACTCCCAGTTCCGACTAGAAGAGACATTTGGTGTGCTCATAGCCACTTTTGTGTACAGCGAACAAAATCAGGCCCTCACTCACCGTGAGTTGGCTAATCTTCTGAAGGTCCCAGCAAGTGGCTATGACGCGTACATAAAAGGGATATGGCCAGAGTCTGTTGCCAAGGGTGAGGTAATCTCAAGGGTTGGAGGAGATCCATCCAATGTCGCCCACCAAGGGAAGGCCACAAAGCTGTGTTTGATAAATAGGATTCTGCATCGGCTTATCTGTACAACAATCACGCCACGCTCACAGAAGTATGAGGTGGTAAACTATCAGGACTTCTTCCTGTTAGATAAGCTCAAAGCAGAAACGCCGATCAACCTTCCTATACTTATCCTCAAGCACATGGCTCGTGCCGCAAGCAGCAAGTCTAACGGACTGCCCTTCCCAGGAGTAGTGAAGAAAATTCTCTGCCACCTTGGTCTCTATAAACCAGATGTTGAAAGCCAGCTGTCCTATGTTTTGGGAGAAGAACTCATAGCCAGCTTCCACTGGGAGTATGATGCAGCGACAGGCTGGAAGAATGACCAGTTCACTCCTCCTCCTCCATTACCAGAAGCACCTCAAGAGGTGGATCCTCTGGATCAGCGTCCGCTGGATCCAGATGAGGGATCACAGCAGTAATTGAGGTTTTGAAGAGTTTGTCTGTGAAGGTGGATGTGCTGTCAGAAAGAGTGGCTCAGCTAGAGCTGTTAATTGAAAAGGAGGGAAAAGAGGATGACGATGTTGTTGGCTGGGTGACCGAGCTGCGCTCCAAGCTGGAGGCTATTGAGACGCTGCCGACTGTTGTAAGGGAAATCGAAGAGTCCGCCAAAATAAATATGGTGCATGGGACTCAGATCAAGGAGGAAATGAGGGAGCTCAACCGTCAGCTCCGATATGTGGGCACCGAACTAGTCGACCAGTTGAAATTATTGGTGAAAGACTAGCCCTGGGTCCGTCTCATGGTTGCCCTTTTCCTTGCTATACCCACCACATCCTCCTTATGCTTTTTTGTTGTGACTTTTTCTTCGTTGTTATGCTCTGCTTTTGCCTGATAGTGGTTGAATTTTATGCATGTCATGTGTGTTGCCTCCGGGGTCACTTTCATCTTTAGTTAATGAAGAATGTAGTTTTTCTTCCATTTCCTGGTATATTACCTTGCGATCTTTTTAATGATGCTAAAAGGGGGAAGATAACATGAGTGCACTACTTGAGGAGGAAGTCACTACTGAAATTCAAATCTAATGCCTATTTAAGGGGGAACTGCTGTGAGTTCGTCGAAGTGTCTGTCTAACAGAAACTGTTTAAAAACTCTATCTGCTGGATTAGTGATACTTTGAATTACATGTGGTGGATTTATGTTTTATTTGAAGAAGTGTTTGTCATCATCAAAAAGGGGGAATTTGTTGGAACCTATAGGTTTTGATGATCACAAACACTTAGTTAACATTCTCCCTAAGTGTGCAGAAATCCATCTTACAGATCAAAGACCACAGATCGAGCTGCTATAAGATGGTTGAATCCACAGATCAGTTATGGGTCATCCTACTCAATGAAGAAACAAATAAAAGGAAGATTCTAGAAGGAATCATGTCTATTCGAATAAAGGCTATTGGGTTCATAAAGTTCAGATGGGCCAGTCCGCTGGGCCCAGATGACAAGACACGGACAATCCTACTTAATGTCCTAGGTTTTGACAAGTGTCGGGTGGCGATTCCAGAAAGAAGAACTGCGGCGTGCTTTGAAGAGAAGAACAAAGCTGCTACCTTGTGGAGCACTGTCTGCTGAATCGCACACACACACGGAGGTTTGAGAGTGAAACAACTACTTGTCGGATTGAGTAGAGGTCATCAAATAGAGTCTAGTGAAAAGACCTAGTTTGTAAACCCTACAAGAATATCGGAATAAAAGTAGTTGGCTTCACAAATCCTTTCAGAGAAATCTGAAAGGTAGTGGTTTTCATCTTATCATAGTTTTGATAAGATTTCCACTATACATCCGTTGCATTACTGCCCAGTAGTTTACATTCCTACATTCTGTTTAACTGCTTACGCTGCTATCTGAATATCAGACAGAATACTCTCCAGTATCTCCGTCTGTTATAAGTGTGCTAACTCTAATCGATCCAACACGACGGACCCAGTTTCAGTTTTGCAAGGGTGTGTGTGTGGAGATTTTTTTGGAGATGTAGAGCTAGCAGATAGGATTGAATATGAGCACTCCTATGGAAACAAATATGTTTAGCCAGTTTTGTGTGAATGGAGGCCACCGAGATGTGTCAATTGTCGCAATTTTGGTCACCTTAAGGAGAATTGCCCGAAACCGATTCTGGATCAAATGATAGCTGCTAAAAAAGCAAGAATTGGCAGAACTCAAGGAAAGCTTTGGATGATCTGAAGGACATAGAAGTTGTAGAAGAAACCCCGCTCGAAGTGGCAGGAGAGACTGAGGAAGACGAAATTAAAAAAGGAAGCTCTGAGAATGTGGCAATAAGGGTTGAAATAGGTAGAAAAGATGTATTTAAAGATGCGGAAACAAGAAAATAGGGGGGGGGGGGGGTACTGGAGCATTTAGTTTATATCTTTCAACAAGTGCACAAAAGAGGGCTATACAAAAGGAGAAAAGGTCAGTAGGAGCTGCCACAGCAGGAATTCCAAGAGTGCCTGGAACATCAATTCAGATTTGAAGTTAAATGATGAAGTCATGAGCAGGAGGACGAAAGACCTTAAGGGGAAGAAGGTAGAGAAAGGAATGAAGGACGGAGGTAATACATATACTTACTTCTAATGTTTAACTTAGCTAGTTGGAATATAAGGGGTTTGAACAACCCTATGAAAATGTTCGAAGTGAAGAATTGGATTATTAGGAATAGTAGGAATAAGGTAGATTGTATAGCTTTAATGGAGGTTAAATTGCACGAGGAGAAGTGCAAGGACGTTATTGTCAAGTGTAGTCCGAATGAGGAATGGAAGGGTACTTATAGTATAATCATAATGGATGGTCTCGTATTCTTGTGCTGTGGAATTCTGATTGCTGTGAAGTTAAAGTTGTTAAGAATTTCACTCACTTTTTGTGCTGTGAGGTGAAGATTAATTCTACCAAATTTGGAGTCACTCTTATTTATGCGAGTAACAATTTTTCTAAGAGAGCTGCGATGTGGGAGTTGATGGATAGAGAGACTGCTGGTCTTCAAGGTAGTTGGGTTTTCACAGGGGACTTCAATAGTGTCCTTAGTGGAAATGAGAAGAGGAATGGTTCGATGGTGAGGGATAGTAACATTCAGGACTTGAAGAATTTCGTTAATCGAAAAGGGCTTCTAGACTTGGAGCAAGGTGGCTGCTTTTATTCTTGGAACAACAATAATAATAATATGGGTAATGATAGTTGGTTCGAGGAGTTTATAAATGACAAGGCCATTTTTAAGCGTCCTGGCATTTCAGACCATATCCCATTTTGATTACTTGAAGAGACAGAGGGGCCTACAAGAAACATTTCTGATATTGCAGATTTTGGGAAGAAAGGGATATGTACAAAGAATGCGTTGCAGGCTGCTGGAGGAATTCTAGGCCTTACAACAATTTATTTTTGTTGCAAGCCAAGTTGAAGAAGATGAAAGCTATATTTAAAGAAAAGTTTGTTAAAGAGACAGTTGGCCTGGACAATAGAGTATAAAAGATGCTAGAGACACCTTTCTCAAAGTTCAGATGGCTGTACATGATAATCCTTGCGATAAGACTTTATTATTACAAGAAACTGAGGCTTCGAGAGAGTTTAGGAAACTCAAAAGATATTTTATCAACAAAGAACCAAGATTTAATGGTTAAAGGATGGCGATGCCAATTCTAGATTTTTTTCAGTGTTATAAAGGGCAAGAGGAGCACGAATAACATTAAAGCAGTCAAGCTAGCAGATGGTAAAAATATCTTCAGAGAAGATTCACACTGTTTTTGCTAATTATTTTAAGTCACTGTTAGGCCACTCTACTAATCCAGATCTAGTGTGTAAAACATCATTTCTGTGAAAAATAAGATCTACTTACTCACTTAATTCAATCACAAAATACAAAGGCACACTTCAAGTTCTAGTTCAATTAGGTTACTTAGTTGGTTTGCGGACAAGTGTAAACCAAAAACACAAGATTGAACGGGGTTCGGCAAAGCCTAAATCCCCAAAGATTGAGCCTCGTAGAGACCCTTAGAACTATATTATTGCGCGCTTATAGATTTCGGACTACACAATCCTATATGCAAGACTTAAGCCTATTTCTACCCAAATTCCCCCAAGACTGAATCAATCAACCGAGAAGAATCACTGAGTAGGATCAGAACACTTCCCTGAGTAGCAGAGAAGCCTCGAACTCGTCGGACAGTAGCCGGAATATCCAGACTCCCGAAGTCCTAGAGAAGCCGGAGACACCACGGATGGAACGCCTTGAATCTGATCAGTCGAATGCTTTGAGAACGCTCGCACGGGATTGCAGAAGACTTGGGAATCGCCAATTTGATCGTCGCTCGAAGAATCGTTCGCCAATCGAATTTGCCCCAAATCGTTTTTCTGAAGAACCCTAGAAATCCAGGAACTGAGCTTATATGCGAACTCCAGCTGAAGCCGAAAACGACGTTGTACCGCTCGATCCGAATCCAACCTCGCGCTTGATCAAAACGGCACCGCCTTACTTAAGACCGAAGTCGTTACCCAAACGACGACGTCTCGTCCGTAACGAACTTCCGCGCCTAGGAGAAACGACGGCGTCCAACTTACCTGATCCGCGCGCCAGCAGGAAACGACTCGTTTTACCCAGAAGCTCAAACATTTGTTTTCCCTCCTGACTGAAACGCCCACGTTTTGCCCTGCTGCTGATCTTCTTCCCAGAATGCTCCCAGATTGCTCCCAGCAAGCTCTACTCCAACCCAGCTCTAACTAGACCTAAGTTACACATGGGAGCACTAGCCCGACATGCCTAAGTCTTGCTCTAGACGTACATTAGGATTATGAGCTAATCTTACAATTTCTTTAGGGATAATAGTGAAATATGAGTGGTGTAGGGGGCTTATTAGAGAAGCTACCGATGCATAAATTTTGAAGGCCCTCAGCGTTATTGGAGTAGACAAGTCTCCGAATACATATGGGTTTTCTTCTCGTTTCTTCAAGATTAACTGGAATTTAATTGGTTATGAGTTTTGTAATAGCATCCGTCATTGTCTGAGGTACAACGCTCTCCCTAAGGGGTTAAATTCGACTGCCTTAGCTCTTATTCTGAAGCATAACTCAGCTTATCAACTAGAAGAGTTGAGACCTATTTGCTGTTTTAATGTGGTCTTCAAATTCTGGAGTTTTAGCGACCAGATCAAAGGACATCATGCCAAAGATCATCAATCAAGCTCAAGGAGCTTTCGTGAAGGGAAGATCCATAGTCAGAAATGTAAGTGTTGCTCAACAGTTGATGGCCGGTTATGGAAGAAGTTCCATCAGAGAAAGAATAGCTTGGAAAATTGACTTAAGGAAGGCTTATGACACTGTCTGCTAAAATTTTCTGGATTCGATGCTTCAGGAGCTCAAATTCCCACTGAAGTTTATTTTTTGGATCAGAATGGATGTGAGTTCCTCCTCCTCCTCAGTCCTCATCAATGGGGAAATGGTCGACTATTTTGAGGGCAAGAGGGGGCTTCGGCAAGGGGATCCATTGCCCCCTTTCTTATTCTTGATAGCTATGGAGTACCTCTCTCTCCTTCTGGCCAGGTTGGACAAGAAAACATGATTTTATTATAACCCAAAATGCCACAAGATTGATCTGAAGCACATTCTATTTGTGGATGATTTATTTCTCTTTTCTAGCGGCAGACCTTTGTCTATTATTACTTTGAAAAATATAGTGGAAAGATTCTTGAGATCTTCAGGCCTCTCTGTCAATCTAGCCAAGAGTTGGGTCTTCGTTGCAGGCATGCCGAATAACAAGAAAGCGTGGGTGGAGCAAGTCTTTCGTACATCCGTAGCGAAACTCCCAGTGAGGTACCTTGGTATCCCTATAAACTCGAAAGCCATTAGCTCGCAGGATTGTAGTTGCTTGATTGGCAGAATTGCTAGCAGAATTCATTCAGGGAGCACTAGATTTCAATCTAGAGCTAGGAGGAGGTTACTTGTACAATATGTCCTTCAGTCTGTTTTCTATTTCTGGGCCCGGATGTCCATCCTTCCTTGTAAAGTGTTGCTTACAGTTAGCAACTTATGTGCAAGATTTTTGTGGAAAAGGAATGCTAAAGGCAGAGGTGGTTTTCTTGTGAGCTAGAAAGAGGTGTGCAAGGAGAAAGTTGAAGGAGGTTTGGGAATCAAGGACCTCTCTATCATGAATGAAGCAATGAGGCTTAATCAATTATGGGAGAAGGGTAACGATGCAGATAGTGTGTTGAAAGCTTGGACCGGAGCCTATTGGATAAAAGGTAGGGATTGGTGGGAAGTAGAGAATGCTAGTAAAACGACGTGGATCATTAAGGAACTTGAGGCCTGTAAGATGTTGAGCTCTAAATGCATCTCTATCCAACAAAATAGAGTTACATGGAAGGGCACTGGTGATGGTTTCACAGTGAGAGACTGAAATACTGTAACCTGTTCAAGCTACTCTTCGAGGTTGTGTTCAGACAGTTGTTGAACACTTAGGCAAACAGTACCGCACACAGAATAGAACAGGAGCACACACAGTTTGATACCCAGTTCGGCTACGCCTACTCTGGGGGGTTTCCCACACCCTAAAGGGACACAAATCTTTATTACGTGTATAGAGCTACAAGTGGACTTACGCTTACACAACTCCTTGTTTGTAATTGCTTAGCCTCTAATACACCGTCTCTCAGATTTGTAATCTCGATTCACCGCAGTTCACCTCGATCCCCTACGCCCGAACCTCTTGTCCGAACTGCTTAGCCAGCAGTTGCGTCTGGTGTGTGCAGCGGTACATCACTCTCAGACAGCCTGAACAGCACACTGAACAGGCTCAGTCAGCGCCGATGTATTTCCATGGGGGAAAGAACAGTCGGTCGACGCTCTCTCTTTCTCCAATCGGTAGTGTGCACTCGTGTGTATTATTTCTCTGAAAGCGATCCAGATTGTGGCGCCCTAGCTTCTTATTTATATGCAAGGGCGAGCTCCAAATCTGCTCCAGATAACCTCATCAAATATTTAGGAAATATTCCTAAATATTCGATGGGTATCTTTTACCAATCTTTAGGAAGATAACTTCCACGCCAAGTCAGCCAACCGACTTGTCAATCTGATGAGAAGATATTTGAATGAATATCTGAATCTTTTTCGAATCTTCGTTAGCCGACTTCGTCCGAAAAGATCTTCGACCTTTAGAACCTTCTGGATTGCGTTCTTGCGTCTGCTGCACGCTGTCCCTTTGTTCCAGAATGTGTTCGAACTCCCCCTGAACTCCTGCTCGTACTGTCTAAAGGCGTTTTGCCAGATACATGCCATTAAAGGGAACATCAATCTCCCTCTTGGCATTTTGGCAAAACCAAATCTACTAGATACGGAATCTATCTATCTAACCATCTAGGCTTTAGACACACTAGAGGGAACAAAAATTGGTCACCTCAAAATACTCCCCCTTTTTGCCACAAACTGGCAAGGGGCCAATCTAGTTCGAACAGTCAAATAAATGTGCCGGAACAAGCACCAAAAAGTACGAGAGTTTAACCAAAGCATAGTTCAGAGAGTTTGAAAAACAAGGACCTTTATGTAGATGACTCATCATCAGAATCACCATCCATCGCAGCATCATCCTCCTCATCGTCGCTCGGGTAGCAGAGCGCACGAGCCAGCTTGTTTATGCTTTTGCGAAGCACCGTTGCAGCAGCGATGATTGCATCCAGTTCCTTAATCAGCCTGATCCTCTCAACACGATCGAACCGAGCTCCCCCTCGCCTTGATGACTCTGGGAGATCCTTACCTTTTTGCCTTGGCTCCTTGAGATCGTTCACATGGCGACCTTTGAACAGCTTATGATCAACAGAGAATTTCTGCGGGGCCTTGGAAAGATGACCAGCAGACGACTGCAGTTCCGGAGCTTGGTAGAGAATCAGTTCATGAATAAGAGAAGGGAAACAAATCTGGTGGAGAGATCGTTTTGAGGTGGCGTGCTCCGCAATCTGTTTGAACATCACTCTTCCCAGATTGAACATCATCTTGTTCCCAATCTGGTATATAAGCTGAGCCACATCTTTGCTGACCGTGGAACGGTGAGATGAGGGCTTCCAGTTGAACACAGTGATGAAGAACAGCATTGAGTAGAACGTTGAGAGGTCAGCTGTAGGCACGACAGTCTCAGGCCACCATGGGACTGATCCCGCAGTGATAGTGTCTGCAATTTTGTCATAGTCTGCCTCTTCTTCATCAACTTCTGGATCATCCAATTGGAAAAACTTATTGATCAGATCTGCATTGATTTCAATCCTTCTTCCTCTCACGAAGACTACGCCATAGTCTTCGTCACCAATCACCCCAAAATGTGGAGGGAGATTTGCCATTGTTTCACGAATCAGCTGTCCATCAAACGGTTTGCAGTTGGTTAGAGTCCAGATTTTACATGACTGCTTCAGTACATGCACAACCTCCTTTCCTTTGTAGCGAGTCTCATCCATAAGTCTTTCTGGGATAATCTTTCGTTTCAGAACATATCTCCACTTCCGAGCAGCATCCTTGGATGCGAACAAAATCCCTTTCTTCACGACACCTACTGGGGGATCCTCTACAGCAGGAGCAGGGGCCTCACGTTTTCTCTTCTTAGCACCATCGGCTCCCCCTGCAGTCTTGCTCCCCTCGACATCCTTGGCAGCAGCCTTCTTGGTGGGGCTTTCAACCAACACCTTCTTCTTGCCTTTGTCCCTCTTTGCTTTCCTGAATTCAGCAAGAGGAACTGCATCTTGAACATCCTCTGAGGGGGTGTCTGACAAGAGACCAGCCTGATCAACATCCTCCATCTCGTCATCAGAGGGAGCTGAGGAGTTCACCTCCACACGGGCTTTCTCCACGTGAACATCATCTGACTCTTCCACTGAAACAACTTCAGAGGCGGAGGACTCTTGAGGAACGACTGTTTCAACTCCTGGCTGACTGCCTGAGACAACATTTGCTTGCACAAATGCCTCCTCTGTAGCATGAGAGATGTTGGCAGGAATGGCTTCTTCAGCTTTGACAGCCCGGGGATCTGGGGACCGATCTGGTCCCGGCACAACAGGTACTGAGACCTCTTCCTCTTGCAAATCTTTGACAACAGCATCAATACCCTTGTACAAATTATCTAGCTCTGCATCCTTCTCGGATGGATCAGACTCTTCCGTCACAGCAGCGCCGTGCTGAGCTTGATTATCAATCACAAAATCGTCAGCCTTTTCTGCTGCAGCCTCTCCAGACTCATCATCAATCACCAGTTTTCTCGGGTTTGATGTATCAAAGAACTGTTCGGTCTCTGAATCAGTCATGGCAATGAGACGTCCTCCTACAGCCCTGATCTTAGCAAGATACCTTTTTGGCGAATCTATTCGACGACTGACCACTTTTCTGCGAAGACCGGATGGCCTTACATACCCAGAAGCATGGATCTTGTCTCTCCACACATTTGAACCGGCGGTAATCTTGGCTAGGGGTTTGCTTGTTACCCCTTCCATCACACTTCCTGCAACATTCTTACCAACAACAGCCCTACTGGCTTCTATACTTTTATCAACCACTCCTTTCGCACCCTTCTTAGTTGTAGCAACATCATCATTCACATGCATGGAAGAAACTAACGGAGCCTTAGAGATTTGGATTACCTCAGCCGGGGGCATAACAGGTGGAGGAAATAGTCTTGTTGATGTCGAACTAGCATCGATTTGTTTAGAAGTAACCTCCGCGGTTAGCGAGGGCACCATCTTCTGCTTTGCAGCAGGTTCTGGTCCTTTCTTCTCCACCGCTCTGACTTTAGGGTTTGCTGGAACGCCACCTCCGTATGTAACTCTGACAGTCGTTGCCGTTGCAGTGTTGGTGTCTAAAGGCGATGCCTTTTTCTCCTTCGGGATCTTCGGCTTCTTTGATTTCGAGATTTGGGTCTTTGCCGCCAGAGCTTTGGAAGATTTCATGTCCGCCTTCTTGGTTTCTGGTGAAGATGCGACAGTGGTCTTGGAGGATTTCCTGGTGTTCACCATTGACGCCGTAAAGAAGAATGATCGAGGGATTTCGCAGCAGTTTGTCGTTCTAGGGTTTGGGGGAGAGTGAGATGAGCAGCAGGCGAAACAAAATTGATTTTCAAATCAAGGTCGGCCTTTTCAACTTCCCAAACGAGGCTTCGAGAATATTTCCTCTTTCCTCATAACGGTGCAAAAATCTTCGAAAATATTTAAACAAATATTCACCCTTTTAGAAAGTACCTTCTGTTCCAGCTTCCTTCTATAAGTGATCAGTCCAACTGTTTCGCTGGTGTTCTGCCTATGACTGACCACTCCCTGGAACACTAATTCTTGACAACACATAGACCCAATGAGGATCTGAGTGTTTCGAACTGAGTAGCATCTAGCGGTTTGGTGAAGATATCGGCCAATTGCTTGTCGGTTGTTACATGCTTTAGAGTCACCACCTTCTGTTCGACCAGCTCTCTGATGAAATGATGTCTGATGTCTATGTGCTTTGTCCTAGAGTGCTGTACAGGGTTCTTTGATATACTGATTGCGCTCATGTTGTCATAGTACAAGGTCATCTCCTTCTGTTCCACTCCGTATTCAGACAGCATTTGCTTCATCCATAGCAGTTGAGTGCAGCAGCTTCCTGCAGCGATATATTCAACTTCAGCCGTAGAGAGCGAGATGCTGTTTTGCTTTTTGCTGAACCAGGAAACTAAGTTATTTCCCAAGAAGAAACAACCTCCTGACGTGCTCTTTCGATCTTCGGCGTTTCCTGCCCAGTCAGCATCGCAGTAACCAACTAGATGTGGGTTGGTGTCCTTGGTGTACCAGATTCCAAAGTCCACAGTTCCACATACATACTTTATGATCCTCTTCACTTGCAGAAGGTGACTTTCTTTCGGATCTGCCTGGTATCTTGCGAATACTCCTACTGCATAAGCTATATCTGGTCTGCTAGCTGTCAAGTATAGGAGACTCCCAATCATACTCATGTACATTGTCTGATCGACCTTTGTTCCAGCATCGTATTTGGTGATTTTTAAGTGAGTAGCAGCTGGCGTTCTTTTGTGACTTGCCTTCTCAAGATCAAATTTCTTTATCAGATTTTGGCATACTTGCTCTGTGATATGAAGATACCATCATTCTTCTGAATTACCTGTAGTCCAAGAAAGTAGTTCATCTCTCCAACCATGCTCATCTTGAACTCTTTCTACATCTATTCTACGAACTGATCCACAAGCTTCTGAGTGTTGCACCCGAACACAATATCGTCAACATAGATTTGTGCGATAATAAAATCTGACCTTGTGTGTTTCACGAACAGTGTCTTGTCTACTCCCCCTTGCACATATACATGGTCGACGAGAAACATGGTGAGGCGCTCATACCAGGCTCTGGGCGCCTGCTTGAGACCGTACAGTGCCTTCCTCAGGCGGTATACATAAGCTGGGTGATGCGGGTCCTCAAAGCCCTTTGGCTGAGCAACATATACTTCCTCATTCAGAAATCCGTTCAGGAACGCACTTTTGACATCCATCTAGAACAGTCGAAACTTTAAGTGACATGCCAGAGCAAGAAGTAAGCGAATGACTTCAAGGCGTGCAACGGGGGCAAACGTCTCATCAAAGTCGATCCCTTCTATCTGGGTATAGCCCTGTGCCACTAAGCGAGCCTTGTTCCTTGTGATATTTCCTGTGGCATCGGACTTGTTCTTGAAAATCCATTTTGTACCGATGACATTTACACCGTCAGGTTTTGGAACCAAGTCCCATACGTCATTGCGAGCAAACTCTTCGAGTTCTTCATGCATGGCTAGAACCCAGTACTCATCAAGCAGGGCTTCCTTTATGTTCTTCGGCTTTATAGTGGACAAGAAGCACGACCAACCAGCTAGTTCTCTGAAGTTAATTTCCTTGCCGCGAGTCCTTATGCCAGCATTTGGGGCTCCAATAACCTCAGAGATGGGATGGTTCTGGGCAATACGTCGAGAGGGTTGAAGCACAGCAATGTCCTCTTGGTGACTGACGTCATCAACCTCGTCTGATGAATTGATGGCGTTGGGATTGTCTGCGGATGGCACTTCGCTTAACGGGACTGTGCTAGTTGGCTGAGACAGAGGAAGAGTGTCAGGTGCTGTTCCAACTCTTTCGTCAGCGTCGTCTGAGACAGTTGTTTCTATCACTTCATCCTTTACTTTAACATTGACTGACTCCATGACAGATCCTGTGCGTTTGTTAAACACCCGATATGCTCGACTGTTTAAGGAGTAACCGAGAAAGAACCCCTCATCACTCTTCGGATCCAGCTTTTGTCGATACTCACGGTCATTCAGAATGTAACACTCACTCCCGAAGATGTGAAAGTACTTGACAGTGGGCTTCTTCCCTTTCCAAAGTTCATAGGCAGTCTTCTCCGTTCCAGAGCGTATCGTTACATGATTTATGATGTGACATGCCGTATTCATAGCTTCGGACCAGAACTTCAGAGGAATCTTCTTTGCATGAATAATCACGTGAGCCATCTCCTGAATTGTACGATTTTTTCGTTCCACAACACCATTCTGTTGGGGTGTGATGGCGGATGCGAACTGATAGGCTATTCCATGTTCTGCACAGTAGGAGCCTATGGTGGTGTTCTTAAATTCAGTGTCATTGTCGCTCCTGATACTTGCGAGGTGTTCTCCTTTGTTCTCCCTCTCTCTTTGAAGAAGGGTGGCCAGTTGAATGAATTGTTGAGCAGCCTCAGTCTTGTCTCGAAGAAATCTTGTCCAGGTAAATCTTGTGTAGTCGTCGACGCATACTAGAACATATTTCTTGCCGCCATAGCTCTCAACTTGCATTGGACCCATCAAATCCATATGGATCAGTTCCAGCGGTCTGCTAGTACTGATCTGCGAGGTGTTGGGGTGCGAAGCCTTTGTCTGTTTCCTGATTTGGCATTCTTCGGACGAGTCCAGTTGATGAGAGCTTCTTTAGGGTCTTGTGATTTAGATGACCCAAACGCATGTGCCACAGCGCCATCTCGTTCGCTTGACTGGTTAAACAGGTAGATGCAGCAACTGTGCCAGTAGAGCCGATGAGGTAACAATTGTTGACAGCCCTGCTGCCTTTCATTAATGTGCCTCCTTCGTTGTCCAAAACTTGACATGAGTCATTAGTGAATTGTACATGGTGTCCGTCATCGCATAGTTGACTGATGCTTATCAAGTTCACCTTCAATCCTTCAACAAGGAGAGTATCCTTGAGTACAGGGAGATCCGGAACCTTCAATGTCCCACAGCCGATCACCTGACCTTTTCCTCCATCTCCGAAAGTGACAAACTGTTTTTTCATAACAGGTCGAATATGTGAAAGATAATTAGAGTTACCTGTCATGTGGGCGGAGCATCCATTGTCGAAGTACCAACGATCGTTCTCTATGTGACTCGATGAGCTGAATGCAACCATGCACACGGTCTCGCTTGTCTTTGGTACTCAGACTTGTTTTAGACGAGGCTTAGTCCTTTGTTGAAAGGCTATTCGTTCAGCAAGAAACAGACGACACTTAGGTTTGATATGTCCCATCTGGTAGCAGTACCAGCATGTGCGAGAGTCTATCTTCTGTGTCGAGTAATGGCTAATGTGAGCCTTACGAGTGTTCTTCTGACTAGCTAGGGATTTTCCTTGGTACTGATTCACCTTCTGTCCAGGGTCCTGTTCAGTCACTGGGTTAGCTTTAACAAAGGTTGTAGTTTTTAAGCTGCCTTCATCTGTGAATCCCAAACCTCGATGACCGGATTCCCTCCTCTGCGACCTGAGAATCTCGTTTAAATTCTTAGAACCAGAGTTCAACATTTTTACCGATTGTTTGAGCTGATTAAGCTCCTTCATGGTGGTTGAGTGGTCCATTCTTTCAGATTCTAGCTGAAGTTCCAGCGATTCAACCTTATTTAAGAGGAACACCTCCTTGCGCTTCAGATCCGTAATGGTTTTCCTCTGGCATGCCATGCCTACTGGATGAGTCTCACGGCCTTTCTCCATGTCAACTTTCAGCGAAGAGATCGTACTCAGGAGTTCCGTCTTCTGAGCAAGTAGACATGACTTTTCTTGTTTCATTTCAGTCAGTTGAGTATTCAACAAGACTACCTTACCTTCTAGTTCCACCTTCTGAGTAACCAGTATTTCGACCTCCTCCCACACTTTGTCTTTGTCTGTGGTCATGCTGACAACTGTGTCGTTGAGCTTCTTGTTGAGGTTGATTACCAACAACCACTTCTCGTACAGGTCTTTGTAGGTTGCTGCCAGAGACTCCTGTGTGAGTTCTTCATCATCACTGTCTGAGGAGTCGTCAGCTGTGTGTTCTAACTGAGGTGGCATACGTTCACTGGTTGTACTGCATTCTTCTATGGGTGCGACAAACGCGACAAAGTTGGTAGTTTCATCGCCTTCTTCTTCATCATCTGACTCACTATCGCTGAGATTTACCACCATTGCCTTTTTCTTCTTGAGTGTGTTAGCGCATTCTGCCTGGATGTGGCCGAATCCCCTGCATTCGTGGCACTGAATCTTCTTCCCTTTTTCAAAAGAATCCCGCCTCTTTTTACTGGGCTTTGTTTTCCCTGTTTTCCAGTTACGGGAGTTGCTCGAGGAAGACTGTCCTTGTATGGGGCTGATGGATGCACAGTCGTTGTGTGCAAACGTCAAGAATAAATTTATAATAGTCCGCTACTCGCGACTACACTACTGGGTAGCAAGTGGTAAGTAGGGGTCGAACCCAAAGGAATTAGGGGGATGGTTGTTCTTTGAAGTGATTTGTACAGCGAGGGAGCGTGTTTTAGGTTGGTTGAGGTTTTAGAGCTAGTAACTACGTGACTTTTTGGTTGGTTTTGGTTTTTTTGTGCGAAAAGTAAATGACAGAAAATTAAATACTGAAAATACAAAGAAGACTTACAGCGGGTGATGCGTGATTCGCAAGTCCTCCGGATGATGAGTGCAGTTGATTAAGGCAGTTATACTAAGAAATGAAGTGCAGGTGTTGTTTGATTTCAAGGAAAACATTCAGTTTCGGGGGCTTTGTATCATAGCCTGTTTATCATTGACCTTTAGTGATCCTTCTAAGTATTCAAACGTGCATCAAGGCCATTCCAAGCACTCGATTTGCCACACTGTCTAGTCTTTTGCAAAAATGTTCGAAAGTGTATCAAGGCCATTCCAAGCACTCGATTTGCACACACTGTCTAGACTTTTGCAAAAAACGTAGAGCCCTTGTTCTACTTAGACTAATACCCCATTCCAAGGTATATTAGCCTGTGTGCATCCATTTGATCAGTCATTCCCGAGCAATCAAATGGTGTTTGAGAGAGGTCAAACTCCTCAGATAAGCTTTGCCATTCCAAGCATCCACTTATCCGAGTATGTTTACGAACTTCCACGGAAGAGCTTTGCCATTCCAAGCATCCACTCAACCTTGGAAGTTCTGGCCTAATATATGGCACATAGAACAAGTTTTGAATACAGAGAAAAAATACTAAAGCAAGTCTAAAACATTTTATGATACAAGTACACCCCTTCAACCGAATGAAGAGTTTAGCTACGAATATCCATAGAGGTGGATACCATAGCTAAATACTCGGGGGTTTTTGAAAGACAGTAAGTAAAGGGGAATACTCAAGAACCAACAGGAGTATTCCCAATTCCTACTTGAATACTCAAGAACCAACAGGAGTATTCTCTAAAACTGTTATAATACTCAAGAACCAACAGGAGTATTATTTCAAAACCAAACTTACAAATTGCCAAACTTAGAGAGATAAGTGATTTATGATTTTTGGGATGTTTACAAATGAGGTTTGGCTTGGTATTTACAGCCAAACTTGAGAGAAATAGAGGGTGGAGATGGGGGGTATGTGTTTTTGATCCAAGGGAGGAGAAGGGTGGAGCAAGGAGGAGATGACACATGGGGGGGGGGGGGGAGGAGGAGCCGCCGGCGGCTTTGGGAGGGGAGAGGGAGGAGCCGCCAAGTGGAGGAAGGGGAGTGGAGGAGAGGAGTTGTGAGGGAGGAGCCGCCCATGTGAGGAGGATGCTCCTCCCCTTCTAGCCGCCCATGTGAGGAGGAGCCTCCCTTGTGAGGAGGTTTTGTGAGTTTTGTGAAGTTTTCACAAAACTATCGGTCCATTCCTACCCCGGACTGACTTTGGTTGCTCTTCGGTTTGATTTGTTTTGAATGATTCCATGTCAGGATCTTTAGATTTCTTCAGTCAGCGTCTGATCGTGACCTTGGAATGACTCGTAACATCTTTTCTGCGTAAAATCCTCTCTTTAGCGTGTATTCTCTCTAAGCTTCAAAATACCCTGTAGAAATATATCGGAACTAACAAACAAAAGTTAAATAGACAAACAGTCTAATTTAGTGGGTTTAACTGTGTTTTTGATTCGTATAATTATGGTCCATCAGGGGCCACATCTGTTGATCTTTCGAATCATCCTGCCAAAATTCTGAGCCATCATCGCTAGCTGCTCAGTGGTGCAGTCAGAGTCAATCATGTCTCCGGACACTTCAGCTTTCAGGGCAATTCCTTTCACCTCTTTGGATTGGGCCTCGTGATTCATCTCATAAGTTCTGAGTGAACCCATGAGCTCGTCCAGTTTGAGCTTGGAGATATCATGCATTTCTTCAATGGCAGTGACTTTCATGGCAAACCTTGGAGGGAGTGATCTTAATACATTGCTGGCCATTCTTTCTCCATCAATGAGTTTTCCCAGTGCAGCTGCCTCGTTGGACAGATCTAGGACTCTTGCATTGTATTCAGATATGGTTTCACTGTCCTTCATCTTCATATCCTCAAACTTTGTTGTCACAATTTGCATTCGTGAATTGCGAACTTTGTCAGTACCTTCATACGCTGTTTGGAGAATATCCCAAGCTTCCTTAGCGACTTCACAGTTTATGATCAGTTTTAGTACGTTTTCATCCACCCCAGAGAAGATTGCATTCATCGCCTTAGAGTTCCCGATAGAAGCTTTTTCATCTGCTTCATCCCATAGAGCTTCCGATTTTGGAACAACTTCTCCCAAAGGCTTTCCATCATGGGTTGAGTCCATCCAATTAAGACTGCCTTCCAAGCCTTTTCATCGAGGGATTTCAGGAAAGATTTCATCTTGGGTTTCCAGGACGCGTAGTTTGACCCTTCAAGTAGCGGGGGTCTGGTTGAGCTTTGTACTTCCTTCAGAGTCATCTTGAACAGTCCTAGGATCACACTCAGTGTGTCGAGTGTTTGCTCTGATACCAATTGAAATACTGTAACCTGTTCAAGCTACTCTTCGAGGTTGTGTTCAGACAGTTGTTGAATACGTAGGCAAACAGTACCGCACACAGAATAGAACAGGAGCACACACAGTTTGATACCCAGTTCGGCTACGCCTACTCTGGGGGGTTTCCCACACCCTAAAGGGACACAAATCTTTATTACGTGTATAGAGCTACAAGTGGACTTACGCTTACACAACTCCTTGTTTGTAATTGCCTAGCCTCTAATACACCGTCTCTCAGATTTGTAATCTCGGTTCACCGCAGTTCACCTCGATCCCCTACGCCCGAACCTCTTGTCCGAACGTGCTCGATCTTCTCCGAAGCTCGGTTGCTTTCTCTCGAAAGCCAGCAGTTGCGTCTGGTGTGTGCAGCGGTACGATCACTCACAGACAGCCTGAACAACACACTGAACAGGCTCAGTCAGCACCGATGTATTTCCATGGGGGAAAGAACAGTCGGCCGGCGCTCACTCTTTCTCCAATCGGTAGTGTGCACTCGTGTGTATTATTTCTCTGAAAGCGATCCAGATTGTGGCACCCTAGCTTCTTATTTATATGCAAGGGCGATCTCCAAATCTGCTCCAGATAACCTCATCAAATATTTAGGAAATATTCCGAAATATTCGATGTGTATCTTTTACCAATCTTTAGGAAGATAAATTCCACGCCAAGTCAGCCAACCGACTTGTCAATCTGATGAGGAGATATTTGAATGAATATCTGAATCTTCTTCGAATCTTCGTTAGCCGACTTCGTCCGAAAAGATCTTCGATCTTTAGAACCTTCCGGATTGCGTTCTTGCGTCTGCGAACTCCCCCTGAATTCCTGCTCGTACTGTCTAAAGGCGTTTTGCTAGATACATGCCATTCAAGGGAACATCAGAGACAGCTATAATACTCCGTTGGCGCATTCGGAAAAGATTGAGTGGTATAAGCTAGTGTGGAATAGATTCAATTCCCCTAGGAGCTCCTTTCACTTATGGCTAGTGGCGAAAAAGAAACTGCTTACCAGGGACAGATTGTGAGACATGTGATTCATGGTGGAAAATTCATGTTTTTTTGTACGGAAGAGCCCTTGAATCCCGAGACCATTTCTTCTTCGAGTGTCAATTTTCCAAGGAGGTTTTAGAGGTATCAACAAAGTTCATCAAGGTGCATGAGATTCCAACTATATGGCACCTCCTGATCCAGTGGTTCGATGGTTTGAAAGCAAATGCGTTGAGAACAAGAATGTTGTCAGCTGCTATATCAATGACAACTTATGAAATTTGGAGAGCCATGAATTCTAAGATCCTTAAAGAGGAGGTTCCATCTGTGGTCATTGCTACGAAAATAATTTTATGGTATCTTACGATGAAAATAGTTGCTCTTAATATTACAAAAATTACTTTAGATGATAGAAGATGGATTGAATCCATAGGGTACATTTTGTAAAGCTTGTGTGGTGTTTGTACATTAGTTGTTGATGGCTGGTAGTTTTTGACAGGCAGCAGACTATTTTTTTAAGGCGTAGGCCAGTGTTGCTACATGGTTTTTTGAGGCTTAAGCCAGTGTTGGTTTTGTTTTCTTACTAGCATGGCCCTATTTGTTTGTTTCAGGTGCCAACTAGGCTGGTTGTACCTTTGTAGTGGCTGTTTGCCAATTTTGCCTTTTGAATGAAAGCATTTTTTATTCATTAAAAATGTTCCAAAACGTACTACTACAAAAACAAGTTCTAAAGAGAAACCGGAGTTTGACTAGGCAGACTTTATCGTTATTTGTACTCTTCCTCTCTAGCCCTCTTGGCTTGTTTCTTCTTCAAGGAATGATCAAATATCTACAAACTGAATACGACTTGAGTCGCATAATCGGTTTTGAAAATCGATATTTCGCCCATTACATTAGTCTAGGGTTACTATGAAATTCAAAGTGAGATAACATAACTCTACTGATTCTAATCTAGACTGTAGACTTAGAACCGTGCTTCAGGGTTTCTAGAAATCTAGTGTTTGAGAGTAATTTTCTCTATGTTTGTTGAAATTTTCGTCCTCCCTTGTATAGGAGAGGGGAGGATGCATGGATCTTTTCTGTGTATATCCGCGCGCAATGTTCACTTTATTCCCGCGTGTCACGTTCACTTTAGTGTCTGCGCGCACCATTTAAAGTGAACTGTTCACGCAACGTCCAAGAAATGTTCCTACTAAGCCACGTATAACACCGCGCCGTACGTACACTTTAACGTCCGCGTGGGCACTCAAAGTAAATTGTGCCCACGGGAGCGTCTGAGATGATGGTATTCGTACAACTAGCAGTTTCTCAAAGGATTCTATTCAGAAGAGTTCATCTTAAACCTATAACTTTTTGGTCATGAACACATACTTGGGGACAAACATTTGTGTTCATCATTTTTCAGGTGTGGGCTTTTCGCATTTAATTCGTTGCCAAATCTAATTAGATACGTATTGGGTATCTCACCACTAGAAAACCATACGTGTCTGAATCCTGTGCCCTTTACCAACTTAGAAACTAAAGTCTCTCGCTAATCCCTTCGTCAAGTGATCAACTAGGTTATATTGTGACCTAACAAAAGCAACCGAGTTTACCCGTGCAAAATAAGCTATCTTACTGCATAATGTCTCACACCCAAGTGACGAGACTTTCAATTGTATACATGTTATACGTCTTATCCAAAGTTGCAATGCTATCCCAATATATAAATAATAGTAAAATTAGTTTTCCCGTAGTGAAATCTCATAAATCATATATTTTAGGGGTGGGCGCGGTGCGGTTTGATGCGGTTTAGGAGTAAACGCGCAACCGCAACACATAAATTGGTTCATAAATTTTGTAAAGTGCAAACCGCATTAGAAAAGTTAAAACCAAATATGCGCCGCACCATTTTATTTGGTGCGGTGCGGTTTGGTTTACAAACCGATTTTCAAAGTTTACAAAATCCAATTAATTTTTGAACTATAATACTTACGTATTCCATAAATCAAGATCGAAGATAAGACAAAACCAATAACGATCGAGACTCTCGTGGCTGGTCGCTTGGGGAAGAAAAAGATATGTTATAGTTGTACCGAAGAACCAACGACAGAACGAGGACATCAAATTTGTACTTGTGTTATTACCACTTAGTTTTAAATTGGGCTTGGCCCTAAATTATTATTATTTGTTTGTAATAAATTGGAATTTCTAATTATTTTATTACATGTGCGGTGCAGTTTAAAATGGGTGGTATGATATATGGAACCGCTTTCGCACCTCTATATTCGATTGCGGTACGGTTTTTAACAAATTGGTTTTTTCCAAAGTGGTGCGGTTAACCAAACACACTTTTCCGGTGCGGTTTTTAAATTTGGAGCATTTTTTCCCACCGCTAATATTTTTCAACCATTCTACCTCTTTTGCAGCATCAACAACTAATGCAACAAACCTAGTTCCATTATTGGGAGTTTTTTTTATTTTTGCCCTACTTTCAAACTCGAGTTTCACTTTTACCGTGCCTGAAACTCGAATCTCAATTTTGCCCTATTTTTTAAAAGACTGGTTTGGGAGGAAACCGTTTTAATCATTTTCGGTCAAAACTCGTTTCCCAAAAAACGGTCTGGTTGATTTTCAACCAAATTGTTTTAGGAGAACCCGGTTTTATGAGTAAGCTCATGCATGGAAGGTTTTGGTCCTACGTGGACTCAAAGATATGCATTTGGTGGCCACGTGTCAAACCGGTTTGTGGGAACCCGATCTCATTTAAATGAAACTGGTTTTCGGGGAACCGGTCTACTGCGAAATTGAAACAAGATTTTTCTTTCTCTCTTTTTCGTATCGGCTCTCTCCTCCCCTCCACTCACGGCGCCTCTTAATCCGACCTCCACGCACGACCACTCGACCTCCGACTGCGAGCTCTCTCCTCTCTTCGTGACTCCGATCCGACTCCGATTCATCAAACTGTTTCCCCGTAACGGTATTGTTAATTATGTTGGTGTTGAATTAACGTTCGAATTAGGGTTGAATTAGGGTTGTAATTAGTTGAATTTTGTTATATGTGTTGAATTACATTCGAATTAGGGTTGTAATTAGTTGAATTTTGTTATATGTGTTCAATTACGTTCGAATTTGGGTTGAATTAGGATTGTATTTAGTTGAATTATGTCTAGTAGTGTTGAATTAGGGTTGAAGTAGGATTGAATTATGGTGAATTGTATATTTTGTTTAATTGTTAATTGTGTTGAATTGTTTCGATTAATTATTGTTTGAATAATTATTGATCCTCGATTGTTAAATTAGGGTTGAATTGTTGATTATATTTTTGTTAAATTATTTGATTCTCAAAGAATGTCCATTTTACAACTTTTGAATTTACGAACGTGTATTTGCCGGTTGTAGATATTACATCACCGAGACCATTGTCTTCCAAGAATGTCCCATCTCAGTCCACTTTGAATCCCAATATGGATGATGACTACATAATTGATCATGGTCCTACTAATTAGTCTGTCTTTACTCGGCAGGATACTCACGGTACTCAGCCAATTTGGAATAATAAGACAAGTTTATCTTTTAATTAAACTTAAGTTTCTAATGTGTCATTTTCCATGTAATTTGTTACTGATATTGAAATTTTTTTCTTGTGCCAGATGGATCGAAAAGGGAAGGCCCACGAACCGCTTATAGTTAAGCATAGTACCATCCAGGAGCCAGATATTTGAATAAAGCAGTATGTCGTCAATGTTGGTTTTTACCCTTGGAGTCTTATGTGCAATGTAAAGTCTGATCCGGCGCTGGTGACTGCAGTAGTCGAGAGATGGAGGCCCGAAACCCATATTTCCACTTTAATGGAGGGGAGGCCACCATAACGCTACAAGATGTGGCGCTTCTTACTGGTCTACTTATTTGAGGAAGGCCTGTGACGGGGCACTCGTAGTTGACATGGGGGCCGATTTGCATGAGATGGCTTGGTTAGTTACCTGATTATCATAAGCACTCACTGGCGCTGGCGAAGAGAACATGGTTCAACGATAATATGTCGAGGATCACTACGGATGCAGATGAGAAAACGTTAAAGATATACGCTAGGGTGTATCTCCTTCAACTTATGGGACTAACCGTATTTTTGGAGCATAGATGGCCCCCTCTTTTTCGCGCTAGCTTTGCCCTTCTGCATGTGACGGAGATTGAGGGTGGATTGTTTGAAGATTCTAATCTAAGGGTTGAGAAGTTTCCCACACTGAGATATCATCGAAATTCGGACGATCCCAAGTGTATCGAGATTACGTATATTCGAGAGTCGGATCTTTAGCATCGAACATCTCCAAATCTTCCATTTTATCACGGTCGTATTCGTTGATCATAGGATTATCCAGGGTTGCCAGTGTAAACATAACCATCGGGTCATCATTTGAATCGTTAGTGTAGTCATATGCCATGTTGGAAGCTTAGAAAGGGAAGTGTATTGGATTGGTTGTGCTGAGATGGTCTAACTGCCCTTGGTTTTATATACAAATAAGACCGGTTTGGGACAAATAGGTTACGGAAAATCTATTTCCATGCAACTGGTTTTAGGTAACACCAATTTCCCCGCAATAAGTTTAGAGCTGGTCTCTGGTCTAGTGATCAGTCGATATTTTGACTAGTTGTATGCTCCATACGATGAAGGATAACACTCGTTCTCCCGGTAAATTGTCATTATTTGACGTCTTTTCTTGAGCGTTTCAGGTTAAAAGTAGCTATCCATCAAAACCATGGCCTAGGACCAAGATTCAAAGAAAACCCATGCTTTTGGGGTGAAAAAGCACGCAAGGGAAGTCCAGCCAACCGGCTGGACAAATTGGCCCAAAACCAGCCGACCGGCTGGAGTTGACATCAGAAGCAGCCTCGTGGAGTCTTTAGTGAACTGGCCGGCTGGGGAGCTGAACCGCCCGGTTGGGGAACTCAGTCAGAAGCAGCTTCTGAAGTCTTTAGTGAACCGGCCGGCTGAGGAGCTGAACCGCCCGGTTGAGAAACTCAGTCAGAAGCAGCTTCTGGAGTCTTTAGTGAACCGGTCGGCTGGGATTTCCTCATCAAGCCAGCCGACCGGCTGGCCGTTAAAGGCAGGATTTTTGAGAAGTTTCCAAAAATTATTTTTGGGCTTTTTGGTCGTGTTCTTCATTATAAAAAGAGGCGATCAGGTTTTTGGAGAACACGCTTGAATTTTGGAGAAGAGAAAAACCTAACTTGGAGAAGAAGACAGAGGAGAACATTGCGAGAGATTGAGGATTCAACGAGCTATATCGTCAATACGGTTCCCTCGTCCTTGATTTCTATTTCTACACTATTTTTCGTTAACTTACCATGAGTAGTGACTAGTCTTCCGTATTCTAGGATCCTACGGATCCCGTGCCATGTACCCAACTCTTCGTGTGATCAATTGAACGTTTTTCATTAATGCAATTCGAATACTTAATTTCATTGTGCTGAAATTTATCGTTCTTGCAAGTTCTACATTGAATGGGATGTTTGCATGTTAGAACGTATTTAGGTTAATTACCGAAACATGAATGGGTCCTAGGTATTAACCAGATCATATGAAATTGATCTAGGTCATGGTAGCTACAATGGTAGTACATGAATGCTTAACTAATCAAAATCGTTGATAATCTGTGGATGGGCGGCATTCAACGATTGAGATTAATATAGACAATGATCCGTGGATGGGAGGCTTGTCTAGTGTTATTTTAGTTTATTTCCATAGTCGATAGCATGATGAATTTATGAGATATTGTTTCATGATTCGTGGGTTGGCACGGGTGAAGTTTGGACATGGGATTCTTTCTCTGATCAAATCAAACTTTCTTTATTTTTCTGCATTTAATTTCTGCTATTTGTTTCACACCAAAACCTTTAATTGTTTGGAATAGCTGAATAGGTCACTTGTTAGCTAGTAGTCACACAAGTTGTTCCTTGGATCGATCCTTGACTTACCAAGGTTTATAAATTATTTTTTACTACAATTTGACCCCTAAAACATCTAACTTGACAACTATAAAGGGTTAAAAATACGTCTGTCATCTAGTCCCATCCATCTGAAAAGCCTACAAGGTCTGAAAAGCTAGTCAATAATGAAACAGGTTCCCGGAGAATTGGCCTTAATGATTTTTTAAAATTAGACCAGTTTCCCCTAAATCGGTTTGGCACGTAGCCAACAAATGCATATCATTGGGGGCACATAGGACTAAAACAAGCCACGCATGAGCTTACTCATTAAACTGGTTTCACCCATACCGATTTGGTTGAAAATTAACCACACCGGTTTGGGGAAACCGAGTTTGACTGAAAATGGACTAAATCGGTTGCTCTAAAACCGGTCTCTTAATAGGGCAAAACTGATATTCGAGTTTCAAGGACGTTAAAAGTGAAAGTTGTGTAGGCAAAAAATAAAAAATAAACTCCACTATTGAACTAGTTAGGGGTCGGCAAAGGGCCGGGCCAAGCAAAGCTTTTGCTAAGCCCTAGCCCTTTGCACATTAGTGCTGGACCCTCAGAAAATTTATCAGCCCTTAAGTCGTTATCGACCCTTCATTTCATAGGGCTTCTGGAGCTATGGCCAGGTTGGGCTAATTTCGACCCAACATGGATGACTAATTAATAAACAATTTTTTTTACGAATATGTAAATTTCTTAACAACAAATCAACAATACTTGACATAACCATTTATCATTCTAAATCAATTGCACTATTCTTAGTCTCGTTGAACCGTTGAGATAGTCATGCTTGAATTAAAAGTTTTTGTGAATTTTTTAGTTTTATTTATATCTTTTTAAAGGCAAATGCTACTAGTTTGGGCGTATGGCATTTGGTGGATGTGAAAAATTATTTTCTTTTTATATCAATAATGTCCTTAAATCAATAAATATGCAATTTTAAATCGGGCTCGTATTTCGGGTCGGGCCTAATAATGGAAGCCTTAGCCCGACCCTAAGCCCTTCGGATCGGCCCAAAATAAGAACCGCGTAGGGCTAGGAGCGGGCGTAGGGCTAGGAGCTGGCTAGGGGTAGCGCCGAACTCAGACTATCCTAAGGCATTTTTGGTCTTGAGCCGAATGACGTGTAATATTTTGCAATCAAAGTCAAAAACAATTTATAGTGATGACCGGTAAGACCGGTGTCGAACCCAAGGGAGCAAACGTGATTATACGCTAGGGAATCAAGTTTTCAACTCGGCTATTCCTTCAATATTCAATGATGAGGTGATTATCAATCAAGAAACGAGTAATGAAATGATTTCAAAGGGTTTCAATTCAATTAAAAAGAGTTTCGAGGGGTTTTTCCCCTCCTTGGCAATTTACCAACGATCATGTATACAAGAATGTAATCATTTTACGGTTGATAGGTTTAAAACCTAGCTTAGACTAGAAATAGACAAAATATCATGTAAGTCTAATCCTAGTCAAGCTCTCCTAATTAGAATCTCACCTATTAAAGATACTGATTCACTCTATAGCACTATTATCCTTGGAACATCTCCCAAGGTAATAAATGCTATAGGCTTTAAGTTTTAGTCAACCTCACATTCATGCATTTACTCTCATAAACACTTGATGAGTTCATTTTTACTATATCCAAACTATCACTAAGCTCTTTCAATACTTAGATCATAGTTCTAATACAAACATGTCTCTTAGGCATTTTATCAAACACTTATCAACATGTCTAGAATGAAGATCATAGTAAATTGAAATCAACTCCATAAATTGGATGATGAATGTGTATACATGATCATTGAGTGCCAAGGAGGGTACAAACACCCTCAAAACACAAGGGAACTACTCACACATCATGTAAGACAACATGATGTGTGTAGGGTTTAAGCACAATAGAAGAGAAGAGGAGGAATAGAAATAGGATGGTTAATCCTAGTTATCTCCCTTGATCTTCAATCCTTCTTGGTTGGATGGTGGTGAATGCCCTTAATTTGATCTCTTTTTCTTGTCTTTTTCCCCAAAGATGCCAAGTGTCTAGGTCAAACTTGCCTCTTTCTATTTATAGCCTCGGTAGAAATTCGCACTGTAGCAGTCCCAGTCGGTCGACTGGGAAGTGCTGGCGGCTCAGTCGGTCGACTGAAGGTTGAAAAGGCAATCTCGAGTAGTGGTCTCCCAGTCGGTCGACTGAGATCCCAGTCGGTCGACTGGGCAAATGAAGAATGTGAGGCTCCTGAGTAGCTCGTCCAGTCGAGCGATTGGAGACTCAGTCGAGCGACTGGGCATCTGAAGCTCCAGGTCAGTCGACCGACTGGAGGGTCCAGTCGACCGACTGCGCAAGTGAAGAATGTGAGGCTCCTGAGGCCTTCCTCCAGTCGACCGACTGGTACAGGGGAGCTTCCCAGTCGACCGACTGGAGGTCTTTTTGCCCATATTTTGCTCTAGCCTTCGATTTTTCCCCGAGTTTTCGTATTTTGGCTTTGACTCTGAGATATCTTGTTTTGTACCTGAAACGTATGAAAAGAGATCAAATGACATCAAATTATCGCCGGAAACGAACTAAAGCTATAGTGAAAACGGGTATTAATAAGTCGAAAACTCGACTTATCAACACTCCACACTTAAGCTTTGTTCACCCCGAACAAAGTATGCAAATATGTCAAGGTCGTGCAAATGGCGAAATGCTAGTGGCGCTATGTTTTTCGTCTTTTTGCCTCACTAGCTTTCACAAGGTCTCGATCATTATTTCTAAACATGTTATTGAAAAGTAAATGACAACTATGTACAACCTAACTAGCTCATTTCGTAGGCGTTACGAATGCATTTAGCATATGCATTAAGCCTTTAAGCCCCTAGGCTACCCTAGTGGACGAGTTATAGTCTCGTGAAAGTTTTCAGAAAAGGGAATACTCACAAATCTCATATGCACCTATCCCATGAGAATGAATGCAAGAGTGCTCAACCAAGGTGAGGATTTCTCTTGCTATCAAAAAAAAAAGGTGAGGATTTCTCAAAACCAATCCCTCACCCCAAACTAGGACTACCATCACAATATCATCAAAAGAACTTTTGAACCATTTGAGTACCATGAGGTTGTGCATTCAAGATCATCAATACTAGAGCTATCGAATGTCTCATCCAAAGTTCCACTCATTTTCAAGGCAATACAATGAAGCAAAGTTGATAGTTTTGCACAAAAGAGTGTCAACCGCTCACCTATGCTAGCTAGGGCTAGTCCATGGGCTTGCGACAAGGAACTCATTCCCAAGTTTTAGGCGCTTAAGCCATAATCCATAAGGGAAGAGGAGTTCGACACTAGAGTTCTTTAATAAACAAGCATAGACCAAATGATAACTCCCGTGCAAGCACATGGGTCGTCCAAAAGTCATTCTAACAAGCACACAATGCAAATGATGAATCCCGCACAAATGAAGAATGGAGGAAATCATAGAGTCAAGTTTTAAGTGCTTCTTATTTTCTTTTTGAAATGGCCTTTGGCCTACAAATGCTTTCGAGGGGGAACTTTTCTTCCTAACCCCCGGCATTTGTATGTATAAGATCAAAACTTCTCTAGTACTCGAGAAAGTTTTTAGTTGGGGCTTTGCCCTCTTTGACCACAAAAACTTTTTGTTGGGGCCTATTTTTCGCCCTCTTTTGACTCCACACTTAAAACTTGACAATATGTTCAAAAAGTGTATGGAATGTGCGGGAAGCAATCATAAGCATGGCACTAAATTAGAAAACTCAAGTCACCAAGGAGCAAACAAAAGGTCTAAGTATTTTCGTGAAAATTTTAAAAGTGCTTGCTAAAACTTAATCCAAGGTATTTCAACGAAAATACTTAGAAAATTAGATAGACAAGGGATAGCAATGACATTGATTCACAAGAATGCACATTCAATGGACTAGGTCGGTTCTATGTTCAAGATCCAATAAATGTGACAAATAGGCTAGATGTGATTTATAGGGATTTAGAATTGATAGTCACAAGCCTATGTGGTTGAAAACACTCTCATGTAGGGATAATGTGCAAAAGATGCAAATGTCCATCTAAAAATGATATGCATGGCATGCAAACATGTGAACTATGGGCATCAAACCACTCCACACTTAATTCAAGCTTAGTCCCTAAGCGCAAAGAATGATAGAATATATGCAAAGGCGCATAGGAACTCCCCTCGTTTATAGAGCCGATGACATAACTCTTGGGAGTGAGAAATAACCTTTTGGTTGCAAATGTAGACAAAGAAGGTGAATTTGGACATGATAATGATAAGTAGATGTATATCTTGGAAAGTGAACAACATAAATGGTAAACAACGTCAATATCATTGAAAAGTGTAGCATACAACCAAAGGCGAGTCAAGAGTATATCACACAAAATGGCATACATCATCCAAAATTGCGCCAAAAGGCGACTTAACATCCAAGTACATGATCTAAGCAAGAAAGCATCAAATGATAGACAAGAGTAAGATCAAAATGCAATACAAGCTCAAGATGTAGCCTCATCTCCTCCTCGAGCGATCTCTCTAGCAGAATCTCCAACTCCCTCCTCTCTAGCAGAATCCTCTCGCTCTATCGTGGCGTCAGTGTATCGCGAGCCCTCCGCTCTAATAGAACTCTCTCGTACTATCGTGCCCCCAGGAAGTGGCGTGCCTGCCTCCCCTACTCTAGGAGCTGGTGTGGTAAGCAAAGGGGAGGCGCCACGAGGGGCATGAAACTCTGGAGCAACTGGAGGAGCTACTGGACCACCAGAGCCTCTGACCATGGATGATACTGTAGACCGGAGCCACTCCCACTCCTGGCGAGCTCTCGCATCAGACTCTCTAACAAAATCCTCCAGTTGAGTCAAGCCACTCCTCAGGTCGGCAATATCACAGGAGATCCTCTGTCTCCACTCAGCTGAGTCATCTGTGGCAGGAGGAGGACTCTCAACCGCAGGCTGCATGGGTGGCAAATCCTTATCCATGCGTGCCTCCTCAGGAATGGGAGCTGGGGGCTCGTCAGCTGGAGGAGGGGCAGGAATAGGAGAGGAAGGAGGGGATGGGGTGAGGTTGGCTAGGCAATAAAGGGGGTTGTTGTGCTTGAATAACGTCCTCCGATACGCCGCATAATCCCGAAGCTCCTTCTTGTGTCCGTCTCCCAAGTCTTCCCGTCCTTCTTGACGATGTGCATATGCTTCATGGTGGGCAAGTCAAGTGTGCTCTTGGATGCCTTGGGGCATCCCTCATGGCCAAAGGTGAAGTTACACCTTAAGGCTAACAATGTGATCAAGGAGCCGCCTCCCAAGGCACGATTCCTCGAAACCTCCTTAACAATGGCCTGAAAACGGGTGGCAAGGATAGCAAGCCAATCAATGACCTCTCCGTGATCAATAGCTAACATGAGGTCCATATCCGGGAGGGTAAATGACCTAGCCTTCGCCGTCCGGGTGTTTATCCCAATGGCTATGAGGTGGTGGATAATCTTCCACACCGGGTCGGTGATCGCCGAAGAGTTGTAGGATGATACGAACCACTCATTCCGCCCCGAAATCCTCTTCCAAAATCTGCACTGCTCATGCTCAGTGAATTTCCGGGCTATAGCATCATGAGGAGGGAATCTCAGCCATTCCCGGATAATACTCTCCTTAATCTTAAACTCCCTTCCTCCCAAGACAAATTTCCAAGAGGATTCCCTATCGTCTCCCTCCTCCTCATCCCACTCAAAAGAGCAAATAAACTCTTCAACTACCCTTTGGTAGGATCCCGGATCATCGTTAAACACAAAATTCAGTCCACTATGCGTAAGTCGGGAGTGTACCTCATCCGTGACCGCACTATCGATGCCTCGAAGGAGTCCCATGTCGGGGTAGAGTGTGGGAATGGCCGTCTTCCCCTTCTTCTTGAGGATGGCATGATGGGTCCGGTGCGTCTCGTCTCTAAACTCTAGAGGCACCGAGAAGGGGTATGGAGTCGGAAACGGCAAGGGTCCCTCCAATGGTCCTTCATGTGGCACTATCAGGACGAGGGCTTTGGAGAGAGACGCTTCGGCTACGGGCGAGGGCTCTCTAGGCAGTGGAGGAGATGGCGCTCTGGGGATAGGAGGAGCCGGAGCTTTCTTCTTCTTTGGCTTCTTCGGTGCAGAGGAAGCACCCTTTGAGGGCTTGCTCTTCTTAGGAGGAGGTGCGGGAGCAACCGGAGGAGCGTCTATCTCCTCATCAGAGGCTGAGCTATCGTCCCTCAATGAAGCTCTCAATGGCCGTCGTTTGCGAGTAAGGAGAGGCATCTCATCCTCATCCTCATCAACAATGCGAGCATCTCTCGAGGGTTCTTGGGCAATCTCCTTGCCTTTCAATTTGGGCTTGGATCATGAACTGGCACGAGGCATGATTAAATGAGGAGTGGAAAACTGAAACTGAGCTGAACTTTCTTACAGTCGATCGACTGAACCCAAGCAGAAATCTCAGTCGGTCGACTGGAGTGGCGAATCTTGGTCGAAACTTGAGATTTCTCAGGAGGCTTCGGCGAGCAGAATTGATGCTTGCGTTATGCAATCGGATGGATTTTGAGCAGGATGGGCGGTCGGACGAGTGCTGGCGATGCCGGACGGAGGAGATCGGCCGTGGTGAGGGTTTTCGATCAAAAATCGGAGATGCGGATGAGGGTGGCTGGCTGGGTTCGATCGGGCGGACTGACGAAGGTGAGGCGATGGCAAGGCGATCTGGTGGCGAGGCGAGGGTGATGGTCGGAGTTTGGGCGAGGGTGTGCGGGAGTCGTCGAGTCGGTCGATTGAAGTGAGGGAGTCGGGTGTGAGAAAGAAAAGGGAAGAAATGGGTTTTTGGATAAGTATTGCCCAGTCGGTCTACTGCGCAAACGAAGAAATTGCTGCATTTGAGAGCATGCACGAGTCGGTCGACTGAGATCCCAGTCGGTCGACTGCGCAAGCGAAGAAATTGCTGCATCTGAGAGCATGCGCGAGTCGGTCGACTGAGATCCCAGTCGGTCGACTGCGACTGGTCAGATTTCCATTCCTTCTAAAGCACTTGCACAGTCGGTCGACTGGAGTTCTGGGCACCTGCCAGTTGACCGACTGGATCATGAATATCAGTTTCAACGATTTTTGCACCTTGTTTGAAACCCCAACTCCACACTTAGAATTTTTACTCCGCAACACAAACGAACACCACTCAATATTCTCATAAATTCAATGCACACTCAAGGCATGCCCTCTCAAGAAATCACTAGCATATGTACGATTTTCAACAAAACGCAAGCTAGGATCATTCACTCCACACTTAGAACAACACCATCACTTATATATTTCATGCAAGCACGTTTCCACACCAAACACACCTAGTTATGCATTTTGGATCATCCTAGCCCCATGTTCTCATTCAAAGTTCAATGTAAGCATGCGATACATATATGACATTAATTGTGCAAAGATGGACAACTCACAAACCGGGTGACCTCCCGTTAGGGCCTAGTTTAACGTCTTGGCAAAGACCGAGCCGAATCTTTTCTCAAGAAACACACTTGAGGAGTCCTTTGCTAGGATCCCTCCTCAAGCGGATTGTAGCTTTTTCATGGGTCGGTCAAGGTATAAGTTGCATTGTGCTCATCCCGAGCTTGTTCACAATAGTGCTTGAGTCTTTGTCCATTGGCTTTAAAGATAGCTCCTTCATCATTGATCAACTCTACATGGCCATCTTCATGAGGCTTTTGAACAATGAAAGGACCGCTCCATTGGCTCCTTAGTTTTCCCGGGAAGAGTTTAAGCCTAGAATTGAAGAGTAGGACCTTGTCTCCCTTTTTGAACTCGCGACGCAAGATTCTCTTGTCATGCCATTTCTTCGTCTTCTCCTTCTAAATTCTAGCACTCTCATAAGCTTCATTCCTTATCTCTTCTAGCTCATGGAGTTGAAGGACTCTATTTTCTGCCGCCGTTTGTAAGTCCATGTTCAAGAATTTAATTGCCCACATTGCCTTATATTCCAATTCAACCGGCAAATGGCATGGCTTCCCATATATGAGGCGATATGGAGACATCCCAATGGGGGTCTTGAAGGCGGTACGATAGGCCCACAATGCATCATCTAGCTTCGATGACCAATCTTTCCTTGAGCTTCCCACCGTTTTTTCTAAGATTGCCTTGATTTCCCGGTTCGATATCTCCACTTGCCCACTAGTTTGTGGGTGATACGGTGTTGCTACCTTGTGGCTCACCCCATACTTGCGGAGCAAGGTTTCAAAATGCTTTTCCTTAAAGTGTGAACCGCCATCACTAATGACGGTCCTTGGAACTCCAAACCTTGGGAAAATGATCTTCTTGAATAGCTTGGTGACAACCTTAGCATCGCACGTAGGGGAGGCGACGACCTCTACCCATTTGGAGACATAATCAACCGCGACCAATATGTATTGATTTCCATATGAAGACGGGAAAGGCCCATGTAGTCGATACCCCAAACATCAAATATTTCAACCGGAAGAATGCTTTGTTGGGGCATTTCATGCCTCTTAGAAATGTTTCCCGGTCTTTGGCATTGATCGCAAGCTTTTACAAATTCATAAGCATCACTAAAGAGGGTAGGCCAATAGAATCCACTTTGTAGGACTTTCGACGCCGTTTTTGCTCCACTACCATGTCCTCCATATTGAGATGAATGACAACGGTATAGTATATTTCTCATCTCTTCTTCGGCGACGCAAGTCCTATATAGCCCGTCCGCGCAAAGTCGATACAAGAAGGGCTCATCCCAATAATACCTCTTCGTCTCGGATAAGAATTTCCTCTTTTGATGGTGGTTCATGTCGTGAGGAATGATCCCACATACCACGAAATTTACCATATCCGCATACCATGGGAGGGCTTCCGCTTCAACTCTCATAAGTTGTTCTCCAATGAAGGCATCGTTTACAAGGCTAGTGTCTTCATTGAGTTCCTCATTTCCTTCAAGCCTAGATAAATGATCGGCAACGAGATTTTCCACTCCCTTCTTATCCTTGATCTCAATATCAAATTCTTGAAGTAAGAGGATCCATCTTATTAGTCTCGGCTTGGAGTCCTTCTTTGACAAAAGATATTTGATTGCCGCGTGATCGGTGAAGACAATGGTCTTTGACCCCACAAGGTATGGGCGAAACTTGTCGAAGGCATACACAATGGCAAGGAGTTCTTTTTCGGTGGTGGAATAATTCAATTGAGCTCCATTTAAGACCTTGCTTGTGTAGTGAATGGCGTGAAGTTTCTTGTCCACCCTTTGACCAAGAACCGCTCCAATAGCATAATCGCTTGCATCACACATGAGCTCAAAGGGCAAATCACAATTCGGAGGTTGAATAATGGGAGCCGAGACCAATGCCTTCTTCAACTTCTCAAAGGCCACCAAGCATTCTTCATCAAACCGGAATTTGGTATCGTTGCATAATAAATTTGTCAAAGGCCTTGCAATCTTTGAGAAGTCCTTAATAAATCTTCTATAAAAGCCGGCATGGCCAAGAAAGCTTCTTATTCCTCTAACATCCTTTGGAGGTGGCAATTTTTCGGTAACTTCCACTTTAGCCTTATCCACCTCAATTCCTCTTTTTGAGACCAAATGCACAAGCACTATGCCTTCCTGCACCATAAAATGACATTTTTCCCACCAATTTAGTACAAGATTCGTCTCAATACACCTTTTCAAAACTTTTGCCAAATTGGCCAAACAATCATCAAAGGAGGAACCATAAACAGAAAAATCATCCATGAACACCTCCATAATTTCCTCAATAAATTCTGAAAATATAGCCATCATGCATCTTTGAAATGTGCCCGGCGCATTACAAAGTCCAAAGGGCATTCCTACGCAAGTAATGGTGGTTTTTTCTTGATCTTGTGGATGAATAGGGATTTGGAAGAATCCACTATATCCATCAAGATAACAAAAGTAGTCATGCTTGGCTAATCTCTCTAACATTTGATCAATATGAATGGAAGTGGGAAATGATCTTTCTTAGTGGCTTTGTTGAGTTTTCGGAAATCAATGCACATTCGCCATCCCGTGACGGTTCTAGTTGGTATTAACTCATTTTTATCATTTTTAACCACCGTCATGCCCCCCTTCTTGGGTACCACATGAATGGGACTCACCCAATTAGAGTCCGTAATAGGGAAAATGATTCCCGCATCAAGCATTTTCAAGATTTCCTTTTTGACTACTTCACCAACAATGGGATTAAGTCTCCTAGCATGCTCTCTAGATGGTAAACTATCATCTTCCAAATTAATCCTATGCATGCACAAATTGGGACTTATCCCTTTCAAATCATCAATAGAATAGCCAATGGCACCTTTGTGCTCTCTAATCACATCAAGCAATCTCAAAGTCTCATCATCATTCAAGGAGGCATTTACAATGATAGGCAAAGTAGAATTGGGGCCTAAGAACTCATGCCTTAGGCTTGTTGGTAGAGTTTTTAACTCTACCGGACAAGACTCCTTACCTTTGTCGCTTTGAGTACCCTCTTCATCTTTGTCATTCAAGATAGCCCAACAATCAACACGCGTAGGAAGCTCATAATCAAGGTCGTCAATTTCATCCATAAGCAAATTAGGCACATCATACATGTCATAAGTATCAACGAGGTCTAGATAATTACAACTCATGGTAGAACTAGGACCTTTTTGTGCCTTTTCTAGATTAAATTCAACTTCCTCATCACCTACTCTCATGGTAATTGACCCCTTAGTAGTATCAAATATAGCCCCCGCGGTGTAGAGGAAAGGCCTTCCCAAAAGAATGGGAATTTCATTGTCCTCTTCCATCTCTAACACCACAAAATCCCCCGGAATATAGAAATTCCCTACTCAAACCGGGACATCCTTAAGAACTCCTTTAGGGAATCTTGAGGAGCGGTCCGCGAGTCTTAAAATCATGTTAGTTGGTTTAGGCTCACCCATGTTCAATTTCTTACACAAGGAATAAGGCATCAAAGATATGCTAGCACCCAAATCACACATAGCACGTTCAATCTTAACATCATTTATATAGCATGAGATGGAGAAGCTATCGGGATCGTCAAGCTTGGGTGGCATGCGCGGTTGGAGTATGGCACTACATTCTCCATTGAGGGATACCGTGTCAACGTCTTTGATCGTCCTCCTGCAAGTAATAACATCTTTTAGAAATCTTGCATATGATGGAGCTTGAGTGATTACCTCGGTGAAGGGCATAGTGACGTATAGCTTCCTCATCATTTCGGCGAACTTTGAGAATTGCTTGTCATTGCTCTTCTTCTTTAGCCTTTGTGGGAAAGGGATAGGAGGAGTGTATGGCCTTAGTTCATCTTTCTCCTTTTCCACTACTTTTTTCTTTTGGGCTTGAGGGTTAGGGACCTCCTCATCTAACTCTTCAATTTCGGCACTAGCTTGGCCTCCAAGATCAAAAGTAACTTTCTTCCTCTTTGGTTGTTCACCCTTTAGCTCCTTACCACTCCTCAATGTAACCGCATTACAATGCTCTCTTTGCCCTTGCTCGGGTCTAGCCGGTAATTTTCCTTGAGCCCTTGTAGATGATTCGGCTTGCTGAGCTATTTGGTTCTCGAGCATCTTGTTGTGAGTTTCTATCCTTTCTATTTGTGCTTGCATCTTATCTTGGTTAGAAAGGAGTTTAGCAAACATTGCTTCAACACCGGAGAGCTCATTTGAAGTTTGTGGAGGAGGGTCAACTTGTTGGTAAGGCCTTTGAGCTTGAGCTTGATATTGTTGCCCTTGGTTTTGGGTCCTTTGAAGCAAAGTCGGTCCTTGACTTTGATATTGATTTCTAGGTTGGAATTGGTTCTTTGGTGGCAAAGCTTGATTAGCTTGGGTAGGCTTAGGACCAAATCCGGGAGGTGTAGCTCCAAAGTCGGGACGAGTGGGATTTGTGGTCTTGTAGGAGAAATTAGGATGATTCCTTGATGGACCATATTTATATGATTCATTAAGACAGTTAAACCCACCAAATTAGACACTTTGTCTTAACAACGTTTACTTGTTAGTTCCATTTTTGCTCTACAGGCTATTTTGAGGTTTAGAGAAGAAACATGCCTAAAAGGGGAGAATTGCGCCCAAAATAATCGCATTGGAGATTCACCCGACCGGCTGGGAAAATGCCTCAGATCCACCCGACCGGCTGAAGCAGAACCAGGCCGCGCCCCAGCGTTCCAGCGCACCTACCGAGCTGTCCAAGTCCAAATTCAAGTTGCCCAAACAAATCATCTGATCTGACGAATCCGCCTCGAGCAAAATGATCAAAATGGCAAATGAGGTGGACAATGTCGGAAAACCAAGGAGAACGCCCGAGCAGATTGGCTGTTGGCCTAATTCCAAAGCAAAGGCCCCGCGCGCATAGGCACCGAAACCAAGTCGCTCGACCAAACCATGGAATCTCGCAAATCTGGCTCGACCAAAGTGTTTTAAATGCCTAATAACTCGGACAATCTCACTTCCTAGACAAAACGCCCGAGTGGAGCCAGCTCAAGCCCGATCAAGGCCAAACTAGGGCAATTCCGGCCGTTTTGGGATTCCGACCAGGTTCCGGACAGATTCCGGAAAAACGACTTCGACCATTAGTCTTAGAATTGCCTCAGCATTCCAAATCCAAAAGCAAAAGGCCAAAAACCAACCAAGCTCCGGCTAGCAATTAATGGATGTTGACTTTCTTCTACTCTATCCCTTGTAGGAGGAGCCCATACCGGCTGCTTTGGGAGGACAGCTGGCCGGCTGCTTTTGGAGCTACCTAACCGGCGGCTTTTGGGAGGACACCTCAACCAAGGGGGAAGTGCCACCTATGTCCGGCGGCTTGACTTGGAGTGCCCATGCCTTGTTGATTTGCCTCTCTCCTTTGCCTATAAATAGAGAGCTCCCTCTCCTTTGTTCAATGTCCCAAATTGTAGTCTCAAGTCTCATAATCCTTGTAGAGAATCTCTCTAGATTTTAGGCACAATCCTTGTAAACACTCAACTTTGATATTGAAAGCTCCAAGCTTGTTCTTGAGTACTCTTGTTGGTTCTTGAAGTGCTCAAGCTTTTCACTGTCTTTTACTTTCAAAAACTTTACTTTTTGTCTTTCGAAAACCTTTACTTTTCAAGCACTTAGCTATGATGTCCTCTTCCATGGATATTCGTAGCTAAACCCTTCATTCGGTTGAAGGGGTGTGTTTGTATCAAAACATGTTTTAGACCCTTTTCTTAGTGCTTCTATTGTGTTCAGACTTGTTCTATGTGCCACATATTAGGTTAGAACATTCATGGATGAGTGGAGGCTCGAAAGAGCAAAGCTTTTCCATGAGGTTCGTGAACATACTCGGGTAAGGGGAGGCTCGAAAGAGCAAAGCTTATTCGAGGAGTTCAACCTTCCTTAAACACCACTTGGTTGATCGGAAATGATTGATCAGGTGGATGCACATAAGCTAAGATACTTCGAAAGGAGGAATTAGCATAAATAGAACAAGTGTTCTATGTCTTGAAAAGGACTAGACGATGTGGCAAGTCGAGTGCTAGAAATAGCCTTGATACATCTTTGAACACATAGTATGATCATTAGCGGTCAATGATGAACAGATTTATGATACAAGGCCCCTAAAACCGAATCCTTTCCTTTGATAAAACACGAACTCTTCATTCTACTTTCAGTCTCAATATCAACTGTTTACTTTCAGTACTTTACTTTACGCACTTTACTTTTCAGTCATTTACTTTCAGTACTTTAATTTCCGCACATTTACTTTCAGTAATTTACTTTCTGTCGCTTATTACAGACCCTTTCAATATCAGTCCATACCAATAGTATGTTGATTAGTCGATATAGAACTCGACTGTTCCAGCACTTTACTTTTCAGTATTTACTTTCAGTCCTGTATTTACTTTCTTTACTTTCAGTCATTTACTTTTCAGTACTAAAATCACAACCAACCCCCAACTGTCTTATTTAATTTTCCATCCTCGAAAGAACAACTATCCACTAATTCCCTTGGGTTCGACCCCTACTTACCGCTTTACTACCCAATAGTGAAGTCACGAGTAGCGGACTTATAAATTAATTTTGTACACATTGCCTCGCGACAAGGCAGTGCTGTCATTCCTCCATCCCGAGGAGAACTTTGGTGTAGTGTAATTAGCTTGAGAATTTTGCCCTCGAGTGGCACTAGCTCCATACTCTCTACTTTGGTTTCCTCCCACAAAATTTGCTTCTTCATAGCCATATCTATGTCCATCCCTTTGAACCAAGGGACAAGAATCGGTCTCATGCTCATAAACCTCGCAAATATCACACCCTTGACTCGTTGAGTGATCTCTCTCCGGGTGTTTCAACTTGAATACTTCATCCGAGAGGTTCTCAAATCTTTCCTTAAGGTCTCGTAGTCACTTGTGCTCACCGCTTTTACTTCATGCCTTTCATTTTTCCTTCTTGGGTTCCCTCTTTCACTTCCCCACATGAAGTAGTTCTTTGTAATCTTTTCTATCACCGCATATCCTTCATGAGGTTCAAGCTCCATGATAGCTCCTCCCGCGGTGGTATCAAGTGCAAGCCGCGAGGGACCATCAACACCGTGGTAGAAAGTGTGGAACACAAGGAGGTCATCTAGGTTGTGGTGCGGGCAAAGTCTTTGATACTCCTTGTATCTCTCCCAAGCCTCATATAGTGTTTCCCCATCCATTTGTGCAAAACTTGTGATTTTACCTCTATAATAAGCCGTCTTGGAAGGAGGGAAATACTTGTTGAGAAACGCCACGGCTAGCTCCTCCCAAGTGGTGAAACTATCGGGAGTTTGGCTCCTTAACCAATCTCTTGCTCTTCCCGTGAGGGAGAAGGGGAATAACCTCAAAAGTTTAGCATCTTCGGAGAATCCATTGATCTTGAAAGTTGCACACACTTCAAGGAATGTGGTCAAATGGGAATTTGGATCCTCGTGGTCTCTTCCCGAAAATTGATTTGATTGGACCATTTGGATCGTTGAAGTCTTTAAGTCAAAGTCCCGGTTATCGACCGTCGGTACAAGGATTGGGGAGCGGTATCCATAGGCATTGGGAGCGGCGTAGTCCTTTAGAACCCTTCTAGCTTGAGGGCCTTGTGGTAGTCGAGCGGGAGGTGGAGGGGGAGGAGGAAGTCTATCTACCATGTCTCGATGAATGGTTTCTTGAGCGTTTGAGGTGGTTCCCTTGTCTTTGGTTGTCTTACTCCTTGTAAGGTGAAGGTTAACAATATTCCTTATTGGTTTATTCAAGTCTCTATCCACAATTTGTGTAAGCTTCTTTGTCTTTGGTGGCATAAACGAGATTCACCTACAAGGGGAGAACAATTAAGACAAGTAAGAATAGTGGAATAGGCTCAAGAATCACAAGTAGCAAAGCAAATAAAGAAAAACATGGAATAGTCGGAGTTCTAAATGATTCTTCCTAGGGACAATCTAGCCATTGCTCCCCGGCAACGGCGCCATTTTGACGTGTAATATTTTGCAATCAAAGTCAAAAACAATTTATAGTGATGACCGGTAAGACCGGTGTCGAACCCAAGGGAGCAAACGTGATTACACGCTAGGGAATCAAGTTTTCAACTCGGCTATTCCTTCAATATTCAATGATGAGGTGATTATCTATCAAGAAACGAGTAATGAAATGATTTCCAAGGGTTTCAATTCAATTAAAAAGAGTTTCGAGGGGTTCTTCCCCTCCTTGGCAATTTACCAACGATCATGTATACAAGAATGTAATCATTTTAGGGGTTGATAGGTTTAAAACCTAGCTTAGGCTAGAAATAGACAAACTATCATGTAAGTCTAATCCTAGTCAAGCTCTCCTAATTAGAATCTCACATATTAAAGATATTGATTCACTCTATAGCACTATTATCCTTGGAACATCTCCCAAGGTAATAAATGCTATAGGCTTTAAGTTTTAGTCAACCTCACATCCATGCATTTACTCTCATAAACACTTGATGAGTTCATTTTTACTATATCCAAACCATCAGTAAGCTCTTTCAATACTTAGATCTTAGTTCTAATACAAACATGTCTCTTAGGCATTTTATCAAACACTTATCAACATGTCTAGAATGAAGATCATAGTAAAATGAAATCAACTCCATAAATTGCATGATGAATGTGTATACATGATCATTGAGTACCAAGGAGGGTACAAACACCCTAAAAACACAAGGGAACTACTCACACATAATGTAAGACAACAGGATGTGTGTAGGGTTTAAGCACAATCAAAGAGAAGAGAAGAGGAATAGAAATAGGATGGTTAATCCTAGTTATCTCCCTTGATCTTCAATCCTCCTTGGTTGGATGGTGGTGAATGCCCTTGATTTGATCTCTTTTTCTTGTCTTTTTCCCCAAAGATGCCAAGTGTCTAGGTCAAACTTGCCTCTTTCTATTTATAGCCTCGGCAGAAATTCGCACTGTAGCAGTCCCAGTCGGTCGACTGGGAAGTGCTGGCGGCTCAGTCGGTCGACTGAAGGTTGAAAAGGCAATCTCGAGTAGTGGTCTCCCAGACGGTCGACTACGCAAATGAAGAATGTGAGGCTCCTGAGTAGCTCGTCCAGTCGAGCGATTGGAGACTCAGTCGAGCGACTGGGCATCTGAAGCTCCAGGTCAGTCGACCGACTGGAGGGTCCAGTCGACCGACTGTGCAAGTGAAGAATGTGAGGCTCCTGAGGCCTTCCTCCAGTCGACCGACTGGAGGTCTTTTTGCCCATATTTTGCTCTAGCCTTCGATTTTTCCCCGAGTTTTCGTATTTTGGCTTTGACACTGAGATATCTTGTTTTGTACCTGAAACGTACGAAAAGAGATCAAATGACATCAAATTATCGCCGGAAACGAACTAAAGCTATAGTGAAAACGGGTATTAATAAGTCGAAAACTCGACTTATCACCGAACTCAAACCGCTCTAGGGCTCATTTTGACCTTGGGCCAAATGCTAAAGCCTAGAACTAGTGATACAAATTTACTTTTTGGAAGGCCACGATATGACATCTCCTCTGAATAGAAATTCCTATCCAAAGGGGAAAATTTTCCAAAAAGCCTTAGTGTTATATGGAGATTGGGATGAATCGTTCGAAAAACTACCGGCTTACATGGACGTGCTTAAAGAGGCCAATCCCGGTAGTATTGTTTATTGAGACAAATCGACGCTTGATAGTGGCAATGCAAGCGTGAATAGAGTATTTTGGGCATTTAGGCCGGCTATGAATGGCTTCACTCATTGTCGTCCCGTGACGCAGCTCATTTGATCGGGAAGTGGAAAGGGGTTTTAATGATTGCGGTCGCTCTCGACGCGGAAAATGAAATTCTTCCTCTTGCATATGCACTGGTAGAGAGTGAAAATATCGATAGCTGTTCATGACGTGCATTCGAAATGGCGTCACACAACAAAAGGATTATGCATTATTTCCGAGTGATGGAAGAAGAAGATTAAAAGTCACTGAAGGCATATCACCGTATTTGCATATGGCATTTTGCATCCAATTTCAATCAAAGGTGAAGTGTATGGCCCACAAAGACTTACTTACTAGCATTGGCTATGAGAATCAATAATTAAAGTTCTGTAATCGTTTTAAAGAACTGAAAGAGTTGTAGAAGGATAAGCCAGATGCTCTGAAGTGGTTGGACAAAGTTATTGCGGAAAAATGGGCTTTATCTTATGATATTGGGGGTCGAAGATGGGGGTCCATGACGACTAATGTGTTCGAATCTTTCAATCACGGGCTTATGACTTGTCGTGATTTGCATATCACCGCTATTGTCCACTTCACATTCAATCAAGCCAATGCTTGGTTTATCGAACGACATGATGCACTGTTGGACCACAACAAGTATTTTGTTCCGAAGATCGAGAGCAAAATCAATGCAAACTTGGTGAAATCCACACAATGCAAGGTACAAATGTTTGACATGAGTAAATGTATAGAATCTGTTCTTACCAAATCAAAGGAACGTGCACATAAGGTTTCTATGGAAGATAAAACTTGTGATTGCAAAAAATGGTAATTATTTCACTATCCATGTTCTCACGCTTTAGCGGTGTATGAAGAAGAGGGAATCCCCATATGTGATTGCGTGGCTCATGAATATAGCACGCAAGCGTGTAACGACACTTGGGAATCAACATTCAATCCACAACCGGATATCACATAGTGGAAGGAATATGTTGGTCCCAAGCATATTCCCAATAAGCAGTTCAAACAAACCAAGAGAGGAAGGCATCCAATAAAGGGGAGACGTAACGAAATGAATGCAAGGTGTGATCCAAGACTCTCAAATGTTGAAACTTCTAGTGAACAAGCATCTACTAAGCCGAAGAGGGTGTACAAGTGTTCAATGTGTGGGGTTGTATGTCACACAAAAAAATCTTGTACTTCGCCTCGTATAGTGAATTAGGAAAGTACCTTTTTGTGGTGTTGAAGTTTATCTTTTTGGAACGCTTCTTGTAAAAGACTAATGTGTTTCATGAATACATTTAGTATCCTTATTTTGGAAAATTAAATCCTTATTTTTTGTGGTGTTAAAGTATATTTGTTGTTTAAGTGTCCCTATTTTTCATCCTTGTTGTCCTTATTTATATTTTGTATATTTTGTATATTTTGTTACAGATATGCCACGACGCAGTCGTTCTGAGGCGATTCCTAATGTGCCATCTCCATCAGCGAGCTTAGACATAGAAGGTACATTGTTACCGGATGTGTCACACCTTGTTCATCCGGGTCCCATTTTCAGCACGCTTTTGTATAAGCAGCCCACTCATCGATCTACGATGATTTGGGAAACATCGGTTAGGTATAAATTCAATAATTACATTACAAGTTTTAATGTATTATGTATTAATTATTCTAACTATCTATTCTATTGTGCAGGACACGGATTTATTAAAAGTTCGTCACTGTGGCATTAGCTGGGATGCAGATGAGCGCGTATTACCTTACATCATTAGGGCGGCCTTTGGACCATGGTATTACATGCAGAACTATGAGGTTGACTGTGACAACTTTAGTGAAGAGATGACGTTCTGAGACGCATACATTTCATTTGCGTCACGGGGAGATGATCATCACCTTAGAGGATGTCGGGATCCTGACTGGACTTCCTATAGAGGGTCAAGCTATGACTACGCACCAGGAGGTAGAAGATTATGGTCAGTTGTGTGTACAAATTGTTAGGAGTGGTCCTGCACGGGAAGAGACCTACCACCGTTAGACGCACTTGGCTCAGAGATCATATGCAGATCGTTCCCGCAAAGGCCATAGAGAGTTACAGAGATATGCGAGGACGTATATTCTTGGCATGTTGGGGTCATCTCTCTTACCAGATTCTTCAGGCAGTGAGATATCACTCCACTACCTACCATTATTGCAGACCTCGACTCTCTTTCATGCTACAGTTGGGGTGCTGCGGTGTTGGCGTACCTTTATTAATTTTTATGCAATGCGTGTGACTCAAAGACCACGCAGCTCAGTGGATGTGCTATTCTCCTTCAGCCATGGGCTTGGGAGCACGTGATTACTGGTAGACCGAGGAAGCTTGTTGTGCCATCTCCACCTCCTGGATCAGATGTTGATCATATGCGCCTTCCATCTTTAGGATACAAGTAAGTGAGATGTGTCATTTATTTCATTTTTTATCATTCGCCCTTTAAATATTAGTCTAACTATTAAATTCAATAATTGCAGATGGAATGTCCCAAAGTTATTTATGTAGATGACAGGCGTCGTTTGACCTGCAAATTTGAATTTATAGTTTCCTTGCGAGAACCCTAGTAAAGTGGCAAGCAAGGGTCGAACCCTAGAGAGCTGGTGTTGGTCAAGTCGTTCTGTGAACAAAATTGATTGGGGTTTGTAAGCAGTTGTCGTGAAAAGTGCACGAGAAAATAAAAGCAATAATACTGAGAGAATTCTATGAGAGAAAAGTATCCGGCTTAAGGGGTTTATATTGTGACTTGTTTATCCTCGGCTATGAATGATCTAACTAATGTTTTTAAGCGTGATTACTTCCGTTTCAGGTTATAACCTAAAGTAAGGCCGTTTCAAGCACTTACACCACAACCTAATTCCGTTTCAGGGCATAGGCTTCTAGTTCTAGCAAACTTGATACATTCGTTTCAGGCAATATCAAGTTAATGTGCAACTACTTGTTTCAACGTTTCAGTATTGACGAGCAGCAAATATGAGGATTAAATCATTCAACTAAGTTTCACCATTGCAAGTATCTACTTAGCTTCTCAATATAATCCAAGAAAATAAGCACAAGAACTAGTAGAACATAAATAGCATTAAGCACAAGCCTCAAAACGTTCGTCACAATATATTAACCCTAAGCCGAATACAATGGGATTTAGCTACTCATAGTCATGGGAATCATAAACAAATATTTTTTGCGATGAAAGTAGTAGAAATTCTCTTCTCTCTTGTAGAAAGCTTGATCTTCTCTCGAGCCGTCTCCTCAATTCTGGGATTCTGGAGGATTGATTTTAGATCAGAAACCCTAATTTTTAAGAAAGTTTAGTTTCCAATTTCATTCGGGCCAGGCTTCTAAATCTCGACTTGCTGACGTCAGCCGCGGACGCTGCACATTTTAGCTCCGCGGGTCACGAGAAGGTTACCATCCGCGGACGACCCTCTTAAACTTGCCTGCGTCCGCGATCCTCTCTGAGTAGCTTGCCTTGGACAGCTCGTCATTCTTGGCTCGGGCTCTCGAGTCGATCTCCACGAACTCCATGTGATGTATTTGGCACCGAAATGCCGTCTTTAAGCGGGTATTCCTTCCAAGGCTCCCGAAACACCTGAAATGCAAAACAACACTAAAAAGTAACTGTTCGCATAAATAAGTGTCGAAATAAATGGGAGTAATTGACTCGACGAGTCGTATAAATACGACTCATCAAACCACCCCACACTTAGACTTGTTCATCCCGAACAAGAACCAAGTCATAGAAGGAACAAAAGAGACATCACACTCGTTCTTCGATAGCTTGAATACATGCATACGAATATGAGTCGCTAGTCTAGACATGCTTTCTACGCATAACTCAATCGGTACTCTAATCATCATGTTCAACATAGAATTAACCTCGATACATGTTACCTTTTGAGCCGAAATTTAAATCAATTCGGATGAATGGGAGATAGTCCTCTTTAGACCCATGATCCGCATTCGCTGTCCCGAACTCTAGCTATATGGTTATACTTCATCGCTTTTTCTTGCACGTGATTTGTTCGAGCTTCAAGGTGTTGAGTTATTTGCTTGGACAGCTTTTGTAGTGAGTTGTCTTTTGATGGACCAATGGTGTACTTCACTTTGTTGCGTGTAGAAATTTCACAATTTGGCTGATTTTTTTCTTGAGCCTTGCTCCTTTATTGTGAATTGCTCGTCCGTGATTTGAAGGTCCAATCATCGCCCGAAAGCATATGGAAAACCTTCCTGCTCTCTCTCATCCTCGTCCTTTTGACGCGAGTCAAGTCGAGGGTCGCTCGTCTATTTTCCCGGCTACTCGGACTAGAGATTGGACGGTGTGTTGTTTTCCCGTCCCACCTGACCGCATAAGCGCTGCAGTGGCGGAGCAGACTCTCAACCATGTAGCCTCGAAGTGCTAGCCTCCACGAAATCCAGATAACCATATAAATAGAAATCCGATCCTTTGAATGCTTCGTCAAGTCTCTCTAGGACATTTCTATCAACTCCACATCCCTGTTTATCTCAACTCAAAAGGACACGTAGTAGGTTAAATTCACCAGTAAAAACATAATTCAAATTTCACGAGAGAAATGCATCTAATCAGCTCATCTATTTCACATCAACATTCAATACTGCATATTCAAGAACAGAAGAGGGAAATTTTTTTTTTATTATAAAGGGAAACGTGCTGACACAGTGCATATGCAAGGAAAATAAACATGCTGACACAACTGATTCTCCCACCCCACACTTTTGAACCAAGCCGTGTCCTCACGGCACGACTTTAATTCAAAGACAGACAAACAAATGCAGACACAACGAGCGGGAAAGAAATAAAAAGAAATAGAGAACAGCAGGACTCCCCTAGTCTGAATCTGAATGTGGCTCCTGCGGTGGAATGATGTACTCTGGGGGAATAGGCTGATCTGGTGTCCATCCTGGGGGAGCCGGGACTGGCTGAGCTCCTGGCAGCATATGGTACAGCACTCGATATGTGTTGAATGCTACGTTCAACTGCTCCTGAGAAAACTGTGCTGGCTGAGGTGGAGGCTGAGGCTGTGGCTGAACCGCTGGTCGGCGGCGACGAGGTGCAGAAGGTCCTGCCTCGGCGTCATTGCCGCGACGCCTAGCTGTAGGTAACGGCTGACGATACTCAGCGACTGCATGATATGTCCAGGCGAACTGATCTCTGATGGTCGGCCTCTTCTTGATCGCCTTCATAGAATTGAAGGCCTTCATGTCCAGGAACTCAGGGGGAATGATCTGATGGTCCAGAGCGGGCTGCCCGTGCAGACGGCGCAGCAAATATGTGATCATTCCTCCACAAACGACCGGTCCTGCAGCAGGTCGGCCCTTCCAGAAAAGGCACAGTAAGTGACAGTAGTTAACACGCCTCCCCTGATCCATAGCATTGAGGCAGATCATGTCGCTGTAAGTAAACTTGTCGATCCCATTCACTCGAGCAAATATAGTGTTCCCTAACAGCTTCTGGATGTAGAACAATACTGGGTCACGAATAAAATTCACCCTCGTCTTGCTCGGTGTAAATGTGCCTGCACTGGCACGAGGAATCCGGATCCGCTTCCAGGCATCGACTAGTGCAAACTCGTTACGAATCCAATCTCCTCCTGGCTGCCATCCAAACACCTCTCGAATTTGGGGAGGGGTAATGGTGTGCCACACTCCTCGGTGCCTGTATGTAATACCCTCATGATCCTGCTGCCCGATGTAGCGAAAGGAGGCTAGAAACTCACAGGTGTCCTCTACATCGGTCTCGCTGTGGAAAGTCAGGAGTCCTGGCCAACCACTGACCGTCAGCAGCTCTCGAACTCGATCCTCGAATCCAGTAAGCCTCAGAAATTCGGTCCACAAATCTGCTCGCTGCATGGTTACGAACTATCAATCCCGCGTACAGCTCTTCGAATGTAAGTGTTGGGGGCGCCATGACACTGCAAATAAGAAACACGGACACAATCAGATCATTGATAGGAAATCAGACCAAAAATTGAGCCGGTCAACCCTGGTCAACGCACGCCGCGGATCATGAACACTTTAAGTGTGTCATCCGCGGACACAAAATGTACATCATCCGCGGCGATAAAGTGTGCACAGTCCGCGGATAACCTGCAACTTCAGTCTCAGTTCGTCGATCGAGTCCTTCGATCGGAACTCTCCAATCTAAGCCGAAATCGAACACGTAGTAAACAATTGAACGCCAATTGTTTATGGGACGAAGTATATCCACCTTAGGTTTGAAAACCCTAGAAATCCGACGAGAAAACCAAGAAATACCTCAACTCCGTCCGAATTTGGTGGCGGAACAGGCAGGGATGGGCTAAGCGAAGCTCCGGTGGCGTGGACTGCAGCTGGATGACTGCTGAAAGCGGCGGAGCTTGGTTGGGAGAGGTGGCGCCGGCGGGTTGAGATGGGGGAGGAGAGGAGCAGAGAAGTGTATGAGATTGGGTTTTAGGGTTCGAGTCAAATAACGCCGCGGGTCATGACCATTTTACGTCCCGCGGTCAACCATTAATATTTGCTGTGTCCGCGGCGATAATATAGAAACCGTCCGCGCCGCTTCGGTCAATGCAATCCGCGGGTGATGCCCATGTTATTGGCGCGGTCAAAACTTAATATCCTCATCGTCCGCGGATTATAATAGCTTCATCACCCGCGATCCCCTCTGAGAAAGACGCCTTGTCCTGCGCAGAATAGATTTCTTCCCCAAGACTGTGTAAAATGCGACTCACGACTCAAATAAAATAGAAAAAGGAAATAAAAACAAAAAACAAAAAATTGCCGGGCTGCCTCCCTGCGACCGCCTTTGTTTTACGTCGTTGGCTCGACGTTACCTCTCTTATGGTTCAGTGGGAGGGGCGGCCAGGTCGAACTGCTGAGTGGTTAGGTCGGCGTCGCCGTGATAGTGCTTCACCCGTTGTCCATTGACCTTGAAACGGTCGCCATTTCTCGGGTTCTCCAACTCAAGTGCTCCATGGTTAAAAACCTTCGTAACTATGTGGGGACCTGTCCATCTAGAACGCAATTTGCCAGGCATTAATCGTAAACGTGATGAAAATACTAGTACCTGCTGGCCGATCTCGAAAGTGCGTCGTAGAATGAACTTGTCATGGTACAGCTTGGTCCGCGCCTTGTAGTCTGATTGGCTCTCGTAGGCCTCCAGGCGCAGCTCCTCAAGCTCACTGAGCTGTAATTTCCTGTCCAATCCTGCAGCCTTCAAGTCCACGTTGCACGTTTTAAGCGCCCAGAAGGCCTTGTGCTCTAGCTCGACTGGAAGGTGGCATGCCTTTCCATACACCAACCGAAAAGGCGAGGTGCCTATCGGTGTCTTGTAGGCCGTCCTGTACGCCCACAGTGCATCATCCAGCCTCTGACTCCAGTCCTTCCTAGTTGGCTTCACCATCTTCTCGAGAATCCCCTTAATCTCTCGGTTAGAGATCTCCGCTTGTCCATTCGTCTGGGGGTGGTAAGCTGTGGAGGTGCGGTGATGAACGTGGTAGTGCTTCAAAGTTGCTGCCATCATTCTGTTGCAGAAATGTGTCCCCTGATCACTGATTATGGCTTTAGGCACTCCGTATCTGCAGAATATGTTAGTGCGAAGAAAAGCTACAACAGTTTTAGCATCATCGCATCTGGTAGCCTTAGCCTCTACCCATTTAGACACATAATCTACTGCAACAAGAATATATAAATAGCCACACGATGCAGGAAAAGGACCCATAAAATCAATCCCCCATATGTCAAAAACATCATTAACCAAAATAGGCATTTGGGGCATCTGGTTCCTAGCAGAAATATTGCCTACCCTCTGACATTTATCGCATTTCTTACAATGATCGTAGGCATCTCTAAACACGTGTGGCCAGAAAAAACCACAATCTAAAATTTTTCTGCTAGTCCTCCTGGGGCCAAAATGACCACCACATGCATGCTTATGACAAAAACTAAGCACAGAAGCAATTTCATCATCAGGAATACACCGCCTAAGTATCTGGTCTACGCCAATTTTCCATAAATACGGGTCATCCCACACATAGTATTTCGAGTCATGCTTAAGTTTCAGACATTGAGCTTTTGAGTACGAGGGTGGAAATTTACCTCCGACCAGGTAGTTCACAATGGGAGCATACCATGGCACTTTACCTGCGAGGGCATACAAGTGCTCATCTGGGAAGGTCTCTGTGATCTGTCTTGTGTCCTCGTCTCGTACTAATCGGCTCAGGTGGTCAGCTACTGTGTTTTCTATCCCCTTCTTGTCTTTGATCTCTAGGTCAAATTCCTGTAGCAGCAGAATCCATCTGATTAATCGTGGTTTGGCCTCCTTCTTCGTCATCAGGTACCTGATAGCTGCATGATCAGAAAAAACAACTACTTTAGTACCAAGCAGGTAGGATCGAAATTTCTCCAAAGCGAAAACTACTGCTAATAATTCTTTTTCAGTAGTCGAGTAGTTTCGCTGGGCTGCGTCCAGAGTCCTTGAAGCGTAGTAAATCACCACTGGCTTTTTGTCCACTCTCTGGCCTAGTACAGCTCCCACAGCATAGTCGCTGGCATCGCACATAATCTCAAATGGCTGGTCCCAGACTGGTGCTCGAATGATAGGCGTGCTGGTAAGTGCCTGTTTCAGCTCGTCGAAGGCCTCCCTGCATGAATCTGTAAACTCAAAAGGAACATCTTTCTGCAAAAGGTTAGATAAAGGCAGAGCCTTCTTCGAGAAATCCTTAATAAATCGACGATAAAAACCAGCATGCCCAAGAAAAGATTTTATATCACGCACCGTAGAAGGGTAAGGAAGAGTAAGAATCAGATCAATTTTAGCTTTGTCAACCTTAATACCTTCATGCGAAACAATATGACCAAGGACCACACCATGAGTAACCATAAAATGACACTTCTCATAGTTGAGCACCAAATTCATAGAAACACAACGCTCTAGTACTCTACTCAAGTTATCCAAACATGCATCGAAAGTGTCACCATAAATAGTGAAATCATCCATAAACACCTCAATAAAAACACCTATCATGTCAGAAAAAATGCTAGTAACCACCCGCTGAAAAGTGCCGGGTGCGTTACACAAGCCAAAAGACATACGTCGAAAAGCAAATGTACCGAATGGACATGTGAAGGTGGTCTTTTCCTGGTCCTCAGGTGCAATGGGAATTTGATTATAACCAGAGAATCCATCGAGAAAACAAAAATAAGGCTTACCTGCCAGCCTGTCAAGCATCTGGTCAATAAACGAAAGAGGAAAGTGATCCTTGCGCGTTACTGCATTCAGCTTCCTGTAATCGATGCACATGCGCCATCCGTTCTTGACTCTAGTAGTCACCATTTCACCTGCAGCATTCTTCTCGACCGTAATCCCTGTCTTCTTTGGGACTACGTGGACCGGGCTCACCCACTGACTATCTGAGATCGGGTAAATCACGTCAGCATCCAGTAGTTTCTGGATTTCCTTCTGCACAACCTCCATCATAATCGGGTTTAGCCTCCTCTGAGGCTCTCTGGAAGTCTTAGCTCCATCCTCCAACAAAATACGGTGCATGCACACAGTTGGGCTGATTCCTCTGATGTCTGCAAGCGTCCATCCAATAGCGAGCTTGTGGCTACTTAGCACCTCGATCAATCGCCTCTCCTGGTCTGTTTCTAGCCCGTTTTTGATGACGACCGGCAGCGTGTTATTCTCCCCCAAAAATGCATATTTCAGGTGCTCAGGTAGAGGTTTCAGTTCCAGTTTCGGTGCCTGCACAGTAGAAGGCAAAAACACGTTAGATTTGAATAAACGAACCTCATTAACTTCATACCTGGGTGTGAGAGGTCTCGCGATCTCCAGCTGAGATAGCACATCAAGAATTGTCTCAGCGAACTCGTAGGAGTCCTCATGTGAGTAAACCGCAGTTTCTAGCGTGAGCTCGAGTGGGTCTGCTCCCCTTTCCGGTCTCACCTCCTGGACTAGATCATCCAGTGTATCTAGAGCGTGTACCGATGCAAAATCTGGTGGGTGCTTCATGGCCTGAAAAATGTCGAAGCGAATCACTTCACCCTCCACCTCCATAGACAGTGTGCCACTGTCGCAGTCGATCTTCATTTTCGAAGTCTTTAAAAATGGGCGACCTAATAAAATAGGAGCGTGATCTGTCGGGTCGCTGCTGTCCATCTTAAGCACGTAGAAATCAGCGGGGAACACCAGTTCCCCCACCTGCACTAGTACATCCTCAATTTTACCTTCTAGTTGCTTGCATGATCTGTCTGCCAGCTGTATGGTAAGTCCTGCAGGTTCTAACGGACCAATACGAAGACAAGAATATATCGAATATGGCAAGACATTAATCGATGCGCCAAGATCGAGCATGCAATTCTCAATGCGAATATTACCAATAGTGCAAGGGATGGTGTAAGTACCAGGGTCACCGCATTTAGGAGGTACCTTTCGCTGAATAACAGCTGAGACGTTCTTACTCAGTAGTTCCTGGTCAATGCCGGTGGGACGTCTCCGGTTGATGCACAGCTCCTTTAAGAACTTCGCGTAGCGCGGGATTTGTTTGATCGCCTCGAGGAGTGGGATGTTGATTTCCACTTTGCTAAATAGGTCCCAAACTTCTCGATCAATCATATGTTTCTTTGAAGCTCTGACCTGCACAGGAAACGGAAGAGAACGATCAGATTTGGAGTTTTCGACAGACGGGGTCGCGGACGGAGCACATTTTAAGTGTACCATCCGCGGATCGTTAACCTCTTCATGGTCCGCGCCTTTATCTTGTTCTGCGTCCGCGGAACGCTGTACTACCGCGGGCTCTTCGTAGTTTATATCCGCGGGTGAGGGGCAGTTTATCGGACCGCGGACGGCATTAAAATGCACTTCGTCCGCGATCCTGTCTGAGGCAGGCTCCTTCATTACTTCATTCAAATCTTTTCTGTTCCTCAATGTGACTGCACTAACGTTTCCTCTTGGGTTAGGTATGGTCTGCGACGGCAGCCTCCCCGGATCATTCTTTAGCTCAGAAACTGTAGTGGCTATTTGGGACATCTGCTTTGATAGCTCGGAAATTGCTCCATCGGTCTTGGCCTGATTTTGCTGTACCGTGGTGGCTAACTGCTGGGTGCTAGCTACCAGCTCCTTCACTATATCCTCCAAAGATTTGTTGGAATTCTGATTACTAGGGCCTGCCTGATTGTAGTTCTGTCCTCTCTGCTGATATTGTCCCTGATTCCCTGGATTATTGTAGTTGCCCTGCTGCTGACGGTACGGAGGTCGATAATACTGCTGCTGCTGTTGGGACTGCTGAACTGGTTCCTTTGTCGTGTTATTGTTGTTGTCTCTCCAGCTGAACCCATTAGCTGCTAGCCCGAATTTTCGCTGTTGTGGGCGGTCGTTGAAGTTCTGATAACCTCCCACAACGTTGACGTCTCCATGCTCATCCTCCTGTAGACTAGGGCACGAATCTGTTTTGTGATCGGTTGCAGCGCAGAATTCACAGGCCTTCACCTGAGCTACCTGATTGGTTACCAGCAGTTTCATCATCTCCCTCAATTCCTTCATCTCATCGGAAGCTGGTGCAGTTTCGGCCCTTGAGATGTTCCTAGTCCTGCTGCATTCATCTTGACGTCCTACTGCTTCTCTGAACCTTGCGTTTTCAGCCACGTCGGCGATCAGCTTCCTGATTTGACCTAGGGGAAGGTTCATGATTGTGCCTCCAGCTGAGGCGTCTAGCAGCATGTTGTCCAGGGGTCTCAGGCCATCGAGCAGGTACTCTATGATGAGCTTCTCTGGGAGTCCGAGGTTGCAGCAGCTCTGTTCCAACTTGTTGAACTTTTCTAGGTAGTCGTACATTGACTCGTTAGGCCCTTATCTAAGCTCCTGTAGCTGCTTGCGAACCTGCATTGCTCTAGCGGCTGGGTAGTACTTGGCCAGGAACTTTTTCTGCATCTGGTCCCATGTCTGGATGCTACCTGAAGGCAAAGAAAGAAACCAATCGTTAGCTGCATCAGTCAAAGAGAAGTAAAAGGCTTTCAGCTTAAAGTCCTCCACTTCGACTCCGTGTGGCCGAAGGTTCTGGCAGATGCCATGGAAACGCTGCAGATGTGTGGTGGCCGACTCTCCCTGGCTTCCCGAGAACTTGGGTAGATGATGCACGACTGCCGTGTTAACCACTATTGCCTCTAGCTCAGGCCCTTCGTAGATGCACCATGGCTGGTTCCGGAAGTTCGGGGCAGACAGTTCTCCCATGGTGGGCTCTCGATAGTAGTATTCTTCGTCATACTCTTCCCTGATGAGAGGCTGCCGTAGCGGGTGTTGTGGAGGAGGCGGCTGCCTTGGTGGTGGCGGCTGCCTCGCATCAGCACCATTCTGCGCAACAGGTCCCCTCTGGTTCAGCTGTTGAGCTAGCCTTGCTGCGTTATTCGCCCTGTTGCGAGCATGTAACTCTCGTTCCGGCTCATTATAGAATGGAGGAATTACTTCCTCGTTTTCATTGACTGGCTCGATCTCATTGTTGCAGACGTTCTCACCAATCTGGCTACCTGCACGAGACATTGCAAACGAGTAGCGAAGCACAAAAAAATAAAAAATAAATAAATAAAACAGAAAATAAAAAGAAAAAGAAACAACTTCACCGAAGCGCAGCTCCCCGGCAACGGCGCCAAAATTTGACAGGCGTCGTTTGACCTGCAAATTTGAATTTATAGTTTCCTTGCGAGAACCCTAGTAAAGTGGCAAGCAAGGGTCGAACCCTAGAGAGCTGGTGTTGGTCAAGTCGTTCTGTGAACAAAATTGATTGGGGTTTGTAAGCAGTTGTCGTGAAAAGTGCACGAAAAAATAAAAGCAATAATACTGAGAGAATTCTATGAGAGAAAAGTATCCGGCTTAAGGGGTTTATATTGTGACTTGTTTATCCTCGGCTATGAATGATCTAACTAATGTTTTTAAGCGTGATTACTTCCGTTTCAGGTTATAACCTAAAGTAAGGCCGTTTCAAGCACTTACACCACAACCTAATTCCGTTTCAGGGCATAGGCTTCTAGTTCTAGCAAACTTGATACATTCGTTTCAGGCAATATCAAGTTAATGTGCAACTACTTGTTTCAACGTTTCAGTAATGACGAGCAGCAAATATGAGGATTAAATCATTCAACTAAGTTTCACCATTGCAAGTATCTACTTAGCTTCTCAATATAATCCAAGAAAATAAGCACAAGAACTAGTAGAACATAAATAGCATTAAGCACAAGCCTCAAAACGTTCGTCACAATATATTAACCCTAAGCCGAATACAATGGGATTTAGCTACTCATAGTCATGGGAATCATAAACAAATATTTTTTGCGATGAAAGTAGTAGAAATTCTCTTCTCTCTTGTAGAAAGCTTGATCTTCTCTCGAGCCGTCTCCTCAATTCTGGGATTCTGGAGGATTGATTTTAGATCAGAAACCCTAATTTTTAAGAAAGTTTAGTTTCCAATTTCATTCGGGCCAGGCTTCTAAATCTCGACTTGCTGACGTCAGCCGCGGACGCTGCACATTTTAGCTCCGCGGGTCACGAGAAGGTTACCATCCGCAGACGACCCTCTTAAACTTGCCTGCGTCCGCGATCTTCTCTGAGTAGCTTGCCTTGGACAGCTCGTCATTCTTGGCTCGGGCTCTCGAGTCGATCTCCACGAACTCCATGTGATGTATTTGGCACCGAAATGCCGTCTTTAAGCGCGTATTCCTTCCAAGGCTCCCGAAACACCTGAAATGCAAAACAACACTAAAAAGTAACTGTTCGCATAAATAAGTGTCGAAATAAATGGGAGTAATTGACTCGACGAGTCGTATAAATACGACTCATCAGTAGACATCTCATCACGTGTTGAAGTTGTATCATGATTTATTGGATCGACAAGAAGCAAACGATGTCATTTGGACTCCATATACCGCTGAGATATTGGCCCCACTGAATCCGATGTGTGTAGCTGGCAGAGACAGTTGGAGGGCTGAGGTTCCACTCGTTTGTTTCCATATAGCCGAGTGGCACTATCCTTCTCGAGTTCTTTGTCAGTTTTGATGGAGACAGCCAGAGCCAGCATTGCCACCCGAAAGTCATAAAGAGATGCACATGTATATCCGAAGAACTACTCACCTTGTAGATGAAGAGATGCAAGGTTACATAAACCTCTGGGATAATCATGCAGCGTCCATTGTTACCGGTGAGCCTGACACAGACGGATCGTATATGGATGTGTACTATTCATGGTACTACATCGTAACTCGCAAGCGCATTCAGCCACCATTAGATACACCGAAGCCGTATCGCCCATCCGAACATGAGCATTATGTACTGGTAAGTATTTATACATTAGTGTAAGTGTTAATATTTATGAAATGTGTAACTGAATGCAAGTCAAATATTTTTACAAGTCGCGTCACTAGTGCGCCCTTGAAAGACAATTGGCTGGTTGTTCCTTAAGACGACTGACAAGGATGCTAAGCGAGAACTTCATGATTTGTTTCATGCTACTCATGCCGACTTGTTGAAAATTGGAGAAGGTCAAGCTTTAGATGTTGATGTCGCACATATTCATCTTGATAATTGTATATGCATTTGATCTTAGTTTTGAATCATTGTTTTACACATCTTATGTCTAACTGACTATTTTTAAGTGAATTTAGATTCTGATGAAGAAGTTGACTTGCCGGAAAATACTTTTTAAGTTGGCCCTTCTCAAGTGACTCAAGCTGAGTCACAAAGAGATCCAGTACGAAGGGTATCTACACGAGCTTAAAAGACAAGGCAACCTTATACTCCGGGAATGTAGGCGGTTTATGTTATAATCTCGCAACATTCATGTATTTTGACTTATGTTACATGTTGTTATCATGTAACTTTTGTAACTTTACATAAGTCATCACTTATTTTTGGTGGATTCATATTATGTGTTGTGCCGTTGTTGGATTGGACAGGTTTTGTATGTTGTAGTGATTTCTCGATGCATGTGTGGGTTCAAAGTATTTCTCTGCTCACTTGACAACATTTCAAGCCAAAACACCGTCCCTAATAGTGGCTTCGTCAAAACACCTAAGCCGCTGTCAGGAACATCGGCCTAACGTAAAAATGTTGATGTTGTTAAAACGCCTTGCGTAGGAGCGTCTTAAGAACAGAACGCTCTTAGTTACGACGTTTTAGTCCTGTGAAATAATACAGCCCCTGACTTGCCACTGAGCTATTGATTTCTATTAAGACGCTCCAAGCAACAGCGTCTTAAAGTTTAAACGTTGTTCTAGACAGCATCTTAATCTTGTGAACAAACAAAGCCCCTGAGTTCCATTAAGACGCTCCAAAATTGCGGGGCTTGGTTTGTGTTTTAATAATAAGACATCGGCTTACAAAACGTGAGTAAATTAGAAAATCAATCTGGATATTGAGTACAATTGGAACCTATGTTCAATTTTAAACATTTTGGAAAATTTTCTATCCAAAGGTTTATAAAAGTATAAATTTAATTTGAAGTACACTCTGACCGGAGCTGTAAATTCAATTTCTGAAGCTCCATCAATGGCGGCAGATATCGGCCAATTCGAAACCCTAACACCATCCCGCTTCACCACCTTCACCATCCCACACCCCTCCATCTCCACCGCCTCACCTCTCCGCGTCGCCGTCCTCGACACACCGGTTCCGCAGCCGATAGACCCGCCTAAAGTCGCCGCCATGATCGTCCCTCCCGGTCGAGAGCGCGACTGGATCTTTTCGACCGAATCTGGACAGATGCAGCTTCTCTTCAACTCACCAGGAGTCTCGCGGCTCATAATCATCGGAAACGTGCCTGAGTCGGCTGACGATTCACCGGTAATTTACAATCGCGATGTCGAAAATGGTTTTGTTGTGAGTGAAGTGAGTTTGTATCCGTTGATATTGGCGCTGTTCCCGAAAGCTAGCATTGTGGATGGATTTTTTGATGTGCCGTTTTTGAGCTACCAGGATGATGTGATTGCAAGTGTTGTATTGGAGAAGTGTGTTGGGCCGTTTGTTGGGGAGATGTTGGTGGAGGATATTGAGATTGAGTTAAAGGTTGATGGTGAAACTGAGGGGGACTGTGTTGAGACTTTTAAGAAGAGAGAATTTAGGAGGAGGTTGAGGTTTAGGAGAATGCCTAATTTGGTGCAAACCGAGATCCGGATCGTGCCAGGGAGGGAGGTTGGGCAGGAGGAGCGTCTTGGCATAGGTGACTTTAAGTTTAGGTTGGATTTAGGACATCTGGTTCATTCGTATTTGGGTCCAATGGCTGCAAGTTTGAAGTTAATATCTAAATGCGTTGAGGAGAAAATGAGAGCGGGTATTAGGCCGAAAGCTTTGTGTGTTGGTGTTGGAGGTGGGGCTCTACTTGGATTTTTGAGAACGCAGTTGGGTTTTATGGTTGTTGGTGTAGAGGTTGATGAGGATGTTTTGAGAATTTCCAGTAGGTATTTTGGGATGGTAGAAGATGACCAAATGCAACTTCGTGTCGGGGATGGTATGGAAGAGTTAAAGAGGCTTGGCTGCAGATGTGAACACAGTTTTGGTGTTCATTACGCGGAAGGTGGTAGATGCTGCAATGGTCTTGGATGTAAAGCCAGTAAGTTTGACGTCATAATGCTTGATTTGGACAGTGATGATCCGATGCACGGTCTAATGGCACCTCCAAAAGCATTTCTTCAGAGATCAGTGCTCAAGAATGCAAAATTGGCTCTCCGGAAGACGGGAATCCTTGTTGTAAATGTCATTCCTCCGGGTGATTTGTATTACAAGTCATTGATCAATGACTTTCGAGAGATGTTTGTGGACCTCTATGAGATAGATGTTGGCAATGGGGAGAATTTTGTTCTCATTGCTTCAGTTTCACCAATTGAACGTATTGATGACCAAAATGACAGCTATATCCTGAAGAAGTTGAAACAAACCAACTTGGGTCACTACGCAGATCAAATTAAGAAAATTTGTGTTTGAAAGAAAGGTATAGAATATCTCAAATGGCAAGCATGAACTGGTCTACAATCAGAACCACACTCTTCTCCATTCGTCTGCCCACAAGTAGAGAAGACTATGAAACTGGTTGTCTTGTCCATACTCCATAGTCTATTCAAGGGATCTGTCAATTCTACGTACTGGTTTGTGGTTATGATGCTCTTGGACTTGTATGACACAACCAACAGTATTTCTTTTGAGCAATTCTCAAGCTCGCGATTCCCTCGTTCTGGTTCCAATTACTTGAAATTAAAACACTTCAGCTATGCTACTATCAGTTGCAGGCTGCAGCTCTACTAAGCTTACGAGTTACGATCCAAGCAACTTTAATCCCGCTCAATACACTTCAGGAACTAACATTATATACAAGACGCCTGTTAAGTATGGATTATAGAACCGTGAGTTTCGAAGTCAGGATTTATTGGGTCAGAATCTGGACTTGTGGGTCAGAATGGAACTATTATCCAATATGAGCTAACAAAATTCAAAAACACTAGCGCCCATGGTGAAATGGAAGGCCACTTTAGCGCTTCCTCCCATTAGGCATTTTTCTCGTCTCCTCCTCCACCTGTTCCATCAACACCGTCAGCTCTGCCTCAGTCAACCCTTCCAGCCTCCTCTCCATCACCTGCACAGCACGCTATCTAAAGTCTAAACCCCCACGTAAATATGTTAAAATAACGTTATTTGAGTTGGCATATAATCTCTGACTGTATTTGAGTTGTCACAGATATTTTCATGAAACTTGTTGGAAGATGGAACCATCGATATTGCTATTTAACTTCATTTAACAAAATAGACCTACAGTTTGATCTGATTCCATTTGCTGGCAATTTGTGTATGATGGTGTTCCATCTTATACAATCCTATTTCTGAAACCTGCTCCATGTAGTATCTACTGACTTCAGTATGTTAATACCATAACGGGGAATTTTGATGGTTAATTTTTGTTTGAATTGGTAGGGTTTACCAGACTGTTTGATAATTTTTGTGTCACTTTTGTTGCAGGTGGGCGAGACTATTTGTCCCCCAAATAAATCGGGTTGAGTAAGAACTCCCTTTTAAGGTATATCTCGAATTTCCGTTTGTGCATTTTTATAGTCTATAAGTTTTAGTAGTGAGTCGTGCCGAATAATGTCTAACGGATTCACCTGACACAGCAAATTATTCGAATGCATTATAAATGCCCAAATCTCACTTTCATTTTCCTCTGCCTCTGTTTGTGCTATGCTGTCTGCTTTATGTAATGTAATATAAAAATATCGTGTAATAACACTGTAAGAAATTTAGTAGGGAACGCAAACTTTTACGTGGTCATTTGAAGTGAACTTAAAAAAAGAAAGGGAAAGGTACATTTTTGGGACTTGAACTATCATCATTTTTCAACTTGTGGGATGAACTATAAAAACTTCCAAACAAGGGGCGAACTATCAAACAATTTTCCAAACAGGAAGCACCGTCTAACGCCGTTAGATTTTCTAAAATAATTTAAAATTGCCAAATTTTTTAAAAATGTTTAAAAAATTGTAAACAATTAATAGAATTTATAAAAATCATAAAAATTTGAAAACTTTAATTTTTAATAAAAAGGATATAAATTTTTTTTATCCCTAATACCTAGGAACAATAATTAATATTTTCTTGAACTATTTATAGGGAACTTTGTAACAAACATTTAAAAATATTTTTCATTTTGTGTTTAACTTTTCTAATTTTTATTTTTCAAAAATTGTATAATATTTTTATTAAAAATTATTTTTATTTTATATTTTTTATAAATTCGTTTAATTTTTTACAACTTTTTAACAAATTTTAAAAAGTTTGGCATTTGATTTTTTAAATATTTTTTAAATTTTATATTATTTTATTAACTAACGGAACGGAGTTAACGGCGTTCAATGGCGTTAGTGAAAATACTAACGGCGTTAGACAGTGCCCATTGTTTGGAAAATTATTTGATAGTTCGTCCATTATTTGGAAGTTTTTATAGTTCATCCCACAAGTTGAAAAATTGTGATAGTTCAAGTTCTCAAATTGTACTTTTCCCTATAAAAAAATTATCCAAATAAGTAGATGAACTGACGCTAAATTAAAACTGAAAAATTAAATTTTAAATTCAGCAGAGCATATACACAATCTTATATGAGCCAAATAAGAGATTAAGAAAATACGTGGTTTTTTATTGATGGGTTACAATTCATACGAGATCATTGAAATTTATAATTCTATGACAAATCATTGAGCACATTTATCACAAGCAACTGAAGCACTAGTCATCCATGACACACTCGACTAGACTTATCACAACTCTTGAAGTAAATCTTCAACGAATAAGGCATACGCACCGTCAATCTCACGGGCAATTCATGATTCTGCAAAGGGAAGGCAACGGCAAAGGAAGAACGATTGAAAAGGGAAAAACCTCGCTAGCGCGGATCTAGGATAGGTCCACACATAAAGTGGGACTAGGAAAACTCCACCTAAATTAGGTTAAAATTATGCTACTCAGGGAAATTGAATCCTTGACCTCTTGATTTGTAATTAAGAGTTCCACCAGCTCAACTATCATCCTTTCGCGAAAATTCGTGATTTTAAATTTATGCATTTTACAGTTTGTTTCCAAAATTAATTGGTTTCAACATTATTTTAATATTACACAATTTGATAAACTTACTGTACAACAAAATGAAATTAATTTGACAGTGATAAAAGTGTAAAATTTAAGAGAGATTCGAACATTATTAGACTTGTTATAAAATTCGATACTGAATTTCTTTATTATTCTTTCAGGTGATACAGACAATACTTGCTAACAATTAAAACTCAGAGAGCTAAATCAAGGGACATCGGATCAGCAGAAGCCGAAGCCCTGCCTGTATAGGTAGGCACATTTACCGCAAGCTCCTCGACGGCTTTCTTACAATCAGCAAGCTCAGAGAGATTCATTTCATTAAGGGGCTTCTTCCACCAACTTTTATTCCTGTTGGCATTTCCAATTTTGTCAAGCACTTCACCAAGTTTCTCAGCCATCTTCACTTGATTCTTAACTTCATTCAGTTCTGCGCAGAGCTTATCAATTGTTGCAGCATTCCGAATAAAATTAGGATCACGGCGGTTGCTTTTGAGGAACGCCTTGGCATCAGACTCATCCTGGGCCAGAAACTGGTCCAAGATGGAATCCACATTAGGATGGGCGAAGGTGTACGGTTTGTTGGCATGGGAGAAAATAATAAGAGCCATCTGCACTCCACAGAGAGTGCAGAGCTCACTAGCTTTGTTGAACAACCCCACGCGACGCTTGCAGAAAGTTACTAGCAAATCGGTTTTGTTTTCGATTTTCTTCATCGGAAGACGCCTTTGGCCCTTTGTTTTCTTCGCACGGCTGTCGTTGGAGCTGGTAGCAGCAGGGTCGGCCATTGTTTCAGGAGGGATAGATAGAGTTTCAATGACGCGGCGCAATGAAATGAAGGGCGAGAATGCGATGTATTTATACCAAAATCTCGAGAGTAGTTGGTGTCAACGTTCGGATATTCTAAAAAAGAAATAAATTTTGAGGCGTTTGATGATTCATGTAATGTATATTATTATTAATTTTTATTTCTTACGACCGCAACATCTTTAGAGCATATGCAGCAAGGATTAAATTCAGCAGCTGCTGCTATTCATGTTTTGGAAGGGTATTTTGAACAGAGACACTGTTCAAAATAGCCTTGAAAATTTTGAGACAGCAGCAGCTGGTAAATTTACTCATTGCTACACATATGCCCTTACAAGTAGAAAGTTGCTGGAGAGGCTATTCTTGTTGATAGACTCTCATTTTGATATAAAGAACACTACATAAGTGCATGAATAACGAGGATTAATTGGTAAAGCAGGGAGACTGAAAGAGGTACATTTTACATGATAGCCAATTAACTGATAAGCATGACTCTCTACTCTACTGCTGAAGCTTATTGTAGATATGGCCCCTTCCATGTAAATAAGCTCATAATTTGCCAAAAATGTATACTAAATATATAATAAAAAAAATATTCAAGATTAATATTTTTATGATACACACAAAGAGTAATAATTTTAAACGATTGCCAAGATGTTATAATCATGACGATTTGAAGAATATGAGGAAATTAATATTACCAAAAGTACTAATAAATGCAATAAGTTATAGAGAAAATGGTTCATGAGTACGAGGATAAGTCCTATTTAATATTAATAAACAGTGTAGCCAAGTTATCTGGTGCTAGTGTCAAAACAATGTCGTTTTAATCAAAATAGTGTCGTTTTGATTGCAATAAAATTTATAACAGAACAAAATGATTTCGTTTTGATTCGAACGACGTCGTTTTGATACTCGCAGTATATAGCTGCGCTGCATCGAATATTTTTCCAAAAAGATATGTTTTTGTTTCTGAGTAAATATCAGGTACAAAGCATATTTTTGGTGCAAAATGCAAAGTTCGTCAAAACTGGATTATAACTCGTCGCCGAGAAACCAAAAGTACGACATAGTTCGTCACGAATAATTTATAATTCGTCACCGAGAAATTAACCATAAACGGTATTTAATACGTGATTTAATCCCAAATTCAAATGACCAAATCAAGGCTGTGATTGGCTTGTATTTTTTACAAAAAAAATATGTCATTTGCACCGCCAAATCTGTAGATAATATGGTAGATTTCATCTAACAATGATATGAACCTGTTCAACTTTAAATATAATTGTGTCCATGGCATACATTCCTCTAGCTGCCACCATGGAGCCAAGCAAGTCATAAGTGGTTTCCTTCTGCCAGGGTTTTCTCCCCCTTCTCTCCCCCTGCCCCCATCTCCTTTTCTTTCCATCCATCCGCCCCTGTTTCTTCTCCCCGTCTGTGCCAATTTTTTTATACCTTCAGTTTGGCGGTGGAAGGCGTCGGTGGCCAGAACTCCCCGTCTGTGCCAATTTTTTTATACCTTCAGTTTGGCGGTGGAAGGCGTCGGTGGCTCTGGCCACGACGTCGAGTGTTGGATCCGATTTTGGATGAACTGAGTGGGGCTTGCGGCGGTGCGAAGCACGTGGGAAGGGCCGGTTTCTGTCTGGTTTTTGCTTCCTCTCTTCCCCTCCATGCCATGGACCAAGCGCCGACAGTGCCTATTCTTCTCGGACTCAGATCTGTTGAGAGGCCGCTCGTAGGAGTCTGATTTGAGGCCGTCTTTCGTCTGGAAAAGTGGAGGTATCTGGTTGTCGGAGGAGGTTTCAACATCATAAGGAAACTGTTTTCTTCAATTTTCAGTGTTTGTTTTTTGGTGTATTTTATGCTTGCCTTTGCTTTTGTTCTCTCTAAGTGTGTCTGTGACCACTTAAGGGAGTTGTGTTCAGTCGGATTCGTCCAAACTGGTTGTTGTGTTTTAGGTATATGTTTTCGTTTTGTTTATGATGTTGTAAGGTGAAGATCGAAGGTTCACCTAGTGCGGCGTGAGGCGAAGTGGAGCAGTGTCTTCTTATTTGTTCACGTAGATTATTGTCGAGGCATGTTCCCAGCTGAAGTTATCTCCAGCTTTAAGTCCTCTGTTTCGCTGTTGTATCTGCAACCTGCAGCTTATCAACAAAAAAAAAAACCATGGAGCCAAGCAAATTTTCTTAATTACAACTATTTTATAATAGAGAACTATACATATCAATATTTGAATTCAAAAAAAAAAACCAGTGATAACTTGCATGTATATTAGTAACACGGGCATACAATTGATGCAGAATGAACTATTTCGAGTGTAAAACAACCAGTGATAACTACAGTGTAATCTTTTTAAATGAAATCACATATTACACTGATAAACAACAGATAAGTGATGCATAATGAACTTGAAAACAGCAACAGTATCAATGTCGTCCTCTTTAGTGCTGTGCAATTAATTAGCAAGATTGAAATTGCATAATTTAATCAATTATTAGCATACAAATTTGTACAGAAAAAGTAAATTATTATTTGTGTGTATTTCGCTTTTTGAGTTTTTCAACAAGGGAACAAATATTTTGAGAAACCCAGTGAACTAAAAGGTCAGGTTGCCAGATACTTATAACAGTAACTATTGGAACAAGGGAATTGAGTGGAATAAATTACCTTTTAGAATGTTGAAGACAAGCAACAACAAATTTCCATTTCTATTTGGGGAAAAGGCACAAATACATGATCACGAATGAATGCCTATGAACCTGCAAAGGATGACTTAGTACCATAAAATGATGTTATTACCAGGGGGCGTTCGGTTGAGGACGCCTCTAGAAATGAGACGTAGGGACAAATCTGGACCATTGATCTTGTTGATCCAATGGTGGAGATTTAAAGGTAGTGGGATTTTACTGTTTGCTTTTTACTGTTTGCTTTTGATGGATTTTGGTAGAGGGACACGTGGCGCGCCCACAAAGCACGCGGGGGGGTTGGGGGGGGGGGGGGGGGGGGGTTTAGTGGGGCACGTGGCGCGTTGTGATTGGTTGTACTCACGTACTCATTTCTGGAGGGTGTCCTCAATTGAACACTCCTCGTTATTACCATATCACATAAATAAATAAAAATCGCTTAGAAACAAAATGACGCGTGCCAAGTAATGTCTTCAGATTCAGAAATGAGATTGTAGACGGATCAGATAGTGTTCTTTTCTTCCTTCAATCTCAAATTTGTTGGAGTAAGCATACTCCTGGAGTACGTGTATTCCAATGTGTTTTGGACAACCATCCTGCTGATATGTTACTTGAATGTGCAGGTTGATACACTGATTCTCTGAAGGGAACACTATCTCGGCAGACTGCTTGAGGGCGAGAATATCTCCCAGATATTCTTGGAGGATCTTCAAGCTCCAAATATCCGTGATCCAGTGAGAATATATGCTGCATGGTGGTGCCCAAGATCAGTTCAAATATTCTTGTTACGAGTTTGAGAAGTGATCAAAGATTTGAGAAGATTGAGTGCGATATTTTAGGAAACTAAGTATCTTGTGCATATCCATTTGATCGGTATGTGACGGTCTAATTGGCAGGCTGATGAAGCCAGTATGGGATGGACGAATCAACTAGAAGATATTGCACTCACTTGGTGATCAACATGGGAGATTTTCGAGCAAGAAAATCTAGGGCTACCCAACAGGGAACCCACTATATAAATGATGTAAGGCTGCCTTTCAAAGTGCGGTTTTGACACTGGGAATCCTTGGATGTGTGCTCACAGAAGTAGCATCGACCGGAGATCGTGTGTTTGAGGAAGCTTTGGATAGGCGCATTCAACAGCGTGCCTCAGAGGGAGCGTTACTGTGATATGAGCCGGAAGGGAAGTAGTCTCTTGACTCTTGTTGTGTGTGGACAAACGAAGATAGATCACAAACTAAGGTGCGTCTGAAAGTATGGCGGTACACCATTGAGTGTGATTGGGTGAGTGATCTATACAATTGTAATCGAGAACACTATAATACAAGGGATTATTTCGAAATTCTTCTAGTTTCCCTAGAAGGTAGTGGGTTTTCTCAGATACTGTATTAGGTATTTGAGTTTCCACTATAAATCATCATGTCGATGTACTTTATATTCTACATTAAGTTTCCGTTGTGTTACATATGCCTTGAAGGTATCGATACCTTCAAGGGAACGCTAACTAACGATCCTAACAATTGGCATCAAAGCCTGGTCTTTAGATTTGAGTTAGCTTTGCAGGAAAGATGGAGACAATCAATGATTCCTTCTGGATGCCTCTGATGCTAAAGTCCGGAGAAAATGACTTGTGGATGGAATAGTTTGAGGCACACACATGCTCCCAGATGGACAGATCTGGAAGATCATAGAACAGAGATTAGTACTGATTATGGAAAAAATGGATCCATCAAAGGTAAAGGACCGAGAAAACTACACTAATGCTGGTGATCTGAAGTATATGCTTTGTTACAAAATAGCCCAGGAGATCTGGGATGCTTTGTAAGGATGAGTCCCTCAAAGGTAAAGAAGGTTATTCACAAGGCACTTAGTCTTGGTGATCTGAAGTAGATTCTTTGTTACAAAACAACCAAAGAGATATGGGATGTAGACGACTCTACTCAGGGAATGAAGATGTCAAAAAGAAATGTATCCTTGCAGCTATGCAAGATTATGACAATGCCCTCCAAGGTAAGGATGAGTCCCTTGAATATTTTTACTCAAGTTTTTAAAGTTTTGTTGGACAGATTGAGTTTCTGCAGAGAGCTTCCCTGAGTGGAAAGTCATGCATCACTTCCTCCAAGCTTTAATTCCAAATGGGATGCTGTGACACTGGCACTTCAGGCTCAAAAGGATATTAAGGAGGTGACCCTTGAGAAATTCGTGGCAAGGCTTCAGAGCAATGATGGGATACAACAGAGGAAAGCTGCCCGGCGAGTACCTGACGAGGAATAGCCCATAGTACTAAAGGTTGAGAAAGCCTTCGAACTAGCCCAAACAGATGATACTGATGAGTATGAGGATGAGACAACTGCTATAATGACCAGAGCCCTCAGAATGATAGGGACTGCACGCTTGCACTCCCTTGGAGGAAAGAGATCCACAAAAGAATTTATTTGCCACCATTATCAGAAACAGGGCATATGGCAAAGGATTGCTACAGAAAGAACTCAAGAGAGCCTCCAATCCAAAAGGACAAAAAGCCATGCTAGCCGCTTGGGGGAAATCTGAAGGAGAAAGTAAGGGAGGCGACCCCCGCGACACCATATGCATAATGGCAAACGATGAGATAATCAAGTTAGATACCATATCAAGTCTGTCTAATATTTCTAGTAAACAGGTACTGGCACTACTGAGGAAATTGACTGAGCAAAATGAGGAACTCACTGCAAGGCTAGACGAACAAGATGAACACATTACAGCACTGGAAGACAATGACAACCAGTGATCAGTCAAGGCGATGAGACTTGAGGAGGAGCTATGCATAACTGAAGCCAAGCTGAAGAAAAAGATATGCTCATTGGAAGGGAAACTGTCCCAGCTAAGGACAGACATCGACGGAGTCTCAGCACAAGCCGACAAAATCAGAGACCTTGAGGATAAGATATCTGAGTTAGAATCAGAAAATGCCAAAATGTTGATAGAAGTGGAGGCTGCTAAAGTGATCAAGGAGGCATGGTTAAAAGAGCTAGCTGAAATTAAAACTCAAAGAAATCAAGGAATTGTTCTCAAAGCGATTTGTATCCAGACCAGGAATACCCAAGGAACGATACCCAGACAACTGCTAAAGAGACACGCTTGAAGCACGACAGTGAGCCGTCCAAAAGAAAGTGTCAAGACAGTAGTAAGTCTTGTGTAATGGATGAGGGTATTCTGCCCTTCGATGGAAAGAAGGCGTACACCTTGTGGCTCAAGCAAGCAAAGAGTACGAAACCCTCCCGCATAGACCATGCCTCGAGGATAGCAAACAAGTCAATCCCACCTAGAGAAGACAAGTATGTGGATCTTAAACATCATCGGGTGTGCTGGCATCATCGGATCTTAAGCTCAAGTGTGCTGGTACTACAGACATTAATGTCACTACATAAGGAACTGTCTCCTTAGAGGTGAATGTAGAACAAGAGCGTAGAAGCAGATCTCTCCATCAAGGTACGCACTCATGAAGACACGTGAAGCAGAATCCATAAACATAAGTGGACTCGAAAACACTTATATTGCACAAAATTTAGGTAAGTCTAAGTTTATCTGGGTGCGTAAGAACTAATATCTTCTGCAAGACGAAGGAATTGTCCCTGGAACGTACATAGTGCTTGCTCAGAAATAGTGAATGTGGAGTTCTGTAGAACAGAGGATCTAGTCGCTGACATATTTACCAAGGCACCTAAGAGGGAACCCTTTGAGAAGCTATGCATGGAGTGGGGTATGACTTCCCTCAACTGACATTGTACCCCGTGAGGACCCCGATGATTGGTGAGAAATATTTGACCTGTGTTTAAGTGCATGATTATGTGAAGTTGTTGGCTTGGTCTTATTTAGGCTCACCTAGGAGTATACTCGTGAACATGCACCGTATAAATTGATTGAATGTGTGACTTATGATACACTAACATACGGATGAAAAAGCTTTTATTTTTCTGCCCAAAAGAACCTTCCGGATGTCTTGATCCCACATTAAAAGCCAATATGATGGAAGCACTACTACAGAAAGGGGAATATGCATCGGTTCCGTGTTTCACGTTTCGCATCGGTTTCGACATTACGCATCGGTTGGTCCAAAACCGATGCATAAGCTCGAGAATATGCATCGGTTTTAGACGAACCGATGCGTAATGGAAAGGCTTATGCATCGGTTTTTGTCGAAATGTTGCATATTATGGAAGTTCAATAATTAGGTTTTGCCACACTCCTCCGTCTCCCCTAAAATCATCTATTCCGATGAGAGCGAGTGTCGAAGGTGGTCTTCAGCTTCGCCATCTGATGGTGGTCTTCTTCAGTTCCGATGGGGACGGCGAAGAGCAAGGTCGATGCCTGGCGTCACGAGATTTGTAACGAACAAGGTGTATAAGGAGCGCGCTATTCGTAGCCCTCGACGCCGCTGTCGTGGAGTGGCGGAGGTGGAACGTCTGTTTCCGCTTCCGGTAACGGTGACGGCTACGAAGCATCCAGTATGATGTGTCAGAGGTCGATTACTTCCAAATCCAAGGTTTGTGGAGTTGAATAGGATTGTTTCTTTCTTCGATTCATTTTCCCTTCTCTTTTCGTTTCTTGTTTGTTTTTCATCTGTGATATTTGATATGAAAGTTTGAATTGGTTAATGATATGAGAAGGAGAAAAGTGAGTACTGTCTTTCACACCTTCATTGTTTTTGTATTCACAAAAAAAAAGAATAATTTTAATGTCTTTTCTTTGTACTAGTTGGTATTGTGTCATTAATCTGCTATCGGAATGTGGATTATAGTTTATATCCTTGTTTATGGTGAAGGTCTTTGTCGGTACTGCATCAGGCCGCATTCCTGAATTTGGCCTCGTGTTCTGAATTTGGTTGTTTGCGATCATAGTGAGATTGGTAGCTTAGTGAATATTTGGGTGTAGATTGCTTATGAAGCGAAGTTGTGATATCTAACAATCCCAAACGAGTAGTCACTAATTGAATTGAGGAGCATTAGAAGGTTCGCTCTTTGAACAAATTGAATTTAACTTTCAATTCGAAAGGTGTATAATTTTCAGAAATGTGGTTCCATGTGAATGTAGTCGAGTGTTTTTACATATTGATTGAACTGACTATAACTGTTAGATTTGTTTTTATATAATATGCTTCACATTATGAATGATAAGCTTATGCCAGTCGTTGTGTTATTGACTTTATTCGGTTTGATTTAGTTAAATGTAGGAGTAGGAGAGTGTGTTCCTGAAATAGTAAATACATTCGTAGAGTTAAAGATACACTGATAACAACTGATTACGCCGGCTGTGATTACATGTACGTATACATTTCTACTCAATTTGCGTCCTGTGACATGGTAGGCTTCAAATGACATTTTCATACACTGCTTACTGATTAAACAATCATGTTTTTTTTCTTTCAGGGTGAGACGGAAGAAGATGATCAGTACATTCCAAATGGGAAACATGAAAACAATCATGAACTCAGCTCAATTTACGTTAATGATATGAAAGTTTGAATTGGTTATGGCCTTCGAATTATTCATCGGACGGTGCCAAGGTGTTTCATGTTACTTTATAAAGTTATGACATCGCTGACTCGAAGTCTACAGTTTATTTATCTTGTAGTCAGAGTTTCATGCCTTTGCAAGTGTGGCGGAGTTAGAATATGCTCCGGGCTTGTTCATTTGTTGTGGGTTCATATTTGTCATTTGGTGTTTAATTTTATCCCTCATCTCCTTTGCCTTCTGTTTTCTTCTTTGAGTGTTGCTCTCATTCCTATTTATCTTACTACGTTTTAGATGTTTCCCAGATTATTGCTGCATATGATTTGGCCAGTAGCAAAAAGAAACAAGGTAATCTTTTACCAGACTGACTTAGTTTCCTATGCTTTACCTCTCTTTAGTTGTATTATTTCACCATGCATAAAGATCAATAGACAGAATGCAAATGTTCTGCGATCTTCCAACAGTTACATACAGAGGGTTTTCTAACAAGTTGTTATGCCTAATCAGAGACTTACAATGAACTGAAAGAAGAAGAGTGCTCACTATTGCAGGAAACTTGGCGATGATATGTAGAGTGTTCTTATTGAGGCTACAAGTGGGAACTACACCAAGTTACCGATATATCAAGTAGTGAAGTCAAAGAAGGCTCTCCATTATTAGAAAAAAAAAATGAAATTTTCGTTGTATAGATAAATGGTGTACATAAATAGTGATATCATGTATGAAATATTATATTTTTGGCCGAATAAAAAGTATTTCAAAATTTGGATATGAGCAATTGTATTTATGAAATTTATTTACGAATTTTCAGATTAATTTGAGCAATTTACTTGCAACAAATGGAAAAAAAATTCATACAATATGCATCAGTTCTGTGGAAAATATGCATAATCTCAGACATTATGCATCGGTTCTGTGGAAAACCGATGCATAATGTCTGAACATTACGCATCGCTCGATTATGCATCGGAGCAGAACCGATGCACAATCCCTTCCAAAACCGATGCATAATCCCCTGTCTGTAGTAGTGAAGGTATCTACAGTCGTCCCTAGTCTATCCGTGGTGGAACGCTCCTATGGGCCCTTTTTTATTTTCTATATACATGAGGAGATCCCCACGAGGCACTATCACTCTGATTATCACATATACTGTTATCTGCTTTTGTGTGTGATGCATTCTCTTCTATCACTCGGGTAACGCTACCGCATCACACCATCCCCTTGAAAGACCACGGGAATTTGCAAAGAAAATATGTATCATGGGAAAGGGACGTGCATTACTATAGAAGAGACATTATGCATCTGTTCCAAAAAGGCTTATGCATCGGTTTTATCTTATGTATCGGTTTAATTAAAAACCGATGCATAATATCAACTTCATGCATCGGTTTAAAAAACTAATACATAATGTTCAGCTTATGCATCAGTTTATCCAAAACCGATGCATAAGCTTAATCAAATTATTATTTCTTCGAGCAGTGTTAACGCAATTTAGAGCGAGTTTCGCTAGGATTTGGCATCGCGGTTGACACTGTCGAGTCGTTTTCCTCGTCGATGGACTTGAGAGAGCATTTCTCGACGATTGGCACCGCCTTGGACTCGTTGCTTGGCGCACTCGACTCTCCATCAACACCGCCGCTCTCCTTGATCTCGCCTTCGACCGTCTTATCGAATCTGTGGAGTCCGATGGTTATTGTCGACGATGGTGGAGCTGGTGAGCGATTACATATTATTGATTTGATTAGTACTGCGTTTGTTATTATGGATTGTTGTAGATCTATCTATGAATTGTTTTAGTGGTTAATATTGTTGGAGCATTAGTATTGCCTATTGTGGCAATCTTCAAAAGTTCTCTCATTCCCACTTTTGTCCTATTTTAGTCGGAGAGTGATCAAGGTGTGATGATCCAGCAAGTGCGATGGGTGGCAGAGGTCGTGCGTGTGGAGGGCAAGGGATGAGAAGGCGCTAAGCTTCCTTATAAGCGCCAGCACTGAACAACATTTTCAGATTGACATGGATCCTTGTTTTTGTAATATCGGCATAGATTATTTTTAAAATTTATATTTATTCCTTAATGATGTTGAATTTGTGTGACAATTGACATGAATCGATAAATGTTGTACATTAAAAGTGATATCTTGTAAGAAATGTTGTATCTTGGTTGAATAAAAAATATTTTAAAATTTGGATATGAGCGGCTGTATTTATGAAATTTATTTATGAATTTTCAGGTTGATTTGAGCTAATGCAAGTCCAAAATGCCAAAACAATCGAACATTATGCATCATTTCTCAAAACCCGATGCATCGGTTCTTTAAAAAACCGATGCATAATGTCAAACTTAATGCATCGGTTCTTTACAAAACCGATGCATGTCATACTTTATGCATCGGTTCTTTAAAAGCCGATGCATAATGTCATATACCTTATGCATCGGTTTTCCAGAACGGATGCATACTGGCAGACATTATGCATCGCTTGATTATGCATCGGAACCAAAACAAATGGATAATGTCTCGACTGTAGTATTGGGTGGATTACGCGTTTGGATAACTGTACATATGAGGTCAATGATGACATACATATGTGACAAGGTACTGCAATTTGTGATGGCACTATGTACCGAGATAGTTGCGTTACTAGAAGGATGGGAATGGTAGTAGCAAAAAAACTATATTGAAGTATTAAAGATATACATCAAATACGAAAAATCAATGAGGGAAATGTCAACCGTCAGATTTGGATGTTCCATGCTTACTTGGTAAGGATTGTTACCGTAAGAGAACAAATGTGCAAAATCATCAGGGACTGCGTCTTCCTGAACATGTTCATCAAGAGAGAGCAACTTAACCTGCCCACACCAGTAATACATCATATGGATTATGCTGATCACATTGAGGTATGCTCTCACCCGTACCGAAGTAAAGAAAAAAAGAATTTTGGGTATGGAGACAAAATAAAGTGTATACTCGAAGAGAATACGAATGCGGTGGTATACTTCAGAAGGATGGACTAGATCTTCAGTGGTGGAAGTTCAGGAGGGAATTGATACGGTGTATGATGTTGCTTTCTATGAGAATGTACCTCGAAGGGATGACAAGTTGGCTGATATTTAGAAGGAGATGCTCCAACTCAAATACATGCTCCGGATGACCACTACACCCTCAGTAAGTAAGGGTATTTCGCAACGCTTGGAATCCGTTGCCTAGCATCGCTCCCAAGTCCCCTACCTCCGTTGCACACACATTAAGTAATGTTCCCGTGATCAGTCCCTTTTTGACTCTCTAACTCATCAATCTCATTTCTTGATATTTTCTTTGGTACTTTTCATTCTTGATGTTTTGTGTTCGTCTGTCATGCTGTAGAGTTGTTTGCGGAATGAATCGAATAGCAATGGATCGAAAAACACGAAAGAAAAAATGACGCAAGTGATTTACGCTGGTTCAGGACCCGATGTCTCTACTCCAGCACCAATATGAGAGGTTTTATTGAGCGAAAAGAACAATTGAGTGTACAACAATGATTGGGACAAGCTCGCGAACGAATTACAATAAAAGAAGCGAAGCAATTTTACTTGAATCGGAAAATCCCAAATCGGAGCTCAAGATTCCTAATTTTGCAGAACTGAGAAAATTGAACGCGCCAGAAGGAAACTTGATTATTGAGGACGAACTGAAACGACCGCGTTTTATATGAGTCCGAGACCTGGCCAGAACGACAGCCTCACCGAAGAGGAAAGGAAAGCGGCCTGAGCGTCAAAACAAAACTGAAGCAGAAGGCGGGAAATAGCTCACTAGGGTTTCGATTTAGAGTGCCGCTTTACCTGACGACAGCCTCCCGTATCTTCATGCGCGCCCGCCAACGTCTTTTCGGATTTCTCCAGTCACTTGGCACAGCAACTCCTCACCGCTCTATTTATCACACATGCCTACACAAATCCCTACTTGCACACCACCTGTTCGACCAAATTCCTGAACGCCATTCCTTCCCCATCACCAATGTGCTGAATAAAAAACAAGACTTTGATGCTGTTGAGGCACTCACGACGCAGCTGCAATCGGGTTGTTGTGTTGATGAAATTGCAGTATCTAGAGCTCTCAAGGGATGTCGTCGGAACCCAAAACTCGGGTATCAAATCCATGCCTATGCTATTTCTTCTGGATTGGATTCGTTTGTCACTGTTTGCAACTCGTTGATGAATATGTATTTTAAATCTGGGAATTTTGATGTTGGCATGTTTATATTTGATGGGATGAGATGCCCCGATATTGTTTCATGGAACACTGTCCTCTCAGGAAGTCAAGATAGCACGAGCGCGTTACATTTGGCAATGAGGATGAATGAGTTTGGACTTGTTTTTGATGCTGTCACTTGTACTACTGTCCTTTCTTTCTGCTCAATGTCGGAGGAGTTTATGTTTGGCTTGCAGACGCATTGTCTGATCACTAAGTGTGGATTGGATTCTGATGTGTTTGTGGGCAATGTGCTTATGTCGTTTTACTTCAAATGGAGATGGTTGGAGGATGGTAAGAGAGTCTTTGATGAAATGCCAAATAAAGATTTGGTGTCATGGAATGCTGTGATTTCTGGTTATGCTCAGGATGGGAATCATGGAAACAAAGCTATCGGGAGCTTTTTGGAAATGGCAAGGAAGGGGATGAAGCTTGATCATGTGTCATTTACTGGTGCAGTTTCAGCATGCGGTCATGAAGTTAAATTAGAATCAGGAAAGCAGATACATGGACTGGCTTTAAAGAGAGGGTATGGAACACATGTTTCTGTTTGCAATGTTTTAATTTCGATGTACTCCAAGTGTGAAATTGTTGACGATGCAAAATTGGTTTTTGAGAAAATGCACGAACGAAATGTTGTGTCCTGGACAACAATGATTTCCATTGATGAAGATGCTGCTATGTCTCTTTATAAGGACATGTTAACATACGGAGTTAGTCCCAATGATGTGACATATATTGGCTTGATTCATTCTATCTCGAAGCACAACATGGTTAAAGAAGGACTGATGGTACATGGGCACTGCACTAAAGCTGGATTCTTGTCAGAATTAAATGTTTGTAACAGCTTTGTCTCTATGTATGCAAAGTTTGAATCTATGGGTGAATCGTTAAAAGTGTTTGATGAAATTAGCTACAGAGAAATAGAAACATGGAATGCCATAATATCCGGGTATGCTCAGAATGGGATGTCCCAAGAATCAGTTGAAGCATTCTATTCAGCAGTAGAAAACTTGCGTCCTACTCAATATACATTTGGCAGCGTTTTGAATGCTATTGCAGATGCTGAAGCTATTTCTTTGCAACATGGTCAACAATGTCATTGTTATATAATCAAAGTCGGGTTCAACACAGATCCCATTGTCAGTGGTGCCCTTCTTGACATGTACGCCAAACGTGGGAACATTTCTGAATCTGAGAAAGTATTTCACGAGTTGCCTCAGAGGAGCCAGTTCTCTTACACTGCAATTATTTCTGCCCATGCAAGTCATGGAGACCTGAACTCTGTAATGTTTTTGTTCAGACAGATGGATAGAGAAAGCTTAAGACCAGATTCAATTACTTTTCTTTCTTTACTTGCAGTGTGTGGACGACTGGGGATGGTCGATATGGGTCACAAGATTTATCACATGATGGTGCATGACCATAAAATCCAACCATCTCCTGAGCATTATGCTTGTATGGTGGACATGTTGGGCCGTGCAGGGCGACTTACAGAGGCAGAGAAGTTTATAGCACAAATCCCAGGTGGACCCGGATTGTCTGTGTTACAAAGCTTGCTTGGTTCATGCAGAACACATAAAAATGTTGATATGGGTAAAAGGATAGCGGAACTCTTGATAGGCATGGAACCAACGCAGTCAGGCTCATATGTTCTGATGTCAAATTTGTATGCTGAGAATGGGGAATGGGATAATGTGGCAAAGGTCAGAAGTCGAATGAGGCTGAAGGGATTACGGAAGGAAATAGGTTTCAGCTGGGTGGATGTTGGCAATATTGACAATTCCTTGTACTTACACGGATTCTCATCTTCAGATATGTCACATCCGCGATCTGGAGATATTTGTGACATGGCAAACTTCCTCGACCTTGAACTAAAGTTTTCCGAAAAAGAGAGAGTTTCTTTTCTATTAGTAAATACATTGGGCACGATTGATGATTATATCACATGATAAGTAGCCTCTAAAATGTACATGGAGAAATCCTCTGTGATCTGTTTAGTTGCAGAGCGATATGGCATGAAGAAGTGGTGGTGCGATATGCTCTTTCGATTTTGATGGAGCATGGTACTAATCATCTGCAAGCTCGTAAATGGCGGTTCTTTTTGTCTACGTAGGATAGTAAACATATTTTGGTCAGGGGAGACGTATGTACTAACTCCAGTCAGTTCAGGTTATTCAATTTTGGGTTTGGGATTCATCTCCTGCAATCCCAGGAACAGCCTTGTAACATACCTACAGTCCGAGTCATCAATCCGAAGGACAAGCACATTTCTGTCCAAGTAAAGGCCTTCTATGAACATTTACTCTGTCAGAATTGGCATACCAAAAAGTCATTAGAAATCCAACACATTATTAATTTTGTTTTTAAAATCTTTGCAGTGTGAGACCATGTCACTTGTGGAGAAGAAGCTGCAAGAGATGAAGATAAAATACGTAGTGAGCAGCGTCGAAGAAGGTTTGTAGATCAACTCTTTTTCCATGATCATGATGGTACCATGATAGAAATATGCAACCGCAATAATCTCCCTGTCGTGCAATTAACTGGCGAACTATCCTGTCCAAGACCCAGTTTCAATAATCTAGAGTGCATTCCACAACCCATCAATTTTTGACACCGTCATCAACAAATCATAGATGAAGATTTATTCGGCTAAATAAACTCAATTGTTTTTGAAATCCATCAGGCAGCACTCTCTTTTTCCTCTTTTTGTTGCTTTCTGTGGTTTTGTGTTGTACCTTTATGTATGTATCTCCAAGCATCATTTCTATCAGCACAGCAATAAGTACTAGTTAGGATGCCATGTGTTTCCATAAAAAAAAAACAATGATAAACTTAGTCCCCAAAGGGGATGCCGAGTGGTTGGGAAGTAGAGGTGGCAAATAGGGCGGGCGGGTTAGTGGGACGGGTTCTTAATGGACAAGGGTTGAACCCTATAAAACCATTTTAAGTTAAAGGGTTCAATGGACGGATTCTTTATGGACAAGGGTTAAAAGAGTCAAACCCTTTAAGGCCCTTTTAACCCTTTTAACCCTTAAACCTTTTAAAAGCCCTTTTAACCCTTTAAGAGCCATTTTAACCATTTTAACCCTTTAAGGGCCATTTTAACCCTTTTAACCCTTTAAGAGCCATATTTTAACTCTTTCAACCCATTTAAGCATTTATAACTCTTTTCACTCATTAAATGGAAAATTAAATAAATTTTAAATCAGATATATTCTATATCTTTTTTTTATTTGTAAAAACTTTTATATACATATTTTAAAGTTAAAAGTTAAATTTCATTTATTTTTGTTCTATTTTATTCTCATCTTATGTTTTTGCATGACGGATGTTTGATAAAATGGAGCTCAATGTAGCAGGTGTGTCTGCAACGACCAGTTTCTTCATCTACTCCTATAAATTTTTTTTGATAAATTTATTCCTATAATATTTATCTCACTGAATTATCAATTCTCAACAACCAAATTTTTTTTAATAAGGAATTCTCAACAACCAGATAGTGTTTTGTATTTGTTTTTTATGTTTCAAAAAAAAAAGTTTGTGTTTTGTTTTTTATGTTTTAATATTAGTTAAAAGGGTTCTTAAAGGGTTGGAGGGTTATCCGGGTAAAAACCCTTAAACTCGTCTATAAAAGGGTTCTTAATGGACAAGGGTTCGTTCAACCCTTTTATTAAAGGGCGGGCTAACGGGCGGGTTTTAAAGGGCGGGTAACGGACGGGTTGAACGGTTTAGGGTTTATTTGCCGGGTCTAGTGGGAAGGTGTTTTGTCCTGGGCAAAGCCCCGAGTTCGAACCCCTCTAAACACTTACATGTGATAAAAACCTCACACTCTGTGGAGCCTGTCAGTCGTGCAAGTTGGGCCGATCTCACCTGGTTAGGCCTGTTTCCAAGCTATGGGCCTATACCATCTGGGGATAACCCCTTTTTAAAAACAAAGATAAACTTAAGATAATCATCAGAAATTAAAAGTAACTCGATTGAGTTAACAACAACTTCCCTTTGATTGGCACAAATACTTATATGTAACAAAGTAGAGCATAGTTACGAGCTTCGAGTCCTAGATGCTTATTATTCTCCTGCATTACTTAGAAACCGAATAAAAAGAGCAGAAATAGGGACAGTTAAAAACAAGAAACTCAGCATGACGAGTTTTTTTTTTTGAAAATGACCCTTTATGAGTTTCAAATATCAGAAATGACTCATTTGAGTTTGCACTTTCAAAAATGACCCGTTTTTTTAAAAAGACCGAATTCCCGGGAACCGGTTTTTTTCATTTTCTCAAACACCGGTTTCTGAGAAACCGGTTTATGTGAAAAATTATAAAACCGGATTCTGAGCAGCTGTAGGATAGAGCTTTAGGATAGAAATGTGAAATACATTGTGAATTTTCGCCCCCTCCGGCAGCTGTAGTCTATAGGCAACCTTGCCCACCCTGGTCACAATAGGGAATGGCCCATAGTACCGTTTTGCCAACTTTGAGCAGCGGCTGGTGCGTATAGACTTCTGGCGGTAGGGTTACAGTTTCACGTAAACCCAATCACCCACCTGAAACTTCACGTCCTTCCTGTGTTTGTTGGACTGTTGCACCATGCGATGGCATGCCCTAGCCAAGTTAGTTTTCAGTTGTGTCATGAGTTGCGACCGCTGGGTGAGCAACTGGTCGACGGATGCAATGGATGAATGCCCTAAATCATAGTCCTTGAGTGCTAAGGGCGCCTGACCATATACGGCCTCAAATGGGGTAAAATCGGTCGCCGAGTGTAGGGCCGTGTTATAATGTAATTCCGCCCAAGGGAGGAGATCAGGCCAGTTGGTCTGATTCTCGTTGACATAACACCGTAAGTAATCCTCCAATGTTCGGTTTAACACCTCGGATTGCCCGTCCGTTTGCGGATGATATGCACTGCTATGGGAGAGTCGAGTGCCTTGTAGCTTAAATAACTCACGCCAAAATAAGCTCATGAACACTGGGTCTCGGTCGGAGACGATGCTGTTGGGAACCCCATGAAGGCGGCAAACATCCATTGTGAAAACCCTTGCGACGCTCTCAGCGGTAAACCCTGAATGTAGGGCTGAAAAGTGCCCATACTTGGTGAGCCTATCAACCACAACCAGGATGACGGACAGTCCTTTGGAGCTTGGTAAATGGGTGATGAAGTCCATGGCTATATCGGTCCACACTCCCTTTGGCATGGGAAGAGGTTGGAGCAACCCTTGGGGCGCGGTGTTGATGGTCTTTACTTGTTGACAGATGGTGCAACTTTGCACGTATGCCTTGATATCCGCTTGCATGCTCTTCAAGAAGAAATGGGAACTTACTTTCGCTAGGGTACGTTGGATGCCCGCATGCCCTCCTAGGGGTGAGTCATGGTATTCTTGGATAATAAGGTCCTTCAAGGTCTGGTCTTCCGGCACAAATAAGCGGTTACGAAACAGCAATAGGCCATCTCTCACCTTGTAATCCTCGCCCTGTATTGGTTGCTGTTGGGCATCTCGCCATAGTTGCTGAGCCGCTAGGTCCCTAAGGTACAGATTCCGCAGGACCTGCAGAATGCCGAAGATTGGTTTAGTGCGACCTTGAAGTGCTGCCAATGTTGCTTCTGGCATACGGGATAGCGCATCAGCAGGTCCATTGGCATATCCTAGGCAGTACTTAACCTCAAACTCGAATCCCATTAGCTTTGCTATCCACTTTTGTTGTTCCGGGGTATGCATAGCTTGTGTTAGGATGGTGCGCAGTGGCTGATGATCGGTTTCGATAACAAATTTCTGGCCTAGTAAGTACTGCCGCCATTTATGAACCGTAGCCACGATCGCACACAACTCCCTATTGTATGTAGAAGTGTTCTGCATGGTCTTTGTGAACTTCTTGCTGAAGTAAGCTAAGGGTCGATTGTGCTGCAGGAGAACAGCGCCCATACCCAGGCCTGAGGCGTCGGGTTGTATGATAAAGGTGCTATTGAAATCCGGTAGTGCAAGAACCGGGGTGGTGGCCAGCGCCTGCTTAAGGGATTCGAATGCCCGAGTTGCATCGTTCGACCAGGCATAGGCATCCTTTCGTAAGAGGTCGTTCAAGGGAGCTGATACTTGTGCGTACTTGGCCACAAACCTACTATAGTAGCCAGCAAGGCCTAGAAAATTGCGCAACTGTTTGAGGGAACTCGGGGTTGGCCATTCACGAACGGCCCAGATTTTATCGGGGTCAACTTCGACGCCTGCATGGGAGATTAAGTGGCCCAAGTACTGTACTCTAGAGCAAGCTAAATCACATTTAGATGGCTTAGCGTAGTAACAGTGTTTTGCTAAAGTAGTTAGTACCTCATTGAGATGCCCCAGATGCTCACGCCATCCTTTGCTATATACCAGTATATCATCAAAAAACACCAAGACGAAGCGCCTAAGCATGGGCCGGAACAGGACATTCATGGCTGATTGGACGTTGAGGGAGCATTAGTGAGGCCAAAACGCATGACTAAAAACTCAAAATGGCCATCGTGAGTCTTGAAGGCAGTTTTAAATACGTCCTCGCCATGCATTCTGATTTGATGGTAGCCCGTCCAGAGGTCTAGCTTTGAGAAGATGCTGGCGCCATGTAGCTCGTCGAAGAGCTCGTCCACAGTTGGTATCGGGTATCGGTCCTTAACTGTGACCGAGTTCAGTCCACAATAATCCACACAGAACCTCCAAGTCACATCCCGTTTCTTTACTAGCAATACTGGGGAGGAGAAGGGTGAGGTGCTAGGTCGGATGATCCCGTCGCTCATCATCTCCTGGACAAGTTTTACGACCTCCAACTTCTGGTATCTAGGGTACCTGTAGGGCCCTGCCTTGACATGAGCGGCCCCATGTTGTAGAGGGATTCGGTGGTCAATAATCCTCTGGGGAGGTAATCCCTTGGGTTTGAGGAAGACAGGGAGGTGTGTATTGAGTAAGTTGGCCAACTCAGCTTGATCAGTCGGTTCTAAGGTTGCCGGGATGGCGGGAATATCGTCAGGTAAAGTTGCATGCTGATCAGGCCACTCAGTAGCCGTCAATTGGTATAGCGAGGCCACTGCTCCCTTCTTTGTGGCTCGCTTGAGTTGGCCTAGTGTGAGCTGGTTGAACTGTCCTTGGGTCTGTATGCCAACCAACTTTGTCTGTTGTCCCTCATGGGCAAAGCTCATCCAGAGCACCTTGTAATCGAACAGCACAGGCCCCAGACCCGCCAGCCATTGTGCCCCTAAGACCGCCTCTGCACCATATATGGGTAGTAAGTGAAAGTCCACTTGGAAAACAGCATCGCCAAACTTGAGCTCTACGCCTCTAAATACGCCCTCACACTGCAGCTCATCTCCATTGCCGATAGTGACATTAAGGTGGCGAGAAGGTTCGATAGCTAAACCCACCTTGCGTGCAACTCGCGCCTGCAAGAAATTATGCGTAGACCCGCCATCTACTAAGACCACAATACCCATGCCCTGTAGCTGCCCTTTTAAGCGTAGGGTGCTAGGCACAAATCGCCCTTCCAGAGCATGACAGGATATATTGGGGGCGGGTTCGTCCTCTGACTGCACCGCCTCATCATGTGTGTCATCCGGGCATTCTTCTAGCTCTGAGAGTGGACACTCTTCCTCGAATGGGTTGTCTTCCATGACGATGCATTGGAATCGGGGCTTGCACTTGTGCCCTGGTGCAAACTTCTCGTCACAGTTGTAGCACAGCCCCTTCTCCCGCCTGGCGGCCATCTCAGTCACCGTGAGCCTTTTGTATGGGAGGTTAGTCCCTGGCGGTCGGGGTGAGTGATTGTGTACTGGTGGTCCGTTTGAGGGTTGTGTATAGTTTCGTGTCAGCATTGGCCGGGATGCGTAACTCCTTAACTTTGTCTTCTGCTCCGCTACTCTTGCGTCATAGCAATGCGCAAGGATGATGGCTCCAACATGATGGGCTCTAAGTGGATATCCTCCTTCAGTCCTGCGAGGAATCGATCTAATAGGCTGTCCTGGGACAGACCATAAGTACTCAAAGCCAAGTCTTCGAACTCAGCTATGTAAGCTCTTACGGACGAGGTTTGGCATAGCCTGTTGAGCGCCACCCCTGGCTTGAAGTACGCCGGAGGTCCAAAGCGGCTCCTCACGTCAACCACGAATGATGGCCAGTCTCGTATCTGGTGGGATTTGGTCATCCATTGATACCATTTGAGGACTTCGCCGCTCAGATAAAACGTCGCAACCGCCAGTCGTTGTTTAGAAGGAACATGAGTATGCATAAAAACCTCTCCATCTGGAAGATCCATCCTTTGATGGCCTCTCCATAGAATATGGGCACCTCCACCTTGGGAACACGACTGATGGAGTTGGGATATTGCTCAGGAACGCCTCCGTTCTGCATGTGCATCTGCAGTTGACCAGGGTAGTTGCTGCTTCCGGACACGCCGCTCAGTGGTGGTCCTGTTGGAGTGGCCAATAAGGGGGAGCTGTTCTGAGCAGGTGGTGGTGTCATCTCGTCCACAGGCTGCTTCTCACCTCTGGCATGGGCCAACTGGAGCTCCTGCACCGACTTATGGAGATGTTCGACCACGACGGCCGTACGCTCGCTTTTGGCTTTTTCCTCCGCGTGGCTTTGTATCAGCAGACCCATCTTCTGCGATAGGTCTGTCAGTGCAGCTAGGGTTTCGGTGGTACTCCTCGTCTCAGGCATTGTCAGCTCTCAGTGAAAGCAACAAAATGATGCAGGGAAATAAGAATAGATAGGTAGGAACAAAAGGGAAGATAGTAGAAAGAAGATTGATATTGATTGATGCCTTTCCCAATACAGTAGGTTCAAACTTATACAATCCATGCCTAATGGCAAGGTGACACGTAGCCCCTATTCTGTTATTCTCTGCGCCAATCACAGCTACTCATGCTAGTTGGCATTACACGCCATGCAGTGCGTTCCTTCCTTCCATTGCGTATCCTTCTGCTGGATCCCTTTGAGGTTTATTCCTCTCCCTCGCACCTTTCCTTGGCTTAGGGTGTTCCCCCATGTGCCGGTCACCTGCCTCATTCGTAACAGCTGCAGCCATGTGAGCCAGAGCCGCCAGCATGAGCAGCACAACAACCCAAAAACAAGTAGAAGAAGAAGTAGCCATGAAATGAAAATGTTGCAAATAGTGATGAAACTGAGTGATGGTATGGAAGTCTGTGAGAGTAGAGATTTTGAATTGTGAATGAGTTGAGATCGAGGTGAGTTGTGGGCAAGGTTGTCAGAATCGAGTTTTTACCTTGACTCGTTTTGCTTAGGTAGAATCGAATTGTATAATCGACTCGTAAAATCGCCGAGTTTACCTTTTATTAAGATAATATATAATTGACATTTAAATGTACTTTATATACTATAAAATATAACTAATTTAGATATTTTATTTCTAATTTATTTATATAGATATAATTAATCAAATTAGCTTTTGATGTGGAAGCGAAATTTCAAAAAAAATTTATCAATATTACTTTTACAAATTTCTAAAATTGCAAAAAAATAAATTTTGAAATTATGGTATTCAATTCATTCAAAAAATTCATCAAAAAAAAAAATTCATTCAAAAAAAAAAATTATGGTATTCAATTTTAACTTTTTTTTTTATAGATAAATATTTACTAATGTCAAACAACAACAGATCATTCAAATACAAATCATAACAGGTTGCCAACACAGAAAGGAATTGCATTCAAATCTTGTCATTCCCAATTGTGATCTCTTGCTTTCCTAGCCAAATTATCCGCTGATGTATTCGCTTCACGTCGCACTAGATATAGGCACCAGTTAGGAAACCGGTGGAAATAATCTTTACACGCAGTCAATCTCATATTATCTTCCCCTAACCAGTTGCCACCACAAGCAATTAATCTAACCATTTCAGCACTATCAACTTCAAAAATGGCTTTATCATGTTGGTTTCTTTCAGCTATTTGCATCGCCTTGAAAAGTCCCAGCAGCTCTGCATCAAGAATATTCACTCGCCTTCTAACATATGAAGTAGATATCCACAAGATTGAACCCTCCTCATCTCTACAAATACATCCTACTCCAATCACACTTGTTCCATCTACACAAGAAGCATCACTATTTATTTTCACATAACCTTTGTCAGGTTTAATCCATCTGTAAGCACCTTCTTCCTTTGTCACCAAGAACTTGAATTGTGGAGAGTTATATTGTTGTACTAACACTTTAGTTTGAAAAGCCATAGCAGATGGATCCAACATGTCTCCTCCATGTAATACTTTGTTTCTGTGAAACCATATAAATCTTGCACCATAAAAGATCTCCGGAAGTTGAAATATTGAAAATTTCTCCACACAAAACCATACCCAATCACTTGGGTCTGAGAAGGAAATAGTTTCTTGACAAATATTGACATCCAACGATCTCCAAAACACATCAGCCCACCAGCAGTTACATAAAATGTGCATAATTGTTTCTCTTTTCTTGCCACATATTACACAAACATCTTTTACATTGCATCCCCTTCTCTTCAAGTTGCTCATAACTGGTAGAAAGTTGTGAAACAACCGCCATACAAAAATTTTAACCTTTGCCTGTATTTTGAGTCTCCATATAATCTTCCAAAAATTCATAAGACTCCTTTTGTATGATGTTTCACCATGTATCTGAATATGTTGTTGATCACATTCGATCTTCAATACCTTATACGCTGATTTTGCAGAAAACCAACCATTTGCATCAGGAGTCCAAAACGGTGTATTTCCCGTTTCATCTAAATCAATCCATCTTGTAATTTTGTTCCCAGCTCCCCAAATACTTCTCCAGCAATAAGAAGGTCTACTACCTAGCTGACATGAGTATATATCTCCATTTTTAATATACTTAGCAGTTAGAACTTTACTCACCAGCAGATTTGGTTGTGAAAAGATTCGAACAAACTGTTTAGCAAGAAGAGCATCATTGAGCACATTAAGATCTCGAAAACCCATACCTCCGTCTTCTTTACTTCTATACATTAACTGTCTGCTTCCCCAATGTATGCTCCTGCCTTCTGCTTTAAAGTTCCACCAAAAGTCACACATTAGACTAGTAAGTTTATTACTCTGCTCACTGGGGATTTTGTAACACATCATCGTATAAAGTGACATAGCTTGAAAAACAGATTTCAACATAATCTCTTTTCCTGCTGATGACAAGAATTTACTTTTCAAACCAGCAATCTTCTTCCAAGTTCGATCTGTAATGTACTGGAAAGCTTCTTTTCTTTTCTGCCCAAACCACAGCGGTAAGCCAAGATATTTTTTATGACTAGGAACCTGACTGACTTCAAGAGTATCACATATATGTTTCCTGCAGCTGACATCCACATTTTTACTGAAAACTACTTCAGATTTAATAAAGTTGATCCTTTGGCCTGATAACTTTTCATAGATAACCAAGGCATTTTTTAGATGCCAAGCATTAGAGAAGATTGCTTTCATGAAGAAAATAGTGTCATCTGCAAACATAAGATGAGTTACTATTGGTGCATCTCTACAAATTTGGATACCTGTGATCAGATTTTCATTTTGAAGCTTCTGCATGTATGTTCCCAACCATTCCGTAACAATGAGAAATAAATAAGGGCTCAAAGGGTCTCCTTGTCGCAAGCCTCTCTTAGGTAGAAACATCTCTGAAATCAAATCATTTATCTTCACCTTATAACCCACTGTTGTAACACACATCATAATGAGCTTAATCCATTTATCTGGAAATCCCAATTTACTCATCATAGACTCCAGAAATTTCCATTCCAAGCGATCTTAAGCTTTGCTTATATCTATTTTCAAAGAAAAGCATCCAGTCTTTTGCACATTTCTTGTCTTAATATAGTGAGCAAGTTCACTTGCAACAATAATATTATCCGATATCAACTTACCTGGCACAAAAGCACTTTGATTATCAGAAATAACCTCTGGAAGAACCCTTTTCATTCTGTTAGCAAGAACTTTAGAAATAATCTTCGCAGTAACATTACATAATGAGATAGGTCTGAAATCTTCAAGCTTCACTGGATTCTTCACCTTTGGAATCAATATAATAAGAGTATTGTTCATACCATGTTCCATATGTCCCTGATTTAAGGCTTTCAGAGAGCATCTCACAACATCTTGCTTGATCAAATCCCAGTTCTTCTGATAAAAAATTGCAGAGAATCCATCTAAACCAGGAGCTTTAGTTGGACCCATTTGGAACACTGCCTCCTTTACTTCCTCCGCCGTAAAATCTTCTAATAATTTTCCTCCCATATCATCAGTAAGTTTTCTTGGTATGAAACTCAGAGCATTATTCCAATCTATATCATCATTCAGATTAGAGGTAAACAAGTTTCGAAAATAATTTACAGCCAAACTCACCATATCTCCTTCATTTGTGATTAACTGTCCATCATCCCTTAATAGGCTGCAAACTTTATTCACCTTTCTTCTACTAGAAGCTTTTGCATGAAAAAACTTGGTATTTCTATCACCTTCGAGTAACCAATCAACTCTGGATCTCTGTTTCCATAGAATTTCATCTCTAATCCACCATTCATCCAATTCAGCTACGAGTTCCCCTTCTATTCGTCTCGAAACTTCAGTACGTGTTTGAGCTCTAATCCTTTCCAACTTATTTTTAATTTCTTCAATTCTTCTTTTCGTATTGCCAAAAGATTGTCTATTCCACCTCTCGAGATTATCCGCACACCTTTGTAGCTTGCAAACCAGATTTAATTCTTCGTGACTCTCTTCACACCATCCTTTTTTCATAACATCTTTAAATTCATTATGGCGTAACCACATCGGTTCAAACCGAAATAATCTTCGTTTACGTCTCTCTAATGAACCTGTGAAACTTACAAGCAAAGGAACATGGTCTGAGCAACATGATGTTACATGTCTTACTGATGCATAAGGAAAATTCCTTATCCACGCATCATTTGCAACTGCACGATCTAACCTTGCTTTAGTTTCGAAAAACCCATTTCTATTATTTGTAAAAGTAAACGGCGAACCAGAAAATCCCAAATCAGATAATCCACAAATCTGCAATGTTTCTCTAAATCGTTGCATTTGCCATTCCCCACGTATTCTTCTTCCCTTGACTTCCCATCCAAATAATATTTCATTAAAATCCCCACAGACTAATATTCAATTTTAACTTGAATACTTAAAAGGAAGCAAATTGGCCAGTTCAACAAAAAAGCCCAAAGCCTCTCCAAAAAAACAAAAACGCCAAAAGCAAAAAAAACGAAAAAATAAAAGCCAAAATATATTGAATCATCCAGGAATCGAACTCCTTCTCTCCTGTTTGCTAACTTCTCTTCTTCCACTTGGGCCATGGAAGACACTTGGGCATAATGTAAAATTGTAAGATTTTATCCGATTTTAGCCCGATTTTAGCGATTTTAACGATTAAAAAATTGTGTAAAATCGTTTCGAGAACCGATTTTACGTTAAACCGAGTTTACCTCCGATTTGATATGAATTTCAAACCTAGAATCGTAAATCGTACGATTTTATGATTTAAAATGCGATTTTAACAACATTGGTTGTGAGTACTTATATAACAAGTTTCCAAGTGGGGTTTGTTATAATACCAAACCCTCAATGGGCGATGCCTGGTTGGAAAAAAAATGATGTGGCAATTTTTGATTTAATTTGGTGGATGATTTTTTTAAAAATTTAACGAACACCGGTTCCTAAAAAAAATAATCCACCCGACATCCACGTATACTTAAAATCCACGTTTCGTCCACCTGTCATTTTTTTCGCAAAAACCGGATCCTCGGAATCCGGTTTTATAATTTTTCACATAAAATCGGTTCCTGGTCATCCGGTGTTTGAGAAAATGGCAAAAATCGGTTTCCGAGAATCCGGTCTTTTTAAAAACAGGACATTTTTGAAAGTGCAAACTCACATGGATCATCTTTGAAATGTGAAACTCAAAAATGGTCATTTTCAACAAAAAAAAACCAGCATGACAGGTCTCGCAGTTTTGAGAGCCCCTACTTCTGAATTTTTTCCACATGAGCTCAGTAACCGACGTTACAGAACTGGTAGCTATAGGGCGAAGTGAGCTGCCATAGTGGGTTGGAGCTCCCCCGGTGCATGTGATGGCCCGGGTTCAAGTCCCTACCAAGCACAAATAAAAAAAAAACAGGTGCTAACTTTGAGCTACAAGCTCCTAATCAAAAAAAAGAAAAAGAACTGGTAGCTGTTATATACATGGAACTGAGGAGCCTAAGCAGTGGCGGACCTACAGCCTAATGAATGGGGTCATTTGCCCCCATTAGTTGTTTGATTTGATCTTTTATTTTAGCATATTTAGACTAAATTATAGTAATAATCTTAGAAAATACACATATTGCCCCCATTAATTTCCCCAAGAAAGCATTATGCCCCCACTAAAATGTAAGTCTGGGTCCGTCACTGAGCCTAAGGATATAAAAATGAAAAGAGAAATGCAGAGTTTACTTTAACCGAATCTTTTCCAACAAAAGCAATGGTTGGCATCAATTTTCTAAGTTTAGAGCTATCAGAGTGCAGAATAAGGTCTGTTGAGTACGACATTAAGCCTAATTAGATCCCTATGATTTGGAAAATGACGTGCTTAAATCCGCAAGTGATTGATTATTAATAGACCTTAGCCTCACCTGCTTATTCAAATAATCATCATACAAATACAATATCTGCAGTAATCAATCACAACACTCGACGTGATAGACCATTATAACCCTCTATTTATAGATGTACACGACAGCCGTAAATTTAGTAATTGACGATTCCGTCTCTCAAAGAATAAGACAATTATCCCTAGAATATCTACATATTATATTCCCGTTTGATAATTATACCTTAAGCCAATCACAAATCAAATCACATTTAGTAATGTAAAAGTGAGTCGGTGATCAGCACTATCAACCGGAGTGGAAGCTGGGCTGAGCACGGAGGAGCGAGGCGCCGGAATCAGTGGCTGAAGTTGGCAATCCGATCAGACTTGAAGCTGAGTTGAAGACTGAAGATCAAAGCCAAAACGCAGCGTTTGGACTTAGGGATTAATTGGCCGTTAATTCTGTTTTCCAACGGCTAGTGTACTTGGTTGTAAAGTCTGAAACTTAGAGGGGTCGAATTGTAACATTAGAAACTTCAGGGACTAGATTGTGAGGCGGTAGAAACTTTGAACTTAAGATTCCCAGAATTGGGAATTAGGGTTCATCACGAGCGACGAGTGAGCGATAGAATAGCGAAGCGATTGTAGAGCGAATCTGAAATTGCTGAAGGCTAGTGGCTCGATCGACGACGACGAAGGTTCCGGTTGAATCAATTCATCAATAAAGGGTTGCTTTGGTTGCTGGAGTAGGGACACCCGGTCCCGAACCAGGGTAAATCTGTGTCTTTGTTTTGCTTTTGTTTTGATTGTTGTGCTGCATTTGCGATCCATATCCCAACAATTGGTATCAGTAGCTATTCGGGCACAATGGTATCAACGAAAGTTGAAATTGAAAGATTCGACGGAAAAGGAGACTTTGCGCTATGGAAGCGTCAGATGGAAGCAGTTCTGACGCAGATGAAGGTAGCTAAGTGTCTGGAGGGTGAACACAAACTTCCGGCGACAATGTCACAAGATGAGAAGGACGAAGCCATGGGGATGGCATATAGTACTCTAGTCCTTCATCTCGGCGACAAGGTTCTAAGGGAAGTTTCCAAAGAAAAGACTGCCGCTGCGATATGGACCAAGCTAGAGTCCCTGTACATGACAAGCACGCTGACAAACAAGATTTATCTAAAGGGAAAGCTATTTGGATTCAAAATGGACAATAGCAAACCAATAGATGATTTCTTGGATGACTTCGTAAAGATTGTTATTGATTTGGAAAATATCAAGGAGAAGATAGAGGATGAGGATCAAGCAATCATGATCCTTAATGCCCTGCCATCAGATTACTCCACCCTTGTGGAAACCATGAAATATGCAAGTGATCGCTCGATAATATAGCAGTAAAAGTATTCAAATAAGATCCAAACACTTATGCTAGTCACGGTAATCAAAACATTTGTAAAGACTCGGGTAATCCGAGGTCGTACCCAAAGGACATGTGATTAAACCAATAATGCTAACAATTTACTTAGAATGTCTAATGGTTTGGGGGGGGGGGGGTTTGTTCCTTTAAAAGGATGATAGCAGAATTTTACTATCCAAAAGAGAGATTTGATCAACTAAAAGAGGTTAACAATCAATTAAAAGATGACTAGGGATCACTTCTCCACCTAGACAATTATTGCGACAATGAAATGGGACACTAATGATGAAAGCACATGCACATACTTAGAATTTAGCTCATGCAACATTAATACTAAGTTTAACTCGCGCTACAACTTAGTACAAAGAGGTTACACCTCGCATAGTACCTCACACTCGCGCTTTATTGGCACTATAGAATATGAATGTCTAGCCTCATACTCGCGCTTTATTGACTAGATAATCATGTTCTTGTTAAATTCTAGACATTCTCATTAGAGTTAGAAAGTCGCCATGTAACTCAAAAACCCTAATGCTTCTTCATTTCGTTCATTTGAAATCATGCTTTTCAGGGTTAGCTACGTCAAACATGAAATCAAGCAGAATTCCCATTGAGGACTTCTCACAAACACCTTATGGGCAATCCGAAAATCTAAGTTCAAGCTGATGCTGCTGTGGTAAAAGATGGGTACGAGAGTGTAGATGTTCTAGCAGTGGCTGAAGGTGACTCATCCTCTAGATGGATCCTTGACAGTGGTTGCTCCTACCACATGACACCAAACAAGTCTTAGTTCAATGAGCTTGAAGAAAGGAAGCAAGGGACAGTCCATTTGGGAAACAACAAGTCGTGTAACATGGCTGGCATTGGGACAGTTAGACTAAGGATGGAGGATTGCCAAGAGATCTTACTCTCTGGCGTGAGGTATGTACCAGAACTTAAGAGGAACTTGATTTCACTAGGTATGCTAGACAAACAAGGTTATTCATTTAAAGCAGAAAATAGTTCCATGAAAATAACTAAAGGTTCCTTGGTAGTTATGAAAGGCATAATAGTGAATGGCATTTATGTTTTGCTAGGAAATACAATAGTTGGTGCTGTTGTGAATTATTCTGAAAAAGAGTGTAATGAACTCTCTATTTGGCATTTGAGGTTAGCTCATGTGAGTGAAAAAGGTTTGCAAAAACTACATGAACATGACTATCTAGGAAATGGAAAATTGGGAAAACTGAGTTTTTGTGAAAACTGTGTTTTGGGTAAATCTAGCAAAGTAAAATTTGGAACTGCCATTCATAGAACTAATGATATGTTAGACTATGTGCATTCAGACCTGTGGGGACCTACTAGGACTGAATCACATAGTGGTAAAAGGTACTTCATGACTTTCATAGATGACTATACAAGGAGAGTATGGATACATTTTCTTGCTAAGAAATCTGAGGCTTTTCAAACATTTAAAACATGGAAACTTCTGGTTGAAAATCAAACTGGAAAGCATATTAAGAAACTCAGAACTGACAATGGTCTAGAATATTTAGACAGTGAATTCTTGAAATTTTGTAAGTCTTGTGGTATTGCAAAGAATCACACAGTTGCAGGAACTCCCCAACAAAATGGGCTGGCTGAAAGGTTCAGTAGAACCATCCTTGAAAGGGTGAGGTGCATACTTCTCCAAGCAGGTATGCCTAAAACCTTTTGGGCTGAGGCAGCCAACACTGCTTGTTATTTGATTAATAGATGCCCATCTGCTGCTATTGATTTTAAAACTCCTATGCAAATGTGGTCTAGTCATCCTGTGGATTATTCTATGCTGAAAGTTTTTGGCTGTTCTGCTTATGCACATGTTAGACAGGATAAACTAGAATCAAGGGCTTTAAGATGTGTGTTTTTGGGGTACCCAGATGGGGTAAAAGGTTATAAACTGTGGTGTCTCGAGAAGAACCATAAGAAGTGTTTCATAAGTAGAGATGTGGTGTTTAATGAGGCTGAGTTCCCATTTAAGAAGCCTAAGATAGAACCAGTAGCTGAACAGAAGGAAAGGATGGAAATAGAAGTTGGACAGGGTAGGGATGATTTGTTTGAGGTGGAGCAGGGGAGTGAAACTAACCCAGGAAATACTAGAGCTGAGACCCCTGAACCTGATAACCTAGATGAAGTAATAAATAACCCTGACCCAGAACCTGTAGTTCCTCAGGATTATGTCCTTATTAGGGATAGGGAAAGAAGAGTTCCAAAGAGAACTGTGAGATATGGATTTGATAGTGGGGAAAACAATGTAATAGCCTTTGCCTCCAATATAGCTGCTGATATATCTGAGAATGAACCTAAAACTGAAAGGGAAGCTTTGGATTCAAAGGAAGGAGAGATTTGGTACAAAGCAATGCAAGATGAGATGAAATCCTTAAAAGAAAATAATACCTGGGACTTGGTAGAAAAACCTAAGGGTGTGAAAGTTGTGGGTAGTAAATGGATTTTCAGAATTAAGGAGGGCATCCCAGGGGTAGAAAAACCTAGATACAAAGCAAGGCTTGTGGCTAAAGGATATTCTCAAAGGGAAGGTGTAGATTTTAATGAGATTTATGCCCCAGTAGTTAAGCATAGGTCTATTAGAGTAGTTCTGTCCTTAGTTGCTCATAACAACCTAGAACTAGAACAACTTGATGTGAAGACTGCTTTTCTATATGGTGATATTGATGAGACTATTTATATTACCCAACCTGAATGCTTTGTTACTGGTGATGCTGAGAATAATGTTTGCTTGCTGAAAAAAATCCATGTATGGTCTTACACAATCACCAAGGCAATGGTATACGAAATTTGATGAGTGCATGCTGAAATGTGGTTTCAATAGGTCAAGTTATGATTTGTGCATTTACTACAAATTTCTGAACAATGATTCTGTCATTTATTTGCTGTTATATGTCGATGATATGTTAATTGCAAGTGATAGTATGCATTTGATTAATGATCTTAAGAAACAGTTGAGCTCTCATTTTGAAATGAAGGACTTAGGTCCTGCTAAAAAGATACTTGGCATGCAGATTGTGAGAGATAGAACAAAAGGGACTTTGTTTTTAAATCAGACTGATTACCTGTCTAAGCTGGTTAAGAAATTTGACATGTCTGATGCGGTAGAAACTTTGAACTTAAGATTCCCAGAATTGGGAATTAGGGTTCATCACGAGCGACGAGTGAGCGATAGAATAGAGAAGCGATTGTAGAGCGAATCTGAAATTGCTGAAGGCTAGTGGCTCGATCGACGACGACGAAGGTTCCGGTTGAATCAATTCATCAATAAAGGGTTGCTTTGGTTGCTGGAGTAGGGACACCCGGTCCCGAACCAGGGTAAATTTGTGTCTTTGTTTTGCTTTCGTTTTGATTGTTGTGCTGCATTTGCGATCCATATCCCAACAAGTAAGGTTATCTTTTATGGTAGCACATAGGAGTGTTCAATTGAGGACACCCTCCAGAAATGAGTACGTGAGTACAACCAATCAATACGTGCCACGTGCCCCACTAAACCCCCGTGCTTTGTGGGCGCGCCACGTGTCCCACTACCAAAATCCATCAAAAGCAAACAGTAAAATTTCACTACCTTTAAATCTCAACCATTGGATCAACAAGATCAACCAGATTTGTCCCTACGTCCTCATTTCTAGAGGCGTCCTCAACCGAACGCCCCCTGGTAGCACATACAACATTTAATATATATATTCGGTCCTAATTGATTAATCCAACAGAAAAGACATTGAAGAATCACACACCAAGTAGAATGCAAGCAGAGTAGGTTCGATTTGGAATATTATGCATGGATTTGTAGTTTACGATTAAGAGGCAAATGGCAACAAATTGCAGATTTTGGTTAATTTTAAAGTCTGCAAATGGCGTCAAAATGGGCGCATCCATTTTATGCCGGCCCAATTCAAAGCTTTCGAAATCCACTCTCTTCCCTCTCCCCCAAAACGCCGCCGCATCCGCAATGCTGCTGCCGCCTTCCCCTAACCATGACTCTCAAAGCCTCAGCTTCAGAACCTCCACAGACTCCAAAAGCAGCTATGACACAACTTACAACTCCTCCACGGCTGCCTTTTCCGTCAAGGCTCATGCGAACACTGGTTGCTCCACCGAAGTCCGCCGTGCGCGCTTGCAGGTCCAATCTCTGACCATTGATGATTTTACATTCCTGCGTCGATTGGGAAGCGGGGATATTGGTACGGTGTACCTGGCAGAGCTGAAACGGGCAGCCGGAGTTCTTTTTGCAGCCAAGGTGATGGATAAGGAAGAGCTGGTAGTGAGGAATAAGGAGGGGAGAGCAATGGTTGAGAGGGAGATACTTGAAATGCTTGATCACCCATTCTTGCCGAGGCTTTACGCTGCGTTGGACTCGCCTGGGTGGTCATGCTTGGTGACTGATTTCTGTCCCGGTGGTGACCTACATGTTCTCCGGCAACAGCAGCCGGAAAAGAGGTTTGATGAAGCTGCTGTCAGGTCAGTACAACCCCTGATAATCTTTTATACTAGAAATCTTGATTTGATCTTCTACAAGGATTTCGACATTTGCAGATTCTATGGATCAGAGGTGGTGGTGGCGCTGGAGTACCTTCACATGCTAGGAATCATCTACAGAGACCTCAAGCCGGAGAACGTCCTAATCCGATTAGATGGTCATATAATGCTTACAGATTTCGATCTGTCCCTGAAAGAGAATCCTCACCAACGTCCAACATTTACACCCCAACTCATCCACGGGCACCGAGAAAGTTTCTCAACCTCAGCCACAGGGTGCAGCAGAGGCTCATCCTGCTCGCTGCCCATCAGCTTCAGCACAGCCATGTACTGCTTCAGACCCAAGCCCAATCGACGAAGCAAGAGAGCCATGGAGGTAGTCACCGAGCCCACAGAGCTGAGGTCAACTTCGTTTGTGGGAACACATGAGTACCTTGCGCCAGAGATAGTCTGCGGCGAAGAGCATGGGAACGCCGTGGACTGGTGGACGCTGGGAGTATTCATGTACGAGCTGTTTTATGGGACGACACCTTTTAGGGGGTTTGAGAATGAGATGACACTGGCAAGCATAGTCGCCAGGGCAGTGGTGTTCCCCAAAGAGCCATCGTCTGTTCCGAGCACAGCTAAGGATTTGATCTCACGGCTGCTGGTGAAGGAGCCAGAGAAGCGGATGGGGGCAACTATGGGAGCTGCGGCAATCAAGCATCATCCATTCTTCAGTGGTGTGAATTGGGCTTTGTTGAGATGTACAGATGCGCCATTTTTGCCAACTGAGGAGAGCAAATGTGAGAAGGAATGCGACTCGATTGACTATTACTAGCCAAGGGCACCTACATAGGACCATAATAAACAGGAGGATTATAGCAGCATTTATGAAAAATTAAAATGAAAGCTTGAATTCAGTTTGTACCTATACCATAGTACAATCAATAACATATAATTGGCTGAAGCTTGCCGGAACGTGGAGTAAATTTCCTACTCAAAACCCAACTCTCCTTCTAGCTAAAGGTGAAATGGGGTAACCAACATCCTGATCTTTAATGCTCTGAATCCCATTGTCCTGTATAGATTGAGGTAAAGTAGCTTATTAAGAGCATTCCAAATAGTTGCAAATACTGAATTATCTACAATATAACTAAATCTGAAGCTCCTACAATATCTCCTCCATAAGGCTTATAGTAAACATTTGATATTTGGCTAGACATCACCGTTAAACACAACAAGTTGCTTATAGCACTAGGAGATGTACTCAACATGCAGGTTCATCAGGGACAAGTGACCAGTGGTGCTTTCATTCTGCTATTGACTGGAAATAACTAGGCAACAAAAAAAAAAAGGAGGGTAGGGATACTTACATCATCAGATTCTTCTTTCTTGGCCTCAGCTGCAGTAGCACCAGTGGAAAGTACAATTGCACCACCACCACCACTTCGTATTTCATACCTCAAAGAAATTTTTTTTAACCCTACATAGATTTAAATCCTAAAGAGTTGTTAATAAATTTAGCCCTACATAGATTTAAATCCTGGCTCCGTCCCTGTACCTAAAGCGTTGTTAATAACATCTTCTTAGTTTAAAATGTCACGTCAGCATTGTTTTAATTAAAAACATCACGAGGCTTAAAATGTCGTTCCCAAGAGTGGTATGTTATTAAAGCGCCGTTGAGGACGACATCTTAGAAAACAAGAGTAAATCGAGAAACAAATTTGAAGATTGAATATACACGGAAGTCAAATTTGGATTTTGAGTAGATTCAGAACTTTTTCGACATTTCATTGGTCTTGAATAGCAATCCAATTCATTCTAGACTAGCTCCAATTTTCGTAAATGGACTTTTTAGCCAAATGCCAGCGAGTTCATTTGTTACCCTTATTATAAATTGCACTGTTGGAACCCTCTGGTTTTGATGATTACAAACACTTATCTAATAACGTGTTTAAGTGTGCAGAAATCCATTCATCCAAAATGATGCTCAATTGAGATTGCAAACAGATTGATGGTTAATGAAAGCAAATATTAATGACAGAATTAATATCAGATTTATTGCTGATGGAGGCAAGACATTAAAGCCAAATTGCCAATTGAAGAGCCAAGTTAATCGCTGCTTGAAGCATTGTGTTAAAGACAAATTGCCAATTGAAGAGGCCGAGTTAATGTGAGACCAATTGAAGAGGCCGAATTAATATGGCCATTGAAAACACAATTGATTATGAACTTGAAGAGCTTTTTGCAAAGCTGAAAAGTTGTGACTGTTGAGGAGTGACAAGAGTTCAACTCAAAGTCTTTATAAGAGAGAAAAACCTCAGTAGAGACTGTCGGCGAAATAGAAGTGAAAAAAGAGTTATCACAGTCGACGAACGGAGCCTGCTGACATCGCGCGCACTACGGTACAAAGCTTGAAGCTGATTACTCTGTCGGATTAAGTAGAGGATATCAAATAGAATCTATACGATCTAGTTTGTATGCCCTACAAGTATATCGGAATAAAGAGTAATCAGTTCGCAAATCCTTTCAGAGCAATCTGAAAGGTAGTGGTTTTCATCTTATCATTGTTGTGATAAGATTTCCACTATATATCAGTGCGTAAGTATTTTCAGTCGTTTACTTTCCTGCAAAATTATTCCGCTGCTATCTGACCATCAGACGGAAACACACTTTGTGACTTCCGTCTGACAGACTGCTAACACTAACGATCCATCACGTGGTATCAGAGCCGAGGACTCTAGATTTGTGTGTTAGCTTTGCAGGAAAACTATGTCATCAATCAACGACTCGTTCTGGAAACCGCCGCTGCTAAAGCCAGGGCAATTTGACTGGTGGAAAGACCAATTTGAGGCCCATGTCTGCTCGCTGGACGGACAGCTTTGGAGGATATTCGAAACAGGTCCATTACCTATTCTGGACAAAACAGATCCTGCCAAACCGGTTGAAAAGGCCAAGGATGAGTACACCGACGAGGACTACAAGTGTCTCCAAAAGAATGCCAGAGCAAAGAAGGTTCTCTACATGGTCTTGTCCCCCGGAGATCAGATTAAAGTGGCAATGTACAAAACAGCTAAAGATATGTATGATGGACTGGTGAGACTGTACGGTGGAAATGAAGACATCAAAAGGAACAGGATCCTAGCTGCCACAAAGGACTACGAGACCGTCATGCAGATGAAGGATGAGTCCCTGGATGATTTCTATACCAGGTTCCAGGTCATAGTTGGACAGCAGGAATATCTGAACGAGAGGCTTCCTGAATGGAAGATCACTGATGAGCCGTATTTATACGACTCATCGAGTCATCAAATCCCACCAATTCCAGCACTTTATTATGCGAACAGTTACTTTTTAGTGTTGTTTCGTATTTCAGGTGATTTGGAAGCTCTAGGAGGAAATGCGCTTAAGGATGGCATTTTAGGCCATAAATGCATCACAAGATACTTTTGGGGTCAGTGGGAGTCAAGGAACTTCGTTTCGGATCAAAAGACCTAAGTCGGACGCGACCGCAGAATTTCTGATCCGGGTGCACCCTGTCCGAGACCCTGACTTTGAGAGCCGCCCCGGCCTAAACCGTCCACACATGGGGGTGATTTCAAGGTCCTAGCACCAAGTCCGGATGTCCACCTTGTGCCCCAGGTCAAGAGCCCGGCCAAAAGCTTGCCCGAAGCCGGTCCAAATCGTCGCCAAAGTCGCTAGTCCGATCAGCATCAGATCCGAGACGGCCAATTTCAGGGCCTGTTTCCGGCTGGCTGAGACACCAACTTCAAGGACCGCCCGAGCTTCAACGTCCATTCAAATGTCCTATTTCAAGGTCTAGGCATCAAGTATGCATGTCCAACTAGTGCCCCAGACCAAGTGCCCGGCCAGGAGAGTGTCCGAAGGCGAGTCAAATCGGCTCCAAAGTACCTAGTCCGATCAGCCCTAGCAGCGAGTTCCAGCCGAGTTGTGCCGAGTCGAGTCCGAGTTTGACCGAGTTCAGCCCAGTCGTCCGGCCCAAAAGACAATGTGATATTAGGGCAACTTTCATCTAGGGTTTCGGAATATTCAAGAAGGTTTAAGGTGGCTTAATTATCAAGCAAAGGAGTAGCTTGGAGATAAAGCAAGAAGATATGGAAATATTGCCTAAATTATCTTTGGATTATTTAGGCAATTTTAGACCTTTCTCAACTCTATATAAAGAAGAGCTCACAAGACCAAATAATCATCCCAAAAACTCATTCGAGTCCCCTCCCTACTCCACGTCCGAAACCCTAAGTCTCTCTACACGTCCGCCGGTTTTTGTCCTTGCTCCGCCGCTCGCACCACCGTGACTCCTCCTTGCCCGGTTCCTCAGCCGTGTACGGCCAGCCCTCTTCCCCACTCGGTTTAGTGAAGTACTCATTCTTTATTTACTGTTTTTATGCCCTAATGGCCATGTGTAACTAAACTCATTATTCGGGCTAGGGTTTATACATTGTGACAATGTTTTTGAGACTTGACTCTTAATGCTATATTCATTGTTTTACTAATTCTCGTGCATGAATTCCATGAATTATTGCTAGACTAGGCGGATACTTTGTCGTAAAACCTAGTTGCGCATATTTCTATATTAATCATCTATCTAATACTTTGTCGTTTGGATAGGTAGCACGTCTAGGTTAAATAACACCTTTGTCGGGTTATTAAACCTAGGGGAATTAGGTCGTGGCGTAACACCTTTGTCGGGTTACTTGGGAAGTCACCTTTGTCGGGACAACCACACTTAAAACTATGAATTAGAATATTAGAAGTCGATGATAAAACAAGTCACAATCAAACCCTAGTCTGAATATTTCTCTCTGATATTTACACCCTCGTTGATTTCGTGATTTGCTACTGTTTCCTAATCAATTACTTTCACCCAATCGTTTCTTTTTCCCTCTTACAGAACAAAGTAGTAACTATCTAGCTCCCTTGGGTTCGACCCTTGCTTGCCACTGTTCTAACCCACAGTTCGGAGTAAGGAAAATATAAATTTAGATTTGCAGGTACAACGACGACCTGTCAAATTTTGGCGCCGTTGCCGGGGAGCTACGCACGGTGAATTTTGTTCTTTCAATTTTTCGTTTATTTCTTTTTTTGTTTATTTCGTATTTCTTGCTATTCGGTGAATTCTCCTAGTTCGTTATTTTCAACTGCCTTGTTTTCCGATTTCCGATTATTTCGATTTCAATTTCTAGCTTTTAGAGGGTTCTGTCACCAAGACTTACGAGTCTAAGGAGATTGGGTTTTAAGTGAGACCGCTGTGACTCCTCCAATCTCCTGGGGACCCTTTGTTGCTAGTCTGTTCTTGTTATTCGGCGCTTGATATTCGGTGCTTGCTATTCTCGTAACATGTCTCACGCAGGCAGTGTAGTTGGTGGCAAGAGTCACAATGAAGAAGTAGAACAGGTTGTCCGAAACGGAGAAGGAGTGCTGCCACAACAACAGGGACCGATGGTCCAGAATGGAGAGATCCGGGGGGCTATCCCGGGACAATTTCAACAACAACCAATCCAACCACAACCGTACCAGCAATACCCACAATATCCACCCCATATCAACAGTACCCACCACCTCCATATCCACAGTATCCACAACCGCCCTACCCACAATATCCACCACTACCATACCTTCCACAACAACCATACCCACCACCTCAGAGACCTCCACGCTAGCCAGTAGTTAGAGATGATGATGAGGAGAACGAAAATGAAGGACCTACAATGGGCAAACTCTCGGTCCCAAACTTCAAGGACCAATCATGGTGCATCTACGAAGGACCAGACCTCGCCGCTATAACAGTCAGCACCTCAGTCGTTCATCATCTGCCCAAGTTCTCTGGAACAAAGGGAGAGTCGGCCACATCTCACCTGACACGCTATCACGGGATATGCTTGAACCTAAAGCTATACGGAGTCGACGTCGATGACTTCAAACTGAAGGCATTCTACTTCTCACTTACAGACGCTGCTACAGATTGGTTCTTATCCTTGCCCTCTGGTAGTATATACACATGGGAGCAGATGCAGAGGCAGTTCGTCAGCAAGTACTATCCAGCAGGGCGTGCAATGCAAGTCCGGAGACAGTTGCAAGAGCTCAAGCAAGGCCCAAACGAGAACATGTACGAGTACGTGGAAAAATTCAATGCCTTGGAGAAGAGCTGCTGCAACCTTGAGCTCCCAGAGAAATTAGTCGTCGAGTATATGCTAGATGGACTTCGCAGACTGGATAGGAAACTACTAGAGGCCTCAGCTGGAGGCAACCTCATGAACCTGACCCCAGCCAGAGTCCGACAGAAGATACAAGAAGTGGCAGAAAGTGAGCGGTTCCAGGATGAATATACGAGAGAGGACGAGTATGCCCGAACAAGAAACGTGTCAAAAGTTGAACCCTCAGTCAGTGCCATGGCCGAACAGATCAAGGAGCTTAAGGACATGATGCAGCATGTGATCAGGAGGCAACCAGTCCAGACTAAGCCATGCGGCTTTTGTGAAGCTACAGATCACAAGACAGACGAGTGCCCTACCTTAGTGGAAGACGACCAGGCTGAGGTCAATGCCGTAGGATATTATCAGGGTTATGGCAACCGGCCAGGGCCAGTTCGACAATATGGCGCAGCCACGACTAATCAAGGAGTCAACGGACAGCCCTGGAAGAGCAACAATCAGCAGCATCAGGCCCAGAGAGAGCCAGCACGACAGGGTGCGCCTCAGCAGACCCAGCAGCCCTACCAGCACCCACATCATCAATTTCGACAGAATGCGCCTGGACAGTATCAGCAGAGAGGGCCGAACAATAATCAGGCAGGTCCGAGTAATCACGGCTCCAACAAGTCTCTTGAAGAGATGATGAAAGAACTGACAACAACTGTGACCCAGCACATGGCCAAGACCGACGGAGCAATAACCGACTTGCAGAAACAGATGTCCCAGATGGCCACAACAGTCTCAAGGCTCAAAGACAACACAGGACGGCTTCCCTCGCAGACCATTCAGAATCCGAAGGGGAACGTCAGTGCAGTGACATTGAGGAGTGGACGAAGGGCATCAGAGGGCGAGAATCAGCAAGAGCCCGAGGAAGAAGCGACCGAACCCGATGCCTTCGGCCCGGACGAGCCCGGACCAAACCTGGTTCCAGCAGTAGGGGCCTCTCGGCCAGGCCCGGTTCCTATCTCTGAGAATTCCAACGCCCAGGTACTCTTACCTTTTCCTGTGCAGGTTCGAGCTCCGAAGAAGTATGTGATGGACAGGGAAGTGTGGGAACTGTTCAGCAAGGTGGAAATCAACATCCCGCTCCTTGAGGCCATCAAGCAGATCCCGAGGTACTCCAAGTTTCTGAAGGAGTTGTGCACGAACAGACGGAGAGGAACCCAGCCCGACCAGGAGCTCATGAGCAGGAATGTTTCAGCGGTAATTCAGCGCAAGGTGCCACCAAAATGCGGTGATCCAGGCACATACACCATTCCCTGCACGATCGGTAACATCAGGCTAGAAAATTGCATGCTTGATCTTGGTGCCTCTATCAATGTTTTACCGTATTCGATATACTCCTGTTTGCGCATTGGTCCTCTAGAACCTGCAGGTCTTACCATACAGCTGGCGGACAGGTCATGCAAGCAGCCCGAGGGCAAGATTGAGGATGTGCTAGTACAGGTCGGAGAGCTAGTGTTCCCAGCAGACTTCTATGTGCTCAAGATGGAGAACTGCAGCCCGACAGACCATGCGCCGATCCTACTCGGCCGGCCATTCCTGAAAACCTCAAAGATGAAGATAGATTGCGACACTGGGACACTGACCATGGAGGTTGAGGACGAGATGATCAGTTTTGACATCTTCAGGGCCATGAAGCATCCTACAGAATACGAGGCGGTCCATGCCTTAGACACCTTGGACGACCTTGTCCAGGAGGTACATCCGGAGAGAAGGACCGACCCACTAGAGCAAGTCATCGAGGAGGCCGTGTATTCACCAGAGGACTCATATGAGCATACAGAGGCCATCTTAGACGTGCTAGACCAGCTCGAGATTGCCCAGCCACTCACACCGAGGTATGAGGTTAATGCAATTCGTTTGTTTAAATCACAAGTGTGTTTGCCTTCTGTTGTGCAGGCACCTACAGTTGAATTGAAGCCTCTACCCAGTCACTTGAAGTATGCATTCTTAGGGGAGAATAGCACGCTGCCAGTCATCATCAAAAGCGGCCTAGAGGCAGATCAGGAGCAGCAGTTGATTGGAGTGCTGACCGAGCACAAACTGGCCATTGGATGGACACTAGCCGACATCAAGGGAATCAGCCCGGCAGTTTGTATGCATCGGATATTGCTGGATGATGGAGCGAAGCCTTCGAGGGAGCCTCAACGCAGATTGAATCCTATTATGATGGAGGTGGTTCAGAAGGAAATTCAGAAGTTGTTGGATGCAGACGTGATCTACCCGATCTCGGACAGTCAGTGGGTGAGTCCGGTACATGTTGTGCCGAAGAAGACAGGGATCACAGTGGAGAAGAATGCCGAGGGCGAGATGGTCACGACACGAGTCAAGAATGGATGGCGCATGTGCATAGACTACAGGAAGCTGAACGCAGTTACGCGCAAGGATCACTTTCCTCTTCCATTCATTGATCAGATGCTCGACCGCTTGGCAGGTAAGCCTTATTTTTACTTTCTAGATGGATTTTCAGGCTATAATCAGATTCCCATAGCACCCGAGGATCAGGAGAAGACGACCTTCACATGTCCATTCGGTACGTTTGCTTTTCGCCGGATGTCCTTTGGCTTGTGTAACGCACCCGGCACTTTTCAGCGGGTCGTTACTAGCATATTTTCTGACATGATAGGTTCATTCATAGAGGTGTTCATGGATGATTTTACTGTGCACGGTGACACTTTTGATGCATGCTTAGATAATTTGAGTACAGTTTTAGCACGTTGTGTTTCTATGAATTTGGTACTCAATTATGAAAAGTGTCACTTTATGGTTACGCATGGAGTAGTACTCGGTCACATTGTCTCACATAAGGGTATAGGGGTAGACAAAGCTAAGATAGATTTGATTGTTACTCTGCCATATCCCTCTACAGTCCGTGATATTAAGTCGTTTCTAGGGCATGCTGGTTTCTATCGTAGGTTCATAAAGGATTTCTCTAAAAAGGCGCTGCCTTTATCTAATCTCATGCATAAAGATGTTCCTTTTGAGTTTACAGATCAGTGCAGGGCAGCATTTGACGAGCTGAAGGAGGCCCTCACCAGCACGCCCATCATTAGAGCTCCGGACTGGACACAGCCCTTTGAGATTATGTGTGACGCGAGTGATTATGCTGTAGGAGCAGTTCTCGGTCAGAAGGTGGACAAGAAGCCCGTGGTGATCTACTACGCTTCGAGGACACTAGATGTGGCCCAGAAGAACTATTCGACCACAGAGCTACTAGCCGTGGTCTTTGCCTTGGAGAAGTTCAGGTCTTATTTGCTATGTACTAAAGTTGTTGTCTATTCTGACCATGCAGCTATTAGGTACTTGATGACGAAGAAGGAGGCAAAGCCGAGGCTCATTAGGTGGATCCTGCTCCTACAGGAGTTTGACGTGGAGATCAGGGACAAGAAGGGCATAGAGAACACAGTAGCCGATCACTTGAGCCGCCTTGTCCGAGAGGAGGATGCCGGGCAGATTACCGAGACGTTTCCAGATGAGCACTTGTATGCTATTTCGGGTAAGATTCCATGGTTCGCTCCCCTAGTGAACTACCTGGTAGGAGGTAAGTTCCCGCCCTCATATTCTAGGGCACAGTGTTTGAAATTGAAGCATGATGCTAAATATTATGTGTGGGATGATCCGTACTTGTGGAAAATAGGTGTAGATCAGATTCTTAGACGGTGCATCCCCGATGATGAGATTGCTTCAGTTATTAGCTTTTGCCATGAGTTAGCATGTGGTGGCCATTTCGGCCCTAAGAGGACGGCTAGGAAGATTTTAGATAGTGGTTTCTTTTGGCCGCATGTTTTTAGAGATGCCTACAACCATTGTAAGAGATGTGATAAATGCCAGCGTGTAGGTAATATTTCGGCCAGACAGGAGATGCCACAGGTCCCCATACTAGTGAATGATGTGTTTGACATTTGGGGGATAGATTTTATGGGTCCTTTTCCTGTTTCGTGTGGCTATTCTTATATCTTAGTTGCAGTTGACTATGTGTCCAAGTGGGTAGAGGCCAAGGCCACTAGGTGTGATGATGCTAAAACTGTCATAGACTTTCTGCGCACTAACATCTTTTGCAGGTACGGAGTACCTAAGGCCATTATCAGCGATCAGGGAACACACTTCTGCAACCAAATGATGGCATCCACACTGAAGCCCTACCATGTTCACCACCGGACTTCCACTGCATATCACCCCCAGACGAATGGGCAAGCGGAGATCTCCAACCGCGAAATTAAGGGAATTCTGGAAAAGATGGTAGGCCCGACCAGGAAGGATTGGAGCCAGCGGTTAGATGAGGCACTTTGGGCATACAGGACAGCCTACAAGACACCGATAGGCACCTCGCCTTTTCGGTTGGTCTATGGGAAGGCGTGTCACTTACCAGTCGAGCTAGAGCACAAGGCTTATTGGGCACTGAAGAAGTGCAACCCAGACTTACAGGCAGCCGGGTTAGACAGGAAATTACAGTTGTGCGAGCTTGAGGAGTTGCGCCTCGAGGCTTATGAGAGCCAAACAGACTACAAGGCGCGGACCAAGCTCTATCACGAAAAATTTATACTCAGGCGCACGTTTGAAGTCGGACAGAAGGTGCTCTTGTTCTCATCACGGTTACGGCTCATGCCCGGGAAGTTGAGGTCCAGATGGACAGGACCTTACACGATCGCACATGTTTACAATCACGGGGCACTGGAGCTAGAGAACCCAAAGGATGGTCATCGGTTCAAGGGTAATGGACAGCGAGTTAAGCACTACCATGGAGAGATTGACACCACTACTGATGAGATTGACCTTGACGAGCCTCCCTACACATAGAGGAGGTACTGTCGAGCCAACGACGTTAAACAAAGGCGCTCGCAGGGAGGCAGCCCTGCACTATCTGCATTTCAGTTTTCATCATTTATTTTACTATGTTTTGAGTCTTTATTGTCACATTGTACCTTGGGAAGGAAGATGATTTTCATGCAGGGGCAGAGGCGGATGTATCCAAGATATTGCATAAGACTGCATCCAACGTGAGTAGTTCATACCTTGAATAAATTGTGTCAAGAAACATGAGCGTTTAAAGATTCTGTCATAAAGACTTACGAGTCTAAGGAGGTTGGGTTTTAAGTGAGACCATTGTGACTCCTCCAACCTCCTGGGAATCCTTTATTCGTCTTAATGTCATTGACACAGACCTTTCATTTGGTGACGAACTCACGTTGCGATGCAAGCTTCGATGGTGCTCTCTTCGAGGACTCATAGGAGAATACTCAGTTATTTCTGATCGTCACGCACGCACGAGGGAAGTGCCTGTCCAACGTTACTCTCTTCTTATTTCCCTTATATTTATTGCATGCATTGTGAGTCTAGATTTGAGTCGTGCCGTGAAGACACGGCTTATTTCAAAAATGTGGGGTGGGAGAGTCAGTCATTGAGTCAGCACGTCTATTTTACTGCACCCTGCACAGAGCCAGCACGTTTCCCATGATTTTTAAAATTTTTGTACATGATACTTCACTATTTCCTAGACTTGCAGTATTGGATAATGATATGGTGAAATAGATAGAGCCGATTACATGCATGTCTTTGGTGAAAATTGATTTGTGCGACTAACATGTGATCTTAAAATCTTTGCGTGCCTTTGTTAGTTGAGATAAACATGGATGTGGAGTTGATAGAAATGCCCTAGAGAGACTTGACAGATCATTCAAAGACCGAACTCAGGATATATGGTTATGTAGAGCTTGTGGAGGCTAGCACTTCGAGGCAACATCGTACGAGTCTGCTCCGCCACTGCGTCACCTTTGCGGTTGGTTGGGACGGGAATACTTCACACCGTCCAAACTCTAGTCCGAGTAGCCGAGAAAATAGACAAGCAACCCTTGGCTTGACCCGAGTCAAAGGACGATGATGAGTGAGAGCAAGTAGGTTCGAGCAAGTCACAATCCGCACCTCAAGCAACAAATCCATCATCTTTGTGATAGTTTACACCAAAATCGAGTGCCTTGTAGCCGATTGAAATATTCCATCCGTTGACACTATAGCTGGCCGAAAAGCACTCCATTACTTTGAAGCTCGAATCAATCACGTGCAAGAAAAAGCAGCAAAGCATAACCATATAGCAGCGAGTTCGAGTCCGAGAATGCAGTTCATGGGTCTAAAAGGGCTATCTCCAGATACATCCGAATTGATTTGCATCTCGACCCAAAGGTAACACGTATCTTTAACCCATGTTTTCGCACAAGGATATTAGTAACGAGCATGCATAGAAGGTGGGATCTAGAGTAACCGATTCATGTCCATGTAGCACGTCTAGGAAGACCGAAGCATTGTGGTGTTTGCATTATTCGTTCCTCTTATGACCTAGTTCTTGTTCGGGACGAACAAGTTTAAGTGTGGGGTGGTTTGATGAGCCGTATTTATACGACTCATCGAGTCATCTAATCCCACCAATTCCAGCACTTTATTATGCGAACAGTTACTTTTTAGTGTTGTTTCGTATTTCAGGTGATTTGGAAGCTCTAGGAGGAAATGCGCTTAAGGATGGCATTTTAGGCCATAAATGCATCACAAGATACTTTTGGGGTCAGTGGGAGTCAAGGAACTTCGTTTCGGATCAAAAGACCTAAGTCGGACGCGACCGCAGAATTTCTGATCCGGGTGCACCCTGTCCGAGACCCTGACTTTGAGAGCCGCCCCGGCCTAAACCGTCCACACATGGGGGTGATTTCAAGGTCCTAGCACCAGGTCCGGATGTCCACCTTGTGCCCCAGGTCAAGAGCCCGGCCAAAAGCTTGCCCGAAGCCGGTCCAAATCGTCGCCAAAGTTGCTAGTCCGATCAGCATCAGATCCGAGACTTGGCCAATTTCAGGGCCCGTTTCCGGCTGGCTGAGACACCAACTTCAAGGACCGCCCGAGCTTCAACGTCCATTCAAATGTCCTATTTCAAGGTCTAGGCATCAAGTATGCATGTCCAACTAGTGTCCCAGACCAAGTGCCCGGCCAGGAGAGTGTCGGAAGGCGAGTCAAATCGGCTCCAAAGTACCTAGTCCGATCAGCCCTAGCAGCGAGTTCCAGCCGAGTTGTGCCGAGTCGAGTCCGAGTTTGACCGAGTTCAGCCCAGTCGTCCGGCCCAAAAGACAATGTGATATTAGGGCAACTTTCATCTAGGGTTTCGGAATATTCAAGAAGGTTTAAGGTGGCTTAATTATCAAGCAAAGGAGTAGCTTGGAGATAAAGCAAGAAGATATGGAAATATTGCCTAAATTATCTTTGGATTATTTAGGCAATTTTAGACCTTTCTCAACTCTATATAAAGAAGAGCTCACAAGACCAAATAATCATCCCAAAAACTCATTCGAGTCCCCTCCCTACTCCACGTCCGAAACCCTAAGTCTCTCTACACGTCCGCCGGTTTTTGTCCTTGCTCCGCCGCTCGCACCACCGTGACTCCTCCTTGCCCGGTTCCTCAGCCGTGTACGGCCAGCCCTCTTCCCCACTCGGTTTAGTGAAGTACTCATTCTTTATTTACTGTTTTTATGCCCTAATGGCCATGTGTAACTAAACTCATTATTCGGGCTAGGGTTTATACATTGTGACGATGTTTTTGAGACTTGACTCTTAATGCTATATTCATTGTTTTACTAATTCTCGTGCATGAATTCCATGAATTATTGCTATACTAGGCGGATACTTTGTCGTAAAACCTAGTTGCGCATATTTCTATATTAATCATCTATCTAATACTTTGTCGTTTGGATAGGTAGCACGTCTAGGTTAAATAACACCTTTGTCGGGTTATTAAACCTAGGGGAATTAGGTCGTGGCGTAACACCTTTGTCGGGTTACTTGGGAAGTCACCTTTGTCGGGACAACCACACTTAAAACTATGAATTAGAATATTAGAAGTCGATGATAAAACAAGTCACAATCAAACCCTAGTCTGAATATTTCTCTCTGATATTTACACCCTCGTTGATTTCGTGATTTGCTACTGTTTCCTAATCAATTACTTTCACCCAATCGTTTCTTTTTCCTGCTTACAGAACAAAGTAGTAACTATCTAGCTCCCTTGGGTTCGACCCTTACTTGCCACTGTTCTAACTCACAGTTCGGAGTAAGGAAAATATAAATTTAGATTTGCAGGTACAACGACGACCTGTCAATCACGCACCAGTTTATGCAAGCCCTGAATTCCAAGTGGGATCAAGTGACACTCGCACTGCAAGCTCAAAAGGGAATCAAAGACACTACTCTAGAAGAGCTGGTTGCCAACCTCCAGAGTCAGGCGTGGATTGTAGAAAGGAAGATGGCCAGGAGACAGATTGACAAGTCTCAGGCCATTGCCTTGAAAGTTGAAAAGGCCCTCGATCGTGCACAAGGAAATGAGACATCAAAAGGGGAAGACGATGACATTGCTCTATTAACAAAAGCACTTGCAATGGTCGGCTTCGGCAAAGGAGGAAGAAACTTCAGAACAGGGGGAAGTGGTGCTAATTCCTCCAGATGGAACAAAGATGCTACATCAAGTGAAAAGAAAGGGAACCCAAAAGAGAGGGAAGATAGAACTTGCTACCACTGCCAGAAGAAGGGGCATCTGTCCAAGGATTGCCGTAGCAAAAAGAAAGGAGAACCAGCGGCCCCAAAGCCAGCGCAGACTGAGCCAGCTGCCCCAAAACCTGCTCAGGCTATGTTTGCCGCATGGGAGGACTCGGATGAAGACAGCAACGATGGAAAGCCCTCAAAGGATGCATGCTTAATGGCTCACTCCACATCTGATGAGGTAATAGAAACTGAATCCTTTGTTGATAAAGTTTTTTCTGAATCCAATCTTGCAGAAACAATTGCTAAAGTCCTAGCCAAAAACCGAGATCTGGAGGACAGACTGGAAGACATGGATCAGGAACATCATGATGACATTGAGGAAAACCGTCTCTGGTCAACCAAAGCCATGCGTTTTGAGAAAGAAATGGCAGAGCATGTCTGTAAGTGCCATACCTGTGAAGGGAGAGAGAAACAGATCAGCGACCTAAGTGATGAACTAAGACGTATGTCGATCGGAAACACTGAATTGGTTGACTTCAATACAAAGGTGGAAGAGCTAAATGCTGAGCTGATAAACCTCAGACAAAACAATGAGGAACTCCTTCAGACAGTCGTTGATCTTAGACGCAAGGAGGCTGTAAGGAAAGAAGAATGGCTCCCTGAGCTGGAAGCTAAGAGGGCTGAAGAAGAAAAGATGGACTTCAAGAAGAGGCTTGTCAGACCAGGACTTGGTTATGCAGAGGAGGAGGCAGCAAAGAAGAAAGCCGCCAAAGGAAAAGAAGCCATGGCAGAACCAGAAGAAAGCAATCAGGCCACTGGGCAGGCAAGAAGAGAAGTCCGTCCACAAGATGGAAGTTATCTCTATGATACCGACTCAGTCCCCTACAAGGCTAAGAAAGCCTATGAAATCTGGCAGAAGCAGAGTCTGAGTCGCAAGCCCCTAAATATTGACCTTCAGGGAAGGAAGAACAAGAGGTCCATTCCACCAGGCAGAAGTAAATATGTGGGTCTTCCGTGCCATAGAATATGTTGGCATTGCGGTCACTCTGGGCACTACAGATCTGAGTGCTCAAGTCTGAGGAAGGCAGACTAAAGGAATCAAAACTGGGTGTCCTCCCTGGACCACTATCCAGAAGGCAACTATCAGAGGGAAGCTAATAATTACGGCTATCAGAGGGAAGCCAATAATTACGGCTATCAGAGGGAAGTCAATGAGTACAGGAAGGAAGACAGAACTGCTCACTTCCGTCCCCACTATGATCTAGCCATCTCTGCCAAACCAAGGAAGACACCAAGGAGAAAGATTGACTCAACTAACCACGATGCATACTATTCTTCTTACTATGTTCCTTATTCTGCTCATATTGCTAAATTCATTCCTAAACCCATTAAGCCCAAGCTTGTCTGGGTTCGTAAAAACTGATCGTTTTCTTGCAGAGAGGAGTGAGGTCCCGTCCATGGTACCTAGATAGTGGATGCTCAAGACATATGACAGGGAATCCAGAATGGTTCGACTCGCCCCATAAAACTTCCGGAGATAGCATTATCTTTGGAAACAAAAGCTCAGGAAAAGTGGTAGGAATAGGAGAGGTAAGAATTTCGGACTCTATCCGAATCAGGCAGGTAAGCCTTGTTGAGAACTTAAGATACAACCTGCTAAGTGTGTCTCAACTGTGCCAATATGGTAAAAATCAAGTTATATTCAATGTCAATGATTGTCTTGTGAGGTGTAATGTGACAGGGAAGACTGTTCTTAAAGGAATCCGTGTGAATGAAATCTACATCGTCGATCCAGATTTCATCCCCGAAGAAGAACTCTGTCTAGCAAGTGTTGCAGAAGGATCAATCCTATGGCACAGGCGGTTTGGGCATGCTAGCATGAAACTACTGTACAAACTCCACCAGAAGGAACTGGTAATCGGCTTACCTAAGGTGGCAAGCGAATTTGATCAGGCGTGCAGTGCTTGCGTCATGGGAAAACAAGCACGGACATCTTTCCCATCTAAGAAAATAGTGAGCACAACTGCGCCACTAGACATGGTCCACATGGATCTGTGCGGTCCAGTCAATATCATCAGCCGTGGCGGAAACAGGTATATTATGATCATAGTCGACGACTATTCCAGGTATACATGGACTATTTTTCTTAATGCTAAAGATCAAACCTATAGTGAATTTGAAGCATGGCTTAATCTGATGGAAAACAAGTTAAATCGTAAATTGATCTCTATCCGCACTGACAATGGAACAGAGTTCCGGAATGCACAGTTTCTTTCGTTATGCAGGGACAAAGGCATTGATCACAACTTTTCCGCCCCACGGACACCACATCGGAATGGGGTTGTGGAACGAAAGAACAGAACCCTAGAGGATATGTCACGAACAATGCTGATTGCAAGCGGAACTCCAAAAGGCTTTTGGGCGGAAGCAGTGCATGCTGCGGGTTACATCCTAAATAGAGCATCGCTTCGTTCCATGATAGAGAAAACGCCATATGAACTACTACGTGGAAGGAAGCCCAACATTTCACACTTAAAAGTATTTGGTTGCAGGTGTTTCGTCCACAATAATGGAAGAGAGAGCTTGGGGAAATTTGATGCAAGGAGTGACGAAGGAGTGTTCGTTGGATATTCTAGCCACAGCAAAGCCTACAAAGTATTCAATATACGGCTAGAGAAAGTTGAGGAAAGCGTGCATGTTAGATTCGACGAGACGGTGATGGCTGGTCACCTGATAAAGGACTCCTCATCTGCTGGTATGGTAGATGATGGTGAACTCAAGTTCACGGATAGATCAGATCCCGACTGGAACCCACCGCCAGCACCCACTGATGGATGTCCATCCCGTAGACGATCCACCACCAGATGACCATGCGGAGGATGTCGAGGTAGCCGTTCCAGGAGGTGGTCAAATCCATGATGTCCCTGCAGTCGAAGTCAACGACGAGACTCCTAATGAGGTAGCAACTGCAGGCAACCCCAACCCTGCAGATCCTGAGGGGGAACCTAGAACGACCAGGCATGGACGAATGGTTCAACCGCCAGCTAGATATAGGGACTACCACTGCTACTCTTCTCAGGAAAAGGTAGATCTTAATGACTTATGTCAATTCTGTGGATTTGCCTCCTTTGTCTCTCTTGCAGAACCGAAGATTGTAGCAGAAGTGGTCAAAGACCCAGAATGGGTCAATGCCATGCAAGAGGAGCTGCACCAATTCGAGAGGAATAAAGTGTGGCGTCTAGGTTCCTCGACCCAAGGACAAGAATGTGATTGGCACAAAATGGGTCTTCAGGAACAAGCTGGATGATAAGGGAATCGTCGTAAGGAACAAAGCCCGTCTAGTGGTCTAAGGTTACAACCAGCAGGAAGGAATAGACTACGACGAGACATTCGCTCCCGTCGCAAGGTTAGAAGCAATTAGATTATTAATAGCTTACTCAACATACCATGGTTTTACCTTACAACAGATGGACGTGAAGACGGCATTCCTGAACGGAGTCTTAAAGGAAGAAGTGTATGTGAGCCAAACCCCAGGATTCGAGGACAGAGCCTATCCAAATCATGTGTACATCCTAGACAACGCGCTGTATGGGCTGAAGCAAGCACCCCGCGCCTGGTACGAAAGACTATCATTGTTCCTTCTGTCACATGGATACGTCAGAGGAGAGGTGGACAAGACCCTCTTCCTCCTGAAGGAAGGCAATGACACTCTAGTGGTTCAGGTATATGTTGATGATATTATCTTTGGTTCAACTAACCCTAGACTTGTCAATAAGTTCATAGATTTAATGTCAAGCGAATTTAAGATGAGTATGGTGGGGGAACTGAAGTACTTTCTAGGACTTCAAGTAGCACAAGGACAAGATGGAACTCGGATCCACCAGCAGAAATACGTGAGGGAAATCCTAAAGAAATTTGGTATGGAATCCGCCAAAACATGTGCTACACCTATGTCACCTAATGACTCCCTTGCAAAGGATGAGTCCTCCCCACAAGTGGATCCGACTCTCTACAGGGGGATGATAGGTTCACTCTTGTATCTTACAGCTAGTAGACCTGACATATTATTCAGTGTTTGTCTATGTGCCAGATTTCAGGCAGATCCTAGAGAAACTCATGTCAAAGCCGTGAAAAGGATTCTGAGGTACCTGAAAGGGACGGACGACCTGTGCCTATTCTATCCAATGGGAGGTGACTTACGTCTGACGGCCTACACAGATGCTGACTATGCAGGATGCAAGACAGACAGAAAGTCCACGTCAGGGATGGCACAATTTCTTGGACCAAGCTTGATCTCATGGGGATCCAAGAAACAGTCATCCATTGCTTTATCCACTGCCGAGGCCGAGTATATTGCAGCCGCAGCCTGCTGTGCACAACTGCTATGGATAAAACAACAGCTAAGTGATTATGGCGTTCATCTTGATTGTGTCTCTATTCTATGTGACAACACCAGTGCCATCAATATATCGAAAAATCCGGTACAGTTTTCTCGCACCAAACACATAGAAATCAGATATCACTTTTTACGTGACTGTGTAGAGAAAGGCACCATTGCCATGGAATACTGTAGGACTGAGGAGCAAATCGCAGACATTTTTACGAAAGCATTACACAGGGAACCCTACGAGAAGCTAAGGCTTGAACTAGGTACGACTTCCCTTGCATAGTCTTCACTCTATGTTGAATTTCCTCGATGATTGGCTAGACTAGTCTGCATGTTAAGCTACCATGTGTGGAAGTGCTGCGTATGTAGTTGATGGTTGTGTGAAAGCTGTTCTATGAGGTCACCACTGCATACATGCTAAATGAGATTACTAGCTAGCAAATATCATGAGCATGACACATATTTCTTTGCAGCCCAAAAGAGACTTCCAAATTTGAACCCACAATATAAGCCAAGGAAGTACTCTAAGACTAACCCTAGCCTGTTATGTGTGGAGAATAAATATTTAGCCCGTTGATGTTAAAACTTTTCTTGATTTTCTCCACACCACATGAAATTGCTTTGTCATGATTATGGTGATTTTTTATTCTTGGGTGTGTGACGTTTTCATTATAAATATACCATTCGGGTAAACCTGCCACACCACACCCAACCCTTGTGAAAACCATGAGACGAAACCCATGTTAACTCTGAAACATTCTGAACGGATCAACCAGAAGGATCACAGGAAGAGAAATTTATGATCAGTATTGCCTGAAGTACCAGTGGATGCCAGCAAGAAAAAGGAATAAAGATAATTTCATTAATGGCCAACTGCTTTTATGGTGTGGAAAATTGAACAGTTTCGGCAGGCTTTTGAAAAGCAAACAATCGCAGCAAATTGGACAGGTGTCGAAATTAAACTACGGAAATTACCAAGGCGGTTATCAATGCTAATGATGACTTTGGAAGGAAGTTAATTGTGCAGTTTGATTAAGGGAGTTTAAAAGATTTTGTGCGAGATTCAAGGCTGCCGGTTGGGCTTTTGATTTTGGAAAGAAATTCAAGGGTTTGCACAATATAAAGCGAAAGTGAAAAGGTGAGACCTTTCCATCACAATCCGCCGCTTTCTCTCAAAATCTCTCCAGACATTGAAACCCTAAGCTCCTTCCAAGATATCCGTTATCAATGGCCTCTAACAGCAGCGACTCAGCCACTGTCCTTGCCGCGTTACTCGCCAGACTCAGGGCGAAAGGTATGACAGTTGAAGAGGTTGTGGCCGCACAGTCACAGGCGTCCCCCGAGTCCTCCGACTCAGTCCAACTGGTGTCCGCAGAAGTTCCCAGAGCCAAAGCTGCGACGCCCAAGAAGAAACACGGCGCTGCCGAGGGTTCCGGCCGCAAGCGCAAACTGCCGACCACTCCCCGGGAACCTGTTCGGAAAAGCAGGCGCACCAAAAAGGAACAAACCCCTGTCGCTGCGGAGGAACAACCCAGTCCAAAAAGGGAGGCTGAGAAGGTTCTGGGGGACAGATCAATCGTTGCGGAGGTAACACTCGATCGGATCTTTTTTGCTGACAGTCAGCTAGTGGAGGTAAACAACCTCCTCATTGCTCAAAGCTGGAACCACCTCTTCCGAGAAGAGGTTCTAGTTGAAGAGAATGCTGTGAGGGAGTTCTATTCCCAGCTTAAAGTGGAAGAAAAGTCGGGTGTGCTCTCATTCGTGTTCAAAGGAACTGAACAAGCAATCACTGTTCGTGAACTGGCAAAAATTCTAGAAGTACCTATCCAAGGAAATTCTGAATACATCGGTAAGGGAAACTGGCCGGCGTCGATCGCAAAAGGGGATGTTATTCCACGGATAGGTGGGGACCCATCAAATGTATCAAATCAGGGAAATGCTCTGAAGATGGATATCATTAACCGCATTCTACACCGGCTTATCTGCACAACCGTGACACCACGAGCTCAGAAGCATCAGGTGGTGACCTTTCAGGATTTCCTCCTGGTGGACAAGCTCAGAAAAGGAGAGCCCATCAGCCTTCCCATGATCATCATCCAGCACATGAAGCGGTCCACAGAAAGTGTCACCCACGGATTACCCTTCCCTGGACTAGTGAAAAAGATTCTTCTCCATCTGGACATCTACTCGCCAGAAAAGAAGACTTCACTGTCTTCCGATCTAGGCAAGGAGTCTCTTGAAAGTATTGGCTGGGAATTTGCTGCTGCGACCGGATGGCACAATACCCGGGTTAACCCCATTATTCCCCAACCACCTGTGCCTCAGGCAGTTGAACCCGTGGACCAGCAACCGGAAAACCCAGGAGAGGGACTGCAAGTAGGGGGGTTACCAGTAGAGGGGTTGGCAGCAATACTCACATCCCTGCAGACATTGGCCGGGAAGATTGAGCGGTTGACAGAACGTGTGGGAAACTTGGAGGTCGTAACTGAGAGAATGCTGACGGGTAATGATGTGGAATGGGTGAGGGAACTGCGCTCCACAATAAGGGAGGCTGAGGAGTCCGGGAAGATCAATATGACTCATGGCACCCAGATCAAAGAGCAAATAGTGGAGCTGAATAGGCAGCTGCGGTTCGTGGGCACTGAGATGGTTGATCAGCTGAAGGTCATGTTTCAGGGTTAACCCGGCGTTTGTCTCATGGTTGCCCCTTCCTTTCCATCCTACCCACATCTGCTGTCTTTTTGTGTGTCTCTTCTATCGCTGTCATGCTTGTGTTTGCTTGTTAGTTTTTAAAATTTTCAGTATGCTGTGTGTGTTCCCTCTGGGGCACTTTTGCTCGTTATGAATGAAGTATGCAGGTTCTTTCCATTACTTGGATGTCTTTACTTGCATTCTTTTTGATGAATGCCAAAAGGGGGAAGATACTTGAGTATATTACTTGAGGGGGAAGTTGTTACTGAAAATCAAACTGGATGTCCATCAGAGGGGGAAATGTTAAGCGGCCGTAGATCTGTCTGTTGAATCTGTCTGCCTAGCTTAAATTGAATGAATATCTATCTGATGGAATTATGATAGTTGTGACATACATGCCATGGATTTCTTGGTTTTTGAAGAAGTGTTTGTCATCATCAAAAAGGGGGAATTTGTTGGAACCCTCTGGTTTTGATGATTACAAACACTTATCTAATGATGTGTTTAAGTGTGCAGAAATCCATTCATCCAAAATGATGCTCAATTGAGATTGCAAACAGATTGATGGTTAATGAAAGCAAATATTAATGACAGAATTAATATCAGATTTATTGCTGATGGAGGCAAGACATTAAAGCCAAATTGCCAATTGAAGAGCCAAGTTAATCGCTGCTTGAAGCATTGTGTTAAAGACAAATTGCCAATTGAAGAGGCCGAGTTAATGTGAGACCAATTGAAGAGGCCGAATTAATATGGCCATTGAAAACACAATTGATTACGAACTTGAAGAGCTTTTTGCAAAGCTGAAAAGTTGTGACTGTTGAGGAGTGACAAGAGTTCAACTCAAAGTCTTTATAAGAGAGAAAAACCTCAGTAGAGACTGTCGGCGAAATAGAAGTGAAAAAGGAGTTATCACAGTCGACGAACGGAGCCTGCTGACATCGCGCGCACTACGGTACAAAGCTCGAAGCTGATTACTCTGTCGGATTGAGTAGAGGATATCAAATAGAATCTATACAATCTAGTTTGTATGCCCTACAAGTATATCGGAATAAAGAGTAATCAGTTCGCAAATCCTTTCAGAGCAATCTGAAAGATAGTGGTTTTCATCTTATCATTGTTGTGATAAGATTTCCACTATATATCAGTGCGTAAGTATTTTCAGTCGTTTACTTTCCTGCAATATTATTCCGCTGCTATCTGACCATCAGACGGAAACACACTTTGTGACTTCCGTCTGACAGACTGCTAACACTAACGATCCATCATGCACTTTCAGGTTTTTCATCACTGCGCAATCATGGTGCCATAATTCTCCAATACGGTCCGAGTATCTCCGTCGAAACTCTTACCTTCTCAAGAGATTGCAGTCGGATTCAATAATTTACATGATCCAGCTTAACCTCTCTAGCTAGTGCCAATACTTAAGTACTCAATTCCAGTTCTACAACACTGAATATTCTTGTACAAATAAAAAGTTTCAACTGCTAACACTTTCCATTGAATCTCTAGCAATAATAGCCGCGATACAGCTTCAATTCTTGTGAATGTGTCGCGGTTTATCTTGCAGGTCCATAGTGGTGGAAGTTCCCATATCGGTGTCTGGAAGGAGTTGACGACATCGTATGTGTTGGTTAGTGTTTGGTACTCCCTTTAATAGATCTTTCATTCTTCTTGCTGCAACCGTACCGTTGGTGTAATAGAAGCTTTCCCATGAAGGCGCTTTTGATGACCGTCCTCTCTAGATGTATGGTATGGGCAGAGATTGCACATACATGCATAACAAGAACCATGATTGGAAAATTTTGCATATAATAAGAGAGGCGGCATTAGTGATTTCTTAACTAAAAGTGCCAGCGAGGATGCCATTCCAGGACGCCTTGGCTCTCTGCTCACACCTTGGGGGTGCTCGATTTCAGGTCCTTTCAAGTAAACCTATCTCTTAAGTTTTATAATTTTAATGTTAAACTTCGCAATTGTAATTGAGTAACTTGTCCTGTATATGAATGTATTTTAGTATAATTCCCAAGAGTCATAAAAGAAAAAGCCAACACCACAAGTGAAGCATCGTTAGTTAACAATTGAAATACCGGCAAGACCAGATGTTCATCATCATACAAAAAGTACACATATAATCATTTGGAGTCCAACAAGGATGCGGGGCGAAATATGTATAATGGAAATAAGATATGCTGCGAATGCAGTGAGAGTGCCTCGAGCATTGGCTGTAGCTTCAGCTGGCTGCCGGAGCTGCTTCATCCCAGAAGGCTGTCTTCTTGCCAGTCTTTGAGACAGTTTGGAGAACTGATTCGGGTTGAACATTTCCGATGACGGTTACCTTCTGCTGATCAATGTCGATGTCGAATGACTCAACACCTGCATAAGTACATTATGTTTCCGTACATCAAGTTTCATTTTTTTATTGCAAGACAATTGAAGGAGAATCAAATACAGTTTGATAAATCAAAGGAACAAGTAAAAGATGATGTTAGAGCATTCTCGGACTAATAAGTACAAGTGAGAACAAAGAACAAACCTTCCATTTTGCCCAACACTCTCTTCACAGCCCCAACACACCCTTGGCATGTCATATCAACTTTAAGAGTGACAGTCTGCCAGAGGAAACAAAAAAGGATGTCAAAGCTAACATTAAAACGAGGAGCTACCTTCTCCTTGAAAATCTATTCACCATCTACACAAACAAATTCAGGTTCAAAAATTTAAAACACTGGTTGACCTTGACCCTACTATAGGAAAGTAATGTGAATCCTCAGATTAAAAAAAAAAACGATACCGGGGAGATCGCACATCACATATATCAATTTAATGAAGTGTTTAACCTTTTTATATGCATGTATGAAAACAATAACACCATATGATATGAGGGAGGATGAACATTCATACATAAAAGGACAAACTAATAACAAAATGAGACTTAAACAAAATCTATAACACCAAATGATATGAGGTCCCAACTCCCAGTCGATGCACATAGCTCTTAATTGGCTATGATTCTCAAACACATGATCATGGAAGTCAACACATAGACAATAATACAAAATGCTCTCTGATGTGAAGCAAAAAGAAGTATGTAATACATAATTCATTCAGAAGATCCTAAGATTTACGGAGCGAGAGAGTGACACAAATTTCACACGACATTGAAAAGAAATTTTAACTAAATCTAGACCATATTAAGATTCCACAAACCAAAGCATGCATAATATCCATAACATCCGACATCTACTAAATGACTAAGATTCAAATTTATTCATCTACAACTAATTTCGTTACAAATACCACTTTACCAAAGTGAGATAACAAATACCACCATAATTATTCCTAGAAAAATAACACAGTTACGATCCGACCTGAAAGCGTCAACAAATTCATCAATTCACACATATCATGAACATAACAAACCAATTGACTCTAAACAGGAACAGAGGGGACTAAATCGGAATTAAAAGAAAATCGCAAACCTGAGTCATGGTGACGGATTTCGATGAAGAATCGGAACAAAGCGATTGAGGAATTAGAACAAGACCGGGTCGCTTAAGAAATTTCAGCAGAGCGATGGATCGTGTGTATTCTGCGGAGGGGTTTATGTAGGTGCGGTCAAGTCTGACTCTGATGCGGTGACATCATCCGTAAGAGTTAATAAACGACGGTAGATTTGCGTTTTTGTTATTTAAATGACAACCGAAAAGTTGACTATAATTTGAGAATTTTATATATTTTGAAGGAATGTTATGCACTGATTTCGAATGTTTTTTAAATGACAAATAAGGGAATGGTCTAAGCGGCAAGAGGCATGCCACCCTTTTTTTTTTTTTTTTTTTATATATGAGAAACGGCAAGGAGCCTACAAAAACAGGACACAAACACGAGAGAGCAAAGACACAGACCAACGAGAGACACAACCAACAACAAACTACCACCCACCCCAAAGACAAAACATATAAACGACCCATATACACTAGAGATGAAAGTGGGTTTCGAAATATGTAGGTTGGTCCGTGCGGTTTGTGATTTTACCCGACCCAGCCCGATCTGTGAGACCCAATTCGTGGGTTCAGCTCGTGGGTTGGGATGAGTTGAGTTTTGATCAACCCAGCCGATCCATAGGTTCGACCCACGGATTCGACACATGGGCTTGACCCACAAATCAAAATTAAAATTATATCAACTCATGTGTCCGACGTACAAGTTTAACCCGTGAGTTTCACTCACGAGCTAGATATTCAAAAATATAATAGTTTGAAATCAAAGTATAGCCGTTAGAATGATTATTCACTATCATTATTTCTCACTTTTCGAGTATCTTTCATGGTTCATTCACTAGGACCCTGCTATTATGTCTGTTAGAATGAACCTTAGGCTTGTATAATTGAACTATTTATAAAGTTTTAACATAGAGTTTGTGTCAAGCTTTCGCCTATATGTGTAATGCGCACGAGTTAAGAAGTTTGGCTCCCGTTTAATTTTAAAATGAAATATTAATTTTAGTTTTTTCACTTAGATAATAATTGCTTTTAAATATAATTTACATACAAATTATTAATAAATTGAGTATTTTATAATATTGATTAAAAAATAATACTTTATGAGTCCAACCCATGGGTCAAACCCGTAGGTTAGGCCCAACACACCGATCCAGCTCGATCTATCGTATTTATGATGGGTCAACTTACAACCTGTGGGTTGGACCCAACCCACCGACCCTGCTCGACCCATCGCATTTATGATGTGTCAACTTACAACCCGTGGGTTGGGTTGGGTCCAATTTTTCTTCTTCAACCCGACCCGTGGGTCGGCTCATTACTGTTTGAACCCAGCTCGAACCCATGAGAATTACACCGTTTCGAATCCGACCGGTGGACCAACCTACTTCCATCTCTAATGTACACCAAGATAACCATGACGCAGACAAAACTATAAAAGACAAGCGGCAGGAGGCATGCCACCCTTTGTCCTATATTATTTTTTATTTTCTGGCACGAAATATGATATAATTTGTTTGTAATCATCTATGGAGAAATGCTTTCATTAGAAATGAATATAATTTTGCTAACTAAAATTTTTAAAAAATATATATGGATAGAATGCAATTAGGGTAGATTCAGATTTTATTTATGTTAACTATCAATTAATCTCTGATTCATGCGCCTGGGGAATTCTAGGGTTTGATTCTTCACCTTCTTCGGTTCCAATAGTCGATTCAAGTTTTTGAAGTGGCCGCAACGGAAAGTTTTAGGTTTGAGTTGGTTATTTTTGTTTCAATCTTCAATTTTTTATCCGAATTCTTAAGGATTTAGTTGTCTGCCGCACATGCTATGAATTGTTCCCATCGAGCGATCTGTATTTCGTGAGTTTAGAGGTGTTTTGGTGCTATGACACATTTACATGTATTCCAATTCCAGTTCCATGGGCGTCTGAATCATATATCCTCAGGTGATTGAGTTGTTCAATATGTTGCTGTTTTAAGACATGTTTGATTTTTGAACCTGACAGAAGCTTTAACCTTCTGAAGACTGATAGGCGAATATGGTGATTGTTGAAAATGGTGATTGTTTTGTTTGGTGATTGACTAATAGGGCTCAATATGTTGATTGTTAAAGATGGTGATTGTTGAAAATAGTGATTGTTGACAATGGTGATTGACTGATAGGGCTCAATATGATGTTGAAAATGGTGATTATTTGATTTGATTTGATGTTGCGCCCTTTAAAGATGAAATGTGTGTTTATAAATCCCTTATCGTCTTGCAGTGGCGTCGGAGAAGGTTGGTCAGGCGACGAGCTTTGTATGAGAAGGCGCTTTAGAAGGCGAATCAGGTTAGAGGGATGGCTTTGGACTAAGGCTAGTGATGCCAAGAGGCAAGTGCTACGCGACGATGTGAAGGATTATACCTATGAGATGGCGCTTGGGAAAGCGAATCAAGCTAGAAGAGTAGTATCCAATAAGACTGGAGATGCATATGAGAAAACGAGGCAGGCGACGATGACGGTGTATGACAAGGCCGTCGATCTTAAGGATTATGCGTATTAGAATGTCTCTTGACAAGGAAAGCGACACGAAGAATTATGCCTATAATAAAGCAGGAGATACATGTAAGTGATGTTCAAATATCCTCATGTTAAGGAGTTTAATTTTTGAAACTTAAGGATTGAGTTGTTCATCAGGTGATCCAAATTCTTAAGGATTGAGTTGTTCATCTGGGGATTCATATATCCTTAATTCTCCAAGCAATGGTTGGTGACCAATGAGAGCCAGAAGAAGATTATACTGTCATCATGGATATAAAATTTGTTCTTAGAATTGTGCCAATTTTGCTGTTTCAAGATCCGATATTATTTATAAAAATTTTTTTTATTATGAATAGAAATAGGACTCTTGTAGAATTTCATGAGTACACAGAATGTAGGAAAATACTATTATTATTTAATAAATAGTAACAGAAAATTCTCTTTGAGAATAGGATGTCCTCAAGGGTGTGGATGCTCTTAGTGTCTATGATCTTAAAATGTACAACGACACACCGAATAATTTCAGAGATATGGCAGACTTCGAATAATGTTAAACACGACAGCAAAATAAACATTTCACAAAACAGCCCAGATTTTTATTATTATCATAATGCAACCCCAAAACATCGCTTTTATTCATAATCCACCCCCAACAACTGCAGTGTTCAGTCTAACATCTCAGTCACACTGACACACCTCTAACAAACGCCGCGACCCGGCACCGCATGTCCGCCGCCTGCTCCTCCTCCACCTCCTGAAAAACATGAAAGCAATGCTCTCTGCCCAAATTCTCAACAATCTCTGCCGTCCCCTTCCACCCACTGCGCTTCAACTTCTCATAATACCTCTTCCCGGGATCACACAGATGATCCTTCTCCGCCACGAAAATCAACACCTTCTCGCATCCCAAACGAGCCAAATCTGCCTCACCTGGGTTCATTCTCGGATAATCCAAACCCGAATTAGTCAGGCACATCTTCATCCAGATCCAATCGTCCTCCGTCCCTCCGAAAAACGGATGCATTAACACAGCTCCAACTAGTTTAACTCCATCCAGACCCATTGACCCGACCCGGTACGCCACAGTATGGCAAATGTTCCCTCCAGCGCTGTCGCCAGCGATGAATAGTTTGTTGAAGTCACCGTATTCTGCTAGCCACGAGTCGAGTTTTAAACCGGATCCGGATCCATGGGAGGCGACCCATTTCATTGCGGCCCATGAGTCGTCGTAGCAAGCTGGGATCGGGCGGTCGGGGAAGAGGCCGTAGTCGACTGAGACGGCGATGGCGTGAGCGTCTTCAGCGAGGTTGGTGCAGTAGCGGTGGTACTGGGCGTGGTAAGAGGAGAGCATGCAGAAGCCGCCACCGTGGAAGTAGACAATGATAGGAAGCTTGTTTGGGTGTTGAACCGGGTCGGATCTCTGGGAGGAAGATGCGGGCGGTGATGTTGCCTGTTTCGGAAACGACGACGTCGCGGAACTGGGTTTTTTATGGTGGTGGATCGACTCGGTCGAGCAGAGGATGGTGAACTTTGACGGTGCCGTTTTGGTTGATCTGGAAGAACTTGCAGTTGTATGTGATATCAGCATCGACGGCTGGAGACGTCATTTTTGAGAATCTGTGGTGTGGAACGCTCGAGAGATGTAAATTGAAATAAGAAAATGGGGCTGAAATTTATAGCCAATGTGCTTGCTGATTATCGGGACGTGTCAAACACGTTGTTGCAACCAAGGTTACAGAAAGCGCTATGCGCTAATCGTGCGGACAAGGTCCTCAAGGATTAATCGGGGATTAATCGATTTTTTATTTTTTATCATATTTTTATGTTTATAATTGAAAAATAGTTATAAAAATGTTTTCTATAGATGCAAAAATCTTTTTTATCATATTTTTATGTTTATAATTGAAAAATAGTTATATTTTTAATCATATTTTTAGTTTTAATTTTCAATTTTCAATAGTCTATTGCTAGTAATCTACATAGAAATTCAAACTACATCATCCATAGTCCATACATACTTGATACTACATCATTAACAAACTAAACAATCAAATTTGATCTAAAAAATCATAATTATTACAATAAAGCCCTCCAAGTTTAATCTTTAACATTTAGCTGTCCGAACCGATTAATTGCCGTCTGAACCGATTAATCACCGCCTGAACCGATTAATCGGCCGATTTCTGGAACCAAGGCGCCACCCGATTTTTTCATCCGATTTGGGTAAATCGGATCGGATTCAAGAAATCTGCCGATTAATCCCCGATTAATCGGCCGATGCGGCCGATTTCTGGAACACTGGTTGCAACTATTAATCTCGTATCAATTAACAACGACAAAAAAACACATATGATGACTAAAACACACTTTAGATCCACCCATTAAAGACTCTGCTTCAGTCGTTAAATGACCGCAGTACCCCTGCATCCTAACGCTTAGGGGTGATTGTGGGACGAGATAGGTTCGTCCTTAACCCGACCCGAAATGACGATCGGGTCATTTAGGTCAATCTGAACCCGATACTAAATATTGATCGATATTTTATAACCAGAATCGGGCGTAAAGATAGACTTATAACATAAAAATCAAGTATCTAAAACAAAATAATCTAAGAAAAGAAACTGAGCTTAAATATGTTAACCGCTCAACATTGTTGTAACAAAATGATGTGAAGCTCATATTGAAACAAAATTCAAGACAAAAAGTTTTCATCATTTGCTTTTCCTCCTTGAATCTTTGCTGCAACAAAGTTCAGTTTTATGTTTTTAATAGGTAATGACAGTCAATATAAGTTTAATTATATCATAAGACAAACATGGAAGATGGAGGAGTTAGTATAGACATCATTTCTTCTAAGATTGTGCGCATGTTGGAATATTATTTTATTCGATATTAATATGGTTATAGGGACGGGTAACCCGAGGAGCAACCCGAACCCGACTTATTTAGTATCGGGCCGGGTTCAAATTCGTCCAATTTTCGACCGGGTTGGGACGGGTCATGCTCACCCCTACCAACACTGGACTTCGCGGAATTTGATGAGAAATATTTTGAGCCCTTCATCTTAGTTGATTCACGGTTATGATTAAATCGAATAAAATTTAAAATCGCACTAATTATACGATTAATATACGAATTATGGGTAGTTTAGTGCACTTAATATTCCTGAAAATTTTCCCGTTGTTCCACGAATCGTAATCGTCCGACGAATCATAATCGTTCGACGAATCATTCGTCAAATTGTACAAAATGGATGACACGTTTCAGCCTCGCTTCAATAGGCAATGGCGACTCATCTCTTTTTTTAAAGGAGGACCAGCTTCTGAATATTATTATTAAAGGGAGCGAAGATGCCCGCCCGTGGCCTAATACAAGTAAGCACAAACTGCTATACAACTCTAAAAAGAAGAAGGGAGACCCCTTTACAAAAACACATAACTAAACCACAATAAGCAGCGAATAGCTCAAGGCACGGTGGTCATACCGATCGTGCCATCATCCACCGTCCGAGTAGGTTGGCCCCTAGGCACAGCGCATGCATGCATCAGTCGGACAGAAGACCGTCATACCATGCATATCCGCTTGTATCGCCCGACGCACTATCAAAGGTAGAGAGGAGAAGCTATCAAAATAGTGATACTTGCCAGTGTAAGCAAGAGCAATGGCTGCATTATTCATCATAGGACAAATCTTCTTAAGAATAACACTGCCACTATGTCTGAGAAGAGCGCTCCTCTTGTAAGTCATGTCCCTAGGGATAATTGGATCCACATCCACAAACCAGCTCATGAGGTGATGAGAGCATTGAACCATGGAAAGGTCCGGCCTATGAATGGCACAGAAATCAATCGCGGAAGCAAGAATTTGGAGAAGCTCTTCGAAGGCAGTAGAGGCCAAGATAGCCCTCACCACACCTTTGAAAAAACCTCCTCTCGCATTCCTCAGAGTAATGCTACCCCAACAACGGTTCTCCACCTTCACAATGGCCACTGACACCGTGCAGCCGAAAAGATGAGGAGACCAATGAAGCCAACGACCCCGAAGTGGCCGAGCGACTCACATGGAAATGCCCAGGGTTTTTATGATACGATCCTCCTCCTCCTCTCTGTGCTTCAGATTGTTAAGGTATGCCATATCTGAAATCCACTTGAACATTGCTCTTCGAACATCATAAGGATGGCCGTCATGAATGATACTATTCGTCGCCTTCCAAATGAACCATACAGCGCCATGCACGCAAGCCCCACTTGCAACCCTTCTACAAAGCTACTCGGGTTCTTTGAAAGCCATACTCTCTTGAACCCTTCCACTCCCCGAACAGTAGCTTTGTTGAAAAGGGGAGCAAGAAATTTCCAAACTTCCGTGCCCCAAACTCTTTCGAAGAAAATGTGCCGGGTGGATTCACTCCTTTGTTTACAACAAACACAGCGAGAGGCAAGGTTAATACCCAACTTCATCACCTTGTCGTCTGACGGGAGCCCTCCCCAACAAAGCTTCCAAACAAAGCAGGACACCTTCGTAGGAATTCATTTCTGTTAAATCACCCCTCCCCAAGGACAAGCCGCTTAGATAGTCTTAAAGGACTCTCGAAACAACTTGGCTGAGAAATCACCGGAATCACTCCCCATCCACACCAATCTGTCTGGTTTGTCAGAGAAAGATAAGGAATGATAGGCATGTTGGACATGTCTAGGCATAAGCTCCCAAATAGAGTTAAGTAACTCAGTGTTGTGCTCAATATCACGAATCTGAAAGCCTCTAACTTCCTCCGGTTAAGACCACATGGCTACAAAGAGTATCCACCAGAATCTCGCCTCTGCCAACATGCCATATGGTGTTCTCCTTGATGTTGGGGATCAAGTGAGCAAAACTATTCCAGACTGCAGAGTCCTCCTTATTCTCATACTTAGCCTTCATGTACCTGCACCATAGAGAATTCCCAACCACAAACTTCCAAGCCAACATCTGATCACGGAGAGAAAGGATGCCCAAACCCCCAACTTCTCTGGGCCGACACACCTTCTCCCAATTAACCCAATGCATATGAGCTTCCTCTCCTTGATCCCAAGGGAAGTCACGGAATAATCTCGTGAGCCTATCAAGAGTGGTTTTAGGGACAGACAGAACTCCCATGCAATGCAAGGAGGTAGAATTAAGCACTGAGTTAATCAAGGTAATCTTGCCTCCCATGGATAACAGGTTCTTCAACCATCCGCTAATTCCTCGTTTAACTTTGTCCTCAAGATACTGAAAATACTCGATCTTTGCACGGCCCACAAATAACGGCGCGCCAAGATACATCAATGGAAATTGGCATGTAGAAAACTCTGTGGTCCGAAGAAGCATTGTTTTCCTTTCGTCAGGATATTCCTTAGGAAAGAATAACAAGCTCTTCTCATTATTGGGTCGTTGCCCTGATCTCTGACAAAACTCTTTAATAATGCACATAAGATTCTCCATCGATCTCTTAGACCCATTAGTAAAGATTAAAAGGTCATCTGCAAAGAGCAAGTGACCGATACCAGGAACATGAGGGCTGAGTAGTACCTATAGATGTGACTAGCTCCAACGACATCATTCAGCGATCGAGAAAACCACTACATGGCAATAAGAAAGAGGCTCGGGGAAAGAGGGTCCCCTTGCCTCACCCCACAATAAGACTTAAAGAAGCCATGGCATTTACCTCCCCACTTGACAGAATACCAGGAATTGCTGATGCAGCGATAAACTAGATCACACCAAGCTTCCGAGAAGCCCGCAACACGGAAAACATTAAGGATAAAGGACCACGAAACCCTGTCATGCGCCTTAGCCATATCGAGTTTAATTAGCACATTTCCTCCTCTAGAACGAAGATTGATGTTCTGCGTAAGTTCATGCGCCAATGCCACATTTTCTTGAATGCTTCTACCTCTCAAGAAGCCCACTTGTTCCTCACTGATCAACTTGGGCAAATGAAGACTAAGCCTTGAAGTAAGGATTTTTGAAATAATCTTATGCAAGAAGTTGCATAAGCTGATAGGCCGAAGTTGGTTAAGATCAGAGATAGCATCTACCTTTGGAAGCAAGGTGATAAAAGTAGTGAAGACGATAGCAGGCAATTGCAAACCTTGAAGGAAGCCCTCAACAGCAACCACCAGATCCTCCTTAACAACCTCCCAAAAATGGACATAAAATATCCAAGTGAACCCATCAGGACCAGGAGCACTAGATTCATCCATCTCTAGAGAGTAGTGTTGTTTGCAGGCTGGTTGGGTGGTTCGCGGTAGGGTGGGGAGAGTTGTTAGTCCTAGTGTGTAATCTTGGGGGTGGTAGTAGTGCGCTGTTGGTGTTTGTCCTTCGGGTTAGTGCTCAGTGCTTTTGTGAGTGCTCTCTTGGTAGCGTGTTGTTAGTGGGTGGTCCTCTTGCCCTCAGTGTGTCCGTCTGTTCTAGTGTTTGGCCTTTGGGTCTCGGTGTTTTCTGTTCGATCCTCCGGGTTCGGTTTTTTGGTGGCTAACATCCACTAAGTATCAAAAAAAAGATTCATCCATCTCTAACATCTCACCATTCACCTCATCAATGGTTGGTACCCTGCAAAGGTCAGCATTCTCCTCTTCGGAAATGCAAGGTTCAAAAAGACCAAAATGAGACATATCAGATGAGGGGTATGTTGACTGAACAACTCCTGGAAATACTCAACCGCTTTCTTACCCAGCTCATCTCTAGAAAGAACACTACCATCCTCACCTAGTATGTTTACCTTGTTCATACATATCCTCACCTTAAGCGCTGCATGAAACAAGGCAGTATTACAGTCACCTTCCGCAAACCAATTAAGTCTCGCTTTCTCCTTTAGCATGGCCAACTCTTGACCTAGTAATTGGTCATAGGTGCCTTGATAATCAACCAGGTCTCTTTCAACCCGAGCATCCCACTGATTATGGAAACACCCTTCCAAGTAGTCAATCTGCAACTATGTATCTCTTAGCTTTTTCTTCACGTCTCTAAACAATTCTCAGTTCCAACCCGTTAACAGCTGCCTTAGACGCTTAAGCTTTAAAGCAAAGTTCATCAGAGGATTGACATGCATGGAGTCTTCCTAATTCCTTCTCACGAACTCATCAAAAGAGGGGTGCTCCTCCCACATGCGCATATAGTGAAACATTTCTTTCCTGTGTTCTAAATGGTTCAAGTCAAGGAGCAGAGGGTAGTGGTCTGATCGTATATGAGCGAGGTGAGTAACCGTCAGTTGAGGAAAGGTAGCGCAAGCCGCCCCACTTCTCAAAACTCTGTCTAAGCGCTCCCAAATCATTCTCTCCCCTTCCTGATTATTACTCCACGTGAAAGGATTGCCTGCAAACCCCATATCACTCAAACCTGTCGCCACATGAAAATTGTTGAAGCCATGCATCGCACCATCATCATTTATTATGTCTCCCCCTTGCTTCTCATTCCAGTTTGAAATGACATTGAAGTCCCCTAGCTAGGACAAACCAGGGAGACTAAACAACAGCACTAATACACGCCAACTCCTCAAACATCTCTTGTCGTCTAGAAGTGGAGAGAGAAGCATTGACGAAACTGTAGTTGCTGGGTCGTCCTTGAACTTCACTTCGCAGCAACAAGTATTGATAGGGTCTTCAATGCGGGCTATGAACTTCGGTTGAATGCAGAGATCTTCCTCCTTGTGTGATGAATGAATGCTTGGATAGCAATTTGAACCACGTAATCGCTGTCCGAATTCAATATTTCCACCCTATTCGCCTTGGGTTGCAGGAAATTTGAATATGGGATACAATCCAAATTGTTGAAAACACTTTGTTTCTAGGCAAAGATAACAAAGCACAACTTAGGGTTTGGGTGTGTTGTAAATCAAGAGAAATGGATTAGGATGTTTCTAGGTAATGCACAGCACTTTTCTCTATGTCAAACTCGAAAATATATCAAGTATATATAGCCATACAATTGGGTACGAGCAGGAGGTGCGACTGCAGACCGAACAGGCACACCTGTTGCATTCATGCGTTCGCATGGTTCATGGCATGCGTTCGCATGCTAGTGAAACGTTGCGAAATTTAGCCTTGTTTTGTAGCCTTGTGCGTTCGCATGGATCACTTCATGCGATCGCACAACCTCGACCAGTCGCATAGAAATCTCGTGCGTTCGCACGGTTCTCCTCCTGCGGTCGCACAGTCAAAACCAGACGCATGAAGAACTCGTGCGTTCGCACGGTTCTTCTCATGCGGTCGCACAGCCCTAAAAACCCGATAATCACTAACAATCCTCCCCCATTTTTGGGTTTTCTTTTGATTCACAAAATACCTTGTTTTAAGCAAAACACGCATAAACGGAAATGTCACTAAGGATTGAATTTCCGCATAGTGTAATCACGCATACAATATACCCGAATTGAAATGGTGTCACTAAGGATTGAACCAATCAATTCATTTGGGTACTTGACGGCGATACACGCATGTGTTACTTCACAAACCGTTAAGTTAACTTGACTCTTAATGGCCCTTGAGTCCCTATCCATTCATAAACGTATTGAGATTAAACCCGATCTCTCATGAAGCGACCAGAAACTTCACGTTTATATAGGTAGATTCTTTTGTGGGTCACACCTCCCGATTGTGCTCCTACACCTAGCACTTTTTCAAAGAATCTATTAAGAAGAGTTCATCTTCAACCTAAACCTTTGTAGGTACTGAACACATACTTGGGGATGCATTTTTGTGTTCATCAATCTTCTAGGAATGGGCTTTCCGCATTGAATTCAGCTCTAACGCTAGTTAGATGTGAATTGGGTGTCCCACGACTAGACGATTATATGGGTTTTGTCCCATCCCCTTTATCGACTCGGAAAATAAGTCTCTAGCAAATCCTTCGTCAAGTGATTAGCCTACCTTTTGTTATAACCTAACAAAATTCACAGACATCACCACATGCATAATGAGCTCACTTACTGCACTATGTCTAACACCTAAGTGTCTAGACCACATTGTATACATGGCTAAATCCTTTAGCCAATGTATCAGCGCTGTCACAATGTATCGATATTGGTGATATCGGTCTTTCCCCACAATGAAATTTCATATATCATGTTCTCTAATCATCCTTCTTCTTTTGAAGCACCGACTAGAGCAACAACTCATATTTCATTGTTAAACTTATGATGCAAGTTTATTTCTTAGATTCCCATTAAATGATCTTCCCCAAGTAAAATTACCCTTCTACTTGTATAGGGATGTCCTTCCTCATTTAAGTCTAACGTGCATCAGAAAATCCTTCTTATGACCGAAGGAAAATAAGAACATGCAAGACCAAAATTCATTGTCCTCTTAAGGTACCTATATACCCTATGAGCCGCGCGCTTGTCAATGTTGCATCTAGGGTTACTAGTATATCGACTAAGCTTACCCACCGCAATTACGATGTCAGGTCTAGCATATGTCATAAATCAACACTTTGATTAAAGTTCTCTTTCAACTTTCAACTTCACTCTTATAAGTCCCAAATTTATCAAGAGTTCCACTCTTATAAATTCTACTATAAAGATTGAAAGAACCAAGAGAAGAATACATATGTCAAGTTATCAACTTGAATATCAAAGTGTTCTTATTTCAAAGTTCAACCTTTGAAATTTACACCACATGTTACTTATGCAATCAACAAAACCATGATATGCAAGCATAAACCAAGTAACAGGTGAACTAAAGAATTATACCAATATATGTGTTATTCTAGATTCAACATGCAAGTCACACATGGAGAATCACAATCAGAATCCCATACCAAAACTTGTATTTGATTTAATACACAGTTTTTCGACATGTTACACAACACCCTTTTTAGTTTAGTATTCAACCAACACTTATATCAAGGTGTCCTTCACTAACATAACCCTTAGTGAATATTTCAAACCAGAAACTTTAAATAATCACTGACCCAGTGATATTTGAACCACAAACTCCACCAATCAAGCTTATCGACCCGATAAACTTACAAGCATAAATACAAAGTTACTCATTAGAAATATCCTTCTAATTTTATTCTGGTCGAAACCATCAATACATATATATATATATATAGGGGAGCACTCGGTTGATGCATGATTGGTAGAATGAGGCTGTAAGGCATGATCTTGGCCATTGATGATATTGATCTAATGGTTGAGATTTAAAGATGTGGTAGTGGAATTTTACTATTTGCTATTTGCTTTTTACTGTTGGTAGTGGGTTTACTATTTGCCACGTGGCGCGCCCACAAAGCACGGGGGGGGGTTAGATGTGTGGTTGAGATCGTGCCTCACAGTCTCATTCTAATTTGAGTGCCTCATTTGAACGCTCCTATATATATATATATAGGGGGGCGTTCAATTGAGGACATGTCTTATGGTGAGGGTGTAGGGACTAATCTTGGCCATTGGATGGGGTTCATCCAATGATCCACAAGCTGCCACGTGTCACATGTGGTAGTGGGTTTTACTATTTGCTTTTTGGTAGTGGGATTTTACTATTTGCTTTATTAGATTTTGGGTACTTGGACACGTGGCGCACCCACAAAGCACGGGGGGTTAGATGGATGATGATCTAATGGATGAGATTTGTCCCTACGTCCTTACCAAATTTGGGTGTCCTCATTTGAACGCTCCTCTATATATATATATATAGGATTTGGTTCACGTACAAACAGTGAATAGTAGAGTGAGGCAGTGAGGCAAGATCTCAACCACACATCTAACCCCCCCGTGCATTTGTGGCGCGCCACGTGTCCCAAATAGTAAACCCACTAACTTTTGAAAAGTCAACAATTGCGGCTGACACGTGGCTTCGCCACGTGCCTCGGATCAACTCCATCAACGGCTCAGATCGTGCCTCACTGCCTCATTCTTATTTGCCGTTTGTACCAGAATCGAACCCTATATAGGATAGCGCTCAAATGTGAACCACATCTTACACTAAGAACCTATGAATTCATCTCCACCTTTAGATCATTTGATCTAAAGGTGCACAATCAATCCAAAAAGTGAAAGTTGTTTGTCTTTTTGCACTTTTGTCTTTTACCTAAAAGACAAAAGTGCAAAATGCCAAAAAAACACTTTTTGGACAAATCTACACCTCTAGATCTCAAGATCCAAGGGTGCAAGATGATTCATATGTTCTTAGTGTAAGAGGAGTTCACATTTGAGCGCGCCCCTATATATATATATATATAGGGGCGCGCTCAAATGTTATGGGTTGTTAAAGTGTTATGTGTTACTTTATTGTGCACCTTTGGATCTAAAGGTCCAGATTTCATTTTGCACTTTCGCCTTTTAGGTAAAAGACAAAAGTGCAAGGTAGAAGACAAAAAGTGCTAAATGACAAACAACTTTGTCTTTTTTTGACTTTTGACTTTCATTTTGCACCTTTAGATCATTTGATCTAAAGGATGAGATTTGTGTAACACATAACACATTAAGAAGGCCATAACATTTGAGCGCTTCTCTATATATATAGGGGAGCGCTCGGTTGAGGCAAGTTGGTAGAATGAGGCAGTGAGGCACGATCTCGGCCGTCTGTGGTTTTGATCCGAGGCACGTGGCGAAGCCACGTGTCACATATATATATATATGATAATTCATAACACATACACGACAAGGTATTAGCCTATAGTATGCCTCTACTTCATAATATCAGATTTATCACGTAAGGAAATAAATCTTCAATATTAACAGTCAAACCAATTTCCAGTCTAAGTTAACCTTTCCCTTGGAAACTTAACTTCATATGAGAAGCATGTTCTCATGTTTCAAATCGGTATAAATGAGGCCCTTAACGTGTATGATTGCAGTATCATTATAGAGCAAAACCAAGATCAGAGCAAAAGCAACATTGCATATCTAGATTCAATACTTACTTCTCGATTGAAATAAACATATCCATATCTGGATGAATCAATACCATTAATAAGCATAATCTAAAAACAGATGCATAAACATAGCTTAAATGATCTTTTCATGCATGTAATACTTTCACTAAAGTTTCTCATAAGAGACCGAAACAACTATGAATTCAGTGATAATATGCAATCATGAACTTCACTAATCAAGTTACATCATTGTGAAAAACTTACATACTCATGGACTAGAATAGCATATTAGAAAATTCATCTAATGAAAATCATTGTTAAAATCGTCAAAACCACATGCTTCAAAATCATATGCATCATCAAAAATCTAATCGATCATATACTCACCGACTATATAAAATCATTATGGTTCACTATCAAGGTCTAGTTCACACTTTGCCAATAGTTCATTCATCAGATTCAGACGTCAAGCACAAACAATTTAACAACTAGATGAATAACATGGTAAGCAGCAGCAATCATTAATCAAAAGGAAGAAATGTAGACAATGATGATGGATTTATCATCTTCACCCACATCACCGGTTCTCAACCAGGTGAAGAAGATCAAACACGGGTTTGAGGACACAAGAACCCTTGACTGAAGCAGCCAGACATCGGCCGTGTCTGCGCTTTCCTTCAAGATTGTGTCTCTTCAACAGACCCATATTCGTTTTTAAAAAAAAATGAGCAACTTTTCCTTGTTTCTTATACTTCAGAAACTCACCATCTCTGTATCATTCCACCTTTCTACTTTCTTGTATCAAAACACATCATCACACATGAAAGTAAAGATGCCTAAATACGCATTCACATGTTAAGCTATCAACTGCTTGAATATGAAGCCCTAGTTTGAATTCATATGTGCAAATCAACTCAAGATTTCCTAAACCATATGCACTGATGAAAGTTTGAAGAACCAAACTACAAGATAGATATAGCTTAATTTGGAAATCAAATTCTTAGAAAGTAAAAGACTGACCGATAATCCACGTGCATCTATTTTCCATCGGGATAGCTGTGTGCGACAGATGGCCAATTTGTGAATGATGCCTCCTTCCTTCTTAAGATCCAAAACATACCAATTGATTCAGAGTCTCAAACAAAGCCTTCAAGATTGCATCCGGCTTGCTCCTCTCGTATTAGGCGAGTGCAGCGAGCCGATTCCGAGCCGTCCATCCATATTGAGGTGTCATCAATCCGGACAATCCAAGAGCACCAGCCATGATAGATTATTCATGAACCTGAGTGAACCGATGCGTCTCAAACCCCGATTAAAGGTTTCATCGACACAACTGATTGCCGCAAGCTATGGGATTTGAATACGATACTCAATTAGAAATTGAATCGCGCCAGAGCCATTAACAGTTACTAATCCCATCAGCAACTCAGTCTCTCGCCTATCGGCATCAGTCAACACCAAGTAGAAAACAAATCATCCGAGAACAATGATTTGCTTAACAACACAGCAGCACTGTCTTGATGCTAATGGGCCAAGACATCTACATTTGGCTGGCCCAAACTTTTGCTAACCAGGATGTCACCAGAGAACAAAACTCAGTATATACGACTGAAGTTTTAGAGGTGCAATCCTTCAATTCATTCCAATTGAATCATTCCGTTCATTGAATTCAAAACCATAGTCAGAGTTTCGTCTTTGACTGCAGAAATTGGCAACCTTCTGTTACAACTTACAAGGCAGTGTTCCTTTCTCACCAATTCTTGCTCAATTTATTCAACCACCAATTATCTTTTGGCACGTTCGTGAGCCGTCAGGAACAAGCGGCGCCTGTCTCACATTTCTATCTTCAATTTCACCAATTTTGTGTTTTATCCATGAGTGACGAACTGCCGACTAATCTCGTACAGCAATCTCCCTTCTAGTGCCTCCAGCGGGAATGTCTCTGAGAAGCATCAGGCCACAAGTTGTCTGCAACTCCTCAAGCCAATGCTTCAAACGTCTTGCAACAGAATCCATTTTTAGCCGCTATATCCATTTTGCTCCTTCAACTCCTTTAATTCCCATACGCAGCAACACTTTGGACCATGCTGAAAATTCATTCCTTCATCCTTTTCCAATTTCTGGAACTTGCTCTTCTTCAACTTCACCTTCCCCAATTGCAGCAATACGTTGACAAATCCGAAAATTTCATTCCTTCAAATTTTCCATCTTATCTCATGCTCGCCATCGATAGGAACGTATTGAATTCGTTTGTAGTTGCTGGGTCGTCCTTGAACTTCACTTCGCAGCAACAAGTATTGATAGGGTCTTCAATGCGGGCTATGAACTTCGGTTGAATGCAGAGATCTTCCTCCTTGTGTGATGAATGAATGCTTGGATAGCAATTTGAACCACGTAATCGCTGTCCGAATTCAATATTTCCACCCTATTCTATGTCTTGGGTTGCAGGAAATTTGAATATGGGATACAATCCAAATTGTTGAAAACACTTTGTTTCTAGGCAAAGATAACAAAGCACAACTTAGGGTTTGGGTGTGTTGTAAATCAAGAGAAATGGATTAGGATGTTTCTAGGTAATGCACAACACTTTTCTCTATGTCAAACTCGAAAATATATCAAGTATATATAGCCATACAATTGGGTACGAGCAGGAGGTGCGATTGCAGACCGAACAGGCACACCTGTTGCATTCATGCGTTCGCATGGTTCATGGCATGCGTTCGCATGCTAGTGAAACGTTGCGAAATTTAGCCTTATTTTGTAGCCTTGTGCGTTCGCATGGATCACTTCATGCGATCGCACAACCTCGACCAGTCGCATAGAAATCTCGTGCGTTCGCACGGTTCTCCTCCTGCGGTCGCACAGTCAAAACCAGACGCATGAAGAACTCGTGCGTTCGCACGGTTCTTCTCATGCGGTCGCACAGCCCTAAAAACCCGAAAATCACTAACACGGAAAACATTAAGGATAAAGGACCACGAAACCCTGTCATACGCCTTAGCCATATCGAGTTTAATTAGCACATTTCCTCCTCTAGAACGAAGATTGATGTTCTGCGTAAGTTCATGCGCCAATGCCACATTTTCTTGAATGCTTCTACCTCTCAAGAAGCCCACTTGTTCCTCACTGATCAACTTGGGCAAATGAAGACTAAGCCTTGAAGTAAGGATTTTTGAAATAATCTTATGCAAGAAGTTGCATAAGCTGATAGGCCGAAGTTGGTTAAGATCAGAGATAGCATCTACCTTTGGAAGCAAGGTGATAAAAGTAGTGAAGACGATAGCAGGCAATTGCAAACCTTGAAGGAAGCCCTCAACAGCAACCACCAGATCCTCCTTAACAACCTCCCAAAAATGGACATAAAATATCCAAGTGAACCCATCAGGACCAGGAGCACTAGATTCATCCATCTCTAGAGAGTAGTGTTGTTTGCAGGCTGGTTGGGTGGTTCGCGGTAGGGTGGGGAGAGTTGTTAGTCCTAGTGTGTAATCTTGGGGGTGGTAGTAGTGCGCTGTTGGTGTTTGTCCTTCGGGTTAGTGCTCAGTGCTTTTGTGAGTGCTCTCTTGGTAGCGTGTTGTTAGTGGGTGGTCCTCTTGCCCTCAGTGTGTCCGTCTGTTCTAGTGTTTGGCCTTTGGGTCTCGGTGTTTTCTGTTCGATCCTTCGGGTTCGGTTTTTTGGTGGCTAACATCCACTAAGTATCAAAAAAAAGATTCATCCATCTCGAACATCTCACCATTCACCTCATCAATGGTTGGTACCCTGCAAAGGTCAGCATTCTCCTCTTCGGAAATGCAAGGTTCAAAAAGACCAAAATGAGACATATCAGATGAGGGGTATGTTGACTGAACAACTCCTGGAAATACTCAACCGCTTTCTTACCCAGCTCATCTCTAGAAAGAACACTACCATCCTCACCTAGTATGTTTACCTTGTTCATACATATCCTCACCTTAAGCGCTGCATGAAACAAGGCAGTATTACAGTCACATTCCGCAAACCAATTAAGTCTCGCTTTCTCCTTTAGCATGGCCAACTCTTGACCTAGTAATTGGTCATAGGTGCCTTGATAATCAACCAGGTCTCTTTCAACCCGAGCATCCCACTGATTATGGAAACACCCTTCCAAGTAGTCAATCTGCAACTATGTATCTCTTAGCTTTTTCTTCACGTCTCTAAACAATTCCCAGTTCCAACCCGTTAACAGCTGCCTTAGACGCTTAAGCTTTAAAGCAAAGTTCATCAGAGGATTGACATGCATGGAGTCTTCCTAATTCCTTCTCACGAACTCATCAAAAGAGGGGTGCTCCTCCCACATGCGCATATAGTGAAACATTTCTTTCCTGTGTTCTAAATAGTTCAAGTCAAGGAGCAGAGGGTAGTGTTCCGATCGTATATGAGCGAGGTGAGTAACCGTCAGTTGAGGAAAGGTAGCGCAAGCCGCCCCACTTCTCAAAACTCTGTCTAAGCGCTCCCAAATCATTCTCTCCCCTTCCTGATTATTACTCCACGTGAAAGGATTGCCTGCAAACCCCATATCACTCAAACCTGTCGCCACATGAAAATTGTTGAAGCCATGCATCGCACCATCATCATTTATTATGTCTCCCCCCTTGCTTCTCATTCCAGTTTGAAATGACATTGAAGTCCCCTAGCTAGGACAAACCAGGGAGACTAAACAACAGCACTAATTCACGCCAACTCCTCAAACATCTCTTGTCGTCTAGAAGTGGAGAGAGAAGCATAGACGAAACTGAAACAAGATGCACCCCAAGGGTGTATCCACTTTTATTGTAACATGCTGGCTACTCCATTAGGTATCAAGCACGACAATATCCTCTCTCCAGAACAGCCATATATGGTCATTAACGGTGTCTCCCTGACAAATATTGTGCATGCGAATACAACAAGCTACATTACGAATATTAGTTCCGGAAATTTTAGGTTATAAGACTGCTACCATACTAACATTGTGTGAAGAAATAATATGTTTGAGGTGATTCTGAGTACCTCTATTCCCAATACCTCTAACATTCCAACTGATGATCTTAACGAAGAGATCCATGGACGTTATGAGCTCTACTCTGTGGATTACTAGCATATTTAAGGGCATCATTGATTTGTTCTCTGGTCAATTTCCGAGTTACTTTTTTAGAGAGAGGGGAGAACTAGTGTGGTCTGTCACAGGTTGGCCCTTAGGCAACTTCTTGACACTCTTTTAAGTATCACTACAAATTTATGAACTTGAACCGGCGACACACTTTCCGGAGATATAGTCTGGCGAAGATATTCCTCCCCGGAATTAAACATGCAATAATGCGGTGAGAAGCCGGTGAATTTAAAAAGTAAATACGGAATTGTCAAATAATCCGGGGAGAATTATTACGGCGACAATTGTAGTCCCGGATAAGTGGCGTACTACGGCCGTATTTTATCTGGCAGCAATCCGTCAATTGTTCTACGCGCTAAGGATGATCCTGTACTTGAGCCGGATAATCGCCCCATTTCACTACAAATTTTGCCTTTTCCCCCCGATGCTCATCTATGCTAAACCTAAAACTCTAAATCGCCACAGCCGTCTTGAAGACTTGAACGCCTTCATCCAAACCACCATCGTCGCGCCGCCATGAATGCCTTTGACGACAACAGCGGTCACCGCCTCCACCTCCGCATACAATCGCTCCGCCTGTAGCCGAATCTTGCTAAGACGATACCAAATCGCCTCGGTCGAATCCGCTCTTAACGCCTCCTCCTCCAGCCGAGTCCCCGGAAGCCGCCTTACACGCTCTGCCTATAGGCGAATCAACTTTACTAGCCAACCTTAACGCGTCCGCCTCCATCGACGCACAGAGCTGAATCAGACCACAAATGCCTCATTCCTAAAAAATTAAGTATTTTCCTAAAATCATCTCCTGCAGTACAGTTGTTATTGCCTCATTGTTCGACTGTGTTGATAGTGTTTATGTGTTGGTTGTGCTCAAAAAAATTAACTTCGAATCACTTTTTCAAGTGTTTTATTTTGTTCATGTTGATGTCTTAGCTAACTGTTTTGCAATGGCACTCTGCATTGATTGATTTTTTTCTTTTAACTAATGTAGTCGATAAAGAACTAGAAAATCTAGAAGAGGTGCCTTATCAACTAAGACTGGCTTCATCAGTTGTTGATTGAAGTTGTAAATTCGTATGAAGTTGCTCTGTCACCTATGTTAGTTTAGGTTATGGGAACATTGATGCTGCTCGTATGGGAACATAGACATGTATTCGAAATGTGGGAACATTGATGCTGCTCGTATACTGTTCGATGAAATGCTTGTGCGAAATAATGTGTCTTGGAATACCATGATCAATGGATATATGAGGGCTGGTAAATTTGAAGATGCTATTGATCTGTTTGATGCAATGCCTGACCGTGATGCGATATGTTGGACTGCATTAATTAACGGGTTTGTGAAAAAGGAGCACTTTGAGCAAGCTTTAGTATGGTTTAGGGAAATGCAGTTGTCCGGGGTGGAGCCAGATTATGTAACTATTATATCTGTTCTTGCTGCGTGTGACAATTTGGGAATGCTTGGATTGGGATTGTGGTTGCATAGATTTATTTTGAAACATGACTTTAGAGACAATATAAGGGTTAATAACTCACTGATCGACATGTATTCTATGTGTGGCTGTATTGAAAATGCTCGTCAAGTCTTCCAAAATATGAGTACTAGAAGCCTAGTCTCGTGGAATTCTATCATTGTGGGTTTTGCTGTTAACGGACACGCAATTGAGGCCTTGAAGTTTTTTGACTTGATGCAGAAGGAAGGGTTTGAGGCCGACGAGGTTAGTCTTACAGGTGATTTAACAGCTTGTAGCCACGCTGGATTCGTAAACGAAGGATTACAACTTTATCACGACATGAAGAAGACTACTAGGGTATGTGAGCTCGGATTATATGGGTATGTGCCTGAAACCAGACTACTTGGTTTACCAGAACAACAATGACATCTGATTTTGAAATCAAAATCAAGTACTTCTATTTGAAAGAAAAAAAAATGTTAGTTTAGGTTATAACCTTGATGTTTTTTTACTCAACTATGTTGGTTGATTGTTGTTTTTTTTATTGAAGTATTGTCTTAAATTCACTAGTCATTAGTTTTTAGATGAAGTTTTCAATTACAACTGCATATCAAATGTCTGTAGGATGGATGTTACAAGAGGATGGTGAGTGAGGTTGTGCCCGCAGTAGGGATGGAGAAGGCTGGCTTTAACTGCAGAGGTTGGCGATAACCGGAGCAGAGGCGTATGATAATGCTATGGAGCTGTTCTGTGTGCCTCAGGCACATCGCTCCTCAATAATAACCTACAAGCACACTAGCCAACGACTTAAGGGACAGAAGAGCACTGGTTCAGATCCTTCTAGCACACCAACCAGCAAATGAAGGGACGAAGGACAGTGCATTTGGTCAGTGGCCATGTAAGAGCTAATGTCCAAATGAATGCACAAAGCTAGTCAGGTATTTGACGATCGACCACTAATCTGATGTCGGTTATTTATTTCCTTCTCTTTATGCCTTGCAGCTAAACTTTTACTTCGGTTTTTGCTGTATGGTTGATTTGGCTTTTCTGTTAAGCATGTGTATGGTATTTGATTGATATAATGTGTTTTCTGTAACAGCCGCATCAGATTGACACTAGACTATCACGAATCAAGAAGCGACATGATACCATCGCTGAGCAGATGCGCATGATTCTTGAGCTTCTCCAAACAAGTTCCTCCCCCGTCCGACTACTGAGAACCAATCCCCCCAACCGCACCATCCAAACTCTTGAAAGACGAACTGTTTTTACAAGCATTTGTCATTTGTCTCGTACATTTTGGATGATTTTTATATCTCTGTCCATTTGGCACGATTTTGTTGACAAATTTCCATTTCATAACAATTTCTTTTTAATATAAATAATCAGATATTTAGAATATCCGTCGATATTGACACACAAAATAACCTCACGTATTTTCGCCAGATAAACACCAAAAAATATTGGCCGATTTGTCGCCGGACACTCGCCAAACTAAATGTAAATTGTAATTTGATGGTTCACGTCGGACATTGGCCGATTTGTCGCCGAACATTCCCCAAACTTGCCCCGAATTTGTTTTTACATTTACTCGTCGGACTGTCGCCGTAATCATGACTGATAATCTTCGCCGGAATTGCCCCATATAATTCCGAGAATAAGGAACTGACGGACTGTCCCGGAGTGCCGACGTTAGTTTGACCGGTAATGTCGCCGGATTTTCCCCTTCCTCTGAATTCGGGGGACGTTTTGTCGGGGAGAGAGTTTTTGCCGGATTTAGGTCGGTAATTTTCCAAAATTCGTGGCAATTTTGGCGCTAATCCGGGGTGTTTTTTTTGCCGGTTATTATTGCAAAATTTGTAGTGTATTGCCAACCTCGCTCGGCTGACTACCCACCACCAACAGATCTGCCTCTTTATCCAACGACAACGTAGAGTCCTTAGCAATGATTTCACCTTCTTCTTTGTCAATAACTTCATTATCTTGATGCGTGTTGTGCAATGAAGCGGATGAGACTAGAGACCACCTTTTTTTTGCTGCAGAATTTCTCGTGCTATCTGTGAAAAAGTTTTGGACTTTCTAAAGGTGGGGAGGGTGCCTACAAGATGGCGCCTTCTCATCCTGTGGTTCAAGAGCCTCAACCAATGTCGCATGAAGACTAGAATGATAGCAGCTGCTGTGACATCGACGATGGTTGCATTATAGAAGGCTAGGAACTCTATTATCTTTTGAAGTGAAGGTCTAACAGAGGAAAACATTACTAGAACCATTATCTAGGAATTGAAAGTGAAACTAGCTAGTATAGGCAGCACATACTCTAGACAAGATGATAGAGATTGGTTGATTAGCATGGGGTTCAAAGAGTAGCAACTCCTTTTTGGTATGCTCGATTTTGGTGTCTTTGTTTTGTTGTTGCAGCAGGGGCAGTGAGCCATTGTTTTGCATTGTTTTGGCAGTTTGTGTCGAGTTGTTTGTTCAGTTTACATCTTTTGAAATGAATCATCTTTCTTTCAAAAAAAACATCATTATCTTGATTAACTTTCTCCTCGATTTTCCCCTTACGTTCCTGGTTGAGAACTCGAGGCTGATTCTTCTTTTTCGTTCTTGTTACAAGCTTTCTTTCAAAAAAAAACTTCATTATCTTGATTAACTTTCTCCTCGATTTTCCCCTTACTTTCCTGGTTGAGAACTTGAGGCTGATTCTTCTTTTTCGTTCTTGTTACAAGCTGCCAGCTTGTATTAACTGTCATAACTGCTGCCTCCATCGCCTTGTTTTTAGGACCGGAATCTTGATTCTTTGGAAAAGGAGCCAAGAACGGTAACCCAGATTGGGTAGTATCATCTTTTTTGGAAACAGTATTCTCTCCAAGTGACTGAATTGGGAAGGAAATATTGCGAGTGGCTTGATTGATAATGGCATCTGTAGTTATCTGGGACTCATCTCCAAATCATCGATTTAGGGTTTTTGGATTGGGGGTGTTTCCCGACTAAAATGCGTAGCAATTACAAACAAAATTCATAACAGTCACTATGGCTAAAATGTGTAGTTCCTAAATAAGAATTCGTAGTTTGTAATTGGGGGTGCTTTCCGACTAAAATGCGTAGCAATTGCAAACAAAATTCGTAATAGTCATTGTGACTGCTACGAATTTTAAACTAAAAGCTACGCATTATAAATGTATGCCTATCAGAAATTGTATATCTACTTGACATATTTGCACTTGCTATATACAAAATATTCCGAAAATTAAGGGATCGGATGATTTCAAATATTTCTCATGAGAATTGTTATTTCACATATGATCCTACCTCTTGGATCCCATGTTGCACAGCAGTTTTGCAGCGAATTCAAAACGAGAGTGTTTTAGTAATTAAAATATTAATTTTACCTATTTAACCTTTCCACTGTTTGTTATCTCCGGACCTCCAAAATCCAAAATACACATTTCGACTCCCCAAAGCTGATAATCTCCTCTTTGCGTAATTCCACCAATTCTAAAACAGTTGTCTCATACATGGAAAAAACACCAAACTACCCCACTTTGAAACTCTAATTACCCATATATACCAAACGAAACTCAAATCACCAATCTACCCCATTTTTTAACAATTTCGGTTCCTCAAGAACCGGGACTCAGGTTTTTGGTTAATATCGGTACACCAGGTACCGGTATTATTAAAAATTGCTGATGTGGAACGTGAATGGGACGTAGTGGACCAAGTGGCGCTTAGCTGTCATACACGTCAATGCCGGTACGAGGGAAACCGGAATCATAACAATTCCGGTTTCGTAGGAACCGGTATCCTTCGAATACAAAATCGAGGGTTTCCTTCTTCTTCTCCAATCCGCCAAAGCTGCTCCTCTTCTTGCTCTCGCCTCCGCCGACGCTGCTCCTGCTCCATTTCCGGCGACGCCTGCTGCTGCTCTCCAATCCCCGACGCCTCCGGTAATGAGATTGTGTCAATTACATATATTAGGGTTTACATAGAGTTATTTTACATAGAATATATTTTTGATTGGGGAATTGGTGAATAGGGTATTGTTATTGTCGAAATTGTTAGTTAATTGTTGATCTATTGTGGGTTAATTGTTGATTTGAATCGAAGATTTTGTTAGTTAATTGTTGATTGGTAATTTTTGATTTTTGGGTAAATTTTTGGTGAATTATGTTATTGTTGATTGTTAATTTTGAATTTGGTTTATGATGAAATTCGTGATGCAGATATGGACTCACATAGACCATCATCGTCACAAAGATATTCGCAAGCTATTTTTCATCCGAATATGGATGCGGATGACATAATTCATCCTAGTCCGATTGACAACTCGGTCCTACGTCAGCAGAGTAGTCATCGTAAAGAGGCGATTTGGAAGCCAGAGGTTGGTTTCTTAATTTAAGTTAATTATCATTCATAATTTAATAAGTTACTAATATTGAATGCCATTTTTGCTTGACAGTTGGATACAAAAGGGAAGGGAAACGTACCCCTTAAGATTTACAAAGGGGATGCATTGCCCCTTGATTATCGAATACGCCATTATGTGGTTAATGCTGGATTTTATCCATGGACTCAAGTCTGCGATGTGAAGACTGATCCATCATTATTGACAGCCGTGGTAGAGAGGTGGAGGCCAGAGACTCACACCTTTCATTTCAATGAGGGTGAGGCCACAATCACGTTGCAGGACGTGTCATTACTTACTGGGCTCCCTGTAGAAGGAGAGGCTGTGACGGGAATGTCGAAGATGAATTTTGAAGAAGAGGTTTGTGTAAGATTGCTGGGAGTATACCCCGACTGTTACGACAGTGCACCCGGTATGGCAAAGAGAAGTTGGTTTACGAACCATTTGGCGCAGATTCCCGTGGATGCAGATGATGAGACATTGAAGAAATATGCACGGGCGTATCTACTCAATCTTATAGGTTCGGCATTATTAAGTGACAAGAGCGGTAAGGCGATTCCGCTTTACTTTCTACCCTTGTTAGAAGACCTTGATAGGGTTATAAACTATTGTTGGGGAAGTGCTGTGTTAGCGTATCTTTATAGTAACATGTGTACTGCATGTACGATCGGACACAGTCAGCTTGCCGGTGCGCCTTTAATTATCCAGTTTTGGTCCTGGGACAGACTATCCCGCATCGGCGTGCCGAAGATATTAGTTCCTGTCGTGTTGCCTCCGGCAGATGCAGAGTTCGATCCAGCTATGCGTGGAGCGTGGTCGTACTTGTAAGTATTTATGTTTACAAATTTTTTATTTACAAGTATTTTAACTTTACCTATAATTAACTGATATTTAACTTTTATGTACAGGAAATGGATTGGGCCAAAACATTGGGTAGGAGTACCAAAAGGGAGTTTGTTGCAGTACCGTGATTGTTTACAGAAAATGGAACCGGGCGATTTCATATGAAGACCGTATGATTACACTATATTTGAGTTGTTGAACCCGATTTGTATCCAGGGTCAACAAACCACTTGGAAGGCTGATGTGCCCCTTATCTGTTTCAACATAATTGAGTGGCATCATCCAGCACGTGTTGCGAGACAGTATGGTTTTCGACAAGGTATTCCGCCAAACCCAATTGGAAGTTCAGACCAATTCCACGGAATGGATAGGAAGAAGAATAGGGATTGGGCTGTCTTCCACGCCAATTACATTGCGTTGTGGAATACTCGCCATGAGAGACTGATAGACGGAGATATGGGGGACCCGTATGTGAATATCGACGAACCCACTGCACAGTATTACCCTTGGTATACGAGACACACTCGTCGTTTATATCAGCCGAGAATGGACGAGGATGTGGAGGCGGCTGCTAGAGAAGAGAATGTGCAGGAAACTCGTCATTCTTATCGGCCAGATTCACATATGATCCCCGAGCATGTAAGTTCAATTAACCATATGAATTATTGTTGAATATTAGTCAGTAATTGGTTTACAGACTCATAATTATTTTGCACTTTACAGATACATGGTTACGTCATTGGTGCACGTGATGCCGGTTCTTACTTCCTCAACAGCACGGATGATTATTCGCGTAGGGGGTTTCATGATCTATTCCACCATTTATATATGGAAGTGAGGAAGCTTACGGATCCTGATATTGTGGGTGTTGATCCACAAACTATTACTCTAGAAATGGGTACTGGTACTTTATTTTTCCAACTTCAATTATTTTTATCAACTAAACTTGGTAATTTAATAAGATGATTCACGTGATGCAGCTGATCTTGATATCGGAGGCGAGGAGGATATTGATACACATGTTGAAGACGCGATCGATGATCAGTACCGACCTTCTAGCTCTTCACAGCAAGAAGTGCGCAGAACCGAGCGCGAACATCCACCTTCTAGCTCTTCACAGCACGAAGTGCGCAGAACCGAGCGCGAACATCCACCGTCTAGATGGTCTTTCATGCGTAATTTAGGGAAGAGACCACGGAGAGGGCGAGGTGGACGAGGAGCCGAAGAATGAGGACCATGTGTCATGGTATCATGTTTTGTCATTTGATGGTAGTTGAATACTGGCTTTTACTAAAGTTTATATAACATTTCATGATTTGTACAGTAGTTATGATAGTTGTTGCAAAACCATTTCAACTTGAACACATGACGTTGAGGAAAGATGAATCACAAAGAACATTGTTGGCTTAATTCTAGTTGCGAGTCGGACACGCACGATTGTTGTGACCCACTAAGTGGCAGTGTGTGCATCTCTGGATTCGCGGGGTCGGATTTGATGAAGACGCTGCCTGGCTGCTGGATTCTCCTAAATGTCGATGTCGCAGATCCATCTCGTTACGTCTTCGTCTGCTTGGGGGTCTGCCAGCCTTGTCACGTTTAAATCGTGGATTCAGAACATAGACAGGGCCCTCAAAATCACGCCAAAAATCCTCGTGATATAAGGGGTTGAAATAATAAGACCAAGTCCGGTAGTAGGCTTCGAGCGTGTATTCTGTGGGGACATAATCTGTGTAGTCAACCCGGGCGGATCTGCAAGCTGCGATGGCATGAGAACAAGGGTACCTTAACAATGTCCACTTCGCACACGAACATGTTCGTGTAGCCAGACAAACCTTGTACGTGATATGGTTCTTTCTGGTCAGTACATCAAAAACACGGTCTACTGGATTGTAGAGCGTCACTATGTGATATTCTACCCTAGCCCGCAGTACTGCCAATATTTCACGAATTTTCGGAGGAAATAGTTCTCCTCCGTTGTTGTACGGGCTCTGGGAACGCTTGACGAAATAAGCAGCTATCTGCTTAAACGTGTACATAACCAGTGAAGAAACTGGCAAATCACGTCCATTCTTCAGAATTTTGTTCAAACACTCGGAAGCATTCGTAGTCATATTGCCCCAACGAAATCCACCGTGGTCGAACGCCTGTGTCCATAGTTCCACATCCACATCTACCAACCATTTGCGAGCAACTGACTTATCATGCAATAGTTCTAAGAGCTCTCCAAACTTGTTCCTGAAATTCAACTCCTTCGCATACGCCACATCGCCAAGTTTAGCTTTCAAAGCCTCATCTTTTACCTTCGTCATGAAATTGCTTTGCAAGTGACGAACACATACACGATGGTATGCCTTAGGGTCACGCCATTCAGGTTCACGCATGGCAGCCAATATTCCAGTGTGCCTGTCAGAAACAACGCACAGCCCCTCCTGTTGGGTCACTCCTTCCCGGATACAGGACATGAACCACTTCCAGCTGGAAGTGTTCTCGCTCTCCACAAGCGCAAAGGCTAATGGCAGTATGTGGTTGTTCGCATCTAACCCGATTGCAATCAACAATTTTGCATTGTACTTCCCGTACATGTGCGTGCCGTCTATAGATAATATGGGACGACAGTGCTTGAATGCGAGGATGCATTCGGAAAAAGCCCAAAATATCCTATTGACCTGCATTCGGAAAAAAACCAAAATTAGATATTTATGGATGACAGTAATTGAATGCAAGGATGCATTCGGAAAAATACCAAAAATGTGATTTACCTGCATAGCACCATCATCGAGTGGTGTGACATCCCACTTAACAAAGTTGTTGGGACTGGAATCCTGTAAAGCCTGCATCAAATGTGGCAGTATATTGAATGATTCGTCCCATTTGCCGAACAAATAGACCAATGCTTTCTGTTGTGCTTTCCATGCCTTCCAGTAACTTATTTCATACCCATAATCCCGCTGAATTAAATTTCGTATCTGTCCGGCGGAGAACTTCGTGTTTGCATCCATCGCATTCCGCATCTCCCTCGCTATGAAATGCGCGTTCAAGTGGATGTTATTTTGTAGGATGCTGTTGTTATGGCATACGTGGTCCCCTCTGTACTTGCAGACCGTCCAGTAAGTTGTTCGTGCCATCACCATCACTCGAAGGCGCCACAGACATATTTCTTCACCCTTTCGACATTCTAACACCAGTATTTTACTGTCAGACTTTCTTACCATAAACTCCACCCGATTTAGAATTGAGTATCTCTGCACAACAAGCATGACATTCTCTTTATTCGAAAAAATTGTATCCTCTCGAAGATCCGGGGAGTTAGGATGGTGGACCCTCACATTCTCATCTGATGGTCGATATATTTCCCATGCTGAGATATCAGTGAAACTCGGATGGTCCCAGACGATCCGATCTTGAACTACTTCCGCATCGGGATATTCATCGGCAACATTATCCAAATTCTTCATCGCATCACTGTCATACTCGTCTCTTATTGGATTATCTAATGTTGCCAATGTGGACATATACACCTCCCCAGAATCATCACTCATGTCAGACATTGTAAGAATTGAAGAGAGATGATTGAATTGAAGATGTGAAGGTTGAATTCTGTGTTGAAAATGAAGAAACCGAAGCTGAATTTATAGTTACATGATTCCGGTAGCACATGAACCGGAAACATAGTAATTCCGGTATCACAGGAACCGGAATCATAGTAATCCCGGTATCACAGGAACCGGAATCATAGTAATCCCGGTTGTTCAGAAACCGGGACTGTCTCGTCTAGTCAATTCCCAACCGGGTCCGTGGGAATCTTTAGTGTGCAGAGGGTTCCGGTTTGGGATACACCGGAATTATTTTCGTTTAGTCACATCTCGACTAAGTCCGTGACACCCCGACCAATTCTGAAAAGCCTGTTGGCTTAATCCCGGTGTTCCGAAAACCGGAATTCACATAATACCGGTTCCTTGCGAACCGGGACTACACCTGGCGGACACGGAACAATTTTTGGTCCACGTAGGCCCCGATCCGAGCCACGTCTCCATTTTTCAAGAAGTCACGGTTTGGGAAAAACCGGGATCAAGAGTTCTGGTTCCTCTTGAACCGGTATTATTAAGAAATGGGGTAGATTGGTTATTTGAGTTTCAGTTGGTGCATTTGGGTTATTCGAGTTTCATTTTAGGGCAATTGGGTCAATAAACCCTCATACATTGAATTCGCACAGTTCTTTATACGATCGTTTTGGAATTAAATCAATGAAAGTTCTGGTGATGAGATGTATAAGCGATTTGAAGGTAATTAAGCATAAGCTTGTTATAAAACTCAACAATGACGGTTATGGGGAAGATCCAAAAAGCTTACACCTTTTGGAAATGGAGTGTTGTATATTTAACATTTTTATCAACCATGGTCAGCATTTTCTTCACCACGATCAGATTCATGATTCTCGACTATTGTCGGACCATTCGCCAAGTTTCGCAGTCGTTTATTTGAGTGGATTTTGATGATGGCTTCAGCGATTTAGACTATGATGATATATCTATTTCGTTGATTGAGGACGAGGAAATAGAAGACGGCGACGTGTTAGAAACAGACTTTTGAATCTGATGAAGATGTCAAATCGAAGCTGCTGCGACGGTTTTCATTAAAGGATTTCGCTAAGGGAAGAGTGTAAGTAAAGGCTCTGGGACGGAATCAGATTTAGTCTTGGTTTTGAGTCATTCATCTAGAAGCCCGATCTCCATCCGCAAGTAGAAATCACCTTTAGTGTTGACAAATATAAATTTGCATCAATCGTTAGTTAATTGGTAGACCTTCAACGTATTCGTCCGTCGGGGCTTCACAGGACAAATTGGTGAAATTAATATTTTCATTAGTGAAACACTGTCGTTTTGAAGTTCGTTGCAACTTGCTGTGCAGCACGGGATATGAGTCCGGACTTCGCTCCCTCTTAAAACCTAAACACAATCACTCTTTCAATTTTCTCCCTCTCAAATTCGCTCTCGCCAGTTTTCAGGCTCATTTTTATTGCCATAGAAAAAAAAAACCAATGCAGACGGTTACCCGCGTCGGAGGGGATCCGAGCCACCAGATTGATCATCGTCTATCCATAGACGCAGCCGTCGCTGTGTTGGTAGTACCAGCAACAGAAGTCGCAATGACCGCCGCATCAAGCATATTGATCGCAAACCTAAAACTAAATTGAATTGAAATGAGATTGAGATGAGAGGTCAAGAAGTAAATTGAGATGATGAGGGAAGATATTAGGTTGAGAGAGAGTTTGGGATAAGTAGAAGCGAGACTAGTAAGAGGATAATTTGGATTAATTTTAGTGTAACCATGCATTCTAATGGAACACACGTCTCCACTTAGACTTCAAAGCATAATGTATTGTTTTTTTTTTCGATGGTTGAAAGCATAATGTATTGTTAAACATATATAATTTGCATCCACAATAAAAAAAACACAATTTGCATCCACTACTCTGAAGTAACTACTATAAACTAACATGACTTCTTTGTGCAAGATTCTAGTGGCTTTGTGGTTCATGTGGTATAATAGAAATAAAGATTTCGCCGGAGGGGATCAAGCTCTACTCCAGTGCATTAATTGTACTAGTTTATGCTGGCAGAAACCAAGGGGAGATGTTATAATTAACTGTGATGGTTCTTGGAATGCAGAAAGTAAACAAGCTGGGATTGGTGTTGTCGTGCGAGATTCTGAAAGGATCCGTTAAAGCTATTGTTTCAAAGTTCCTGCAACATTGTGAAAGTGTCATTGACTGTGAGGGCCTAAATTGGCGGGAAGGATTTATCTTGGCTCGGAAAATGAATCTTAAACATGCATTCTTTGAAATCGACTCCAAAGAGCTCACTTTGAGTATCAATTACAAAATGAATGCAGACCTATTGGTGTGTTGATTTGTTTGAAGAAGTATGTCAAATGCTGTCTAAGAAGATCCACTGGCAAGTTTGTTTCGTTCGAAGAGAAGCTAACATTGCTGCAGACTTCATCTCCGAGATTGCTATCTTGAAACACTTGTCTTGGAGCAAAATTGGGTGCCTTGCCTTTTATATCTAATTTTGTCGCTTCTCTGTTGTTTCTTAATGGTCATGTTCTTTTATTAAAAAAAAAAAAAACACTACATGACTTTTTTTTTAATTTTTTTATTTGACAAGAACCACATGACTTCTTTGGAATTTGACTTTTCTAATGCTTATTTGTGGCCATCATAGCTTGTACGTGTGTGTTATGCCCATTAGTTCTGATGCATGTCACCTAACACTCCCATATACATCCATGCATATTATATCCGTTATCATTGCACCGACTCCCATGCACTTCCGCACCATTCTTTCCCCTAGAAATCGATTTTCACCAGTACTGAGAAGATTTTAGACAATGTTTATTTTGGATATTAGACAGCGCTTTTTCAAACGCTATCTATTCGATTGCTGTCTAATATTGAGACTTTAGACAACGCTTGCATAATAAGCGATGTCTAATGTATGTACATTAGACATCACTTTTTATAAAATAAGCGATATGTCTATTATCTATACATTAGATAATGCTTTTTAAAAAAGCGCTATCTATTCTCTACAATACATGACACTTATTTTACAAGTTGTCTATTGTTTGACAAAATATTGACAGATTTAGCAGATATTAAACGAAATCCACCTGCATAGTTTCACATTTCACAATGCATTAATTCAATTTTGGAGCATAAAAAATAGGGAAAAGTACAAAAAGCGGCCCGAACTACCAATGTGTTCCAATTGAGGGCGCGAACTATCACTTTTTCCAACAAGGGGGCAAAATAAAAAATTCTGTTAAAGTTAACTGATGGAGTTAACTCCGTTAGTCAACTTTGTTAGACTGTGATTAAATGACACATAAGTAATTTTTTCGTTCAATTTAAATCATACATATCTCACATTTTAATATAAATTTTTTAGCTATAAAATTTATTAAATTATTTTAATTTAAATGTATCTCATACTATGAATGAATATTACTTAAAAAATTATTTTTTCGCGGTGTCATAATTTACTACATAACATGTATGAATGGAAACTAAATTATTTTTTTCTTATTTCATCACAAAAATTGCATTCTTTTTTCGTATCTTTTTTTTTATGAACATTGATTAAGAAAGCAATAATTTAATTTGTATTCATACATGTTATACGGTAAATTATGACACCGCAAATAATTTTTAAAAAATAATACTCACTAGTCACTCCTAATAGGAGAGTAAAAGAAACCTAAAAAATTACAACAAAATTGAAGTTGAAAATTAAGTATTGAAATGACATATATATACATTAAATCAAAATAAAAAGTATTTAATTTTCATTTTAACTATAATCAAACAAAATTGACTAATGGAGTTAACTCTATCGGTTAACTTTAGCGAAATTTCTGATTTTGCCATCTAGTTGGAAAAATTGATAGTTCGTGCCTTCAATTGAAAAATTAATGGTAGTTCGTGACCCTTTTTGTAATTTCTCATTCATATCTCAACAAAAGTTTGTACAATGTTATAAACGTTCAATTTGGAGCACTGTGTTATATGTAGTCATCCAATAATGAGCAATCATATGGAGACAGAGCATCAAACAGCAACGACCTTAACTCGTCACCGTCTTCAAGATCCAGACTTGCAAGCCCAATGTTGGCGGTGGTGCTTTCATTACCTTTGCCGCTGCTGCTGCTGGTACTGTCAGGCATCACTTACAGCATTTTCCTCTAGTTTTCCAACACTTGGATGGCATTGCGGAAAGTTCCCTTGCTCAATGCTGGATTAACTTATCTTTCTTTCTCAATTTCCTGCAATTTCAAAACACAATTTTCACCTTATCAAACACATAAAGCAAAACGGTTGCAGAGCAGAACTTGAAAATTCAATAACAGAAAGATAATTTTCTCTGGCTGCTTGCGCAATGGGCATGTAGAAACACTGAGATATATAGTATTTCCCATGCCAACGATACAGCACTGCCATCACCTCCCATTTGTCTAGCAGGCCGCTTCCTGCTTCTCCCAGCCCTTCCAGTTGGTCTCAACTCACTTTTCTGTCCCTCATTTTCCTCAGGAAATTCACTTTTCTTCGTAATACTCATCTGCACTGGTTACTGTATCTGATGGCTTAATGCAACTCCAACTACCTCCTTTGAATCCCACCGTTGACAAGTGAATTCCTTGGTCTCAATTCATTGCTACAACAAGAATGCACTGGCCTTTTTCACCAAATTTTAGCATCTTGCATCATTCAAACTCTTTATTAACATAACAAATACATTATTCATATCAAAATTTTAAAAAAAAATGCAATATCCAAATAGCCTACCTTGATCAGTAATAGTAAGATAACAATTACTTCGAAAAATGCAATGGAAATCAAACAAGGAAACAATTGGATATGTTATAACCCAATTGGGTCATTTTGAAAAATAACTCCTCGCTCGACGTGAAAGAGAGATTCTTCCTGAATCCGACTTGTCGATCGAGCCACTGTCTTGACGATGGTTGAAAAAACGATAATGTCGCCATGGCCGGAGATATCCCCTCACCTCCAGGAGAAATTGAGCTTTCGAATGATGACGAGAAAACAAACGAATGGAGAAAATCAAACGCTCTCTAATGTTACATTTTAAAAAGCGATGTCTATTATATATTCTGTACTAGTGTTTGTCCTTAAGGTAAGCTATTTCTGCGGTGGTCGGGGAAACAAAAATCATTAAAATTTGTTAATAAGACGCATCTTCATTTAACATCCCGAAGTTTTCGTCGGCATTCTTACTTGGACTATCTGCATTTGGTAGCCTCATATCCAAATAAGAGATCTTGTCCACCTCATCCACTGAGAGATCACATTGACCCATATCTTCTCAATTTCCATCCATGTGAACATACTGATGCCTTGATTCAATCTTGATATTATATGAGGAAAACTTAAAACCTTCGGGATAGTTAAATTTCTTAAGCAAACATGGCGGAAGGCATGCTTGAATGAGTTGCTTCCCTTCACGCACAAGTTTTTTGTTGTATGTCCCGCATCGTGTATTTGCTGGAATTGACTTCTCATGTCATCTGAAAAAGACTTCATGACCGCATACTGGAGAGATTGGCACCAATGGCACCCATGACGGAGTTCTGATATTTCATCTTGATAAACAAACTCATATTTTCTTCACAATGCCATAAATCGAATCTAATTTCTCAGGGTAGCAAGGGCTACGGTTTACATCTGTTGAAAAATCGAGAGTGTAATGATGGGGAGCGCTCGGTTGAGAACTCTTAAAAATTCGAGAACTTGAAAACTCAAATCTCACCATTAGATCATGATGCATCTTTGAATCTGCATGTGACACATGTCCAAAAAGCAAAGTAAAAAAGTGGCTTTGACTTTTGCATTAAATGCATCTTGGAAAATGCACATGGGACACGTGTCACCACCAAAATGACTTGATGATGCATTTTGGAAGGTGAAGATTGGGGTCTCAAGTTCTCGAAAAAATAAGGGATTCTCATTTGAGCCCTCCTCGTGTAATGATAGACCATCGTTGATTCACTCTCAGTGAAAATATCAAATGATGAAAACCTAAAATTAATTGAATAGAAATTAAATGAGATTGAGATGAAAGGTTAAGAAAAGACTTGAGATGATTATAAACTACGACCGACCGGTTATAGACTTGAAAGCATTCTCTATTGTTCAACATAACTTGCATCCGCTATTAAGTGACTACTATAAACTACTACCAGTGCACCATCCACTACATGACGGCATTGTAATTAGACTTGGTCCTAGTGCTTATTTGTGGCCATCATGCAGCAAGCTCCCCTAGTACGTGACTTTATGTGTGTGTTATGCCCATACTTTTCACGCATGTCACCTTAACTCCCATAAATAAGTCCATGCATATTATACCCGTTATCACAGATTCGTAGGATCTCAAATATGAGTCATTACTCATTATCCATGAATATGAAAATACAAGACCTGTTTTGGTCGGGACTAAGATTACAAATTTGACGAATAAGGATCACAACCTACGTGTAGATGATGATGATGTCACCCTTCAATCTACAATCTTTGATTCTGATAAATTTCTCCTTTGAGTTTTTTGTGATATTTCTTCTCTAGATCGTCTCCCTTCTGCCACGTGTGTGACGGCCCGGAAACGGGAATTTTCAGAATAAAAATTTACATTTTCATTTTTCCCAAAAACTAAAAAGCCGTATTTTTCTGTAAATCCATAGATGTAGGCCGTGTTGCTCCGTGTCGGCAACTCCTGACACGGGCGACACTGCTGCATAAAGAGGCTAAGCTTCTTTTTCAGTGATTTTGGCCAATTTCGCTTTCTTTTGGGCTGCGGGCACAGAGCTGGGATTGGGACTTATTTTGCACCTGAAACACAATGAAATACAAAGCGAGTGCTCATAAAAACTACAAAAATGATTGATAACAAGCTAAATGTGAAGCGAAAATATAGTCAAGATTTATGCTCATCAAAATACTCCATAATTGGAGTTTGTTCGTCCTGAACAAACATAAAATAAATCCTAATCCATTGACGTAGGGAACACGAGTGTATTTAGCGTATGAACTAAGCATTTAAAACTCTAGGCTACCTACGTGACGAGTTATAGTCTCGTAAGAGTTTTCAAAAAAAGGAATACTTACAAATCCCAAATGCAACTAGCTATATATATGATCGTGATAGTGCTTCAATCATCTGCTAGGTAATGCCACAGCAAATTCCCATGCACAACAGCAATGTCGTCCAAGGCCAGAGTGCAATCGTTTAGACTAAGCGTGAAGGCGCTTGTTTTGGCCATTAATGGAATGAATTCGTTCAGCTTTGGAGAGCTGCAAATATTTGTGTTTCGCTCCGCGCCTGGAAATCCTTTAAAGAGCTGCAAATTTGGAGATTAGGGCTCAAAGCAATTTCGAGTTATATACAATCTTCAATTAAGAAGGATCTTGAAGCGTTTGAGTGAAACTGAAGACCAGTCAGAGCTTAGCAGAGTTAGGCGAGTCGTGCGACGGGCCAGACACAACGGATTGAATGGTGAACGTCTTGACAGTGCCACTTGAGCCATTCTGTCGTTCTAGGCTGGGTTGAGTGTTGCGCTCGACTTCAATTGTGCAGGAAAGTCCTCAAACTTGTTGCTTCGGTTGTGTAATAGTGCTTGATTGGTTGATTGTTACTCTGTCTCAACTAGTTTGTTGTGCTTGTCATTATGTCATAGTTTGTGGCCTTGGTTGTATTTAAAATGACGGAGAATTGTTGAGTTGAGTCTCCTTGGACCTGAAGCTCCAAGGAATAGGGTAGTGTTTTACTGTTCCGAACCTTGTAAAATTCGTGGTGTACTCTTCTATACTTTATAGTTCTTGGTTGGGGTAATTGGACTTAATTGAATTAAGGAAAGGCTTGACTTAAGAACTCCAGTATCATAGCCCTTAAGACTGTTCTTGATCTTCCTTGACAGTCTTTTTGTTTGTATACCTTCTCTTTTTATGCCCCTTTATCGTTGGCCTTGATCCTTGTCTTAAGTGTGCTTGATGATATGAGGATAAGCCTTTTGATGACACTTCAAATTTTTCTATGTGGGAGATGAGAATGAAGGTTATTCTCATCAAATAAAAGTGTTATGGAGCTGTTACTTCACTTGTTCCTACCTCTGATCTTGCTAAGAAATATCCTAGGAAACTTGCATATTCTGAAATAATGATGAAGTGTCTGATGATGTTGATAGACAAGTGATGCATCATACTAAACCAAAGAAATTGTGGGATGCCTCGGAAAGTATTTACCAGACCAAGTCTCTGTCTAATAAGATCTCTTTGTTAAACGAGTTGTTTACTTTTAAAATGGATGTTGTATAAGCTTGCATGAGAACTTTGATATTTTCTTAAGATTAACTCAGGATTTGAAAAGGTCTAAACATGAAATTAATGTTGAGCACCAAGTTGTTATTCTTCTTAATGCTCTCTCATCTAAGTGTGATACCCTAAGGGATGTCATTTTGTATGGATAAGATGACTTGACAATTGACAGTCTCCAAGATTATTGAAGTTGTCCGTCAAAAGGAGTCTGAAAGTTTTTAAGACTAAACTTGTTGTTAAAACTGATGCTAAGTCTGAGGTCATGCTTATTAAGAGTAAAAGCAAATCTAAACCAAAGCCTAAAACTTCCAACAATGCCTTTTTTTTTTAGGGATTCAACAATGCTTTTTAAAAACAATACTTTTCGGAATTTTTTTGGGTTGGAGGGTTTGAAGTGTATAAAAAAATTGATTTTGAAGCATCTAATTAAGGATTGTTGATGGGGTAAAGTTACATGGAAAGTGAGTTTTGCGGGGCTTCCAGATGGATGCATTTTGTGTTGATGGTTCACCACAGATTAGTTGTCTAACGATGCAACTCTGATTAATTCATATGATGCACCCCGCAACTATTTATTTCTAAGAGTAGTGGAGAGAGTTCTGTCATCAAAATGGGTAGCATCATGGCAATGTTACTGGAAATTTTATAGCTTAATACCAATAATTCCAATGAAAATAGGACACACCATGTCTGAAACCGCAATTGGGTAAAATGGATTACTTCTTTTCCGCAAACAGGAATAGAATGTCCTTAATTGCTTACTATGTGAAGTTGCGGAATAACTAATCGGGATAGATTCTGATAAATTCAGGCGGTTAAGGCAGATGGTTCACCAGAGCCTATGTGTATTCGGTTGGGTAAGGGTCTTGCAATGAGCCCCTCTGTAGTCCAACCAGCCAACTCTCCGTCTAGTTTGACATGATTGAATTCCCTTTGGACATAATCTAGTGATATGTGAAGTCTACCTCCTGGTTGGCAGTCATCGCCGGTGCTTGTCATTTTGATTCCAGCATTTCTTTCAAGCCAGTAGAGATAGTTGACATGAAATAGTGACTTGAGCATGTCTTGCGGCGTGGAGCTTTCTTTAAGAATCACCTGAAACAAGCCACAGTTCAAACTGGTAAAGCAGGATCAGATCTTGTCCAACAATGGTGGAATAATCACGACAGGGTACAAACAAGCGACTCATTCAAGATCATTCTTACAAATAGATTTGTACTTCTAACAGAAAAAAAAAAACAGTACTTACACAATATTTTTGGTTATTCTCAACCAAAATATATCCTTCGTCCTTATATAGGTCAAACAACGCCCTAACATCTTCCTTTTTGTGAACAATGGCACTTAGTTTAGATCCAAGCTCCAGCCTAGACTCTATATCCGAGGCTGCAATCTTGGCTTCAGCGGATAAAACAGGATTCTGGCCCTGTAGCAAGAAATAAAGACGCGTCACTATGGACACTCTTTAGTATCATGGACTATTATCAGCCTCCTTACAGTCCTTTCCTTAAAGACTGAAGTAGCCTTAGAATGAAGATCTTGCAATTCGATTAACTTATTAGTTGAAAATTTTGTGAAAAAATCAATACGCCTTTTTTTCTTTTCAAAATTTGTAACTAAGATATTAAGGGAATGCTAATTAACGAGTAGAACTGCAAGCAGCCTAACTTTATTGAATTGGAAATGAATGCAAAGAAAACAAATATTTACCTGGACTACAATAGGAAACTTAGTTTTTATTTCTCACCCCAGGACAAAAGTAGAAATCATGTTTTTACAGACACTCACCTTATATCCAGTATTCACATTGAGAAAAGGTAGAGCAGGAAAAAGAGGCTCTTCATCGTTGACCTCTTTCACTGAAGGAACTTGGCCCCTGAGCAGATACTCACTAAAAAATAAGCCTGTCAAAGATGGTTATACAATTTAGGATTTCAAAGCACTGCAAACATTGTAGTACTAGTCCCCGTGAAACTTTTAAACTCAATCAATTAATAACAGCACTAAGTGGTTCAGATGATACAGGCTGCCACAAGTCGCTCAGCATCGGAAGACTCTGATTATTCAATTTCTAGTCCTCCTTCCTCCTCGCTCAATCTACCACTTATTAATTGGTTTCGATGTGCTACATCAGATGTTTATTTCCTTTGTCAATGATACCGCAAGGTTTCTGGGTTTAGTATGTAATTATCAACCATAGAAAAAAGTATGTAATTATCTAAATTGAACAGTAAGCAAGGTATTCCACCATATTATTCTTCAACCATAGTTAGTGCCCAAGACGTTATGAAGCCGCGCTATCTCTTACTGTTAGTTGCTAGATTGCGCCATAAGTAGATTCTCATTTCATGAGTTTGTTCTATAGAATTTGCTTGACTATCATAAATTTTGAGCACGAAGAGAAAGGAGAGATAGATTACTTGCACGATATGGATTCAAAGTGCGAATCTGTATCGACTGATATGACCTCAAGTTACAATACATATGGATCCATGTCACCACGCCAAAAGACGCAAGAGTGAGCGGCGTTGATTGGCCTATCCAGTTTCCTAGCGCTATACCTAGCATAATACCTATGGATTTGCTGACCATTCCTTGAGCTTCGCCCTTTGCAATTACCTGGCACATAAGACTGTCAGGTTAATGCATTTTAAAACTAAAGCATACTTTTTCAGTAACAATAACAAACACAGAAATAATTATATAGAACAATAAACTACAACCCCATGTAAAAACTTGCATATAAAGGCCAAATGATGAATTCAGTTAACCTCAGCAAAGTTCCTCTGCGCCGCGAAGCCTGCATAGAAACAGCTTCTGGTAGCAGCCTGGTAAACGAAGGTGGATGATTTAGATTCTTCTCGCTATACAAATGAAAACTAGAGTACAAGAAAAATAGGCAGGGCTGAAACGAAGAACAATAGTGCCATGTATCTGATGTGCATACAGTAATAAAGGAACAGCCTCATTAATTTTTTTGTCCTTTTTTGTTTTATCTATAACAAATGCTCATTCGCGCAAAGGGAAAGATCTGCTGTCAGAGAAATAAGTTAAGATACAATTCAAATGTTGTTGGTAACCTGGATTAAAGCAGCTGCCGACCGTCCAGCGCCTGCAACTGCACCAATAAAAACAAACTGTGAAGGAAAAGCCGGAGTAAGCATTTCCAAGCCAAATGCTGCGTTCTCTAAAAGATCTGCAAACAGCCTCCAACCCTTGGGGTGAACATCAAAATGACGTCCGTACTTGGAAAGGAAAATTTTACTTAGATACCCAATTCCATCCTTAAGCACCCAATTGATAGCGGCTGCAGTTGGAATGGCTCCTTTTCCCAATCCAACAGCATATAACAATGCCTGTTAATGACGACACATAAGTGACGGAGGTGCTTCATTTGTCAGTGAAAGCGCGATATAAGGACAGAGACGGAATTTAGGCACCTGCGTAGCAAGCACTCCACTAATTTGACTAGCAACACCCTGAACTCCTCTCCACAATGAGTACTCCAAGTAATCACTAGTAACACTATGAGGAAAGCCTTCTGGCAACAATAAGCGCGGTATCACATCTTGAATTCGCAGCCAAAAATTGGCAATAGATGATGACACAGTGGATGCAGAAGAGGGGAAAAGTCTAAGAGCTTCCATAAATTCATCCTTGGAAAGATCAGGAATGAGCTTTATCCACTTCCCTCCTCTTACCTCCCATACAGCCCCTTCCACATCCTTGTCCTCATTCAAATCACTAGTTATAGCAAAAGCAGGATCCAGTCGAAAATGCAGCACACAACCATATAACGATAACACATAAAGCAATATACTCCGTTTGGATAGCACAAAACCATGTCTATGGGATGACCACAAATTTACACAAAGATACGGAACTAGAAGACTGTTAAGAAATGAGAATAAATCATCATCGTGGCGATCACCATCATGCCACCACCAACCTCGCCCGCCGCCGAACTGCCTTCCACCATTACCATTACCATTACCATTACCATTACCAGCACCAATATCAGCCTCGATTTTGGGAACCGAATCAATTGCAGATGCCTGCTGCTGCTGCTGCATCAATAAACTAGTAGAGTGAAACGAATTAGAAGAGCGCGATTCCATTTCACCATCAGCCAGGGACATGGAAACAGAATAAGAAGTATGAGGCGGATGAGTGACTGTAGCAACAAGATTCTTCTTGTACATGACGACGTTTCGGCTGCTACGGAATGAATTTATTAATTTTATTGCTGAAGCAGGTGAGCATGAGTGTTGAGGCCATGTAGGAGGAGGAGGAGGAGCTGTTGATGGAAGGAACCATCGGTCGCCGGCTACTGAGACTACGTCCATCAAAGACCACCCCCGTCTCCGTCTGAATATGAAATTTGAGACGAAACAGAAAAAACCTAACCTAGACAGCAAGCGTTGTCCTGAGTTGTAATTTGAATGATTTCTTTCTCTCTCTCGTATTGGAAATTGATTTTTACAATGCTTCATTTTTCTTTACTCGTTTTTTTTTTGTCAATGTGTTACCATTTCATACAACTCAAGACGCTAGACCAATACATTTTACGCGAGCATTTTTAATTCGGATACATATGAATTATTAAAAGCAAACAACTCTACGCGACTACAGACGGGACGAAAAATACTCCTTCAAAAAATGGGGAAAATTATGCTATTCAGAAAAATCGAACCTTTTACATCTTAACATAGCGTTAAGAGTTCAAACCATTGTCCTCTATCTCCATATATATGTTGATGACCTGATAAGTACTGGCTCTTGTGCTGCTATTATGTCTCAGTTTATCAGTCTGCTCAACGTGACTTTCTCCCTACGTGATCTTGGTCCCTTACATTATTTTTTGGGCATTGAGCTAGTTCGTCATAAATCTAGCATGGTTTTGTCCCAGCAGAAATATATACGAGATCTTCTGTATCACAACAAGATGGCTGATGCTAAGCCCGTTGCGTTTCCTGCTGAGCACGTCTCACTCAATCTGGTGATCCTGTTGATGGTTTGTTTCTTTATGGGAGCATTGTTGGTGCTCTGCAGTATGTCACCATTACTCGCTCTGAGATCTCCTATGCAGTGAATCAGGTATGTAAGTTTATGTATCCCATTAATATTCTCACTCAATCTGGTGATCCTGTTGATGGTCTGTTTCTTTATCGGAGCATTGTTGATGCTCTGCAGTATGTCACCATTACTCACTCTGAGATCTCCTATGCAGTGAATCAGGTATGTTAGTTTATGTATCCCATTAATATTCATTGGTCTGCTGTTATTAAGCGCTTTCTTCGGTACATGAAGGGTACTTGCGCTTTCCATTCTCCATGAGCTTGCGTAGTATTAGGACATATCATATAATATAATATATGATATTATATTGTAATTATTATTTATCTGATCAATACTTATGTATATAAACCCGTTTTGATGAATGGATAGACATGAAAATCATTAACCTCACTATTCCAAAGTCTACATTCATAATGGACAAGTCCCTTAACCCCAAACTCCCTTCAACTTTGTGTTTAAACACCATTTTCCAACTAACAAGGAAGTTGCCCATGCTGATAGACGCTCCTTTTCATAAAAAATTAGCAAATATAGAGCTCACTTCCTTGAGTGCTTTCTTCGGGATAATGCACATTCTAGCCCAATCTATGGACTGGATCAAAAGCCTCTTTCCTGCCCTCGAGAGAAACCCTGTTACTCCAGTACCCTTGTATGCTACATGTGATTCTTTCAATCAGTGAAGTGCAAATACCTGATTGGAAGCTTAGCAAAAGTAGTACCTAGTCGTGTCCCACTCCTTTTTACTATAATTCATATCAGCCGTAGAGACCTGACTTTCGGCTAGAGCCTAGATTGATGGACAGACCAGAGGTGCTCAAAAGCTTATCTACCACAGCTTTAAGTGCTACAAAAGAGGAGCTTCGTCTACCACTCGAATGCAGAAATAAATCACCAGCAATAGGATTTAGATGTTATTATTATGTTTTTATTATTCTTTCTTTACCCTCCGTTTGGATATCGAAAAATGCGGAGTAAAGAGATTGAATGGGAAAGTTATTTTTACATGAACAATGACAACAATTGTTGAATAATTAAAGCAGCTGCTGCTGAAATTTGGAAGTCGTCGCTGAAAGTAAAAGGAGCCCGTCGCTAAAAGAAGTTCGAAATCAGGCGCACGTGAGGGTTGTTGCTAAAGTCGGCTGAGCAGTCGCTAAAGTGCGTGAAGTCCCTGGCTTAAGAAGAAACTTAATTTCTCTTGGTGCTCTTGATGATTCTGGTTGTTCTTACGCTGCTAAAAATGGTGTTATTACTGTTTTGAAAAATGATAGGCAAGTGTTAACTGAAAATAAGACTATCAGTATTTATGTTCTTGATGGCGCCTACAATGGTGAGATTAATGATGTCTGCCCTGCTGTTTGTGAAGATGAAACTGTAAAGTGACATCTTAGACTATGACACATGAGTTAAAAGGGGCTTGCGTGCCTGATTAAGCAAGGTATCCTTGGTGAAAAGATAACTCAGTTGCCTTTTTATGAACCATGTGTCCTGGCCAAACAGCACAAGTTAAAATTCACTAGTGGTGTGCAAGTAAGGGGATTTTAGAGTATCTACATGTTGATCTGTGGGGACCTGCATCTAATGAAACACATGGTGGAAATAAATATTTTCCGAGCATTGTAGATGATTACTCTAAGAGAGTATGGACCTTCTTACTGAAAACTAAAGATGAGGCTTTTACCAAGTTTAAAGAATGGAAAACTGTTAGAGGAAAAGCAGGCTAATAAAAAGGTTAAGGCCTTGAGAACTGATAATGGTTTGGAATTCTGTAATGCTGAGTTTGACAATTTTTGCAATGATCGTGGCATTTTGAGACATAAGACTGTTAGACTAACTCCACAGCAAAATGGAGTGGCTGAAAGAATGAGTTCTACATTGCTTGAAAAACCGAGATGCTTATTGTTCACTTCTGGTTTACCTAAGTCTTTTTGGGGTGAAGCTCTTTATACTGCTACTTATCTTGTGAATAGAAGTCCTAATAGGATTCTTGATTTTAAATGCCCTATATGCAACTTTGGAATAGTAGAAAACCTGACCTTATGGAATTAAAAATATTTGGGCGTGCTGCATATGCTCATAACAGGGAGGGAAAATTGGATCCAAGATCAACTAAGTGTATTATAAAGGTTATCAAAGATCCATGGGTACTAGAGGTTATAGGTTGTGGGATATGAATGCTAGGGGAATTAAAATAATGATTAGTAGAGATGTTATTTTTTTATGAGAGTACCTTCCCATATAAGAATGATAATGAAGCCTCTAGTGAGACCTCCCCTACACCAAGGCCTGATAGGACCTAATTTGATGTTGATCCTCCTGAAACCAATGAGCAACCTGACCAGGTAGAGCACCTCATACAACAAGATATGCCCCAACCAGAACTAGCCATTGACCAGAATGAACATAATGAAAACAATGAGAAGTTCAGGCAGTATCTAATAGGTTCGAAGATCATAGTGTCACTGACCATGCTGCAATTAAATATTTACTGTCCAAGAAGGATTCGAAGCCTAGATTGATTCGATGGGTGGCTCCTTCAAGAATTTGACATTGAGGTTAGAGACAAGAAGGGAGCTGAAAATCTGGTTGCAGATCACCTGTCACGCCTCAAGTTAAGAGAGCTCAGCCGCGAAGAGGACAAACTCCCGATGACTGACTCTATAGCAGGAGAGCAGCTTATGAGTGTCGATGTGGACATCACCCCGTGGTACGCAGATTTCGTCAATTACTTAGCCAGCGGTATTGTTCCTCCTGACCTATCACACAACCAGAAGAAGAAATTTCTGTCCGACGTAAAGAGGTACTTCTGGGATGACCCTTTTCTATACAAATTATGTGATGACGGTCTCTATAGGACTTGTGTTGACGAGGACCAGCTCAGATGGATCCTAGAGCGCTGCCATTCATCACAGTATGGTGGACACGAGGCTGGTTCGAAAACAGCTGCAAAAGTTCTGCAGTCCAGATTCTATTGGCCTTCTCTTTTTAAGGATGCCCACGAGTTTGTCAAGGCTTGTGATCAGTGCCAGAGGACTGGAAATATTTCTAAGCAGCAGGAGATGCCCCGCCAGAGCATTCTTGCAGTCAAGCTATTTGATGTATGTGGCATTGATTTTATGGGACCATTCCCACCTTCTTATGGAAATCAGTATATCTTGGTAGCATTCGACTATGTTTCCAAGTGGGTTGAAGCAGTGGCTACTCCTACTTGCGACGCCAAGGTAGTTATGAAGATGTTTCATAAGGTTATATTTCCTCGGTTTGGAGTTCCCAGAATAGTTATTAGTGATGGAGGCTACCCCTTAAAAGAAAGAAATTTCGAGACCTTGCTGAAGAAATACGATGTTTATCACAAGGTTGGCACTCCATACCACCCTCAGACTAGTGGGCAGGTAGAGATCTCTAACCGAGAGATCAACAACATACTGGGAAAGATAGTCTCCAGCCACAGGAAGGATTGGGCGTCCAAGCTAGATGACGCGCTGTGGGCCTATATGACTGCATTTAAAATTCCTATCGGGATGAGTCCTTTCAGGCTTGTCTACGGAAAAACCTGCCATCTGCCAGTCGAACTCGAGTACAAGGCTCTGTGGGCAATCTGGGAGCTGGACATGGATATGAAAGCAGCTGGGAAAAGAGTATACTTCAGCTAAACGAGATTGATGAGATCAGGTTAGACTCCTACGAGAATGCTCGTATCTATAAGGAGAGGACGAAGAAATGGCATGATAAGCGAATTGTGCGCAGAGAATTCAATGAAGGCGAGCGAGTTTTTCTCAACAACTCACGCCTTAGATTATTTCCTGGGAAGCTGCGCACCAAGTGGAGTGGTCCATACATAGTAGAGAGGGCATACCCAGACGACCACGTGGAGCTTAGCATTGAGGGAGGAAAATCAATGGTGGTCAACGGGCAGCGCCTTAAGCATTACCACGTTCTGAAGCATCTGGCACCACCTGAAGGCATTGATGATACCCTACTTCTCGGGAAGGGATCTCGGCAAGGGACTTTCCAAGACTGCTTCTAGTGCTATCTCCCTAGCTCTGTCTCGCCAAGACGTTAAACTAGGCTTCTTCGGGGAGTAACCCGCGCTGTAAGTATTAGTTAGTTGCATTTTTCATTTGCATTATGTGCTTTGTGTGTGGACATTTTAGAGTTCTAAGTGTGGAGTTCCCCTTCACGGTTATCGATGCTATTCTATCACTTGTGCAGCTCTATGTTTTTATTTATATATATCTACCAGCTCATGAGTCGCATTTCACTCCCCGGGCAACGCTTAATCTTCATGGATATCGAGCTATCACACACGAGGGAAGTTCGTATGTGCCTTTTCTTATCTTTTATTTCTTCGCTTAGGGACTAAGCTCATTTTTAAGTGTGGAGTGGGTAGCGCATAGTCACACACATCGCATATCACACATTCACACACATCGCATATCACACATTTACTCTTGCATATGCTCAACTTCTATGTAATGCGATTGAAATCCTCGTTTTTCTACGATACTTCTTGATTGATTGTCATTCTTTTGGATTCGAAGTCTAGGACTTGAAATAGTTTTATTCATGTGTGTATTATCTCGTGTCATTGCTAGCCTTTGCCTATCGCGTGTTTTACGTATTTCTTAAAGCATGTTTGAGACTTGATATTAGTAGGCACCGGTACAAAATGTCAAAAACTTAAATTGCATCTCTTTTTGTAGGTGACTTTAGTACTAGTATGTGTTTCTCTATACCTGTTGTGATTTGCACGCACCCGCCTTTATTCATACACTATGTCAAGTTTTAAGTGTGGAGTTAGAAAAAATAGTCAAAAGATGGGCAAAAAATAGGCCCACAATCAAGAACAAAGTTCTGAATTTTCAAAAGAGGGTGAAAAATTGACACCAGGCATAGTTATTTTTGCAGAAAAATAATACCAAGGGCAAAGTGAGAAAACTCACCCCTTGTGTATGAAAACAAAATTAAATTTCTACCCCATTTGGCTTGATGTAGTGTATTTCCACCTTTTCATTGCGTGCAGTAATGACGTTTTTTGAGAATTCACGTACTAGAAACTAAGGGACGATCCTCGTGCTTGCACTGAAATTTTGATGTGATTTTCGTACTTTTTTCAGAAAATTCTCAAGCCAAGCTCCTCTTTTCTTACGGGTCATTGCTTAGTCCTTGGCACTCTAGAATGAGCTTTGCGCCAAGAGCCCGTGGACTATCCCTAGATAGCATAGGTGAATGTCGAGCATTTTTTGTGTAACTATTCATGTTCTTATTGCGTTGCTATAGAACTATTAAAGATGTGATTAGTCGCTTGCTAGCCGAGTGTACTGACCGTTTGAATGCATGACTCGTTTAATCTATGATTTTCTGACAACTTTGATGAAGATGTTTGATTTGAAGTCGAGGTATGATATGACTTTACTGTGACTCGTTGAGCATCATTTCATGCATACACGTTAGTTAGTTGTACAAGGGATTTGTAGGTTGTCCCATTCCTGAAAACCTTCACGAGACTATACTCATCCTACTAGGCCAGCCTAGGGGTTTAAAGGCTTGATGCATACGCTAAATGCATTCGTGTCCTCTACAACAGTGAGTTATGATTTTTGTTTTTGTTTTAGTTAGGATTGATCACATGACACTTGAGTGGGTAGCTTAGAAACATATGGTTGTTGAGCCTCACATGGACTTGCATTTATTCTGCCATTTGTTCGACATTTGTTCGGGACGAACAAATCCTAAGTGTGGAGTGTTTTAATCAGTCAATATTTTGACTAGTTATTTGCTCCATACGATGAAGGATAACACTTGTTCTCCTGGCAAATTGTCATCATTTGATCCTTTTCTCCTAGTGTTTTAGGTCAATCGACGCGATGAGCACTTTGGATTCCATCCGAAGCAAATCAATGCAAAATAAGCAAAAAAGCACACAAGGGAAGTCCAGCCGACCGGCTGGAAAATTGGTCCAGAACCAGCCGACCGGCTGGAGCTGAAGCTTACAGAAAAGGCTTGCCCGAGCCTGTGCAAGACCAACACCACTGCCGGAATTCGCTCGCCCGGGCTCCCTTTAGCTCGCCCGAGCTCCGAAGCCTTGAGGACACCAACGCCCGAGCATGGCAAGGCTCGACCGAGCCTTGATCCTTCGAATGCTATCTGCCCAATTTAGCTCGACCGAGCTCAGAAAAGCTCGCCCGGACCTCTCGGCAATCATCTCGCCTACTCAAGCAAAAGAGAGGTCGATCTCGAGTAAGCTCGACCGAGCCTCGTCGCCATGGGTTCGCACTGCCGCGTTCTGCTCGCCCGAGCACAGATAAGCTCGCCTTGAGCCAGCCGGCCGACTGGACGTTAAAAATAGAAACTTAGATTTATTTCCAAATAGTTGTTGGGCTTTTGGTGAATAAAAAGAGAGGCGATAGAGACCAGAAGGGTGTGCGACATTGACGAAAGTTTTAGAGCCAAGAGAAGAGAAAACCTAACTTGGAGAACGGAGCACTACATCGCGAGAGATTGAGGATTCAACGAGCTACATCATCTACGCAGTTTCCTCGTCCTTAATTTCTTTCTCTACACTATTTTTGGTTAACTTACCATGAATAGTGAGTAGTCTTCTTTATTCTGGGATCCTATGGATCCCGTGCCATGTACCCAACTCTTCGTGTGATCAATTGAACGTTTTTCATTAATACAATTCGAATATTCAATTTCATTGTGCTTAATTTTATCGTTCTTGCAAGTTTTACATTGAATGAGATATTTGCATGCTAGAATGTATTTAGGTTAATTACCAAAAGATGAATGGGTCCTAGGTATTAACCAGATCATATGAAATTGATATTAGGTCATGGTAGCTAGAATGATAGTACATAAATTAATAGGAAAGTTGACTTTTGTCTGAAAAACCCTAACCTTAACTAATCGAAATTGTTGATAATCCGTGGATGGGCGGCGTTCAACGATTGAGATTAATCTAGACAATGATCCGTAGATGGGCGGCTTGTCTAGTGTTATTTTGGTTTATTTCCATATTCGATAGCATGATGAATTTACGTGATATTGATGCATGATTTGTGGGTTGGCACGGGTGAAGTTGATCCTGTGATTCTTTCTCTGATCAAGTCAAAACCTTTATATTTTTCTCTGCATTTAAATTTCTGCAATTTTCATTACAACAAAACCTTTCATTGTTTAGAATAGCTGAATAGGTCACTCGTTAGCTAGTAATCGCACACGTTGTTCCTTGGATCGACCCTGGGTGTGTAATCAGATTATGCAGTTCCGGCGGCGTTTTGGTCGATTCCGAGGCTTGACATAGTGGATTGGGACTGAGCTAGTGAGCTCAAACTGGATGAGCCTCTCACCAAGAAGTGAACAAGTATAAATTGCTTGTGTCCTTTAATTTTTGATATTTCTCAAACTCAAAATGAAATTAAGGTTCTTGAAATGAATCTCAACATTGAAATTGGATTTAGTAATTCATAGTTGGATACTTGGATTACAACAAGTGTTTTTGTTAGATCTTTTGGATTTTAAAAAAAAAATTTATATGACAAACCAAACAGAAACCGCATTTTCTTTCCATCCATAAAACTTTTCATTAACATAAGAAATATTGAAATAGGAAAGAAACCTTTTCCGAAATTCTTCACCTGAGTTTGTTCTACTCAACATCAATATTTCTGATATTGTTTATTCAAAGAAAAAAAAATCCAAGACGTAAAGCCTTGTTTGGTTCATGGAAAGTTTTTGAAATGTAAAGAAAATTAGTTTCATGTTTGGTTTGATATGGAAAATACAAACACCAGAAAGCAATTCAGTACAAAATTTTCCATATCACTTTTTATGTGAACATGAATTGTCCATTTCATTTTCTTTCCAACATATTTTCCATAAAGTAAATGGATGGTTAGAAAATGATTGAACTGAAAGATGAATTGAGCGCTGGACAGCTTGCCACAAGTGAATATGAGGGATATGAGTCGCTGGATAAACTTATAGTTCTCAAATTCATACCATAAGAGGAAATTAGTTATCATTTTTGAACTACCTTGATCCCTGTATTGATTGCTTCACGCGAATGCTTCAAGTAGAGGATCAAACATGGGATTGTATGCAAATGTGAATTGACAATCCACTATGTGTAAGCGTGAATCACAAATACATAATGGCAAACCGTTATTGTATGTATTCCCATTTATTCTTATACGAGTAAACATGTGTAAAATACTAAATCGACGGATTGACAAACAATGTGATTATTTTCTCCACTCTCTGGCCTATTACAGTTCTCACTGCATAGTCACTAGCGTCATACATAATTTCTTACGATCTCGTGCTTGGATAATGGGTGCACTGATTAGGGCATTTTTAGCACATCAAAGGCCTCTTTACATGCATATGTAAAATCATAAGGAACGTTTTTTTTTTGCAGAAGATTAGATAGAAGTAACGCTTTCTTAGAAAAATCCTTAATGAGTCTACCGTAAAAACCAGCATGACCAACCAAAGATTTAATATCATGCACACTAGGAGGGAAATGAAGACTACGAATTGAATCTATTTTCGCATTGTCAACCTTAATGCCTACATGCAAAACTATATGACATAATCACACCATGAGTAATCATAAAGTGACACTTTTCATAATTAAGCATTAAGTTCATAGACACAACTTTCTAGTACTTTACTCAAATTCTATAAGCATGCATCAAAAGTGTCACCATACACTGTGAAGTCGTTCATAAATACTTCTATAAAACTACCAATCATGTCAGAAAAAATGTTGATCACCACCTGCTGAAAGGTGTCAGGTATACTACATAATTCAAATGACACGCGTCTAAAGCAAAAGTACCACAGGGGCAGGTGAAAGTAGTTTTTCTATCTTCTGGTGTGATAGGTATTTGATTGTATCCAGGAAAACCATCAAGAAAACAAAAATAAAGTTTACCGGCCAAGCATCTGATCAATAAATAGAAGAGGATAGTAATCTTTACGCGTCACAAAATATAGCTTTCCGTAGTCTATGCACATACACCATACATTCTTTACTCTCGTAGTGACCATCTCGCCTTCCGCATTTTTTCAACTATAATATCCGTTTTCTTAGGCCCTTTGTGCACCGAACTCACCCAATAACTGTCTGAGATTGTATAGATCACATCAGCATCCAATAACTAATGAATCTGTTTCCGCACCTCCATCATCACTGGGTCCAGACGCAGTTGGGGTTCCCGGGAGGGTTTAACACCATCCTTTAGGAGTATACGGTTCATACAACAGCGGGGCTGATCGCCCTAATATCTGCAAGTGTCCAACCAATATCTAGCTTGTGGCTACTCATCCGAGGTGCTTCTCCTGTTCTTTATCAAGTCCAATAGCCGGCACTAAGGAATACTTTACTACTCATGTTCATAGACAAACACAAGTGTGATGAGTTCATAAAAGATGAAAATACAATGAAAGAATGAACCAATCTAGTGTGAACAATCTTCTTCAAACCTTGGTATCTTCAATAGATTTCCCCTCCTTCAAGCCTTCGTCTTTTCTTCTCACCGTGTGTCTTTCGTACAGTCACATGGTCTGATTTCTATTTTTTAAACCCTCGTAAAAAAAACCATTTTCCAAGAGCCCCGTGTTAGCTTTTATCAGCCTGTGTCAAAATATGATACGGCTGACACAGTCATGTCACCCGTTATAATCCTTTGACACGATTGTGTCACCCCATGTCAAAAAAGTGACGTGGGTGACATGTGCTCAAAAAAATCAGAGAGCATGCCCGTGCGAGCCTGTTTAAAATAATCATACATGGCTGACACAGCATTGAATGGTCCCGAAGCTTGTTTTTGCGCATTATGTGCTGTAATTGCTGATTCGACTATCATTTCGACCTTCTTAACGTCCGAATATACTCTTAGTATAAACTATAAAATTGTAACTCTTTGAGGTATCTATCCAACAAGCTATAGTTCAATTAAATCAGACGCCTTATGCATATAGGCGCACGGCAAATCGAGAAGATCAATTTGTCTTGTTTAAGTATGTTTTCACCCGGGGTTCGAGTGCTAGCCTAGTGGCAAAAGCAAACCGGGGGCCCTCGTTGGTAACCCTGGTTCGATTCCCCATTTCTCCAGGACAGATACTAATTTAACCCGTCCAAGTCCTCATCAAAAAAAAAGAAAAAAAAAGTATGTTTTCACCCAAAGACTTCACAAAATGCGTTGTTTCGCTTCTGTTTCATTTTGTCCGTTACTTTTCATTATTGGAACTCGTGGGTCGTGATAAGAGAAAAAAAAATGAAAGAAATTATATTTAGTTCCAATTTATTAAAATCGAAATAACATGACCTTTTTTGTTTTTTGTTATTTATAACAAATTAATTATAAAAATGACATACACACAAAAATAACAAAAAGGATCAGTGAAAAGAAATATGAATGAAGGCAGAACAGTATATTCTAGAATCCCTAAATTTCAACGCTGTCAATATCACTCTCCTTTTCAGTTCCTCAAAATTCTCATTCTCTCTCTATCCCCCCCAATTTATCTTCGTTGCTCCGCTATCTGGTAATCTCATCTACTTTTTGTTTGTTCCATTCTTGTATCATACACTCTGGATCTCTATATATCTACTTTAATCTGTTTAAAAGGTTTTGTGTTTGATTCCATTCAAATTATGCTCAGTCGTTGATTTGTTGTGATATTGAGTGGTAGCCTGAGACTGATTTGTTGATTTATGAGATTTATCAAACTTATTGGTGAATTTGATTGCTGTCATTTATCATTGTTAAGGACAATGGGGTTTGTGGATTTTTGATTGGAATTGATGATTTTGGGTGGCTGTAAAGTTGAATTTGCCTTTCCAGTATAATTCCAGGCCATATCAAAGGGTCGTATGGATTTATTTTCCTTGAGTTATAATGGATTTGGATAGGTTTGTTGGCAACATGGATTGTGATTATACAAGTGGGTGGTTTTTGGGTTGCATATATAGAACTCGGGGACATTAATTCTCAATTTTAATATAGGTTCGGAAAAGAATTTAGGTTGCAGTGGACTAAGAAATTTCTCCAATTTGCTATATCTACTTGAGGAGTTTTCAATATAAGCTGCTGCTGTTCTGTGAGCTTTGTTTTTTTATGGGTTGCAAGTTGGGAATTTTGAGAGGCTTCTTAACTGATTTAGATTCATAGTTTCATTGTGAAGGTGCTATGCATGTTTTTAGATTTTAAGAAAAGCATTGGGCTGATGAAAAATTGATTGTAGAAGTAATCTCGATGAATTCAGATCATTGTTCTTGCATTTCAAGAAGAATTGATTATTAAAGCTAGACTTGCACATGTTAATTGACTTAAGCTTCAGTTCAGTTTTCTTTTGTTATTTTAATCATTTTTTTGCTTGCTTGGGTGGCCATCAGTATCTAGATAGAATGTCTAGTGCTGAAGATACACACTGGTGTCACCAATGCCACAGTGGGGTTTATATCCACGAGGATCAAACATGTTGCCCATATTGCAATAGTGGGTTTGTTGAAGAACTTAGTGGGCTGGAACTCGGCCCTCAAGATTTCTCTGAATTGCTTTGGGAGGAAGATGGACAGTTTGCAGAATTGTTTGAGAATCTTTATTCATTTACTCAGCGGAATAATCCTGACCAGACACTTGGACTCCTGAGTGCCTTTATGGATTTTATGAGAAACAGAAGAGAAGAACTGAACACTGATACTCACAGAGGTAGAAGGGGCTCTAGTTTTGAAATGGATGAAACTGAGTCTCGTCTGCATGTACAGAACCGTGAACCCAACCAAATGCTTACTTCATTATATGGAGACCCTGTAAGGCGAAGCAATGTCAATAATGACTTAATGTCGGGCATGGGACTGGAAGAATTTTTTGGACAACTTATGATGAATGATCGACGGGGCCCACCGCCAGCATCTCGTTCTTCTATTGATGCAATTCCAATTGTCAGCATTAGCCAGACTCATCTTCTTTCAGAACCCCAGTGCCCAGTTTGTCAAGATACGTTCGAGTTGGGTATAGAAGTTAGGCAAATGCCATGTAACCATTTCTATCACTCAGACTGTATCGTTCCCTGGTTGTCACGGCACAACACGTGCCCTGTTTGTCGCCAGGAGCTGCCTCAGACTTTTAGAGGTTCTAGCAGTTCACACAGTACCAGCGGTCTGAACAGAAACTATAACAGGGGAAGTGGTGTTCAGAATCGTGGAAGAAGGAACACACCATCAGCCCCAGCAACCTACTCCACGACCAGCACCCGGCGCCAGACACCTCAAGGAGGGAGTAACCACAATGGACCTGGAGTAAACAACTCAACTTCAATCAACGAGTTTCACGAAATGAACTACTCCGGGTGGCCTTTTGATTACTGAGAGAGGCTTCACTTTCCTGTATGATATCTATCTTTTCTGGAATATGTTGATTGTGCTTTGGGGTACAGTAAGGATGGTTGAATCTCAGTTCAAGTATGGTGTATAGTGAACTAGTTTTACATGCCGTTTCTCTTTTTCTCTGTTTTGGGACTTTGGTAAAGTTATGTACTTATATATGGTAAATATGTTTCAATTGCCCGTGTCATTGAAAATTCGAATGGATTGCACCTATAATAGTTGGCCTAATAACCTGCAAAACAGGACGAACTGGTGCGGCCATCTCATTATCAGGCTCCACCGAGAGGCCAAGGATTTTATTCTAAGTGTTTCGTAGAAATTGAACCTGACTATATTGGCTAAAAAAAAGTTCGAAGGGATTGCTTCAATTATTAATTTTGGAGCATGTAAAAGGTGTTGTACTATTTGATTGCAAGTTACTATGTTATTGTAGATAGAGATACTGCAGGATAGTTCTTTTATGTCGATCAAGTTACGACTTACATGGGCTTTTCACGATTCTCCTTGCACTTTTGTGGTTATTTCCTTTGTGTCATTTTCAGATTCATATCCAGACTTTCTTGTTTCATCTCTTTCTGAAAAGAGATCCGAAAAGCGGTCTGCATAGATTATGACTCTGACAATATGCTATGTTTTTTGGTGACATCTCAAGCTATCGGATCTCTGCCGTACATAATTCATTGTTGAAAGCAATCTACCCATAGCATTGGAAATAGGAGACAAAAAAAACACGACATAGCAAAATTCAATTGAAGAAACAAAACTCAACTTGCAGTGGGACGACGATCCTCAGCATCGTTGCAACGTTATGCAACTGAGTTTCTAGTGTAGTGACAGTGGTTATATGTCATTGACACCTAACCAGTTAACTGTCTTGTTCCACTTGATCAGCCTTGAAGTGAACTTCATTTGTTGCCCAAGCCATCAACACTGCCCAGACTAACTTTGAGCCCACCATTATACAAACAGGTGAATGAAAGCCATGTCAGTTGAGCTGTAGTTCCACCTTGATCTGCCAAAGATAAGGCATCATCAAATTGGTATTGGAAGGCCACATTTATTCTCCGGGGCTGATTGACCTTCCTCTCAGACTCTCAGTTTAATCTGCATTGAGAGGTTGGATCAAAAGCCTGTGGCCGCATATACAATGATAAAGACGCAATAACTAAATCATGTTTTTTCATGACGGATCCATGTACATTGTACTGTTTGTAAAATCATATAAAATCAAGTTTATGTAATGTTTCATGACTAATAAGTAATAACTAATAGCCCAGGTGCATTATAATTTGCTATTTCTAAATCTAAAAAGACCGCACATCTAAGGAACTACAATAAGGTGAAGGTGCATGAAATCAACAACATACAGCCAACACCCATACATATTCACTGGTTAAAGCTAAAGCTGTGATACCCAAAAGAAGTATCCTCGCCGCCCAGATCATTTCGCTGCTGCTTATCTACAGTGGTTATATCATGAATGCTTGATCTCTTCCTCTCTTTCTTCACAGAATTTTGGCGCAGGAAAAACTTTTGTGCATGACTTGCTACTTGTGTTGGCGTTCTGGTAACCACTACTTGTCGTGAAATGCTCCTCCAATCACCCTTGCCATACTTTTCAAGCCCATACAGGAATAACCTTTTAAGATAAAAGAAATTATATTTAGGCCTTGCCAATTATGTTAAAGAGACGGTCATTTATCTTTCAAAAGCTTCATCCAACAACTCAAATTGAAACCCTTTCATCAAATGTATAAAATGGTTATTCATAGATGCATATTTACCTATTAATTATATACCAAAAATGAACAGTGAGTCAAGAACTGATCGAGCGAAACCAAGTTCGTGATCAATAAGATACAGTGCAATACACACAAAGAGAAACACAGAAACAAGCAAATCAAATCTCCACGGATGAGAACTGACAACAAAAAATTCAGGTACATTTAAATCAACGCGATCTTAGCATTGATTCGAAGAAACAGATATGCAACAGAATAAAAAATGGCCTGAGATCAACGACTTTGATAGTATGCATGCGTACACGCCTGGAAAATCAATCTCATCCACTAATCAAGATACTTTTCCAGAATTTCAGAGGCACGCAACCAATTTTGAGATGCCAACCTATTTATTACACAAGTATCACCTACTCTTTGTGTTTAAAAACAGGGTAATCAATTTCCAGTTAAGCGAAATGTTGCCATTTCCTGCTTCTGTTCGCAATTTTTTGCTGGAGAGTTAAGTGTTTAACCAAACATACTAAACAGAAAACTACATCAATCAAATACAAGGACTGCAAGAATCCATCATTGTGAATTCCACCACAGCTTGACACAAACCATTGGAAAGAAAAAAACACATGAACAACAATTTACAAAATCGAACGCCTAGTAGCCTACTACTACCATTTTCATTTCCTAATAAAAAATTTCTTGAAGAAAATACCTCATCTTCTCAACAATTAGCATCATAAGCTACTGCAACAACTCAAATCAGTCAATCTAATCACTCAAATTCAATCATAATTTCACCCCAAAAAAAATAAATAAACCTGTGCTCTTCCTCTGTCCAAGGAGTTCCTTTCTTTCTCTCAGTATCACTTTTTCCACTTTTCTTCCCGAATGAAATCCTTTTTGAATCTGAATCCCAACTACCGGCTTGCTCGTCCTCTATCCCCTCCAAATCTACATAGCTGGGCAACTCAATCATCCCGGTCTCGATTTGACACACATCGTGCAGCAACTCATCGTAGTGCTCCTTCACCTGCTCAGCCGACTTAAACTGCAGACGACTAGCTATTTTCTCCCATCTCTCTGAATCCGTCTCTGGATACTTCACCAGCAGTTGCTCGAAAAGCTTGTCCTCCGACCGCGTCCACGATGACGATGAGGTTGATGACGGTGACGGAAACATCGTGAATTCTTCAGCCGCTACAATCGAATTTGGATTTGATTTTTTTGTTGGTGTTGATGGAAAAAATTTCGCTGGAGTTGGATTTTTTGTTTGTTGAGATTTTGAATTTATTTTCTAGTTGAAGAAGATTGTTGTTGCAGAGAGAGAGAGGCGTGTTTGTTTGGGGATACTTTGCTGACTTCAATTTGACGTGTTGATTTCATTTCCAATATTATTTTTATAATTTTCATTTATTGTTCATAAATACTATTTTGGCTTTTGTTTCTAAAACTATAGTAGTCGGAAAAGAAAAGGTACATAAATGAAAATGATGAAACATAACTTTTTATATTGTAAAACTAAAGAAAAACTATTTGAGGTTACTTTTTATTTAAACTATACATACTGAGAACTTTTTTAATTTTTTTTTGATAGTGGATGAATACAATAACAAGGAACATTATAATATATATGAGCTTTTATCATTTAGTACATATATATTGATCTTTGTAGCTCTTAGCAAGTCATCTTGATCGGATCCCCAAGCATCTGGTACATCTCTCCACTTCTCATGTCACGTTCGGCACCTTTACCATGACTCCGCACACATCCACCCAAATCATCGGTACATATTTGACACTTGGAGCTCAGGCCACCTTGTGCACCTTTACCGAATAGCAACTCCACGAGGAAGGAAGAACATGTCTCCACGAGGGAGGAAGAACATCACGTGCGCGGCGTGAAGAGGAAGGCATCCATGAGGAATATAGGAAGCATCCACGCGCGAGGCGGGACAAGGAAGAGGAAAAAGAAAAGGAAAGAAGAAAATTAGTGACCCCGGACTCAAATCCAGTGGTAAGGATCCAACCATCTTAATGTGGACTTCTTAATCAACAGGCCTTCACCCCTATTGGCAACTTTTTTTTAATTTTTAATTCATTAATTTTTTTTATATCAATTTACATATATTCTATCATATTAATCATGTCGGCAACCAAAAATCGACCTTATGAACTTATGAAGCTAAACTTGTAATCAAATTTATGAATTATCAACTTTAACATTTCTTAAAACCTCAAATTCTGAAACAAAAAATGTGTATGAAAAAGTCAAATACCTAATATGAAATCAAGTGATTGCTTAGTTAATGATTTTGTAATTTGCACTATTGCTTAAAAGCACATAATTTTGAACTAACGCTTAGAAAATCTGAAATTCTTGGTGATTGCACATTTCTTTTGTTGTTATTTTATGTTGCTTTCATTGTTACTAATTGACCCATAAGTCTTCTGTTGTGTCACAGTCAAGGTTGTAAAAAAACGCTAGGTGGTAATGGGCGGACAGGTTCCTGAAAGGACTAATCGAAAATTAATCGGAGATTAATCGTGGACTAATCGGCTTTGATTTTTTTATTTTTAAGTATACATGTATTGATCTCATATAGTATTTTACCGATTAGATTCTAAAATATTCAAAATATAAATTACAAAAAAAATATAATCCATTACCATGCAAAATATTTAAAAGTGAATTCCAATAACAAATTAAAAATTTAAACACGTATTTTTTGGACTTTTATTTTCTCAAATTGTAATTTAATTTTTTTCTTAAAAATGAATACATAAGTAATATTTATATTCCAGCCTAGAAGGCGCCTAAGCACCGCCTGGACCGCCTAGAAGCTGCCTAGGGCGCCGTCTAAAACGCCTCGAAGCCGTCTAGGCACCGCATAGAAGATTCGAACTGATTAATGGACCGCCTAGAAGAAAAACAGAACGGGTTCAAGAAAAAGGCCGCCTAGGCGTTCTGGAAGGCCTTTTTCTTGAACACTGGTCACCGTGCAAGTGTGTCGCCTCAAACTTTGATGGTTATAGTGGAGTTTTGCGTTGCGGACGTCGATATACATTGTTAAGTCTGATCTTTCGATGGGAAGAGGAGTTCATATGAGGGACATGCATTTCAAATGATAGTAATAGTGTGCTAGATAGTATATATATACGTAACGATTCTGAATCGACTTGTGGAAAAGGATCAGGTACAAAGTTAATTTTTTGGTACAAAATACAAACTAATCATATCCCTTGATCTTGTGATTTAAATGGATGAGATTAAATTTTTATTTTAGGTGTTTTTCTTAGTGACGAACTATAAAATGAAACGAACGAACTATGTCGTCTTTTCATTTTTCGACTCGTTTTTTTTCATTTTTCGGCTCGGAAAGTGGCGAACTATAAAATAATTTTGACGAATTTTGTATTTTGTACCAAAAATTAACTTTGTATCTGATTTTGACCCTCGACTTGTAACAAACCCATCGGTCATAAAAATGCTTAGAAAAATAGTATAGTATCTAAAATGATATAATTTTATAATAGCCTAATGAAATTTCTACACATGTTATTTTTTGAATTAAATGAATATTAATTTGAATTCTCATCAAAAGGGTACTTTCTTTTTCAGAATAGAAAAGTTAATCTGAAATAAATTTGTTAGATGATAATGAAAAGAAAACGCTATCGCCAAAAGTTTTTTTTTTAATAATTGATTTAGAAGTAAAAGTATCCAAACTGAAATCATCTTGATTCTCGTGGCCAAATTTATATATAACTGAAAAGGCCAGCATACAGCGATATTTTAGCGTAATCGAATTCAGCATTTTGTACTCCATTATTTACGTGAACTCATTCTAGCATTTAGTTAATTGAGTTTTATATCTAGTTTGGGTTTCAATGAACTATTGTCATAACTGAGGTTATATTTTTTTTGTTGAGGTAACTGATTTTATAAATAATTTTAATCCGATTCCGTTTAAATGTAAATATGCTACTCGAATTAAAATGAGTTGGATCTTTTACAGACTTAAATTTACAAAAATTGAAATGTTAATACCAATTTTGTACTCCATTATTTTACACTGGTTCAGCATTTTGTACTCCATTATTTACGTGAACTCATTCTAGCATTTAGTTAATTGAGTTTTATATCTAGTTTGGGTTTCAATGAACTATTGTCATAACTGAGGTTATATTTTTTTTGTTGAGGTAACTGATTTTATAAATAATTTTAATCCGATTCCGTTTAAATGTAAATATGCTACTCGAATTAAAATGAGTTGGATCTTTTACAGACTTAAATTTACAAAAATTGAAATGTTAATACCAATTTTGCAAGTTGTTAGAACCAGTGTTATTTTAAACCCGGTTTATTATCAGTCCGTTTATGTAGTTGATCCGGTCAAGATCCGGTCGAACCGGTTAGTTTTTCATTAACCCTGTAATTCGACCAGTTCAATCGGTTCGATTTGATTTGAAAAAATATCTATTTAATTTTAACTTGGACAAAACTCGAACCCAAGCCCCACTTAATTGTTATTCACTTTTCTTCCACTAGGCTAAAGATGATTTTTGTTTTATTGTTTGTTTCAATAATGTATATTCATTTATCAAATCTATAAAATTTATTACTTATTATCAATTTAACTAGAAATTCAGTTAGTCTTATAGTGATATAGTCTATCGTGATAGTATAATTTAACTTAATTTTCCGCCTATACTAGATTGGTGTTAATTTCAATTTGAGAAATACCTAAAAAATTATTTTAATCACGACTTCGATTTGATATCTGATAAAATTTTGATATAATATGATTGTATAATGTGTCGAAAAATTTGAAATACAATTATCCAACATGTTACTTTTTTTAGAGAAGCCGGGACGGTGCCCGCATTTTATTAATAGAGGTCCAAAAAACCTGGACCAGGCAAGTACAAAAGAAGGCTCTCACGCGCCAGGTCTTGGTTATACTCCAAGATCCTAAAAACGCCCGAGAAGCCAAATAGCACACAAGGGAAAGCTGGGACCTCGGCTTTAATTTTGAATCACTTGAGTGATATATTATCAACTAGCTTTAATTTTAATTTTTAAGTCATCTTTGTCTATATTCTTTTTGATCCGACTCTTTGTCTATATTTAAACATTTCGTTTTTGAGATCTTACATTTTCTAATATTAATGGATATCATATTATTTTTTCTTTTTTCTATATGCTATTGTTTAAAGGATGTGATTTCAATTTCATGGCTCCGTCCCTTGTTGTTGTCACTTGCAAATTAAAACTAAAATTATTATTGTTGTATTATTGATTTGTACTTTATCAAATTCGGAATTTGTTATGGTATGTTGTTGTAATCAGATAATAAACATGTAATAGTTATTCAAGTCATAAATATGTCAAATTATGATGTTTTAGTTGGTTGAATGTTTGCATTGACAAAGTTAAGGGTTCAAACCCCACCATGACACTTTTCTTTCCACAATTTTGTGGATTTTCCTAGTCTCACATATGGTGTGGACCTTTCCTCCATCCTTTGTGGATATTTTCCTCTTCTCCTTTCTCTTCCTCTTCTTCGTCCCTTGTGGACGCTTGTAGGTGTATCGACTCGTGGGTTTTAAAGTCAAAGGTGTCAGATGGCATGTACTTCAAAGAATGATCCAAGTTCAAGTTCGAGGTGGTGTCCTATGTGTGACCTGTGCTTCAAACGGATCTAGAAATATATATACCTGAAATATACAATGTGTGTGATGTATTCCTTGTGTGTTGGATGTAAACCCACAATAAAAAAATATGTTAAATTATAATATCATATATACGTATTTTATTTTTATTTGTTAAGATGTGCGGATCAATTCGGGTTAATCCGATTGAACCACTGATCCATTGAACTCGAATTGAACTACTGATCTATTGACCCAGTGACTTGACCGAATCGATTACGGATCGATTTTAATAACATTGGTTAGAAGACGTCAATTTCAATGCAATAAAAAAATCACATGGGAAAGATGAGAAATTTTTTGCTATTTTGGTGATTTGTGAAAAGTTATTGAACGCAATAAATATACAAAAAAAAAAGATATCCACATGGATGACGGCTTATAGAGTATAATGTGATAAAAATGTGCGTGTCATTATAAAAACCTCCATGATGCTGACACGCAACTATTTTGTGGTCCAATTTGGATAAGGTTGAAGAGAAAGAAAAAAGAGAGTAAAGCGGTGTTTGGCTGTTTTGTTTTTATCAGGCGGTTTGTTGCGCAACTTGACCTGAACTTGAACACACCATCACATTAAATAATGAAATCAAAACACGACAGTTTCCGCTTCAAAATATAAAATCAATCAGTTTCGTGATTGAACTGTTCTAAACAGCGAACTAAGCCCAACAAGGCCCAATCTGTACAATCGCTTTCTTTTCTTTTTTTTCATTTGATGTGAAAAAAAAAGGGGGCGGGGGAAGATAGTTTTTTTTTCTTCTCATAAGCTATAAATTATAAAGTTAACGGCGAACTGAGATCTTAAAGCTGGGAAATAACATCCAGCTGGAAACAGTACAGACCATAAATATAATACGTGAAAAAACTTGAGTCCGCTGCTCAACTTCGCCTCTGGCATGGGCACGTCATCTCGTCATTCAAAGCGAGAAAAAAAGGCAGGACACCACTGATCATCATCCAAGCAACATCCGTCTGCCGAACACCGGTTGAGAAGATACATACTTACACAAAAAATCGTGTCCGAACAGACACGACGAAAAAAGGTCAGACCGGAAAGGTTGAGAACAAAAAGCTCCCACACACCATCCCTCCAACTGCCACCAGGTCGAACCACCAACGCCGCCTAAGCTTCCCTGCCATCAGCTCGCAACCCCACGCCACCCCCAGCTGCAAATCTTAACATGACGAAAATCCAGAGGAGCACAGCTTTGGGCCGACAACAAGGGAGAACGAAGGAGGGAAGGTGGAGGAACCATGGGGAAGATGGAGGAGGAGAAGAGAGGGGAGAGGGAAGGGGGAGGAAGAGAGAGCGGGGCTGAGCTAGGTGTTGGGTGTGGGTGTGCGCCGGTAGAGAGAAGGAGGAGCTTCTGGACTCCTCTAATTTAGGGCGGTGATATTGGGGAAAAGAGAGTTGATAATGTAAAGATTTTTTTTAAAATTGCGAGTAACAAATATAAAGGCAATACAGAAGACTTTAAAAATTGAAAGTAATTTCAGATGTGATCATTTCCTACGAAAATAAGTCTGCGTGAATAGATAAGTAGTCTACTGCTCCACTTGGTTTCACGCCTAACTATGTGGGCCCATCACATTAACACTCACAACATTAGAAAAATAGGAAAACACATGATGACGACCACGAAAATACAACACCAGCCTGCATAATAGTTAGGCATGCAGAAGTGCAGCTCACAAAAGGCTAAAGCTGCTGCAACACATCACCAACACGGTCATTCCCGGCGAAGAAACCTGATGGAATCATGATGAGCATAAATTTGTACTATATTTATGCTCCACATTTAATCGATTGTTGATCACCTTCCTTAGTTATATGAGCTCTCACATTATGTAAGAAAATGGTCACGAGGCTGTTAAATTATATAATCGCTTAAATTTAACAGACTTTCCTATCACCGGCAAAAGAGTTGCTACGCAGTTTCAGCAGTTCGGAAAGACCTCCCTCACTGTCTCCTCTGATTGTCCCTCTGATGTGGTTGATCCATGGGTAATCGATTCCGGAGCCAGCCATCATGTGACCGCCGATCATGCTAAACTCCACTTACATTCCAACTATGAAAGTAACGACAAAATCGTTGTTGGAAACGGTAAATCTCTACCCATTACTCATTTAAGCCACTGTATTCTTAATGCACAACATGCTGCCACACCTTTGCACCTTCACAATATTTTATTTGTGCCTAAAATTACTAAAAATCTTCTTATAGTGTCTCAAAATTATGTCGTGATAACAATATTTATCTTGAATTTCACTCCGATTGTTGCTATGTCAAGAACTTGCAAGGACATACACTGCTAAAAGGAATCATTAAGAATGGTCTTTACCATCTGCCATACCCACCTGAGTCGTCAACTTTCTTCGCTTCATATAGTACTGTCGCTTGCGTCGTTGTACATGCATCCTTGCAATGCTGGCACCATCTACTTGCCCATCCACATGAGTCTATTTTGCATCGTTTAATTTCTAATCATCAATTACCTGTGTCTAGTCATAATCTTGCCTCATTTTGTGGCGCCTGTCAACTCGGTAAGAGTCATCGTTTACCTTTGTCAAGTCGTAAAAATAAATCGTTTAAACCTTTTGATTTAGTTCATTCGGATGTTTGGGGTCCATCTTCTGAATTGTCGCTTAATGGGAAGCACTATTATGCCAGCTTCATTGATGATTGTACCAAATTTATTTGGATTTATTTTCTATCTAATAAAGCTCGTGTGTTTTCTATCTTTGGGAACAAGCCTTCCACACCGCTGTTTATCTCATCAATCGCACTCCCACTCCATCGCTGAATTTTCGGTTCTGAGTGTTTGTATGACAAAACTCTAGATTTTGGGCTTCTCAAGTCCCTTGGATGTCTACGTTTTCCCTTTCTTCGTCCGTACACTTCCAACAAGATGGAGTTTCGATCTATGCTTTGTATATTCTTGGGTTATAGCTCTAAGCACAAAGGCTACATATGTTTTCATGTCCCAACCTCTCGGATCTACGTGTCTAGTTATGTTGTGTTTGATGAGTCAGTTTTACCGTATCATGCTCATATTTCTGGGTCATCCTCTGGTCTGTCATCTACAGGAGCATTGATTCCTTTGTCACTCTTACAACAAGCGGCTAGGCCCGTAACTCAACCCCTGCCGTCTACGGGTCATCTTAGGTCCGAATCTACGTCTTTTCCAGTCCATTCGGAGTCTGCGACGCCATCATCACCACGTACATATACTTCTGAGTCGAGTCTTGAATCAACCACCCCTTTGCATGAGTATGCATCTCAGTCAGCCCTGTTAGTTTTTAGTGCCATAGGTTTTGGCAAAACAGTATGAGGTTGTTCAAGCTGTTGTACAAGGAAGAGTTCAAGGCCAGAGAGAGACAACCGATGTGGAATAAGTACGACGCATCAGATGTTTCCTAAAACAGATTAGGCAAGTTTATTACACATTGAAGATATGATGCAGATATTTCTAGCGGTTTACGCAAATATGTGATGCATATCAAGAAGTCGGTTGAGGGAGATTAGAAAATACTTGCGCTTCAAGATTACTTAGCGAAGAAGATAATTGAAGATCTACTTGAAGATATATTGAAGATTATCTACAAGAGAGATGCGCACGGATTTAGGAATGCTTCCTAAAAAGATTTAGGAAATATTTCCTAAAGGGCTTAGGCGGTTGGACTAGATACTCTAGGAAATCTTCCTATATTCGGAGTCGTCCAACTTCTACATAAGGAGGGCTGATGCATTTGCAATACTCAGCACTCACGGAGATATTATATCACTCATATACACTGAAGGGAGGTGGAGGCAAACAGCCAGCGATATTATCATTCCGATAAGATCACGACGCTCAGATTCAGTCTGTTCTAGTGCTCGGTAAACTAATCGTAGAATAACTTGATGATACACGCATTGTTGCTGTTGCTGTGCATTTTGCGGAAAGCACTGATCTTCGTGGAGGATCATTTGGTGAAATCGGAGGCGAGGCTCTGATCTAGGGGGAGAGCCTAGTTAGCAATTACTAGAGTGTTAGAGGCTCCGAAAGTTTAAGAGGGATTCTGTAAACGTAAGCTCATGTACTCTAAATTCAACATTAGTGAATTGCTTTCCACCGGGCTGAGGATAAAGCCCCCTAGACGTAGGCTCCTTAACGCCGAACTGGGTAACCATATTGCGTGTCTTTATTTTTCGCACTGCACTTAAGTTAGTTAAACTTAATATTCTACACAAGTTGTTCTAGTCCACGTCCAGAATCTCAACATACACGGGATGATTTCAATTGGTATCAGAGCAAACATTCAACACAGAGTGAGATCCGAGCTGTTGAGATGGATTTAAGGGAAGGATATAATATCTCACGCCCACCGCTGCTGGAAGGAAACAAATACGGATATTGGAGGGTACGAATGAAGACGTTCCAGAAGTCACAAGATGAATCGGTCTGGAAAGCCGTATAACAAGGGTGGACTCATCCAGTGACTGTTGAAGAAGATGGCAAAGTTGTTCCACTCGCTGAAAACAGATGCACTGAGGCACAGAAGAATGCTGAAGCTGCGAACTCCAAAACAATGAATGCTTTATTCTCAGGAGTTGATGGGAAGAATTTTAAGATGATATCAACCTGTGTAATTGCGAAGAAGGCTTGGGACATATTGCAAACGGCTCATGAAGGTACGAAAAAGGTCAAGATATCCAGAATGGAGATCGTCACGTCAAAATTCGAAAGTCTAAAGATGAAAGAGGACGAGACCATAGCTGACTTCAACACAAGGGTACTTGGCATCTCTAATGAATCGTTTGCACTTGGAGAACTGATGGTTGCACAGTCGTTATGCGCAATCGTCAAGAATAAATTTATAAGTCCGCTACTCCCGACTTCACTACTGGGTAGTAAGTGGTAAGTAGGGGTCGAACCCAAAGGAATTAGGGGGATAGTTGTTCTTTGAGGGGATTATTCAGCGAGAGAGCGTGTTTTAGGTTGGTTGGTTGGTTTTAAAGCTACCAGCTAAGTGATTGATTGGTTGGTTGGTTGGTTTTAGTACTGGAAAGTAACTGATAATTATTACAATTAAAAGAAAGCATTCGGTTTCAGGGGCCTTGTATTATATCCTGTTTATCATTGACCTTTAGTGAATCTTCTAAGTATTCAAACATGAATCGAGGCTATTCCTAGCTCAAGACTTGCAACATCGTCTAGCCTTTTTAAGGTCGTAGAGCACTTATTCTACTTCAACTAATTCCTCCTTCCGAAGTATCTTAGCCTTATGTGCATCCATTTGGTCCCTTTGGTCCAGTTTCCAAATGGTTTTTTAGATAGATCGAACTCCTCAGATAAGCTTTGCCCGTCAAAGCATCCACTTACCCGAGTATGTTCACGAATCCCAAGGAAGAGCTTTGCCCGTCAAAGCGTCCACTCAACCTTGGAAGTTCTAATCTTATATATGGCACATAGAATAAGTTTTGAATACAAAGACGAGACACTAAGTTAATAGTCTAAAACATTTTATAATACAAGTCCACCCCTTCTACCGAACGACTAGTTTAGCTACTATTCATCGCGCTAAACATTATAACTAAGGAATTGGAAATTAAAGACAGTAAATAAATATTAAAATACTTACAACCGTTGAAGCGCCAAGGGAGCAATCCTTTATTTCCAAAACCAAACTTACAAAACTTAGAGATAGAAGTGTTTACAAACTTATGGATTTGATTTTGATTTTGTGATGATACAAATGAGGAGGAGATGAGCTCTATTTATAGGGAGGAGAAGGGAGGAATGGATGGAGGAGATGATGGCATGTGTTTTTTGATCCAAGGGAGGAGAAGGAGGAAGAAGGAGGAGGCGCCACATGGGGGGAGCAAAAGCCGCCGGTTGTCGGTTGTGGGGAGGAGGAGCCGCCGGTCATGGAGGGGAGGAGCTCCTCCCTTGGCCACCTTCTCTTCAAGTGGTCGGTCACTGACAGAGATGCTCGTCGTCGAAGCAAAACGTACAAATAAATTTATAAGTCCGCTACTCGCGACTTAACTACTGGGTAGTAAGTGGTAAGTAGGGGTCGAACCCAAAGGAATTAGGGGGATACGTTGTTCTTTAAATGGTCATACAGCGGGGGAGCGTATTTTTGGTTGGTTGGTTGGTTGGTTTTAAAGCTACCAGCTAAGTGATTGATTGGTTGGTTGGTTGGTTTTAGTACTGAAAAGTAACTGATAACTATTACAATTAAAAGAAAGCGTTCGGTTTCAGGGGCCTTGTATTATATCCTGTTTATCATTGACTCTTAGTGAACCTTCTAAGTATTCAAACATGAATCGAGGCTATTCCTAGCTCAAGACTTGCAACATCGTCTAGCCTTTTTAAGGTCGTAGAGCACTTATTCTACTTCAGCTAATTCCTCCTTCCGAAGTATCTTAGCTTTATGTGCATCCATTTGGTCCCTTTGGTCCAGTTTCAAAATAGTTTTTTAGATAGATCGAACTCCTCGGATAAGCTTGCCCATTTGGTCCCCTTGGTCCGGTTACAAATGGTTCACTTACCCGAGTATGATCACGAATCCCAAGGAAGAGCTTTGCCCGTCAAAGCGTCCACTCAACCTTGGAGATTCTAATCTTATATATGGCACATAGAATAAGTTTTGAATACACAGACGAGACACTAAGTTAATAGTCTAAAACATTTTATAATACAAGTCCACCCCTTTTACCGAACGACTAGTTTAGCTACTATTTATCGCGCTAAACATTATAACTAAAGAACTAGAAATTAAAGACTGAAAATAAATATTAAAAACTTACTACCGTTGAAGCGCCAAGGGAGCAATCTTTATTTCCAAAGCCAAACTTTACAAAACTTAGAGAGATAAGTGAAATTTTGATTTGAGGATGATTTACAAATGAGATGGATGAGTTGTATTTATAGGCTAAGGGAGGAGAAATGGGTGGTGGAGATGAGGGGCAAGTGTCTTTGATCCAATGGAGGAGGAGGAGGAGAAAGGAGGAGCCGCCACATGGGGGAGGAGCAAAGCCGCCGGTCACCAAGAGTGGAGGAGCCGCCGGTTGCAGGTCACCATGGAGGGAGGAGCTCCTCCCTTGGCCACCTTGGTCCATGCTTGCATTTGATAGTTGATTTGGAATGGCCAAGTGATTCTAAGACTAATGGTCGAGCCAGTTTTTCCAAATTCCATGTTTTGGTCGAGCAACTTGGTTTTGGTGCCTATGCGCGCGGGGCCTTTACTATGGAATTGGGCCAATCTGCCAATCTGCTCGAGCGTTTTGTCTGGGAAGCGAGATTGTCCGACTTGTTGGGCATTCCAAACATCTTGGTCGAGCCAGATTTTCCAGATGCATCGGTCGGGTCGAGCGACTTGGTTTGGGTGCCTAAGCGCGCCGGGCCTTTGCCTTGGAATTGAGCTAACTGCCAATATGCTCAAGCATTCTCCTTGGTTTTCCAACATTGTCCACTTTATTTTCCATTTGGAATATTTTGGTCGAGGCGGAATTGTCAGATGAGATGGTTTGCTCGGGCAACTTGATTTGAGTGTTTGGTCAGCTCGGCGGAGGGCCTGGAACTGCTTCAACCGGTCGGGTGGTTCCTGCAGTATTTTCCCACCCGGTCGGTTGAGTCTTCAATGCAATTTCCTCTTCGGGTTGATTTGTTTGGAGTGATTCCATGTCAGGATCCTTGAGATTTCTTCAGTCAGCGTCTGATCTTGACCTTGGAATAACTCTTAACATCTTTTCAGCGTAAAATCCTCTCCTTAGCGTGTTTTCTCTCTAAGCGCCAAAATACCCTGTAGAAATATATCGGGACTAACAAGCAAAAGTTAAATAGACCAACAGTCTAATTTGGTGGGTTTTACGGTGTTTATGATTCGTATAATTTGGGTCCATCAGTGGCTCAGGTCGAATTCTGCCACCGTTCCTGTGTTGCTTCTTGCCTTGCCTTTTCCCAATTTCTTGCGAGATGATGTGCTTGGGTCAGGACTCCTTTGTTTTGGGATCTTTTCTTTCCAATACCCCGGAGGGTGTGAGGGACCTTTCACTACTAGTCCTTTGAAGTTTTTGTATTTGAGACTGTCTAGTCCAGCTACGGTGTAACACTGCTCCATTGAGGAGTCATTCTGCAGAGGCCCTTTTCCCATCCTCTTTTCAGCCTCTTCATGGATCACATAGTTTTCGGCGATTTGTCTATTGATCGAAGGGAAAAGTCGGGAAGCTTGCATCTTAAGGCTTGGTTCTGCCTCGTTATGATTGTCAGTGAGGAACTGGTCGTAGATAGTCTCGGCTGCCCGGGTAATGATAGTCGGGTATGAATTGGGCAGTTCGTCAGTGGTGTTCTGGACTCCAACCTCGTTGCTTCCGGTGCTTTCCATATCTGATTCTTCTGACGGTTCAGGAGTCTCTTCTGACGGCTCGGTAGTTTCTTCTCTGTCTGCCTCAGGGTCAGCTTCATTTATCTGCATTTCCTCGTCAGTTTGGGGTACTCGTCTTGTGGCAGCGGCTAGGCCAATTATGAGGTACCACATGTCTGCAATGGTGAAGTTTCTGGCTGATCTCCTCATTGCTTCGTTAACTCTTCCCAGCTCTTCAGACCTCATCCCACGAAGAAATTTTTGGAGAAGAACCTTCTTCGTGAATCCATGGTGCGGGCAGCTTGAGACGATGGTGTCGTAGTTCGTGTAGTATTCGTCCAAATTCTCATCCCGGGATTGTTGAAGACTCAAGATTTTCTCACGGGTTTCTTGGCGTAAGGATGGTGGGGAGAATTCCTTCAGGAATGGAACGCAGAGATCTACGTAACGTTCTGCACTGCAAGCGGTGGATGTGTAGTACCAGATCGTGGCGAAATCAGTTAGAGAGAATTTGAAGCATTTAAGCTTAAATTCCTCTAACATTTCATTAGCAGGTTTAATGTGGTAGCAGACGTGGTGGACGTTTCGGCAGTGTTGTACTGGGTCTTCTCCCTCCGTTCCTCCGAACAGGGGCAGATATTGCGTTGTCCATGCATGCGTAGTGGGTAGTGTCATAGGGAAATGAAAAAGAACAACTATCCGATGGCTAATTCCCCGGCAACGGCGCCAAATTGACAGAGATGCTCGTCGTCGAAGCAAAACGTACAAATAAATTTATAAGTCCCCTACTCGCGACTTAACTACTGGGTAGTAAGTGGTAAGTAGGGGTCGAACCCAAAGGAATTAGGGGGATAAGTTGTTCTTTAAATGGTCATACAGCGGGGGAGCGTATTTTTGGTTGGTTGGTTGGTTTTAAAGCTACCAGCTAAGTGATTGATAGGTTGGTTGGTTGGTTTTAGTACTGGAAAGTAACTGATAACTATTACAATTAAAAGAAAGCGTTCGGTTTCAGGGGCCTTGTATTATATCCTATTTATCATTGACTCTTAGTGAACCTTCTAAGTATTCAAACATGAATCGAGGCTATTCCTAGCTCAAGACTTGCAACATCGTCTAGCCTTTTTAAGGTCGTAGAGCACTTATTCTACTTCAGCTAATTCCTCCTTCCGAAGTATCTTAGCTTTATGTGCATCCATGTGGTCCCTTTGGTCCAGTTTCCAAATGGTTTTTTAGATAGATCGAACTCCTCGGATAAGCTTGCCCATTTGGTCCCCTTGGTCCGGTTACAAATGGTTCACTTACCCGAGTATGATCACGAATCCCAAGGAAGAGCTTTGCCCGTCAAAGCGTCCACTCAACCTTGGAGATTCTAATCTTATATATGGCACATAGAATAAGTTTTGAATACACAGACGAGACACTAAGTTAATAGTCTAAAACATTTTATAATACAAGTCCACCCCTTTTACCGAACGACTAGTTTAGCTACTATTTATCGCGCTAAACATTATAACTAAAGAACTAGAAATTAAAGACTGAAAATAAATATTAAAAACTTACTACCGTTGAAGCGCCAAGGGAGCAATCTTTATTTCCAAAGCCAAACTTTACAAAACTTAGAGAGATAAGTGAAATTTTGATTTGAGGATGATTTACAAATGAGATGGATGGGTTGTATTTATAGGCTAAGGGAGGAGAAATGGGTGGTGGAGATGAGGGGCAAGTGTCTTTGATCCAATGGAGGAGGAGGAGGAGCAAGGAGGAGCCGCCACATGGGGGAGGAGCAAAGCCGCCGGTCACCAAGAGTGGAGGAGCCGCCGGTTGCAGGTCACCATGGAGGGAGGAGCTCCTCCCTTGGCCACCTCCAAGCATGGTGGCCGGTCACCTTGGTCCATGCTTGCATTTTATAGTTGATTTGGAATGGCCAAGTGATTCTAAGACTAATGGTCGAGCCAGTTTTTCCAAATTCCATGTTTTGGTCGAGCAACTTGGTTTTGGTGCCTATGCGCGCGGGGCCTTTACTATGGAATTGGGCCAATCTGCCAATCTGCTCGAGCGTTTTGTCTGGGAAGCGAGATTGTCCGACTTGTTGGGCATTCCGAACATCTTGGTCGAGCCAGATTTTCCAGATGCATCGGTCGGGTCGAGCGACTTGGTTTGGGTGCCTAAGCGCGCCGGGCCTTTGCCTTGGAATTGAGCTAACTGTCAATCTGCTCGAGCATTCTCCTTGGTTTTCCAACATTGTCCACTTTATTTTCCATTTGGAATATTTTGGTCGAGGCGGAATTATCAGATGAGATGGTTTGCTCGGGCAACTTGATTTGAGCGTTTGGTCAGCTCGGCGGAGGGCCTGGAACTGCTTCAATCGGTCGGGTGGTTTCTGCGGCATTTTCCCACCCGGTCGGTTGAGTCTTCAATGCAAATTCCTCTTCGGTTTGATTTGTTTGGAGTGATTCCATGTCAGGATCCTTGAGATTTCTTCAGTCAGCGTCTGATCTTGACCTTGGAATAACTCTTAACATCTTTTCAGCGTAAAATCCTCTCCTTAGCGTGTTTTCTCTCTAAGTGCCAAAATACCCTGTAGAAATATATCGGGACTAACAAGCAAAAGTTAAATAGACCAACAGTCTAATTTGGTGGGTTTTACGGTGTTTATGATTCGTATAATTTGGGTCCATCACTCACCAAGGCAAATGGATGAGTTTTGTGAGTTTTGTGCAGTCTTTTCACAAAATTATCAGTGTGTTTCGTCCCGGGCTGACTTGATTCCTCTTCTGCTTAATTTGTTATGAGTGATTCAACGTCAGGATCCTTGATATTTCTTCAGTCGGCATATGATCTTGACCTCGGAATGACTCGTAACATCTTTTCTGCTTTAAAAGATCCTCTTTAGCATGTATTCTCTCTAAGCTCTGAAATACCCTGTAGAAATATATCGGAACTAACAAGCAAAAGTTAAATAGACAAAGTGTCTAATTAAGGGGGTTTTACTGTGTTTATGATTCGTATAATTTTGGTCCATCAAGAACCCATGAGCGAAGAGAAGCTGGTAAGAAAGGTGCTAAGGTCACTACTGAAACAATATGCCATGAAGGCACCTGCAGTCAAGGAAGCACATGATGTGACAACTATGAGGCTGAATGAACTGATGGGGTCCCTGCAGACTTATGAGATGGAGATGAACGAAGATGATCAACACAAGAAAGTTAAGAGTGTTGACATGTGGTCTGAAATCACTGATGTTCAGGAAAACGAAGGAGAAATGTCAGAATAACAGTATGCTATGTTTGCCAAGAACTTTGGAAAATTCATGAGGAGACAAAACAAAGGTAAGTGGACCCAATGCAGAAACTGTGAAGGCTATGGACATATCCATGCAGTGTGTGCGAACACTTGTAAAAAGAAGAAAGCCAATGGAGTCAACTGGAGCGACAGTGAATCTGATGATGAGAAGCAGGAGGATGAATCCAATAACTTCGTAGCTCTAGGAAGTATAATTGACCAGGTAGGTGAAGAAGCCAAAGGGGTGCAGTCCAAGACATCGTTTGAGGATCCCACTGAGTACTCAAGCTGTCAAGATGATGAAGATATTATTGAAGAATGTATTGCAGACAAGTACAAGGAGTTGTTCAACCAATGGCTGGAAGGAGTTGAGCTGAACAATAAGCTCCATTGTAGCCTGACTAGTCTGAAACAGGAAAAGGAAAAACTAAGGGAGAAAGATGTTGTCTTGGTCGAACAAAAGGTGGAACTTCTTGCTATTATATCTTCATTGAAAATTTAGATGGAGAAGGACAAGGATGATCATGCAAAGGCCTTGGGAGACTTGAAGAAGAGAAACGATGTCCTAAGCCGAAAAAAGGTATGTCTACTTGATGTTGTTTCAGCATTAGAGATACAGATTGAGATGGATAAGGAAGCCCATGCTACAACGCTAGAACAACTGAGCAGTCTCCAGAAGTCAGTTAAGATGCTCAATTCCGGTTCGAAAAACCTGGATTCCATTCTAACGTCCCAGAGGATCGGTGCTGGTTATAATGGTCTAGGATTCAAGGGAGAAAGTTGTTCAGGAAAGACAAACTTTGTCAAGGTTGAACATCCTGCTCATAGAGAACCTACCAACCTTCCTCAAGTAAGAAAGCAAAAATAGAACGCTGTATGGAGAAGAAGAGATGGGAGAACTTGCTACTATTGCAACAAAAGGGGACATATCAAACCAAGATGTTACGAGTTCCTTGCTTATCTTAGGAAGTTGAAAAAGAAGTCTATTCCACAGGTTAGACAAGTTTGGAGAATAAAGCAGAAGGAGGAAGTTTGTCTAGCTGCATATAGTTCGACTAGTCACTTGAAGAGGGGACGATGATACTTTGATAGTGGATGCTCATCCCACATTACTTGAGATCATAACTTCCTAGCGAATATCAAGTTGTTCAAGGGACGATCTGTAACATTTGGAGATGGATTAAAGGGCAAGGTTATCGAAAAGGGCACATTGAAGGTTCAAGGTTTACCAGAACTTGAGAGTTTGCTTCTTGTTGATGGATTGAAGGCGAATCTTATCAGTATTAGTCAGTTGTGTGATGAAGACTGACGCGTCAAACTTAAATTTGCAATTCTCCTGCAAGGAACTAGCTAGTGGCAAGTAGGGTCGGACCGAAGGGAACTGGTTGTTGAAGATGTTTACTGAAAACAATTAAAAAGGGGGGTTTTGTGAGTGACAGGCTGTCGTTGTAACCTGCAAATTTACAATTTATAAGTCCACTACTATGTGGCTCACTAATGGTTAGCAAGCGGTAAGTAGGGGTCGAACCCAAGGGAGTTTGGTTTTAAAACAGTTGTTTTTGAGAAAAGAAATGAAAAGAAAAGAAAATAAATACAGGTTGGGTTTGAGTGGTTTATACAGAAAGTAAATGACTGAAAGTAGTTGCTTGAATGGACAAGACTTGCGGAAATGTAAATGCTTAAAGTAAATACTGAAAGTAGTTGCTTGAATGGACAAGACTTGCTGAAATGTAAGTGCTGAAAGTAGTTGCTTGAATGGACAAGACTTACTGAAAGTAAATTGCAAGAAAAGTAAGGACAATAAGTAATTGGCAAGGTGTTTTGTAAAGAGAAGGAATTCGGTTTAAAAGCCTTATGTTATGTTCCCGTTCATCATCGACCTCCAATGATATAACCAAGTGCTCCAAGGGGGAAGTTATTCCATTTCAAGACATAACTCCAAGCAAGGCCATTTCAAGCGCTCACACACCGTTACTAGTTCTAGCTAGACTAATACTCCATTTCAAGATATATTAGCCTAGGTGCATCCACTTGATCTCACATTTCCGATCAACCAAGTGGTTTTAAAGAGGGTTTGAATCACTAGGAAAAGCTTTGCCATTTCAAGCATCCACTTAACTTTGTTGTTCATGAACTCCACGGAAGAGCTTTGCCATTTCAAGCATCCACTCAAACGTGTATGTTCAAACCGCATGTAAAGCACAAGAACTAGTAAGAACACACAAGTAGCATTCTGCAAATGGTCTTAGAACGGTTTCATAACATAAGAACTTCTTCAACCGAATGTAAACCTTTAGCTACGAATATTCATGGAAGTGAATACCACAGCCAAAGTAAGGAAAACAAAGAGTAGAATGAGTAGAAAGAAGTCGGATCCTTTGATATCAAATGTAAGTATTACAAGCTACAAGAAGTGAGTATGGAATGGTAGTGAGATGGATTGTGAATGGATGATGAATAAGGATACAAGCCCTTGTATTTATAGGCATAAGGGGGTCGGTTTTCCCAAGCAAGATGGTGTCATGTGGCATTCATTTGGAGCTTTCTTCACCCATAAGATAGCCGCCTCCAAGCTCCTTGGTGCCAAATGGTGAGATTTTGGAGCTTTCTTTACCCCTAAGTTAGCCGCCAATAAGCATGGTGCTCTCAAGGAGCTTGCAGCCTTTGAGGAGTGTGTTTCAACAGGCTAGCTGCTCCTTGAGCAGGGTACTTCCAAAGGACAGCTGCTCCTTGAGCAGGGAGCTTCCAAATGGCTCCGAAATTGAGTAGTAAGGAGCTGAAATTGACCGGAGCTCTTTTGCCTGGAATTTGATATTGTCCGAGTTCTTTGATATTTGGAACAAGTTGGTCGAGCTAGATTTTGAAGATGAGCTTGTTTGCTCGAGCAACTCGGTCTTGGTCCATTGGCGTGCGGGACTTTTGCTTGGAACTGAGCCAACTGCCAAATGGCTCGTGCGTCGCTCTTGGTATCTCGACATTCTCCACCTCATTTGTCATTTAGAACATTTTGGTCGAGGTGGAATTGCCGGATTCGTTCATTTGGTCGAACAACTTGATATTGGACCTTGGTGGCTCGGCGGGTGCGTGCGGGGCCTGGGCGCTGGGACGAGGCCCGGAGGTCCTCGGACCCGACTGGCCTTTTCTCGGTCCCGACTGGAGTTCTTCTCGGTCCCTACTGGCCTGTAATCCATTTTTGGCTTAAAATCTCCCTTTTTAGCTTGATTCTTCTCTAAACCTCAAAATAGCCTGTAGATCAAAAGTGGAACTAACAAGCAACAGTTAGTAAGACAAAATGTTTAATTTGGTGGGTTTAACTGTTTCGATGAGTCGTATAAATACGCTCCATCAAATCACCCCACACTTATTCTTGTTCGTCCCGAACAAGGCTTAGGCAAAGAGGCACACTAAATATCAAAAGTCCTAGACATGAGTGATAGAATGCTAGTTTAGATTTATCCTATTCATGCATTATTTGTTGCCAAAAATAAAGTTCTTAAACTTAGAAGTAACTTGATACTTGTACCTTCGAGCCGTGATGCAAACCAATTGGGATGAGTGGGAGATAGCCCCTTTTTAGGTTTTTGATTTGCACTCTTCGGACCGAACTCGAACTATATGGTTATTTTCTGTAGCTTTCTCTAGCACTTGATTTGTTCGGGCTAAATGGGTCGAGCTCTTTAATATTTCTTGCTTGGACAGCTTTTTGTAGTGACTTTGGCCTTCGGCCTTTGATTTTGAACTGGGGAACTTCACTTTTGTTTTGGTTAAAACCTTCACAATATGGCCTTCAGCCTTTGATCACAATTTGGCCTTTGGCCATTGATTTGATTCTTTGAGCTTTGCTCCTTCGTGAATTTCTTGTCCATTTTTATTCTTGGGAGGTCCAATCATCGCCCTCGAGCATATGTAAATACCTCCCCGCTCTTTCTCATCCTTGCCCTTTCGCGCGAGTCAAGATGAGGTTCACTCATCTATTTTCCCGGCTACTCTGACTAGAGATAGGACGGTTTGATTCTCGTCCCGCCTCTTGCATAAACGCTGCATGGCGGAGTCTACTCTGAACCCAAGTACCCCGAAGTGCTAACCTCCACTGACATCATATAACCATATAGTGAGACCCGGCCTTTGGAGTGCTTGTCAAACCTCTCTAGGGCATTTTTTGTCAACTCCACATCCCCTATTTATCTTGGCACGAGAGGACAAGTAAGAAGTTAAATTCTAAGGTTTTCACACAGTTTAGATTTTGCAAGGACATGCATGAATTCGGATCTATCTATTTCCATTCTTTAAGTTCATATTTTCAAAAAGATACTATTAAGGGAAAAGGAAAAAGAAAACATGTTAAACAACTATGTACACATGCTGTTATCACCCCACACTTTTGAACGAAGGCGTGCCTTTCAGCATGACTTAGTTCAAAAGTTAATTGCAAGCAAATATTTACAGGATAGATGCAATGGGTGATTACTATTAAAGGCAAAAACTAAATGACATAATTTAAATGACTGAAAAGTAAGATAGATGTCGGGTTACCTCCCGACCAGTGCATTTGTTTAACGTCGTTAGCTCGACGATACCTTGCTCATGTCGGGTCGGGGTCCCATGGATGGCTCAAGTTATATTTTCCCTTGGTTCTTGCATTGATCCTTGCCGTGAGCCTCCCTGAACTCTTGTTAGATGACGTGCTCGGGTCAGGACTCCGTTGTTCTGGCGGTTTTTTCTTTACATACCTTTGAGACGGTGAGGGCCTTTTATCCATAGACGTCGGTCTAGTTGCATTCTTGGTCTCCCTTGATTGGTCGGAAACTAGAGTATGGTGATCAGAGGCGCTCACCATGTCTGGAGGTTTTCCTGTTCCCGTGCGGCCATTGTCATGAAGGTAGAAGCCCGAAGTTTTGCCGCCGAATGCTAGCGCCAATGAGCCCTTGTCCATGTCAATTTTCGCCTTAGTGATGTGTAGAAATGGCCTTCCCAATATGACTGTTGGGGGGTCGTCCTTGCTGGTCTTTTCGACTGGTATTACATAAAAATCCGTGGGAACGACGAGCCTTCCCACACAGATCACCAATTTTTCTACTATTCCAGCTGGTTGGACACACGACTTGTTCCCCAACTCGAGTGCTAAGCTTGATGGCTTTAATGGGCCAAGTCCCAATGAGCAGTATAGCGGATATGGTAGGACATTGACAGAAGCTCCAAGGTCAATCAAGCAATGATGAACTTGGATTTTGCCGATGTCACACGTAACTGTGAATGCCCCAGGGTCTTTACTCATCTCTAGTTGCGCCTCATGATTCCATGTGATGAGCTTATTCATCATTAAGCCCTTTTGCTCATTTCTTGACTCCACTTCCTCTTCTACTTTGTTCTTTATGATAGCATGTTTTTCGGAGGTAATGGTCTTCATGGGGTGAGACGAGTTCTGTGCCTCAATTTCCCATCCAGACGCTGGAACGTTAAAGTGTGCGATTGGAGGAGGCGTCATTTTAACAGCGAACGCATAGCGTCCATTGTCGGCATGTGTGACCCATGTTTCACCATCATTGGGTCGGTCTTCCTCTTGATTCCAGTCAGGACGGAGCCTACGGGTGTAGTGCTTGATTGTAGGTTTGTAGGCAGCGGGTCCTTTTTGTTGTTCCGCCAGTCGAGCTGCCATTTGCGCTTCTTCTTCTAGTGCCATTTGTCTGTCTGATGCCTTGATCATGTTAACAGCTCCTTTTGGGTTTTGGATAGTTTGGGAAGGGAGCCGGCCGGATTCATTTGTGATTTCGGAGACCATGGTAGCAAGTTGGGACAATTGCTTGCCCAATTCTGCTATAGCTCCGTTTGTCTTTGCCATGAATTGATGCACCGTGCTGGACAAGTCTTTCACCACATCCTCGAGTGGTTTGCTCGGACCTTGCTGGCTCGGACCAGCCTGGTATTGATTTGGCATCTTCTGCTGATATTGGCCCGATCCGCCCTGGTTGTATTGCCGGTGAGGCGGTTGGTAGAACTGCTGAGCCGGTTGAGGGGCGCTTTGGTACGTCTTCCTCGGTGGGTTGTTCTTGTTTCGCCAGTCTTGCCTCGAGTCGTTCGTCCAGTTCTGCCCGGTGGCTTGTCCATACTGCCGGTTCGGTCCCATCCGGTCGTTGTTGTTGTACCCTTGGTATCCACTTACTGCGTTGACTTCCTCCGGGTCGTCCTCTACTAGCGTTGGGCAAGCATCAGTCTTGTGGTCTGAAGAACCACAAAACTCACAGGGCCTCACTTGAGCTTGCTGTCTTCGTAGGAGCTGAAGCATCATCTCCTTCATTTGCTTCATTTCCTCGGGCAAGGAGCTCATTGGTACCTCGGGCAAGGAGCTCATTTGCCACGTTTTTGGTGCGGGAGAACTCTTCTTGCCGGGTTGTCTCTTCTCTGAACCGGGCATTCTCCGCAACATTGGTGACTAGCTGCCTTATGCCGCTCAATGGTAGGCTCATCATGGATCCTCCAGCTGAGGCATCTAAGAGCATTTTGTCGAGGGGTTTTAGTCCGTCAAGCAGGTACTCTATGATGAGCTTCTCGGGTAGCCCAAGTGTACAGCAGCTCCGCTCCAAGCGATTGAACTTCTCCAGGTACTCGTACATGCTCTCATTAGGCCCCTGCCTTATTTCTTGCAATTGCCTCCTTACCTGCATCGCCCTTCCCGCTGGATAGTATTTATCCAGGAACTTCTTTTGCATTTGGGCCCATGTTCGAATGCTACCTAAAGGTAAAGCAAGGAACCAATCGTTAGCCGAATCTATAAGGGAAAAATAGAAGGCTTTTAATTTAAAGTCCTCTACATCTACTCCATATGGTTTTAAATTTTGGCAAATGCCATGTAAACGTTGCAGGTGAGTAGTTGCAGATTCTCCCTGATTTCCCGAGAACTTGGGCAAGTTATGCACCACAGAGGTGTTTATTGCAATGTTCTCAAGGTCTGGGCCTTCGTATATACACCACGGCTGGTTCCTGAAGTCGGGTGCTGACAGTTCTCCCATTGTAGGCTCACGGAATCCATTATCCGCGTAGTATTCGTCGTAGACGGGTTGTTGCCTCGGTACTTGTCGATATAAAGGTGGCGGTGGCTGTCTCGGAAGTTGCCTCGGTGCAGCTCCATTCCTTGCTTCGGGGAGCCTTTGGTTTAATCGGGCGGCTTCCCTAATGGCTCGATTGCGGTCCCGAATGAGCTGTTCAGGGTCGTCTATGAATGGAGGCAGTCCCTCATCATTCTGGGCAAACTGGTTCGCCTTGTTGTTGACCTCTTCATCCTCATGATTGCTTCCTGTATGAGACATGGTTAAAGAAAAAATCTTAAAACAAAAACAACTATTCGAATCACCAGTTAACTCCCCGGCAACGGCGCCAAAATTTGACAGGCTGTCGTTGTAACCTGCAAATTTACAATTTATAAGTCCACTACTATGTGGCTCACTAATGGTTAGCAAGCGGTAAGTAGGGGTCGAACCCAAGGGAGTTTGGTTTTAAAACAGTTGTTTTTGAGAAAAGAAATGAAAAGAAAAGAAAATAAATACAGGTTGGGTTTGAGTGGTTTATACAGAAAGTAAATGACTGAAAGTAGTTGCTTGAATGGACAAGACTTGCGGAAATGTAAATGCTTAAAGTAAATACTGAAAGTAGTTGCTTGAATGGACAAGACTTGCTGAAATGTAAGTGCTGAAAGTAGTTGCTTGAATGGACAAGACTTACTGAAAGTAAATTGCAAGAAAAGTAAGGACAATAAGTAATTGGCAAGGTGTTTTGTAAAGAGAAGGAATTCGGTTTAAAAGCCTTATGTTATGTTCCCGTTCATCATCGACCTCCAATGATATAACCAAGTGCTCCAAGGGGGAAGTTATTCCATTTCAAGACATAACTCCAAGCAAGGCCATTTCAAGCGCTCACACACCGTTACTAGTTCTAGCTAGACTAATACTCCATTTCAAGATGTATTAGCCTAGGTGCATCCACTTGATCTCACATTTCCGATCAACCAAGTGGTTTTAAAGAGGGTTTGAATCACTAGGAAAAGCTTTGCCATTTCAAGCATCCACTTAACTTTGTTGTTCATGAACTCCACGGAAGAGCTTTGCCATTTCAAGCATCCACTCAAACGTGTATGTTCAAACCGCATGTAAAGCACAAGAACTAGTAAGAACACACAAGTAGCATTCTGCAAATGGTCTTAGAACGGTTTCATAACATAAGAACTTCTTCAACCGAATGTAAACCTTTAGCTACGAATATTCATGGAAGTGAATACCATAGCCAAAGTAAGGAAAACAAAGAGTAGAATGAGTAGAAAGAAGTCGGATCCTTTGATATCAAATGTAAGTATTACAAGCTACAAGAAGTGAGTATGGAATGGTAGTGAGATGGATTGTGAATGGATGATGAATAAGGATACAAGCACTTGTATTTATAGGCATAAGGGGGTCAGTTTTCCCAAGCAAGATGGTGTCATGTGACATTCATTTGGAGCTTTCTTCACCCATAAGATAGCCGCCTCCAAGCTCCTTGGTGCCAAATGGTGAGATTTTGGAGCTTTCTTTACCTCTAAGTTAGCCGCCAATAAGCATGGTGCTCTCAAGGAGCTTGCAGCCTTTGAGGAGTGTGTTTCAACAGGCTAGCTGCTCCTTGAGCAGGGTACTTCCAAAGGACAGCTGCTCCTTGAGCAGGGAGCTTCCAAATGGCTCCGAAATTGAGTAGTAAGGAGCTGAAATTGACTGGAGCTCTTTTGCCTGGAATTTGATATTGTCCGAGTCCTTTGATATTTGGAACAAGTTGGTCGAGCTAGATTTTGAAGATGAGCTTGTTTGCTCGAGCAACTCGGTCTTGGTCCATTGGCGTGCGGGACTTTTGCTTGGAACTGAGCCAACTGCCAAATGGCTCGTGCGTCACTCTTGGTATCTCGACATTCTCCACCTTATTTGTCATTTAGAACATTTTGGTCGAGGTGCACTTGCCGGATTCGATCATTTGGTCGAACAACTTGATATTGGACCTTGGTGGCTCGGCGGGTGCGTGCGGGGCCTGGGCGCTGGGACGAGGCCCGGAGGTCCTCGGACCCGACTGGCCTTTTCTTGGTCCCGACTGGAGTTCTTCTCGGTCCCTACTGGCCTGTAATCCATTTTTGGCTTAAAATCTCCCTTTTTAGCTTGATTCTTCTCTAAACCTCAAAATAGCCTGTAGATCAAAAGTGGAACTAACAAGCAACAGTTAGTAAGACAAAATGTTTAATTTGGTGGGTTTAACTGTTTCGATGAGTCGTATAAATACGCTCCATCAGTGAGCAAATATTGTAAGACACAAGAGAAAAAGTTAAGTATCATGGTTTTCAATCAGCGAGATGGCAGGCGTCTGTAGGTCACAATATTTCGTATCAAATACAAAATAATGTTTTACAAATGATTTATGCTTGAAGCGGAAGTTGTGTTCGTAATCTCAAATGCTCCTCTGATTCTACTATATTGCTTGCTTCGGTCTACTCAGCTTGATGTGTGCGGATGAAGGCGTAGTGCAACGTGTCTTGCGTAGCGAGGGTCTTGATGACTTGATCTCATATGCGCAGCGAAGTAAGGGTCGCGGGGACTTGATCTCACGTGCTTGCGTTGCGGTTGGATGCTCTAGTAGATGACGGTGGATGAAGGCGTAGTGCAACGTGTCTTGCGTAGCGAGGGTCTTGATGACTTGATCTCACATGCGCAGCGAAGTAAGGGTCGCGGGGACTTGGTCTCACGTGCTTGCGTTGCGGTTGGATGCTCTAGTAGATGACGGTGGATGAAGGCGTAGTGCAACGTCTCTTGCGTAGCGAGGGTCTTGATGACTTGATCTCACGTACTTGTCGGTTGCTGGCGGCTGACGCTTCCTTTTAGAGCTCTCTTCTCTCTATTTTCTTCTCCAACTTCAGAATGTCCTCTTTGTGAAGTGAAGTGCTCTATTTATAGAGTTCACTAGTGGGCTTGAGATTGGGCCCGTGCTTTTGGTTGAGTCTGACTCATGGACCGGGCTTGTAGCTTTGACCCAAATATCCCTTGTGGGCCAGCCCATTTATACTTTAATAATCTTGATTTGGTCCTTAAACTTTTAGTGCCTACAAATTGCCCCCTCATGATCATGTTGTGCGACACAATTTGAGTGTCTCAGCGCGATGTGATCGTGAGTGATTGACTTGAGAGTCTTGTGGATGTCGAACTTGTCGTAAGAGCTTCCACGTAATTTATTTTTTGAGTCACCATGTCGTTCTCCAACTTGACGGTTGACTTGAGATTTCTTGTGAATGTCGAACTTGTCGTAAGAGCTTCCACATAATTTTGTTTTGTTTTGTCATCTGTCGTTTTCCAACTTGGCGAATGACATCTTTTCGAACTTCAAATGAGAAATTTTTTTTATCTTCTATTGACCCCTTCCTTTTTACGAGTTGAAATGGTGTGGGTGATCCATCTGGAAGAAGCCTAAGCATTGGTGGATGTTGCTGCCAAAAACATGTCAGAGTCATGAACAGTAACTTCGGCTTGTGAACAGTATTTTCGGGATGAATAGTAATTCCGGGATGAATAGTAACTCTTAGATGAATAGTAATTTGGGCCGTGAACAGTAATTCCGTGCGTGGCGATTCTGGAATCTTCTGGAATGACTTGCCAACTAAGTTAGCTTGAAGATAAAGCAGAGTCGGTTAGATGAGATTAGGAAATCTTTCCTAAATCTACTTGGTGTGATAATCTTTAGGAATTTTCCAGCCCTAATCCCCTCTATAAATAGAGTCTCAAGTGCAATGTTGTTTTTTTATAGGACAAATTTTTCTCTGAAACTTGGCACGAGTAACTGAGCCACGGCTTTTAATAGCAACTTTGTTGATAGAAGCATCAGATTTGCTTCTGAAACTAGAATTGTTGGATAAAGATTGCAACGGGATACGCTAAGCTTTTCTTTGCACACTTAGCAGCTTCTTTTTATTCCCGGTATTATCTATGACAGTAGGGCGAGTTTGTTCTTGATCTATAAGTGGCGTTTCATTCTCTTTTTCTGAAGAATTACAATACTTTTGCTCCACAAGGTAAGGGCTGCCAGATATCTTTGTAGATCGTGATTTGTCAGCTACCGAACTGTTGATTTTATTTTCATCATGTTTATGACTATACATCTTGAAAATAAGACGGCTGATGAAAAGCTTCAAGCAGGAACCACGCTATATGTCATCCTCCGACAACTTCAGTGCCACGCATCTTGGTTTTGAGCAACGTGACTACATCTTGTCTCACTGATTTTCTTTTCCTTGTTCATGACTAGGCCCCCTTCTATCCACAGTTGCCGATTTTACTGCTCTGACGTTGATGCGCTGTTGTTGACGATACTTTGGCTTGTTGTTGAGAGACCAACCCGCTATCCTTCTTTGCGTAAAACAGCTATCCATCGAGGGTAGTTTCACACTTTGAATTCATTGTGTCAACAAAAATAAGCTTTTGAGGATTCTGTCACCAAGACTTACGAGTCTAAGGAGATTGGTTTTTAAGTGAGACCGTTTGTGACTCCTCCAATTTCCTGGGAATTCCTTACTTGTCTTAATTTTTTGACATAGTCGTTTCATTTTGTGACGAACTCACGTTGCGATATAAGTCTCTACCAAAAGAAGGCAGGCGCAATGGTGCTCTTCTGCCGCTGAAGAGGTTCAGAGGGCTGTTGTTCCAGTGCCAATTGGTAATGCCGCGGATGAGACACTTGTCGATAATGGAGGACAGAGCTCTATACGGTCGGTACGACATAGCCAACAAGTCTCCGATGCTTCATCTTCCTCCGGGCGACCGCAGGGTAACAAAGCACCAAGTGCTGAAGCTGTCACCGCTCCACCTTCCTCATGCCAAACTGTCAAGATGACTGACCAGCTCGTGAGGGTTCTCCTTCAGAACTTACGGAAGCTCCCTACGCAGAAGTCAGCGATGTAGCTGCGCATGTTACCCACTTCCTTGCTAGCCTTCGAGATGTTGGCGATGACACCTCCATTCTTCAGGCGGCCGTTGATGCGTATGTAAAGAGCGTTGCCAATCTCCTTGCAGTCCAGCAGGGTGTTGTTAGCAGCTCCGCCCGTCATGCCTGTGAGATTTCTGCGGTTGAGGGCAGTCTACGTTCTGCTCGAGCGACTTATAAGGGCGCTCTCCAAACTAGCAAGAGTTTGGAGAAACATGGAGAAGTAGTGGCGCAGGCAATAGAGGGAGCTGAAACCAAATTACGAGCTTTGCATGATGAGGCAAAGAGCGTAAGACACCAGCAAAGCTGACAAGTGGAAGTAATTGCTGCGGCCGAGTCGAACGTTGGTGCACTTCAACAGAAGTTAGACGAGTTGAGGACTTTTCGAGCAAGCTCTGATGACTTGGTGCAGGTGAAGCGTGAGTTGGATCAATGCACGAAAGCCATCCAGGCAGCTATGCGTTAGAACTGTCAGACTATTTTATTTTTTTATTTTTTTGTAGACTGCACTCGACATTTTTTTTTATCAAGCTACCTACATACTTGCAAAGCCACGTGCGTGGCACTTTGCAAGATCAAGTCAACGTAGTTCATTTTTTTTGAGCCGTTCACAGTTTATACTCTTGCGGGCCAGGAGTGTCGATTTTGTTTTTGTATTTTTTTTTGAGCCGTTCACAGTTTATACTCTTGCGGGCCAGGAGTGTCGATCTGTAGCTTTAGGAGTAGTAGCGTTTTAAGAACTTTCCATTGATTGGTCCGACGCGTAATCCTTCTTGATCCACGATCTTGTATGCCCCATTCGTGTAAGCTTCTTGCACCACGTAGGGACCGTCCCACCTTTCTTTAAACTTGCTTCCCGTCTTGTGCGAGGTGATGATTGGCCTTCTTACCGCTAGAACCAAGTCTCCTTTTTGAAAGGAGCGGGGACGCACCTTCTTATTGAATGCACGTGAAAGTCTTGCCTGGTAGCATTGTAAGCTCTGTTGTGCTTGCAATCTCTTCTCATCGAGGGCTTCCAACTCTGCTAAGCGTAGCTTGTCGTTTTCGTCACTGCTAAGTCCTTCTTGGATGGCTATGCGCATGGATGGAATTTGAAGTTCAAGTGGCAATACTGCTTCCACTCCGTATACTAGGGCATACGGGGTTGCTTGGGTCGGTGTCCTGTATGTTGTTCGATACGCCCACAATGCTTCACCGATCTTCTCGTGCCAATCACGTTTTGACTTCCCAACCACCTTTTTCAGCAAATTGCACAAAGTCTTGTTAAATGCTTCGGCAAATCCATTTGCAGGAGCGTTGTACATCGACGACTTGTACTGCTTGAATTTGAACGTTTCGCAGAGGCTTGTCACGAGTTTGTTGAAGAACGGCTTTCCATTATCGGTTACAATTGTTTGTGGAACGCCATGCCGATAGATGATATGCTTTTTTATGAAGTCGACCACGTTTTCTTTCTTCACCTCGCGTAGCGTCACTGCCTCTGCCGACTTGGAGAAGTAGTCGGTTGCAGCAAGAATATACGTGTGTCCGTTGGATGCCTTAGGATTGATTGGTCCTACTACGTCGAGTCCCCATGCTTCGAAAGGCCATGATGCCACTGTCGGATGTAGAGGTTCTGGAGGTTGATGTATGAAATTTGCGTTGAACTGACATGCATCGCATTTCTTTGCAAAATCTATGCAGTCTTGCACAACGGTTGGCCAATAATACCCCATCCTCTTGATGCGATCATAAAGTTTCGGACCAGACTGGTGAGCACCACAAATGCCGGCATGAGCTTCTTGCTTAACTTCCGCTGCTTCTTCTTCGCTCAAGCACCTTAAACATTGCCCCAGGAACGAGCGTCTGTATAATGTCCCTTTGTAGTGGATAAACCTTGGGGCACGTCGACGGATTTCTATCTTGTGTCTTGGATCGGCTGGTGATGGACCCAAATTATACGAATCATAAACACAGTAAAACCCCCTTAATTAGACACTTTGTCTATTTAACTTTTGCTTGTTAGTTCCGATATATTTCTACAGGGTATTGTGGCGCTTAGAGAGAAAACACGCTAAGGAGAGGAGTTTACGCCGAAAAGATATTAAGAGTCATTCCAAGGTCAAGATCAGACGCTGACTGAAGAAATCTCAAGGATCCTGACATTGAATCACTCCAAACAAATCAAACCAAGGAGGATTTTACGCCAAAAATATCACATGGAAGACTCAACCGACCGGGTAGGAAAATGCCACAGAAACCACCCGACCGGGTGAAGCAGTCCCAGGCCCTCTGCCGAGCTGACCAAACACTCAATTCAAGTTGCTCGAGCAAAACACCTCATCTGACAATTCCACCTCGACCAAAATGTTTCAAATGGAAAATAAGGTGGAAGATGTCGAAACCCAAGGAGAATGCTCGAGCAGATTGGCAGTTGGCCCAATTCCAAAGTAAAGGCCCGGCGCACATTGGCACCCAAACCAAGTCGCTCGACCCGACGGATGCATCTGGAAAATCTGGCTCGACCAAGATGTTTGGAATGCCCAACAAGTCGGACAATCTCGCTTCCCAGAGAAAACGCCCGAGCAGATTGGCAGTTGGCCCAAGTCCAAAGCAAAAGCATCGCACATAGGCACCAAGACCAAATTGCTCGACCAAACCATGGAATTTGGAAATTCTGGCTCGACCATTAGTCTTAGAATCACTTGGCCATTCCAAATCAACTATCAAATGCACTCATGGACTTGGTGACCGGCCACCATGCTTGGAGGTGGCCAAGGGAGGAGCTCCTCCCCATTCCACCACCTGCAACCGGCGGCTCCTCCACTCTAGGTGACCGGCGGCTTTGCTCCTCCCCCATCTGGCAGCTCCTCCTTGCTCCTCCTCCTCCTCCCTTGGATGAAAGACATGTGCAACCATCTCCACCCTCCATTCTCCTCCCCTTTTGCTATAAATACACCCCTCCTCCTCCTCATTTGTATAATCCCATTCTCATCCAAAAATCACTTATCTCTCTAGATTTTGTAAGTTTGGCTTTGGAAATAAAAGGTTGCTCCCTTGGCGCTTCAACGGTTGTAAGTATTCTAATATTTATTTCCGTCTTTAATTTCCAATTCCTTAGTTATAATGTTTAGCGCGATAAATAGTAGCTAAACTAGTCGTTCGGTAGAAGGGGCGGACTTGTATTATAAAATGTTTTAGACTATTAACTTAGTGTCTCGTCTTTGTATTCAAAACTTATTCTATGTGCCATATATAAGATTAGAATTTCCAAGGTTGAGTGGACCATTTGTAACTGGACCAAAGGGACCAAATGGGCAAGCTCTTCCTTGGGAATTCGTGATCATACTCGGATAAGTGGACCATTTGTAACTGGCCCAAAGGGACCAAATGGGCAAGCTTATCCGAGGAGTTCGATCTATCTAAAAAACCATTTGGAAACTGGACCAAAGGGACCAAATGGATGCACATAAAGCTAAGATACTCCGGAAGGAGGAATTAGTTGAAGTAGAATAAGTGCTCTACGACCTTAAAAGGCTAGACGATGTTGCAAGTCTTGAGCTAGGAATAGCCTCGATTCATGTTTGAATACTTAGATGATTCACTAAAGGTCAATGATAAACAGGATATAATACAAGGCCCCTGAAACCGAACGCTTTCTTTTAATTATTATCAATTACTTTCCAGTACTAAAACCAACCAACCAACCAATCAATCACTTAGCTGGTAGCTTTAAAACCAACCAACCAACCAAAAACACGCTCCCCCGCTGTACGACCATTTAAAGAACAACTTATCCCCCTAATTCCTTTGGGTTCGACCCCTACTTACCACTTACTACCCAGCAGTGTAGTCGCGAGTAGCGGACATTATAAATTTATTTGTACAAAGAACACTGCACCTTAACGACAGTGCAGTGCGCTCTGTCAAATTGGCGCCGTTGCCGGGGAATTAGCAGATGGATAGTTGTTCTTTTTTCTGTTATACATAATCCGCCATGTCTTCCTACTACGAAAACGAGCCTTGGTACGATGAGGAGTTTTTCTCGCTATCTCTCCAAATTTTAGTCCGCGAAGAGATCATCAACATTAAGCAATCCCGGGACGAAACATTGGACAAGTACTTATGGTACTTTGATTCCCTTGTGACGCGCTGCCCGCACCATGGATTCACGAACTTAGATCTTCTTCAAAGATTTCTCATTGGGATGATGCCACTTGAGCGGAAAAGACTTAATGATGTAGCGGGATGTTCACTCATGAAGTTAACCGTGGCTGAAGCCTGGCGCCTCATAAATGATTTGGCAAAGAACACAAAACAGGGTCAGTGGCACCAAACTGACGATAAGGCACCAACGATGGAAGTGGACTCAGTGCAGAACGAGCCCGACACCACACCCATTATGAGCTTGCCCGTAACAAAACCAAGAGAAGACATCAGTACAAGGGCAGTAATGGATGTGGAGGCGACTCTAAAGGAGCCAATATTGGAGCCCACGGAGCCGACAAAGGATGAGGACTCTTGGATGACCGAAGAAGAACTGCCCAAATCTGGCCCGGTCCTCATCACCAATCTGCCCGAGGAAGTCCCGGCCCTACTTGACAAACCAAATGAAGTCCCGGACTTCACTACCAAACCAGCCGAGACATACCTGGACCTCACTGCCGAACTGACTGAGAAAATCACGGCAGGCCCGGTCCTCACTGAAGAGCTGCTCAAGAAAGGCCCTGTCCTTATGGCCGAGAAGCCCCTACATAACCCTTCATGTTCTATAAAGATCACAGCCACCAGAGATGAGGTGATCGATGATGATGCAGTGCTAGGCGAGTTGGAGGAGAAGCATGAGCCAAAACAATCAACGCAGGAGCTCCCACTCGTCGCAAGCCAAGAAGAGCCTCCTGAAAGGTGTAAGGACCAAGGAAGGCCAATCATCTCTGCCACAAAGAAGAGGCTTGGCATGGGAACAAGCTCAAGGTCGCTCGTGTTCAATGGCACAATACTAAACTTCCAGAACTGCAAGGATGCCAACCGACCATACATGAAGAAGCGGCAAAGACATGGGCCCAAAGAATGGAAACCCGGAAGGAGAAGTAAGAGAGCACGGCTCCATAGACCAGCAGCTATGGTCAAAGTTCCTTCACCTTCTCAGAAACAATGGAAAGAAAAAACACCAAAACCATGGAGTTCCAACCCAAACGAGGAATCAGGAAAAGGCAAGGCAAGAAGCAACACAGGAACGGTGGCAAAATACGACCTGAGCCACCCATGGGACCCAAACCAGTAATCCACAACGAGGTATCGTCGAGCCAACGACGTTAAACAAGTGCACTGGTCGGGAGGTAACCCGACACTATCTTACTTTCTGTCATTTAAATTCTGTCATTTAATTTTCTGTCTTAATAATTCTCACATATATATATTAGCTTGCATGACTTTTGAACTAAGGCACGCCTTCGTTCAAAAGTGTGGGGTGAGAACCACCATTGTATATAAATAACATGCTTGCTGTTTTCTTTTTTAGTAATAGTATCTTTTTGAAAATATGAACTTAAGAATGTGAAAAAGATAGACCGAAATTCATGCATTTACCTTGTGGAAATTCAACTGTCTAAAAACTTAGGACGTAACTTTTCATTTGTCCTTTGTGCTGAGATTAACTAGAGATGTGGAGTTGACATAAAATGCCCTAGAGAGGCTTGGGAAGCAATCAAAGGATCAGATCAAACTATATGGTTTTCGAAGTCAGTGGAGGCTACACTTCGGGTTTCAGTGAAGATTGAAGTCATCTCCGCCATGCAGTGTTTATGCAAAAAGAAAAGAAAAGGCGAGGACGGGAATCAGACCGTCCTCTCTCTAGTTAAAGTAGCCGAGAAAATAGATGAGCGACCCTCATCTTGACCCGCGCGAAACAACAACGATGAGAGGAGCGGGGAGGTATTTCCATAGGCTTGCGGGCGATGATTGGACCTCCCAAAAAAGGCTTGAGAAAATGGACTAGCAAAGCCACAAAAAGGCGAAAAGCTCGAAGAAGCAATTCAAGAGGCCAAAGGCCCAACATTGTGAAGGTTTTAACCGAACAAAAAAGTGAAGTACTCAAAAGAGTCAAATCAAAGGCCAAAGGCCGATTCACTACAAAAGCAGTCCCTCGCCAAAAGAAAAAAATCAAAGTACTCAAACCAGTGAAACCCGAACCAAATCACGTGCTAGAGAAAGCTACAAGGAAACCATATAGTACGAGACGATCCCGAAGTTGCAGTCCAGGAACCAAAAAAGGGCTATCTCCCAAAACATCCAATATGAATTGCATCTCAGCACGGAGGTACAAGTATTAAGTTACTTCTATTTATTTACACAGTTCAATTTGGTAATAAGTAAGTAATGCATGAACTAGGATAAATCGAGTCCCACAGTCTAATTTTCATATTCCAAAGCCAACTTAGAATGCCGCCCTTTAATAGCATTGTTCGGGACGAACAACTAAAAGTGTGGGGTGATATGATGGACCCAAATTATACGAATCATAAACACAGTAAAACCCCCTTAATTAGACACTTTGTCTATTTAACTTTTGCTTGTTAGTTCCGATATATTTCTACAGGGTATTGTGGCGCTTAGAGAGAAAACACGCTAAGGAGAGGAGTTTACGCCGAAAAGATATTAAGAGTCATTCCAAGGTCAAGATCAGACGCTGACTGAAGAAATCTCAAGGATCCTGACATTGAATCACTCCAAACAAATCAAACCAAGGAGGATTTTACGCCAAAAATATCACATGGAAGACTCAACCGACCGGGTAGGAAAATGCCACAGAAACCACCCGACCGGGTGAAGCAGTCCCAGGCCCTCTGCCGAGCTGACCAAACACTCAATTCAAGTTGCTCGAGCAAAACACCTCATCTGACAATTCCACCTCGACCAAAATGTTTCAAATGGAAAATAAGGTGGAAGATGTCGAAACTCCAAGGAGAATGCTCGAGCAGATTGGCAGTTGGCCCAATTCCAAAGTAAAGGCCCGACGCACATTGGCACCCAAACCAAGTCGCTCGACCTGACGGATGCATCTGGAAAATCTGGCTCGACCAAGATGTTTGGAATGCCCAACAAGTCGGACAATCTCGCTTCCCAGAGAAAACGCCCGAGCAGATTGGCAGTTGGCCCAAGTCCAAAGCAAAAGCATCGCGCATAGGCACCAAGACCAAATTGCTCGACCAAACCATGGAATTTGGAAATTCTGGCTCGACCATTAGTCTTAGAATCACTTGGCCATTCCAAATCAACTATCAAATGCACTCATGGACTTGGTGACCGGCCACCATGCTTGGAGGTGGCCAAGGGAGGAGCTCCTCCCCATTCCACCACCTGCAACCGGCGGCTCCTCCACTCTAGGTGACCGGCGGCTTTGCTCCTCCCCCATGTGGCAGCTCCTCCTTGCTCCTCCTCCTCCTCCCTTGGATGAAAGACATGTGCAACCATCTCCACCCTCCATTCTCCTCCCCTTTTGCTATAAATACACCCCTCCTCCTCCTCATTTGTATAATCCCATTCTCATCCAAAAATCACTAATCTCTCTAGATTTTGTAAGTTTGGCTTTGGAAATAAAAGGTTGCTCCCTTGGCGCTTCAACGGTTGTAAGTATTCTAATATTTATTTCCGTCTTTAATTTCCAATTCCTTAGTTATAATGTTTAGCGCGATAAATAGTAGCTAAACTAGTCGTTCGGTAGAAGGGGCGGACTTGTATTATAAAATGTTTTAGACTATTAACTTAGTGTCTCGTCTTTGTATTCAAAACTTATTCTATGTGCCATATATAAGATTAGAATTTCCAAGGTTGAGTGGACCATTTGTAACTGGACCAAAGGGACCAAATGGGCAAGCTCTTCCTTGGGAATTCGTGATCATACTCGGATAAGTGGACCATTTGTAACTGGGCCAAAGGGACCAAATGGGCAAGCTTATCCGAGGAGTTCGATCTATCTAAAAAACCATTTGGAAACTGGACCAAAGGGACCAAATGGATGCACATAAAGCTAAGATACTCCGGAAGGAGGAATTAGTTGAAGTAGAATAAGTGCTCTACGACCTTAAAAGGCTAGACGATGTTGCAAGTCTTGAGCTAGGAATAGCCTCGATTCATGTTTGAATACTTAGATGATTCACTAAAGGTCAATGATAAACAGGATATAATACAAGGCCCCTGAAACCGAACGCTTTCTTTTAATTATTATCAATTACTTTCGAGTACTAAAACCAACCAACCAATCAATCACTTAGCTGGTAGCTTTAAAACCAACCAACCAACCAAAAACACGCTCCCCCGCTGTACGACCATTTAAAGAACAACTTATCCCCCTAATTCCTTTAGGTTCGACCCCTACTTACCACTTACTACCCAGTAGTGTAGTCGCGAGTAGCGGACATTATAAATTTATTTGTACAAAGAACACTGCACCTTAACGACAGTGCAGTGCGCTCTGTCAGCTGGTAACTTTTGAAGATCCAAGAAGTCGATGATAGGTTGACGCCAATCTTCTCTTTCGATTTCATAGGCATATACCACGTTTGACGACTCCATGTTTTTTTCGTTTTCCTCCAACGGCGGGTCTACCCAACGATTGCAAACTGGAATGGACATGGTCTCCTCTGCCCCCAGTGCCAAATTGGCTGCGAGGTTAGCAAGCGCGTCAGCCAACTTGTTGGCACTTCTCGGAACATGTCCTAAACTGATGGAGTCAAACTCGTTAAGCAATTGTGTCGCGTGTCTATGATAGGGGATCAAGTCGTCCTTCCTAACTTCGTAATCGCCAAGCACTTGATTGATTACTAGCTGTGAGTCTCCGTAGATATCCATTTTGTCGATACTTATTTGTCTGGCCATTTGAAGTCCCAAGAGAAGTGCTTGATATTCAGCCATGTTGTTTGAACATAGTTGAGTGAGTGTGAATGAAAAGGGGAGAAGATGATTCTCTGGTGATACAAACACAACTCCAGCTCCAGCTCCATCGCGTCTTGCAGCTCCGTCGAAGAACATCTGCCATGGAGGTAGCACATCGATGTAGAATATGTCTTCGCCTGGAAGGTCGATGGAAAACTCCCATTCCGCAGGAACTGGGTGGTCAGCGAATAAGTATGCTATGGCTTGCCCTTTTGTTGCCTTCTGAGGTACGAATACTAGATCATACTGCTTGAGAAGCATAGCCCACTTTGCCAGTCGTCCTGACAAGACTGGTCTTGAAAGTATGTATTTGATGGGATCAGCTTTGGAAACTACGTGTACTGTATGCGCTTGCATATAGTGCCTCAACTTCTGTACATCGAACACCAATGCAAGACACATCTTCTCGATTGGAGAGTAATTGAGTTCAGCTCCCACCAAAGTTCAGCTCAAGTAATAGAGGGGTCTTTCTTTTCGTTCGTTGGTTTCTTGTGCACACATTGCCCCAAGTGACTTCTCTTGAGCGGCGACGTAAAGTATCAGTGGCTTTCCTGGAGTCGGTGCCCCAAGCACTGGTGCAGTAGACAAGTACTTCTTTATGTTGTCAAAAGCTTTGCGACATTTGTCATCCCAAACGAATGGAGCATCCTTTTTCATGAGATGACTGAATGGTTGACAACGCCCTGCGAGGTTGGAGATGAATCTTCGTATGTAAGCCAGTCGTCCTTGCAATCCACGCAGTTCTTTTAAACTTTTTGGTTCAGGCATTTCTTGAATAGCTTTGATTTTTGTCTGGTCTATTTCGATGCCCCTGTGTGTGACCACGAAGCCGAGGAATTTCCCCGATGTGACGCCAAACGCACATTTGAGTGGATTCATTTTGAGCTGGCACTTTCGGAGTCTTTCGAAGACCGTACGAAGATCTTGGACATGGTCACTCCTGGCTTTTGACTTGACCACCACATCATCGACATAACATTCTATCGTTTTATGCATCATGTCCTCGAAAATCTTTTGCATCGCACGCTAATATGTGGCTCCCGCATTTTTAAGGCCAAAAGGCATGACTTTGTAGCAGAAGATCCCTTTCGGAGTTCGGAATGCTGTAGCATCTTGGTCTTCAGGCGCCATGTGTATCTGGTTGTATCCGGCCGTGCAATCCATGAAGGAGAGAGCTTCATGCCCAGTTGTTGCATCTATCATGAGCTCCGTAACTGGTAGGGGAAGTCATCCTTTGGACATGCTTCGTTGAGATCTCGAAAGTCCACGCACACTCGCAGCTGCCCATTCTTCTTCCTTACTGGAACAATGTTGGCTATCCACGTTGGATATTTAACTTCGCGAATGAAATCTGCGTCGACGAGTTTATTAACTTCTTTCTCAATTTCAGGAACCAGCTCTAGCCTGAATCGCCGTTGGGACTGCTTCTTTGGTCTGACTCCCCTTTTGATCGCTAGACGGTGCAAAGCTACCTTTGGATTAAGTCCCGGCATTTCTGTGGAGTTCCAAGCGAAAACGTCCCTGTATTCTGCCAATAATTTGAAGTACTGCTCCTCTTCTTCTTTGGTTAGGAGGGTGCTAACATATACTGGACGTGGATTTTCCGCGGTTCCGAGATTCACCTCTTTCAAGTCATCAACAGTTGATTGCCCCCCGTCTTCGAGTACCTCCGGAGCTTGATCAGCCTCTACTTCTTCGACTTCACTTGGAACTTCTTCGGCTGTTACGTGGTAGGATGTCGCTACCTCATATTCCGTTTTATTGTTTTCGATTTCATCTGCAGTGATTTGGTGAGCTGATGTAGCATCTTTTTGACGACGGACGGAAATTTTCACAGGTGGTGGAGGCTTGTAACCCAGACCAGCATGTTTGTGAGCCGTTCCGTGCATTTGGCCGAGACTGTAAGGATGAGGTTTGATCACTTCTCCGAGCATAGCTGGTCTCTTGAAATCGTATCCTGACTTCTCCATCAACTTATAGGCGTTTGGACCGAATTGTCCCTCCAACCTTACATTCCCTTCATGTGGTTCGATTGACTCCAAAATGAATTCTTCTGGTGGAGGCCTCAGAACCCGTGTTGTATTTGCGCTGGGTAATGGAATGACTACTTTCGCCACCCATTCTTGTTTGACCATCCTTTTGACCTTCTTTTGATCTGCAAAACATGTCTCTGATTTTTGACAGTCTTCCAAAGGTCTTTGTTCTGCTTTACGTCAAGATTTGGGTATATATCGCAAGATAGGGAGCGTGCTCTCAGGAGTCGGCCTTTGCGTTTGTACAGGTGTCATGACACATGGCCTGTTCCTAGCTTTTGATTCAATTTCTGATTTTATTTTCGGCCGGTTTTGGTTTGCCTTCGGTCTTTCCTTATCGTTTTCTCTAGTGGAGGGGATGATTGATGGCAGTAGTTCACTTGACACACCGTCTTCTTCAAAGAACTTAGCATCTGCAAAAAATGAATCTGCCCTGGAAAATGGTTTGACGTCCCCATTTATCTTTCTTTCACCGTCACGATAATACTTCAAGCATTGGCGAAGAGTTGATGCAACAACTCCATTCTCATGCTTCCTTGGTCGACCGAGTAACAACTTGAATGAAGTTTTAATGTCAATGACATGAAACAAGGTATCCGCAGATAGCTCTCCAATTGCTAGATTGACACGGATCATGCCAATCGCACGTTCAGTTTTTTGGTTGAATCCGTGAATTAAAAGCTGGCTATTAGAGAGTTCGTCCATAGTGATTCCCAATAAGTCCATGATTTCTTTTGGCATGAGGTTTACTCCAGAGCCTTCGTACACCAAGATTCTTCCCACCTTTTGTCCTCGAATGTAGCCTGTGACATACAGAGGTCTGTTGTGAGGTTTGGATCCAAGGAGAAGATCTTCGTCCGAAAATGTCAAGGTCGTGTTGCAGGAGGTGCATTTGTCTTGACTTTTCTTTGGCTTTTCTGCACTTTTGATGATGTCCATCTTCAGCTTTGGATGTAGGAGTGCTTGCGCTATTTGTTGTCGTGATTCCTCTGGTAAGTGGAAGATCTGCTCCCACTGCTCGTGTTTAGGGAGAGCTTCTAGGATATCAAGCACGAAAGCGTCATCTTGAGGATTCGAAGGTGGTTGTGTCCTGTGGTTGGAGCTTCATTCCTCCGCTCAGCTTTCCGTTCTTCTTCACTTTCTTCGCTTATGGCCGCTGAGGTTGTGTTGACACCAACTTTATCGAAGTAATCCTCTGGACAGAAGTCTCTTAAGATAATGGGATTTGGTGGAATCTGCTTCAAAGGATCAATAGGCAGTATATGTGACCTCAGACTCCTCTTGACCCTTTTCTCCCCTTTCACCTGACGTGGTTTCTCCTTGGTCACCTGCTTCTTCTTCCGGCGGACAGGTTCTGGTTGTGGACTGACTTGCTTTTTTGATTTTCTTCGAGTTACAAGAGTCCATCCTTCATCATCCTCCATGCATTCAACCTCTTTCATGATCTCATGAGTTTTGATTCTTTTTGGGTTATAATCGCATCTCAACTTCTTTGATTCAGCTTCAATAGATGGCTTTGATATCCACACTTCTGTTGGCTCAAGGGTGCCAAATTGGATTTGTTGCATGCACCATTCTTGTGGCTTGCAAAGTGAGTCGTAACTAGCCGTCACTGAGGCGTGGTTTGCTTCTATTGTTTCATCTGCGTCGAGCTCGATGCGTCCTTCTTTGACTAATCTCATTATAAGCTCCTTGAGAGTGACACAGTTTTCGATACTGTGGCTAACCAATCTATGGTACCGATAGTATTTGGGATCATTCGTCCTGTTGACCTCATCTGGGCGTTTCGCTTCTGGTAAGTTGATGATGCCTTTCTCCAACAGGTCATCGAGCATGCCTGACTGATCAGAGTCAGGGAATGGATACTTCTTGGCTTGTAACTCTTTCAGTGTAGGCTTCGTGCGCTTGAAGTCTTTTGAGGTGACCTCTTTCCTCTTCTCCTGCTTTGGTTTCGATGATATCTTCACAGGAGCGTCGTTGGTGCTGATGGCCATGGCCTCTTTTGGAGCATTTTTGATGACCTTCTCGGACTTTTTGTATTCCTTCTTATCGATGATCGCCTTTGACGAGGATATGTGATTCCTTCCATGTCCTTTCACGGTGATTTCCATGTCGTGTGCACGTGTGGCTAACTCTTGAAAATTCCTAGGTTTGATACCTTTAAGGATGTATAGCAAATCCCAGTTCATTCCATCGATGCACATCTCTACAGCTGACGTCTCGCTGATGCGATCTTTACATTCAAGGCACAATGAACGCCAGCGGTTGATATAGTCAACCACAGGTTCCTCTTCCCATTGTTTCGTATTCGTCAGTTCACTCATACTGACAACCCTTCTGGTGCTATAGAATCGGTTGAAGAATTCGTCATCCATCTGACTCCAGCTGTCAATAGACTCTGCCTCCAAGTCAGTGTACCAATTGAAAGCAATGCCCTTTAGAGACCGCACAAATTGTTTGACCAGCAGATCCCCTTCAGTTCCCGCGTTGTTACACGTTTCTACGAAGCGGGCAACATGTTGCTTCGGACTTCCTTTTCCGTCAAACTTTTGGAGCTTGGGGGGTTGATATCCCTGTGGCATGTGCAGACCGTCTATCCTCTTGCTGTAGGGTTTGGCACATCGTGCACCACCAGAAGAATCTCCACTTAGCTGGCTCTTAACCGCGTTGGCTATCAGCACTTGAAGTTGGTCTTCGTTGCACGCAACACCTCCGTTCCTGTTGGTTTCTACAGGGATCATCTTATTGGCGTCATCATCTTCTACCGTCAGATTGACTTCTTCAACCTTTTGTTTCCCGAGCCCAACCACCTCTCTCTGGAGCTCTTTAAGCTTCTTGTTCTTCTCCTGGTTGTCTTTCAGGACTAGCTCAAGCATCTCTCTCAGTTCTTGCATCTGCTCCTCCATGGTCTTGGTGCCTATGGTCATGACAGAAGCTACACAGGGTTTGGGTGTCTCGGCTTGTTTTGGCAGAACCACCTTCGTTTTTGGTGAGGGTGTCCCGTCAGCCTTCACACTTCCCTTGTGTCCCGGGGAGTTGGAGGCAATCAATGCCGTAGCTGCAGCCATGATGGAAGCAACGGTATATGTGCGTTCCCTCCTTGGCACTTGAGAAGCTCGTAGGCTTGCAGCAGCGGCATTGACAGCCATCGGCTGAGTCATCCCTCTTGTGCAGATGCCGGTTGGTTGAGCCACAGTTGCGGCGTAAGTCTTCTTGGGAGTTTGTGGACTGGTAGGTTGAGCAGACATCTTAGCTTTAGCGTAGGGATGAGAGGTAGAGATTTTCACGTCGGGTTCACCAAAATTTGTAGGTCACAATATTTCGTATCAAATACAAAATAATGTTTTACAAATGATTTATGCTTGAAGCGGAAGTTGTGTTCGTAATCTCAAATGCTCCTCTGATTCTACTATATTGCTTGCTTCGGTCTACTCAGCTTGATGTGTGCGGATGAAGGCGTAGTGCAACGTGTCTTGCGTAGCGAGGGTCTTGATGACTTGATCTCACATGCGCAGCGAAGTAAGGGTCGCGGGGACTTGGTCTCACGTGCTTGCGTTGCGGTTGGATGCTCTAGTAGATGACGGTGGATGAAGGCGTAGTGCAACGTGTCTTGCGTAGCGAGGGTCTTGATGACTTGATCTCACATGCGCAGCGAAGTAAGGGTCGCGGGGACTTGGTCTCACGTGCTTGCGTTGCGGTTGGATGCTCTAGTAGATGACGGTGGATGAAGGCGTAGTGCAACGTCTCTTGCGTAGCGAGGGTCTTGATGACTTGATCTCACGTACTTGTCGGTTGCTGGCGGCTGACGCTTCCTTTTAGAGCTCTCTTCTCTCTATTTTCTTCTCCAACTTCAGAATATCCTCTTTGTGAGGTGAAGTGCTCTATTTATAGAGTTCACTAGTGGGCTTGAGATTGGGCCCGTGCTTTGGGTTGAGTCTGACTCATGGACCGGGCTTGTAGCTTTGACCCAAATATCCCTTGTGGGCCAGCCCATTTATACTTTAATAATCTTGATTTGGTCCTTAAACTTTTAATGCCTACATCGTCGTTGTACCAGTCAAAACCAGTATTTTATAATTCCGACTAGCAAGTGGTAAGTCGGGTCGTATCCACAGAGATCGGTATAAGAATCTGTTCACTAAGTACGAGAGTGACAATGGGGCTGGAAATTTCAAACAAGTAAATAAAAAACACAAGCAACCAACAATGATCACTTATCAAGAGAGAAATCGTCACACAGATTCAAGTATGAAATATCAAAGAGATGTGCAAGCTAGAACTTTCGAATGTGATGCAAGACCAAATCATGGACAAATACGTTTTGATTTCTAATGTTCTACAACTTAGAGCTTCCCCGCTAAGGTTATACTCCCCGTTCTTGTTCTAGTACTTAGTCTCGCGCTAGCGATAACCAAGACCCTAACTCGCTAAAGTTGCATGAAGATTTAAACAAGTTGTCCTAGGGTGTTTAATCCTAGTGGTATATTACTCGTGTCCTAGTTCGCTATCCCCGCTAGGTTGCTAGTAAACTTGACAATCGGAATCAACAAACAAACAAAGGCTCCCCCACTAAGGTTACACTCATGCTAGCAAATCAATTCCATAAACATTGCATAGTAATATGACACAAAACACAGAAATCAATATAGGTCTCAAGTCAAAACATCACAATTTCGAGTTCTAGCCTACACATATGAATTTAGCTACTCATCGTAAAGGAATACATCATCAAGTTTTTGAATGGGATGAAACGAAAATACTGATGACGAACTCTCCACCAAGCTGCAGCTCAACTCCAACGCTTGAATCCAGCCACGAACCCACGCTCAAGCTTCTGTAAATTGGCCCTTCTCCAAGCGTTCTCTTTTCTTTTCTACCCCCATCGTCCTCTTTCTCTCGCCTTTTCTTCCCTGCAATCGAGAGCCAGCCTCCCGAGAATATGTCTCCTTGAATTCTATTTCATCCTTCCCGAGATTGCAAATCCGAAATTAGGAAATTCGACTGCCAGCTGGACTCGCGGACGTCTTCGTCATTTAACTTCCGCGGAGGTCTGAACAATTATCGAAACTCAGTAGACCTCCGCGCATTTAATCCTTCAGGCCTACGCGCTCTGCGCTGACTCAAACTTCAAGCACTTCGGACTTCAGTTCTTCGACGCAAAACATCTTCTAACAGACTCCCTTTAGTCGATATTCCTTCCATGGTCTCCGAATGCACCTGAGAACGAAAACTACACACAGGTAGTGAAATAATACACATGCAATCATTAAGAGACGGGGTTTTAACACATAAAATAGTCGTACAACTATGACTTATCACGAGAATATTTAGTCTAGTGTTTCTATTGTGACACATTTATCATAGATATCTAATGATCAATTTTATATTTTAAAGTATGGTCGTTCCGATAAAGGTAACAACCCAAGTATCCGACAAAGGTGAGACGCCACAATCTAACCCGTCAAAGGTGTTAGACTTCTAGTTCTTTCCTAAACTAAATAATCCGATAAAGGTATTATTTTGCTTAGGTGTTACTATCTACCTTTACGACACAGTATACAGTAGATATTAACGGTAAGAAGTTGTTCGACTAAGCTTTGCGACAAAGCTTCCATTTAGTCTAACAATTTAATTCATAAGAATGAGCACAAGAACTAGTAAAATATAAAATTGCATTAAGAACGAAAATCTCAAAACGTATTCACAATGTACGAAACCCTAAACTGAAACAGGAATTTAGTTACTCATTGTCATGACAACAAGCACAAATATTTTTGATGAAAGGGAAGTAGAAATTCTCTGTATCGCCGAAAGCTTCGCGTTCCTCGTCTTCTCCAGAGCCGTCTCAGTCTTTGTAGAATGTAGGATTATGAACTGATGATGGAAACCTTAATCCAAGCTTCTTATTTATAATAAAATTGAGTTTCCAAGTCTGTTTTTAGGCCCAAATTACCAAATCCCGTGCTGCTGACATCATCAAGCGCGTTGCTGACGTCAGTACCTCGTGGCTCACCGCGCCCAGCCCTTACGTTATCACCTTGCTCAGTGTTGGCATTAGCGTTAACGCTAATGTCTATACCGGACGCGGTTCACACTGATAGGGCTGCAAATGAGACGATGTACTCGTGAACAACTCGTGAGACTACTCGGTCAAAACTCGATCAAAGCTCGACTCGATTATAAACGAGTCGAGCACGATCACGATATTTAGGCTCGATTATTAAACGAGTCGAACACGAACAAAGTGATACTCGAATCGTTTAAACTCGTGAACAACTCGTTTATATACTCGATTTATTACTCATTTATAATTTATATACTTATTTATTTCACATTCTTTATATCAATATAATTTCAATTTGAGTATTAAACATGTGTATTATTTTACATGAAACGATTATTTCACATTCTTTATATCAATATTTACTATTATATTGTTCAAAACTCGTTAATAAGCTCGATTAAAGTAATTTTGTAAACTTTAAAATACTTTTTCAGTGAAAGCTCGTTTCAACTCGTGAAAAGCTCGACTAAAGCTCGTTTTAAATTACTTTAATTACTCGTATAAAACTCGAACTCGGCTCGAAACTCGTGAACATTAAACGAGCCGAGCTTGAACACAAGTTTTCAGAACTCGTTAATACTCGAACTCGTCAAATTTTAAACGAACCAAGCTTGAGCAACCTAATACTCGACTCGACTCGTTTGCAGCCCTACACACTGAGTTCTGTTTCTCCTTTCTGCGCGCCAGTTTTGAGTTCGACTCTCGATTCGACCATCCAAATGAACTCGGCTGCTCTCGGTGTGAACTAGAGAGTTGTAGGGAATTGAGTCAGCTACTCATCCGCATGTAGCTCGTATTTTTCTGATCAATAGTCGATTCCCAGAACTCCTTCGAACCTCCAAAGGTCTGATCTGCCATTGTGGTGTTTTTGGCACTAAATGCCGTCTTTTATGCGCGTTTCCTCCTAGAGCTTCCGAAACACCTGAAATGCAAAACCATAATAAAAAGTAACTGTTCGCATAATAATGTGTCGAAATAACTGGGATTAATTGATTAGACGAGTCGTATAAATACGACTCATCAAACCACCCCACACTTAAACTTGTTCGTCCCGAACAAGAACAAGTCATAGAAGGAAAATTAATGTAGCACCACAATTTTCTTCGACGTCCTGGATAATACTACATGAACATGAGTTGCTAGTCTAAATTCAGCTTTTCTACGCATAACTCAATCATTACTCAAATCATCATGCTTCACATAGAAATAACTTGATACGTGTTACCTTTGATCCGAAATCCAAACCAACTCGGATGAATGGGAGATAGTCCTTTTTAGACCCAAGATCTGTATTCGCTGTTCCAAACTCTAGCTATATGGTTATACTTCATTGCTTTTTCTGGCACATGATTCATTCAAGCTTCAAGGTTTTTGAGTTTTCTTTCTCTTTTTGATGGATAACTTTTGATGTAGTGAACTTTCTTGGCCTTTGGCTCTTGTGTATGAATGATTTACTTCACTTTTCTTTGTGTAGAACTTCACATTTTGGCTGATTTGTTTGCTTGAGCTTTGCTCCTCTGTTGTGAATAGTTGTCCTTTTTCTTCTTTTCTTTAGAAGGAGGTCCAATCATCGCCCGCAAGCATATGGAAATACCTCCCCGCTCTTTCTCATCCTCGACCTTTTTGACCGAGTCAGGATGAGGGTCACTCACCTTTTCTTGGTTACTTTGGACTAGAGATAGGACTGTCTGTTTTCCCGTCACCCCTACCTACATAAACGCTGCAACGGCGGAGCAACTCTGAACAATAAAACTCGAAGTGCTAGCCTCCAAGAAATCCATAAAACCACATAACTCGAAATTAGGTCCTTTGAATGCTTCGTCAAGTCTCTCTAGGACATTTCTATCAACTCCACATCCCTATTTATCTCAACTCAAAAGGACACGTAGTGGGTTAAGTTCACATGTAAAAGCACAATTCAAATTTCACGAGAGAAATACTTGGGTGAAAACATTAAAAAAGGGGTTTTGTGAGCAAATATTGTAAGACACAAGAGAAAAAGATAAGTATCAGGGTTTTCAATCAGCGAGAATATTCAGTCTAGGGTTTCTATTGTGACACGTTAATCATAGATATCTAATGATCAATTTTATATTTTAAAGTGTGGTCGTTCCGACAAAGGTAACAACCCAAGTATCCCGACAAAGGTGAGACGCCACAATCTAACCCGACAAAGGTGTTAGACTTCTAGTTCTTTCCTAAACTAAATAATCCGACAAAGGTATTATTTAGCTTAGGTGTTACTATCTACCTTTACGAAATAGTATCCAGTAGATATTAACGGTAAGAATTAGTTGTTCGACTAAGCTTTGCGACAAAGCTTCTACTTAGTCTAACAATTTAATTCATTAGAATGAGCACAAGAACTAGTAAAATATAAAACTGCATTAAGAACGAAAATCCCAAAACCTGTTCACAATGTACGAAAGCCTAAAATGAAACAGGAATTTAGCTACTCATTGTCATGACAGCAAACACAAATATTTTTGATGAAAGGGAAGTAGAAATTCTCTGAATCGCTGAAAGCTTCGTGTTCCTCGTCTTCTCTAGAGCCGTCTCAGTCTTTGTAGAATGTAGGATTATGAAATGATGATGGAAACCTTAATCCAAGCTTCTTATTTATAATAAAACTGGGTTTCTAAGTCTGTTTTTAGGCCCGAATTACCAAATCCCGTGCTGCTAACGTCATCAAGCGCCACCTCGTGGCTCTCCGCGCCCAGTGATGAGTCGTAGTTGTACGACTATTTTATGTGTTAAAACCCCGTCTTTTAGTGTTTGCCTGTATGTTATTTCACTACCTGTGTGTAGTTTTCGTTCTCAGGTACATTCGGAGACCATGGAAGGAATATCGGCTAAAGAGAGCCTGTAGAAGATGTTTTGCATCGAAGGAATGGAGTCCAATTGTTTGAAGGCTGACTCAGTTTTGGGGGCGGACGTCTGAAGAATTACAGGCGCGGACGTCTCTTGATTTACGGTAATGGTTGAGACCTCCGCGGAGGATAAATGGAGAAGGCGTCCGCGGATGCCACCTGGCACTCGAAATTCATTATTTCTCGTTTGCAATCTCGAAATGAGTAACACAGAACACGAGGGGACAGAGAAGAGGGGCGGCTGGCTCTGGAATTGGGAGGAGAAATCAGATTCAATTGGGGTTAGTAGTTCGAAGTTCGGTTTTGGAGAGAAGAGTTCTTGGAGTTGGATTCGGATTAGAGATTGGTTGCTGGATTCAAGTATTGGAGTGGAGCTGCAGATTGGTGGAGGATTCGTCAACAGTATTTTCATTTCATTCCATTCAAAATACTTGATATGTATTCCACTACGATGCGTAGCTAAACTCATATGTGTAGGCTAGAACTCCAAATTGTGATGTATTGACTTGAGACTTCTATTGATTTCTATGTTTTGCGTCATATTACAATACTATGTTCATGGAATTGATGTGCTAGCATGAGTGGAACCCTAGCGGGGGAGCTTTTGTTTGTTTGTTGATTTCGATTGTCAAGTTTACTAGCAACCTAGCGGGGATAGCAAACTAGGACACGAGTAATATACCACTAGGATTAAGCACCCTAGGACAACTTGTTTATATGTTCATGCAACTCTAGAGAGTTAGGGTCTTGATTATCGCTAGCGCGAGATTAAGTAGTAGAACAAGAACGGGTAGTGTAACCCTAGCGGGGAAGCTCTAAGTTGTAGAACATTAGGAATCAAAACGGATTTGTCAATGATTTAGTCTTGCATCACAGTCGAAAGTTCTAGCTTGCACTTCTCTTTGATATTACATACCTGAATTCGTGTGACGATTGCTTTCTTAAAAAGTGATAACTGTTGCTTGTGTTTTCGTTTTTCATTTACTTGTTTGAATACTTAGTGAACAGATTCTCAGATCAATCTCTGTGGATACGACCCGACTTACCACTTGCTAGTCGGAAATAAAGAAACAATTTATTTTTGACGGGTACAACGACGCCCGTCACCCAGCCCTTACGTTATCACCGCGCTCAGTGTTGACATTAGCGTTAACGCTAATGTCTCTACCGGACGCGGTGCACACTGATTTCTGTTTCTTCTTTATGCGCGCCAGTTTTAACTTCGACTCTCAACTCGACCTTCCAAATGACCTCGGCTACTCTCGGTCTGAACTAGAGAGTTGTAGGGAATTGAGTCTGCTACGCATCGGCATCTAGCTCGTATTTTTCTAATTAATAGTCGATTCCCAGTACTCCGTCGAACCTCCGAAGGTCTGATCTGTCATTGTGGTGTTTTGGCACTAAATGTCGTCTTTTATGCGCGTTTTCTCCTAGAGCTTCCGAAACACCTGAAATGCAAAACCATAATAAAAATTAACTGTCGCATAATAATGTGTCGAAATAACTGGGATTAATTTATTCGACGACTCGTATAAATACGACTCATCATATAAAGTTCACCCAAGACTCTTGCCAGGTGCTGAACAAGGAAGGAGAATGCATGATGCAGGGTAGCAGATCGTCGAACAACTGCTATCTATTGGAGATTTGTCAAACACCACCTGAAACAACACGGCTGCTCAGCCAAACTGATGTGACAGTGTCTATAAATGTGACTACGAGAGACGGTGTGGATGCAATTCTTATTCAAGGTAATGATGAAGATGGAGCTATAGCAGACCCTGAACAACAACCCTCACCACGTCACGATGTGCAAGAAGTTGTCAACGATGCCATATCAAACAAAGATAGACCAACATCAGAACCATATGATACCCCTGCTCAAGTTCGACAACCCCCTCGAAAGATTGAGAAGAGTTAGCCTATGATGGGGATCACTGGAAAAACCGACTGAAGGCACAAAGACCCGTGGTAAGCTAATAAATTATTCTGAGATGGTTGCTAACTCATGCTTTATATCGATTGTGGACCCAAAGAATATCAAAGAAGCGATGGTCGAAGAAAATTGGGTGATGGCTAAGCTAGAGAAACTCAGAGTGTTCAAGCGAAAAGATGTATGTGATTTTGTTCCACGACCACATGGTGTGAATGTTATTGGAACAAATTGGATCTACAAGAACAAGTCCGATGAACAAGGTAACATCATCAGAAACAAAGCAAGACTAGTCACTCAGGGCTATACGCATTCTAAAGGAGTAGACTTTGATGAAATCTTTGCACCAGTTACATGATTGGAGGCGATACGATTGCTACTGGCTCTAGCCTGCCATCTGAAGTTCAAGTTGTTCTAGATGGATGTCAAAAGTGCTTTCTTGAACGGGTTGCTGAATGAAGAAGTATATGTGGCGCAACTGAAGGGCTTCGAAGATCCCCACCATCCTGACCATGCGTACCGGCTGAAGAAAGCTCTATATAGACTCAAGCAGGCACCCATAGCAAGGTACGAGAGGTTGACGGGGTTCCTAATTGACTATGGTTATGTGCGAGGGGGAGTAGAGACGCTTTTCGTCAAACACACAAGGTCAGACTTTATTATCGCTCATATTTATGTGGATGCCATTGTGTTCGGCTCGAGTAATCAGAAGATGGTGGATCAACTTATGAAACAAATGAAGAGCGGATTTAAGACGAGCATGGTGGGAGAGATGACGTATTTCCTTGGGCTGCAAGAAAAGCAAAAGTCGGATGGAATCTTCATCTTTTTAAGCAAGTATGCCAGGAAATTGTTCAAGAAGTTTGAGCTGGAGAAAGCTACTCACAAAAGAACTGATGTTACTCACGTAAAGATTACCAAGGATGAAGCTGGAACAAGTATGGACCAGACCTTGTACAAGAGTATGATTGGAAGCTTGCTCTACTTGACAACAAGTAGACCTCATATTGCCTATGATGATTGATTTTGTGCAAGAAATAAAGCAAATCCTAAGTAAAGCCACCTGATGAATGTGAAGAGGATTATCAAGTATGTTTGTGGTACAGTTGACTATGGTCTCTGGTACACAAAGGATACTAGCTCATGTCTGGTAGGCTACTACGATGCTGATCGAGCTAGGAATGCCGAGGACCGCAAGAGTACGTCTGGAGGATGTTATTTTCTGGGCAACAACATGGTGTCTTGGTTCAGCAAGAAGCAAAACAACATCTCCCTATCTACTGCCGAGGCAAAATACATAGCTGCTGGAAGTTGTTGCACACATATGTTATGGATGAAACAGATGTTTGAAGAGTATGATGTTGAACAAGATGTGATGACGCTTCGATGCGATAACCTGAACGCCATCAACATATCCAATAATTTAATCGAGCATTCTAGAACAAAGCACATCGACATAAGGCATCACTTCATTCAAGAGTTGGTTGAAAAGAAGGTGATTATTCTGAAGCACGTGTCGACTGAGAAGCACCATGCAGACATCTTCACTAAGTCCTTGGACAACTCGCACATTGAAACACTTAGATCCTCTCTGGGTCTATGTGTTATTGACAACTAATTGTTCCAGATTGTGTTGGTCAGCCAGGTGTTCAAAGTCAAATTCTGAAGGGCTGACATAAGGAGGTTGGAACAAGCTGAGGAAACAAGTTGAACAGGCCGAGGCATGCGGTGTAATGAGCTGAACGACTAGAATAACGTGGGACATGGAAGGAGTTAAATTAAAAAAGGCCAAGATCGTCAAGACTATAACTACTTCATCCAAGGTGATTGTCGAGAAGAAATCAACAAAGGAAAACCCCAAGGCGACAAAGGAGGAATTTGCGACGGTACAATCTAAATCGGAGGCAGAGGCAAATTTCATAGATAGAGGAGTGACCAAATCAAAGATGACAAAGAAAAGTCCCACTGTGAAATTGACAAAGATGAAGGAGGCACCAACTATTAGTGTAGTTATGAGCCCTAGCAAGAAGGAACTATCGAATCCAGTGGTGGATAAGGCGATTGACAAAGAAATCTGTTTCAGAGGTAAACCCTAAACTCTCGAAATCAGTTTCTATGTCTAATACTTCTATGAGTACCGCCCCATTTTTAAGGTCTCGTGAGGAAGTAGTGATTGTGAAGTCGAAATTGGATGGTTCGGCTAAGGGGGAGATTTGTCCATCTACTAGGACAACTTCTAGTCCCAAGCTGAAAGGGACTCATATGAAAATTGTAGCACATAAGCCAGCACCATCGAAGGAAGGTTTTCGAAAGGCTTACACGAAGGTAATAGTATCTGAGTCTGAAGAAGAGGCACCTGAAGTGGTTAAGAAATTAGAGAAGGTCGATAAAGAAATTCCGAGTGCTGAGTTGCAGAAGGATGCCCCAGAGGAAGGAACAAGCTATGTTCAAGAATCAGATACTGAGGAACAAATTGAGGTTATTACTGGTACTGATGGTGAATAGTCATAATCCAATGGACAAGAGGATGTTCCTGTTATTGTTGAGAAGACGGACTCCATGGAGGGTGAGGAACAAACTATTGTTCCAGATATTGCTGAAGCTGATGATGAGGTTTCACAAATTGAACTAGCAAGTAAGATGAATCGCTTGACCAGTTACTACAGAATATGTTGAGAAGGAGGAACCAACTGATCTAGAAACTATGAAGTCAGCTGAACAAGTGGAAGTTATTTAGGAAGTGGTGTCGTTTGTAGTTGACCATGCTGCTCATGACAAGCTACCTCAAAAGATGAAAAAGACCACCAATGTAGTATAAGTTGATGAACCAGTAATTATACCAGCTAAGCAGATGGATGTTGATCAAGTTGAGGATGGTTCACATGAGGTGAAGTACTTGTTGCACGAAGACAAGCAAGGTTACAGGGGGAGAAAAGACTGATAGAAAGATAAAGAGGAAAGCAGTGTGCTAGGAGTTGTTGTTGAAGAAGTCTGGTTCATGTTAGAGGAACAAGCCAAGAAATGGGACGTTGTGTAAAGAATATCTTTTGTCCCCGAAAGGATCTTGGAAGCTGACAAGTACTCAGTCAAGGAGATTGTGAGCTTGCTCAACGAATTGGATTTATTTCCCTCAGTTACTATAGCGAAGCTATTCGTGGAACATGTTCTGAGAGAAGCTATAACAAATCTACCAGAGGTATTTGGATACATTGATAGCGAGGAGTATGGGAAGCTAAGCATAAGAAAGAAGCAGATCACGATCACTTCAGATGTGATCAATGACTACTACGGAGTAGAAGGTAGAGAAGTGGATCTAGCAAAGCCTGACTGGAACAAGATAGCTGCATTCATCATGGGCTAGCATTCAGAGATCAAGATAAGTCAGGACAAGTTAACAGATGCTCCACATGTCTAGTAGCTGATCATAGGCACTTCAAGAGGAAACACGTATATGATCTTGAAGGAGAAGTGTCAGGAGGTCTTAACCGAGTTGTTCTAGAGACATCCATGCGAAGTGCCAGCACATCTACCAGCTTTGCAACAGCCACAAAGGACACAGTGATAAATGATCTGGAGGAGGAGCTAGTCAATACCAATAACATAGTACTCCAGTTGGTTGCATGGAGAAAGAAGGTTAGGGGTCTGTTGTGTGACCTAAGGTAGCCGCAGGAAGAAGAGGTGGAACAAGAGGTTGACATAGATGAGGATGCTGAGCCGGACGCCTGATGCTCCGAGGTATCTTACTTGAGCGCTACTTTTTGTGTTGTTGAACCCTCCTTGCTCATTTGTGGCAAAAGGGGAAGAAGTTTTGGAGTTTGAAAGCTCCTCAAATATTCGTTTGGTAGCATTTAGTTGGTAGCACAGCTTGGGAGTTTGAAACCTCCTTCAAAGATTCAACTGTAAAATTAGTACAGGTAGATGTTTTGCCAAAAATGCCAAGGAGGAGATTGTTAGTTTTTAGTGGCATAGGTTTTGGCAAAATAGTATGAAGTTGTTCAAGCTGTTTGACGGATGCACAGTCGTTGTGTGCAAAAGTCAAGAATATATTTATAAGTCCGCTACTCGCGACTTTACTACTGGGTAGCAAGTGGTAAGTAGGGGTCGAACCCAAGGGAATTAGGGGGATAGTTGTTCTTTGAGGAATGTACTGAGAGGGAGCGTGATTTTAGGTGGATTGAGGTTTTAGCGATGAAAAGTGAGTGGTTGGTTGTTGGTTTTAGTTTTAGTATAGAAAAGTAAGTGGGTTGGTTGGGATTTTAGTGCAGAAAGTAAAGTACTGAAAGTAAAAGGAGAAGACTTACAGCAAGTGGGATGCTTGAAGGATAAGTCTTGCGGAGAGTAAGCGGTTGATATTGCAGTTGATATTGAGACTGAAAGTAAAGTGCAGATGATGTTTTAAGTTAAGGAAAGTATTCGGTTTTAGGGGCCTTGTATCATAGTCTGTTTATCATTGACCTCTAATAATCATACTATGTATTCAAAAGTGTATCAAGGCCATTCCAAGCACTTGATTTGCCACACTGTCTAGTCCATTCCAAGACATAGAGCACTTGTTCTATTCAGACTAATACCCCATTCCAAGGTATATTAGCCTTATGTGCATCCATTTGATCAATCATTCCCGATCAACCAAATGGTGTTTTAAAGAGGTCAAACTCCTCAGATAAGTTTTGCCATTCCAAGCATCCACTTATCCGAGTATGTTTACGAACCCCACGGAAGAGTTTTGCCATTTCAAGCATCCACTCAACCTTGGAAGTTCTGACCTAATATGTGGCACATAGAACAAGTTTTGAACACAAAGAGGCATTTAAGAGAAGGGTCTAAAACATTGTATGATACTAGTACACCCCTTCAACCGAATGAAGGGTTTAGCTACGAATATCCATGGAACAGGACATCATAGCTAAATACTTGAAGGTTTTCAAAAGACAGTAAAGTAAAAGGAGAATACTCAAGAACCAACAGGAGTAAACTCAAGAACAACTAGAATACTCAAGAACCAACAGGAGTATTATAGATTTAAAACAAGTGTTTACAAGAGTAGTGCCCAAAATCTAGAGAGAAGCTAGAGCTTTGTGATGGAGGATGTTTTGAAATGAGGATTGTGGGATGATTTACAAAGGGAAGGAGATGTCTTATTTATAGGCTAAGGAGAGTGAGGAGAGGCCATCACTTGGCACAAGATGGGAGGAGGCTTCAAAAGCCATCGGAGTGACTCATCACTCCAAAAGCCACCGGCCACATGGAGGAAGGGGAGAGGAGAAGCCCTTAGCCGCCGGCTAGGTGGAGGAGAAGGAGTGGTGGAGTGAGTTTGTGATCTCATTCCCAAAAGCCATCGGTCCTTTCAGCTCCGAACTGACTCTGGTTGCTCTTCGGTTGGACTTGTTTTGAGTGATTCCATGTCAGGTTCATGAGATTTGTATAGTCGGAGTCTGGTCGTGACTTGGAATGACTCGTAATTCATTTTCAGCTTAAAAACTCCTCCTTAGCATGTATTCTCTCTAGACTTCAAAATACCCTGTAGATAAATATCGGAACTAACAAGCAAAAGTTAAATAGACAAAGAGTCTAATTTGGTGGGTTTAACTGTGTTTATGATTCATACAATTATGGTCCATCACTGTTGTACAAGGAAGAGTTCAAGGCCAGAGAGAGACAGCCGACGTGGAACAAGTACGGCGCAGCAGATGTTTCCTAAAACAGATTAGGCAAGTCGGTGTTGTTACACATTGAAGATATGATGCATATATTGCTGGCGATTTACGCAAATATGTGATGCATATCAAGAAGTCGGTTGAGGGAGATTAGGAAAGACTTGCGCTTGAAGATTACTTAGCGAAGAAGATAATCAAAGATCTACTTGAAGATATATTGAAGATTATTTACAAGAGAGATGCGCAAGGATTTAGGAATGTTTCCTAAAAACATTTAGGAAAGATTTCCTAAAGGGCTTAGGCGGTTGGACTAGATACTCTAGAAAATCTTCCTATATTCGGAGTCGTCCAACTCCTATATAAGGAGGGCTGATGCATACGCAATACTCAACACTCACGGAGATATTATATCACTCATATACACTGAAGGGAGGTGGAGGCAAACGGCCGGCGATATTATCATTCCGATAAGATCACGGCGCTCGAATTCAGTCTGTTCTAGTGCTCGACAGAGTGATCGTAGAACAACTTGACGATACACGCACTGTTGCTGTTGCTGCGCATTCTGTGGAAGACGCCGATCCTCGTGGAAGATCATCAGGTGGAATCGGAGGCGAGGCTCTGATCTACGGGGAGAGCCTAGTTAGCTCTGATCGTAGAGTGTTAGACGCTCCGGCAGTTTAAGAAGGATTCTGTAAACGTAAGCACAGGTACTCTAAACTCAACATTAGTGAATTACTTTCCACCGGGCTGAGGATAAAGCCCCCCAGACGTAGGCTCGTTAACGCCGAACTAGGTAACCATATTGCGTGTCTTTATTTTCCGCACTGCACTTATGTTAGTTAAACTTAATATTCTGCACAAGTTGTTTTAGTCCACGTCCGGAATAACATCTCAACATACACGGGAAGATTTCAAGCCCCTTCCACATCTTTCATCTCCTCATTTGGATTCTGGTCAAGAATCACTCTCAACGATTCCTTCCTCATCCCCTCTCCCAGTCCTACACCACCCACTGCCTCTTATCCTTGTGCACCAAATTGGTTTCGTAAACCTCATAACTCAAACTAAACAATGACTGCCCGATCCACCACTCACACTCTCAAACCTAAAGCCTTGACTGCCACAAAATATCATCTCCCTATAACCCTCACCACCACCACAGAGCTTAAATTTTTTCATCAAGCCTTCAAAGACTCTCATTGGCAGCACGCTATCGATTAGAATATGATGCCTTAATGAAAATGGTACTTTGGATTTAGTTCCTTGATCGTTGAATACTAACATTGTTGGTTGCAAGTGGATTTACAGGATTAAGCACAAATCTGATGGCTCTATTGAGCGTTACAAGGCTCGTTTAGTCGGTGAAGGCTTTAATCAGGAAGGCGGCATTGACTATTTTGATACGTTCAAGCTTGTTGTAAAGCCTATTACTATTCATCTTGTTCTGAGTCTGGCGATTACTAATGGGTGGCCTCTTGGACATGTGGATGTCGATAATGCTTTTTTAAATGGAGATCTTACATAAACTATTTATGTGGATCAACCCCTGGGTTTATCGCTTCAGATCTTCCTGATCATGTATGTCGGCTTCGTACATCATTATATGGCTTGAAACAAGCTCCTCTTCTTTGGTTCCACAAGCTTCGGTCTTCTTTACTACATCAAGGATTTATTGCTTGTGTTTCTGACCCATCTTTATTCGTCAAGAAGCATGGATCTCACAGAGTCTACGTGTTGATATACGTCGATGATTTTATCATCAATGGCTCTCTTTCTTCACTTATTGATGATTTCAGAAAGCTCCTTAGTGGAGAATTCTCGCTAAAAGATTTGGGCGCCCTACATTATTTTCTTGGCAATGAAGTCATCCGCTCTTCATTTATCGCAACAAAAATATATATGTGACATTCTTGAGCGTAGAGCTATGACTGGTGCCAAGCCTATATCGTCTCCAGCCGAGCCCGGATCTTGTTTAAATCAATCTGGTGACCCTTTTCCTGATCCAACTCTTTATCGCAGTGTTGTAGGCTCTCTCCAGTATGTTACTATCACAAGACCTGAGATCTCATACGCTGTGAACAGAGTATGCCAATATGTGCATAATCCTACAGAGAATCATTGGGCTGCTGTTAAACGCATATTACGCTACCTCAAAGGCACGTTGTCGAGTAGTCTCACACTTCATAAAGCTACTGATTTGCACCTTGTAGCATTCTCTGATGTGGGTTGGGCATCTGACTTTCATGACTGTCGCTCTCAACATGGCTTCACCATTTATTTTAGTGGCAATCTTATCAGTTGGTCCTCTCGAAAATAGAAAGTAGTTGCTCACTCTAGCACTAAAGCAGAGTATCGAACAATAGCTTTTGCTTCAGATGAACTCATTTGGCTTCAACGGGTTTTACATGAAATGGCCATCTTAATTGCTTCGCCACCCATCTTACTTTGCGACAATTTAAGTGCCACTTTTATATCTGCTAATCCGGTTTTCCATCAACGATCCAAGCACGTCAAGATTGACTATCTTTTTGTTCGTGAACAAGTTGCCGATGGGAGCCTTGTAATTCGTCATGTCCGTTCTAGACATTTCACTAAAGCAATTGGCACTCATTGATTTCACTCGTTACGAGACAAGCTCCATGTTCGTCCCCCGTCCATGAGCTTGCGGGGGCATGTTAATGCAGAATATATTTGATTGATATTTGATAGGTGTAATCCTCTAATTTGATTGAGATGACTCCATCAACGAGATCATCTTTACATAAATATTCAGCTGTAAACATGTATATAAACAGATCTTATAGAAATACCAAATCATATTCTTCTCTAAAATCCTTTATATTCTTACAAGTATAAACAAAATAAATTAACCCAACTCAGTGACTAGGTCGATAACTTTTGGCTTAATTCGTTGCACAACTTTATCATTATCGTGTCAAATAGTTTTCCATTCACATCGAATCCACTACACCAGATTTAATTTTAGGTGACATACGAAAAATGGTTGCATAAGGACGTTTTCAGTCGCAAAAAACCTATTGCGACACATGGTAGTCACCTAAGATCCAGTCACATAAGTTGTGTCGCATAAGAATCTATGTGACAGCACTAAAAACACACAGTCTGATAAGTTATTTTGTGACTGTACCATAAATGTGTCACATAAGTCGTAACCTGTGTCGCATAAGTATCTTTTTACAAGGTACAAATCATCATTTTGCTACTCAAAGTGTGTCGTATAAGTTGTCATGACTCAGTCACATAAGTATGATTTTAAGCAATGTCAGTCATATAAGTGTTTGAAGCAATGTCAGTCATATAAGTGATTATACGTGTGTCGTATAAAGGTATTATGTTTTTCGTTTACAGTCGCGTAAGATAATGCAAAACATCCCTGTTATAATTGTAGATATTGTAATAGACTAATAGTAACACAAATGTGCTACGACAACCAAAAGAACTGATTTATAAGTACACAACACAGTTCACAACGTACATAGCTGGACATATCCAGCATTCAGTTTTCATGATAAACTTGTCCACATCATAAAACCACAAGTTCAGAAAATCATCATAAGTATTCAGAGAGTTGGGAGAGCGTAACTCGCACCATCAGAAGCATTACCCCTATGTCCTGAAGGAGCCCCTCGCATCATTTCTTCAAGAGCCCTCAGCCTATCCTCAAACTCGGCATCTTTTTTTGCAGCCTCTTCCTTAGCCCTTGCAAGCTCGTCCTTTAACACTTTGGTAGCTGCCCCGCCTCTCGGGCGAGGAGGCCTCTTGCAAGCTGTCCCTCTTTTTTGTGCGACTGCTCTTGAAATTATATCCAGCTGTGTGCTCGTCGGGAGAGGGTCGGCAATGATGCTTGGATCATCTGAATGCTGCTCATCAATCAGCTGCTGCACCTCAGCATTCATTATGTCCTATGCAGAAGAAGATTAAAATAAATGCATCAATGAGAACATTGATCTAGTAACATTTACACAAAGAACACAACAATGAAAAGAAAAATTGACCATAATGTATTCACAGAACAAATTCACAATATCACTGGAACATAATCAACACTATCATTCACAAGTTCCAAAACACGACTTATTTATCAACACATATATAAATGAGAACAAAGATTAACAAGGAATACCACTATGTCAGCACTTTCAGGTTCCAGGGAATATGCATCTCCAAATGTTGCGACATGTTGGGCCTTGTGGCCTTTCACTTGGTGCTCGATCGCCTTCATGGAGAAAGGGGTCTTTCCACAGTGATGGTTCATCTTTGCATCTCGGGCAGCTTTCATTCTATCCGATTTTGCCTTCATAGATAAAAAATCTTATAATAATTTTAGTTACCAAATAAAAAGTAATCTACAAAAAACAATACCAGCTGTGCAGGCTCCTTGAAGTGATTAACCAGCCAAGTCCACTGCTCCTTACGGTGGACAAACTCCTTAGGCACCTTCTCCCCATACCTCAGATAGTGGCGGAAGCAATCAGACTTCCAGTTCTTGTAGCGGTTATTTGCAGTTCTTGTTATATAGTCCCACATCAGAGTGTCATCTTTTGGCAAAATAAAATGAGGCTACAAAACAATTTAAATAGCACAAGTGAGCAACTGTTTAAGTACACAATCAAATAACCAAAATGCTTGTAAATATTGGGTTAGAACTTACGCTTAAATAGGTCACGACTATTTCCCAGTGATCTTCATGTAGCTGGCTGTATGAGGGTACTAGCATTGGAGTCTTCTGTCTCACACAAGCCCCAATTTGGTGGCACAGCATACTCCGGACCTCCTTCACCACTGGTCCATTTGCTTCCACAGAACATTCCACATTTATCCGCATCCCAAGTTTATGAACCAAATTAGAAATCTTCGAGCCACAAACCACGCCCCGACGCTTCCTCTTCTTAGACGGTTCAGCTTCAGAATCAGGGGGTGCGTCCTCAAGCCCGTCTTGCATAATCAACATTGAAATAAGATTAGATTAGTACACAAGTAATTAAAAACTACCAAGATAATTAATAAATTGACAATGTTATTACCTTCTTCAGACACAGAAGGCGACCTCTTCTTGCAGCGGATGCTAAGTGGTTCTTCATCAACCTCCTCGTTTTGGCTAACTGGCTGACTGTTTCAGCAGACCGTTCCTCACCCTCTTCAGAGGGTTCCACACTTGGTACATTATGGCCATTTGACAGATCAGCTGGCGTTGGTACTGGGGTCTCTTCAGGTTCAACACTTGGTTCAATTCGAGGGGGTTGATCAGAGACAGTAGGTGTAGGTGTAGGTGTAGGTGTAAGGGAGGGATAGTTGTTGATATATGTTAAGTGGGAGGAAGACACAGTACGACTAGGGTATTTTGAGGGGGGAGGTAGGGGAACTAACTGGGGGCATTCGTTACTGTTTTCAGAAACTGGTGAATCTAGGGTTTGGATGCATCTTTGTTAGGTTTTTCTATTCTAAGCTTGCTAGAACATCTAGGTGAACGACGGAGGGTTGTTTGTACTGACTTACTAGGTACTTTCTTTGGGGTTGTCATACCTCCAGTAGCAGCTGGGACGACATCATTAGTAGGGGTTGTTATACTCGCTCGGACTGGCTTCTTAGGAGTTGCAACCTTCACCGGCCTCTTCTTCGGAGTTGCAGGCTTCGTCGCCGGTTGCTTAGCCATAGGAGGCTTCTTAGTCGCCGGTTCCGGTGTGTGAACCTTCTTTGCCTTCCTAGAGCTCGGACTCTTTAGCTTCATAGTCCCTTTTGCATTCGTAGCCTCCGTCACCTCCTGTAGTGTTCTCTTCTTTGGTGGCATGTTTGGTATGTCGACGAAAGGACGGACGGATGGAGAGGGATTGATGGCGGTGAGAACGGTGGATGTGTGTCGAGAGAAGAGAGGAGGGAGAAAGAGAGTACACGGCCGTCTTGGTTGTGTTTGAGAACCCTAGGACACAAAAGTTTGATTTTGGGTTAAGACACGCGTATGCTTTTTGGGTTAAGACACGTGTATGCTTCGGATTTAATTTCACTTACATGACCTAAATTGAAATTTTCATTGTATTTCATTTTCCCGCCTAACTTTTGGGACACGCCGCCTAAAGTTTTAGGAAGCTCTTGTGACTTACACACATATACTTTGTCACATAAGGTAGATCAGACTTTGCGAAAATGACTTTCAGAATACAAAGCAGTCCTAAAGTGAAAGGAAAAAACATCATCAAATACTTACAAAGCAGTCTTAAAGTGAAACCAAAAAACATCATCAACTCCCAGTATCCTCAATCCTCGTCTTCATCAAATTCTTCTTCTTCTTCAATACCATTGTCATCATCATCCTCACTTATATCACGATCACTTACATATCGCAGTCCAGCATCTTCTTCATCCTCATCTTCATCTTCATCTCCAAAATCTGATTCATCTTCTTCGATTGGTGTATCAAAGTAATCATATAAATGGGGAATAACTCGTGGAGTTTCTAACACTTCGTCATCATCTTCGTCATTATCTTCATCAACCACATTGGACATGTAAGGGGGAACATTTTTTGTGGCATCTTCTTGATATGCTACCTCCACAACATGTGAATTCTCATTAGTAGAAAGACATGAGTCACTATAAGTGCCTCTTTGAGTGACCACATTGACAACTTTCCAATTATCCCCAAATTTTGGATCTTCTAAGTAGAACACTTGTTGTGCGTGTTTTGCAATGCAATATGGAGCATCATCGTACCATGTGTTCGATGTATCAATCGACAAAATTCCATGGTCCAGCTTTATGTTTCCACCTTCATTTGGATCAGTATTAAACCACTTGCATTTGAAGACAACAACCGACATTCCCTCTGCATACCTGAGCTCGATAACATTAAGTAAAACACCATAATAGTTAATATCCCCTGAAAAAATAAATAACGACCCAGCCCAAGTAAATATTTTTTGTATTGCTCACAAATGGTTATTTGTAAATATTATTGAACATATATACTCACCTGCTTTAACAAGTACACCACTGTTTTGTGTCTTCAAATGTTGGTCCTTCTCCCATACAACGAACTTTAAGCCATTTACCACACAATGTGTGTAACACGACCAGAATTGTGGCTTATATGACAATATGTGAAGTTCTACGGAATAATCATCTGATCTTTCATTTCTTAATGTAGTCATCTGCACATAATCAAATAAAACAATATATTCAAGTCACACTTTTGAAAATAAGAACATCATTCTAACAATGTAATTAAATGTTTACCTTGTGAACAAAATGAGAATGGAAATTATCAATTCGAGAGTCATTAGCCGCATGAGGATTTTCCTGGTAGAAATCCTCCAAGTGTTGTTTAACATACTCTTTTGTCTCCTCACAATTTTCAATGACACACCAATGAATCACATCGATGTCATTATTATTGAGCCCAACCCTTCGATTGTGGCTCATAGGCTTGATAACATGCGAAACAACTGAGATGTTCCAATACTCCTCCTCCTCTTTATTGTCAGAATCTTCAATCTCCCCCATATACAAATTACAGTACATGACACACTCTTGTGCAATGTATTGCTCTGCAATACATCCTTCTGGATACCATGTGTTCCTCACAAACTTCTTGTACTGTCCAAGTTGCCTGCATATAATTCAAGACATAATTAAGCGATGCATGACACATAAGTATATGTTCATATGAGGTAATAAAAGAATTTTTCAATACCTTTCCATGGGGTACATCCAACTATAGTGTACTGGCCCCTTCAAAATAATTTGATCAGGAAAATGAACCATAAGGTGTACCATTATCGTAAAAAATGTCGGTGGAAAAATCCTCTCTAATTGACATAAAATCTTCACTATATCCAACTTCAATTGATGGACCTCCTCTTTTTTAAACTCTCTACAGCAAAGCCGCCGAAACCAGTGGGATAATGCTATAAGTGGGTCGACCACATTACATGGCAAGTAAGGTCGAATATAAACCGGCAACAGGCGTTGGAACAACACGTGACAATCATGTGTCTTCAGCCCAATGAATTTTTTGTCATCAACATTAATCTTGCTCCTCGGGCTTCCTGCATATCCTGATGGATACTTAGCATCTTTCATATATTCAAGTATCTCAACCTTGTCACTCGGAGTGACTATGTAAGGTGCCCGTGTAACCTTTTCTTTACCTCTCCTAGAAGTTGAACCGGTTGGTTTGAACCATAATTTTCGTCGGACCCCTTGCTCATCCAACCCTTTACGAGCCTTTACATCATCCTTAGTCTTACCCTCCAGACAAAGTATCGTGTCGATTATGTTGTCAAAAACATTCTTCTCAATATGCATCACATCAAGTGAGTAAGGTCGAGAAAATGTTTGCCAGTAAGGCAACTCGTAAAATGTAGAAATATGAGTCCAACAAAGCCTCTTTGTGCTTCCTCTGGGTTTAAACTTTGGATGCAAGCTAAGAGTGGTATAATCATGACCCATAATTTGGTTGAATATATCAGGACCAAAAAATGATGTAGGTGGATCCCTTGTCTCAATTCTCTCATTAAATCTACGGGCTGCATACCTCCAGTCATGACCACTAGGGAGCCATCTACGGTGTCCTTGATATGACATTCTGCCTGTTAGATGCACAACATCAATTTCATCTAGACATAAGGGACAAGCTTTGTATCCTTTTGTCTTAAGGCCTCCCAACATGCCTAGACCCGGAAAGTCACTAATAGTCCACATCACCGCTGCTTTCATAATGAACGAAGAACCATCACTTCGATCAAAAGTATACACTCCATCTTCCCATAACATCTTCAACTCTTCAATAAGAGGCCTCATGAAGACGTTCAAGCATTTTCCAGGAGATTTCGGTCTTGATATCAACATACAAAGTATGTTCAACTCTTTCTTCATACATACATGTGGTGGCACATTGTAAAGAATAAGAACAATAGGCCATGTGCTGTGGGATAGGCCCGATGCACCGAATGGATTGAAACCATCAGTTGCTAACCCAAGTCGGACATTCCTCTTCTCATTTGCAAAGTCTGGAAATTCTTTGTCAAATGTTTGCCATGATTCCCCATCTGCGGGGTGCCTAATGTAATCCGAATCATCAACGTTTCTTTCGGCGTGCCACCTCATATGCCTCGATAGATCCGGTGACATATATAGGCGCTGCAGTCTAGGAGTCAATGGGAAGTACTTGATTGTCTTCTTTGGAACCTTTCTTTGATTTCCAAATGTAGTGTACCGTTCCTCTCCACACACGGGGCAACTAAGTAAATCCTTATTCTCCTTGTAGTACAATACGCAACCATACTCGCAAGCATGTATTGTTTCATAACCGAGCCCCATATTCTTCAAAACTTCTTTCACATCTTTATAAGAACTTGGGTACTTGTTATCGCGAGGTAGAATTGCTTTAGTGATCTGTAGATATTTATTGAAGCTATTGTCTGACATTCGACTCTCAACTTTCAGTTGCATTGCCCTCAAAATAGTTTCTAGAACGGTGTTATCACAACCACTATATAATGGAGTCTGAGCTTCATCTATAAGATTGGTGTACCTTTCGTAAGCCATCTTACTCCCTAAATCACCATCATCTGTATCAATATTCATCTGATCCTCACGAACCATATGTTGAAAGGGAAATGCATCTCGAATAATATCCATAGTCGAGTTCCCTTGCGGATGCCCTCTGCCACTGCTACTACTTTCACCGCCATACCTCTCCGCAAGCCATTGTTGCCTCAACATGTACGCTGAAGGTTCACTACTCTCTTCACCATGTGATGTCCATGTATTGTAACCATTCATCATCCCATAGTTAATCAAATGGACAAGCATGTCCTTCGATGTAATTCTGTCTCTAATCATCAAACACCTTCTACATGGACAAACATGTGTATCTTCTCCACTTTGCTTTGCAAACTCAACAAATTCAATAACCCCTTGAATGTAATGAGTTGTACCCCTTTCCGATCCCATCCAACTCTTATCCATTGGCTATAATTGAAATGCACCTTCAAAATGATGATCATACAAAACAAAAATAAGGAACAAAGTTAATATATATATACAAAGTACATAACCCAAAACATGATGACATTTTATGATGGAAAATGAACGTTTTGTGAACCCTACATACATATATACATGGAAAACAACTTATTGAACATATGGGGGACCTGCTGCAACTCGTCTAAAAGGGTCCTCTCCCCACACATATATACATATAACACTCCTTTTTTTGAAAAAAAATCAAAGTATTGTGCAAGGGACTACCATTTGCAACTCAAAATACATTTGAAATGTAATTACCTTTCTGTTCTGGGCGGAGGAGTTGGTGAGAAGACGAGTTCGGCCGTGGAGGAGAAAAATGGAGATGATGGGGAGAAGATAGAAGGTAGGTGCTGTGTTTATGTTTTTACATTTAATGATGTGTCCTTATGCGACTGACGTTGAATATTTGTGTCGCTTAAGCAATAATTGGTGTACCTACCGACATCAATGCATCAAAAACTTGTTTGACCATAAAATAGTCAACGGATTTCAAATATCTACCGCTGACGTGGCTTTTTTACGATGTCCCTAATGTGACAACAACAAAAACCATCGTCACGTAAGAACTCTTAAGTGACATAGTCAGTGAGTCACATAAGGTCTTGTCATATAAGGTCACTTATATGTCATACTTTGGTTAGTCATATAAGGTCCTGTCATATAAGGTCACTTATATGTCACACTTTGGTCAGTCATATAAGAATAAGTCACATAAGAGACCTTACATGACTGGTAATTGTTTCTCAGTCGTGTAAGGGACCTTATGTGACTTGTTCTTATATGACTACATCAAAGTATTGTCGTCTAAGGAGCAATCTGTCATAGTGATCTGCTTGAGTTGTTGTGACTGAACACGTCTTGTCGAGCTTATGGCGCACTAGAGCTGAATACACCGATTCCATAGCGGAAAAAGATTAGCCCAAAGCAGTGTATTTTCTCAGAGATGAAAGCTTCATTCCAAATCGGGATGCAACTGATCTTCGTGTAAGGTAGATTAGTATGCAGTCCATGCTCGTGTTCACAAAGGCCTTAAGAACGTTTGGGTCCGCATCGTAGAGCTTCACTCGAGTTACCTGTTAAGTAAGAGTCAATTGAAGAAATGTCCCACATTGCTTGGTGAAGGAGATAAGTGCTAGCTTATACGGTTTCATGAAACCAAGACTCACAAGCTTGAGTTTTTGGAGAACTATATGAGCTGTTGAAATATAACATGGTATTAGAGCTCATGGTGCGTTCTGTGACGAGTATGCAAGATGTGGGACACGGGACAGAGGCGGAAGGGCACCCCTTGTGAAGGATAAGCTACAGGACAGCTTGAAAGACTCACAAAGATAGTGTGAATGTACTACGCCAATTTACATCCTAGGACACACTTTTTCCCGGTCGCATAAAGAGCTAAATAGGTCGCATAAACTTTATGCGATGGTTACTGTATCACGTATAGTCGGTCGCGAAATCAAAGTACCGAAATGTTTACGCAACAACCGAAAGAGCACTAGTCGCGTTAAGTTGAACTCGTATGCGACGTTAGCTATGTTTGTCTTCTAAAAAATGAATGATGATTGTTAGATTTAATTATAATTGTCGCATAAAATCTTTTTATTATTTCATTTCAATGCTATAAATATAATGAATATTAAATAAAATTTTATATTTTAATGTACGATTACATAAACCATTAAATAAAATATATATTCGAAATAAAAATAACATTATTATAAATACAATTACTAACAATACAAAAGTTCAATCTAATAAACTTTACAAATACATTATTTGTTAAACATGTATCATCCCTTCCCTCTTATTACTCCATTTCTCCTTGCAACTTAACAATATAAACACCAACTTAAGATCATACACAACAAGCCGCACTCATAAACCGGAGCTGTAGCTTCTTCTTCAACTCCCATTATATTTTAAGCGGTACTGGATCCGCAACAGGAAAAACAACAAGTTCAAGAGGAACTCCACAAGAACCAGTAGCTATGAATATCAAGCATCGATTAAAATTGCATTGCAACAAACAGATTCTAAAATATTATAAAAAACAATGGATGAATTGAAAATTGCAGCTCCATCAGTGCCTCCTCACTTCAACAGCACCCTGGATGTCAAACAAAAGTAAAAACATTAAGGTTAAGCATCACAAACTAAATATGAAGACTAACCCAATCAAAAAGAACCAAATAGGACAATAATGAAACACGCCTCAAATATAATAATACTATCTAAGGCCATGGTATTACTTGCTTCCTCCACATATCTCACTTCTACAAATGCAAACTTCTTTTCATGATTGATGTAAACATTTACAACTACATCAGCTGAAAAGGAATAGCCTTTAGGTGTTATTATTTGTCAAAATTTGGATATATATTTTGAACAATAAGAATATCAGATAGCATCGTATATGAAAATCAATTTTAATGATTGTGATAAATCAAACTGAGGAAAGCCTACTTCGAAAATGAATTTAATCAGACAGACCAACTAAATGGCTTTCAAAAAACTTATATGTATGAGGACATAGTGTAAAAAATTAGAAATTCTCATATTGATTTCACCACCAGTCTTGGTGATGTATTGACACTATGTCTCAACTTGGGGCCATATGATAACCATGATGGTAGCATATTAAAAATGTTATGTAGGAAACAGTTCATGTGCAATTTCTTACCTGGCCCCGCAGTGTTCCCCTGATTGCTTCATGCTTAACAAGTCACACTCAGGAACCGGAGTTGTAGCTTGTTCTTCAACTCACATTGATGTCAGAAGATGAAATCTACGATTTGAAGATGGAGAGAGAGACAAGAGACATCAACAAACAAAAAAAGAAGATATGAGGCACTGATGGAGCTGCATTCCGTGTTAGGGTTAACTACCAACACTTAGAGAACTTTTCGAAGGCTGCAGATTGTGCGTAAGGATTTTGTTTTGGCCCAATACTTTAGTTTAAACAATATACATTGACTTTATAAGTGGCTTAAAAGTTTTTTAAATTTTCAAAACTCCCCCGCCCGAAAATATCTTTCGCCCAAAACGAAATTGAATGTCAAACACATTTGTGTGTTCTGTTCTGCATTAAAAAAATTTTACGTTTACGCGGCCTCAAACGGTTTGTCGCCCTCTTCAATGCGAAGTCAATTTCAAACTTAAAGAGGTGGGTCAATGCCACCGGCTGATGTGATGATCTTGTTTTCATTATTACAGGAATTGTATTTTGTAAAAAGTTCAAAACAAAACAAGAAATTAACTCAAAGACGTGGACCAAAACTTAATTACCTTACTGATCTTGGAAATAATGGATCTGAGCACTGAGCATTCAATCTCTTCTTCCTCCGCCGCTTCGCCATGAGATTCTGTAGAAATCTGAGATCGATCGAAGTCAGAACGAGATCAACGAGGTGAGAAGACGAACGACGAACGAGCAATCGAAGATCGCCGGAGCAAGATTAAGCTAACCTAATTTTGTATTGATTTTTTGATAAATGTTACAAAGGGGGAATGTCTGTTATAACAGACAAGATTGAATCAAATACAATTGAGACCCCTAACTAATGATTATATACAAAATCAACTTTCAGAAAATACACTCGACTCAACAAATATTTCTCTTGGAATCATCCGGGCGGGTGACCGGTCGGCTGGCCGGTCGGCTGGCCGGTCGGCTGGTTCTCCTCAATACTCGGCTGGCCGGTCGGCTGGTTCTTCTCCTCCATACCCCCCCTCAAGCTCAACTCATGTAGCTTGTTAATGACGTTGAGCTTGCAGGAGAGGTGAAGCAGCCGATCAGAAGATAGAGCTTTGGTAAACAGATCTGCAGGTTGCTCAGAAGTTGAAACAAATTGAGGACTAATTAATCCAGAAGTGAAGTGCTGCCTTACCACATGGCAATCAAGCTCAACATGCTTGGTTCGTTCATGAAACACAGGGTTCTTAGCAATGTGCATTGCTGAGTGATTATCACAGTGGAGCGGCACAGGTGACTGTATGAAAACCTGAAGATCAGCCAACACTCTTACCAGCCATGCTACTTCACAACAGGCATGAGCCATAGCCCTGTACTCAGCTTCAGCTGAAGATCTAGACACAGTGGCTTGCTTCTTAGTCTTCCATGAGATGAGAGCATCACCCAAGGTAATGGCATAGCCAGTAATTGATCTTCTGGTTATGGGACAAGCTCCCCAATCTGCATCACAAAAAGCTGATAACTTGAGGTCTTTGCCACTAGGATAGAATAATCCTTGAGCTGGGGCTGACTTGAGATATCTGAGCACTTTGTGAGCTGCTTTAAGATGATCATCAGTGGGCTTGTTCATGAACTGACTGAGAATATGAACTGGATAGGCTAAGTCAGGTCTGGTGTTTGTGAGATATATGAGTTGGCCAACCAGTCTTCTATAGGGCATTGGATCAGCAAGAACTGAGGCAGTGGATAAGCCAAGCTTATGATTTGTATCCATTGGAATAATAGAGGGCTTACAGGCCAAAAGGCCAGCTTCAGATATAAGCTCAAGAGCATATTTCCTCTGGTTTAGGAACAAACCATCATCAGATCTGGACACTTCAAATCCAAGAAAATATCTCAACTGACCCAAGTCCTTGATCTTGAACAAGTCATGAATAAAGGCCTTAACCTTCTTAATAAGAGCAGGTGAAGTACCTGTGAGAATCACATCATCTACATACACCAAAAGAGCCAAGAAACTGCCATCCTTGTTGTAAGTGAACAAAGAGTGATCATTTGGACTTTGAGTAAATCCAAAACTGATCAAAGCATCACTAAATCTGGCATACCATTGCCTTGGGGCTTGCTTAAGACCATACAAGCTTTTAAGCAACTTGCATACTTTGCCTTGAGCCTTCTCAACTTTAAAATAGCCAGGAGGTAATGTCATATAGACTTCCTCATCAAGGTGGCCATGTAGAAAAGCATTATCTACATCCAATTGAAATAAGGGCCATCCTTTGGAAACTGCCACAGCCAAAAGTGCTCTAATTGTATTCATTTTGACCACAGGAGCAAATGTCTCATGATAATCAAGACCTTCAGTCTGAGTAAAGCCTCTTGCAACAAGCCTAGCCTTGTATCGTTGGATGGTTCCATCTGAATTTCTTTTGACTCTGTAAATCCATTTAGAACCAATAGGATGCATGCCTTGAGGTAAGTCTGTAATTTCCCAAGTATTGTTTTTATGAAGTGCTTGAAGTTCAGCCTCCATAGCCTCATTCCATTTGGCATCCTTACAAGCCTTAGTATAGCATGTAGGCTCTTCATCAGACAAAACTTGTAAAGTAAAATGTTGATGTTGTGAGGAACAACCAGAATAGTCCACATATTTATGAATGGGATACGCAGTTTTTGAAGTCAAGATATTGTTGCAAACATATTCACTTAGAGCTTGAGGTGGCCTGATAGTCCTTGTAGTTCTTCTAAGGGGTTGTGGCACATTAACAGGCTGTTGTACATTAACAGTATCCCCAAGAGGCACAGGAATAGGAGGCACTGCAGGAACTGCACCAGGAATAATGACTTGAGGAAGGAAAACATCAGCACCACTTGTTGTACAATGAGGTAAAGGAACAGTACTTTCATCAGGTAAATGAACAGTAACTGGTTCACCAGCTTTCTGTTTTTGAGTTTCAGCACAAGGAAAAATTTCTTCCACAAACTTGACATCTCTAGAAACATATGAAACCTGATTTTGCAGATCAAATAGCTTGTAACCTTTTTGGTTGAAAGAATAACCAATGAAGATGCAAGGAATAGCCCTGGAATCAAACTTAGCTTTTGCAGGGAAAATGTTAGTCATATAGCATAGACAGCCAAAAGCCTTCATGTGAGTATACTCAGGTTTTCTTTTAAACAGAACTTCAAAAGGAGTAACCCCCCTCAAAACTGAAGAAGGCAGCCTATTGATAATGTAAGTGGCAGTCAAAATGCAATCACCCCAAAGGAAGTCAGGTACCTTGGATTGAAATTTAAGAGACCTAGCCACTTCAAGCAAATGTCTATGCTTTCTCTCCACAATCCCATTCTGTTGAGGACTATAAGCACAGGATGTCTGATGAACACACCCTTGAGAATGAAGAAAATTCTGAACCTTGTGACTAAGAAATTCAGCACCATTATCTGATCTGATAATCTTGATGGAGTAGTTAAACTGAGTCTGAACCATCATGTAGAAATGAATAAGATGATCAGCAGCTTCACTTTTCAGTTTCATCAAGTAAGTCCATGTGACCCTTGATTTATCATCAACAATGGTAAGAAAATATCTAGCACCAGAAAGAGTAGGTTCTTTGTAAGGACCCCATATATCAACATGCACCAAGTCAAAAACAGATTGGCTGCTAGTGACACTTATAGGAAATGGAATCCTTGTTTGTTTAGCTTGAGGACAAACAGGACAATGCACAGCAGAATTTGAACAACTGAAGGAAGGAATAGAGTGCTTCAAGGTACTGGCCAGCTTGCTGTAAGGCACATGCCCCAGCCTATAATGCCAAAGAGTTGCTTGAGTATCTTTGCCAATAGAGAGACAGCCTGCAGTGGGAACTGATTTAAAGTGATATAGGCCTTCAACCAAATCACCAATTCCTTGTAAAGTATGCTTGCCTTGGTCATGAATATAACAACCTTTTGCAGTGAATTCAACCAACACCTTGGAATCCTCCACAAGTTTGGCCACAGAGATTAAGTTGAATCTGACATTAGGCACCAACAGAACACTAGATAGCTTGATAGAACTACTCAAAGCACAACTACCAGTGTGGGTGACCATGACCCTGTCCCCATTAGGCATAAGAACATTATGGGGAACTTTAAGACTAGTAATCTCAGTCAAAAGGTGAGCATGAGGGGTAATATGATCAGTGGCACCACTGTCAATGACCCAAGTATCTTTACTCACTTTAACAGAAGATAAACAGGTGACACCTGCAATGTGATCAGTGGTGTTAGAACCACTATCACCTAGAAGAGACATGAACTTGCTAAGCTGATTTGAAGTCAACTGCAATGAACTGATCTGAACAGAAGATCTAATGCCATTTCTTGCACACTTAGGCACAATAGATTTATTATCTCTAGTATGAGAATCAACTCTCTTGTTATTAGTAAACTTGTATCCTTGAGGATATCCATGAAGCTTATAGCAGGTCACCCTGAGATGCCCTCGCAACTGACAATAGGTGCAGTACAAGGAATTTCTGTTCTTGTTGACAGAAAGAACTCTACCAGATTGTTGCTGCGAAGATGGACTTACAAATCGAGCCAAGTTAACAAAAGCCGAAGCCATGAACACAGATCAAGCGAGCGATAAGCGCAACACAGACTTGCTCATCAAACAGAAAGACGAAGAACAGAGGACAACACAGCAACCGATCACCAACAATCGCACACAACGAACTCAATCACGCAAAAGCTGAATTACGCAATCAAAGAACAGCAAAGGACGTACCGGATCATCACCAATCATCTGATACCATGTAGAAATCTGAGATCGATCGAAGTCAGAACGAGATCAACGAGGTGAGAAGACGAACGACGAACGAGCAATCGAAGATCGCCAGAGCAAGATTAAGCTAACCTAATTTTGTATTGATTTTTTGATAAATGTTACAAAGGGGGAATGTCTGTTATAACAGACAAGATTGAATCAAATACAATTGAGACCCCTAACTAATGATTATATACAAAATCAACTTTCAGAAAATACACTCGACTCAACAAATATTTCTCTTGGAATCATCCGGGCGGGTGACCGGTCGGCTGGCCGGTCGGCTGGTTCTCCTCAATACTCGGCTGGCCGGTCGGCTGGTTCTTCTCCTCCATAGATTCTTGGATGGCTGTCCTTGAACTTTCTTACTTGCTTTTGCACATTAATTTTTTACGTTTACGCGACTTACTTTGCATACCAACGTCTTAATCACCAAACGGTAGGTCGCCCTCTTTAATGCTGAAACAGTTACAAACTTAAAGGGGTTGGTCAATGCCAGCACCTGCTTTGGCGATCTTATTTTCATTATTAAGTGACATACTCAGTTATCGCTAAATTTAAATCGTATGAAATGTTTAACGTGACACGTGACATAAATTACAAGTCGCGATAAACCTATTATGGGACATAATTAAATTACGCGTCGCTTAAAACAAAGTCGCATAAACATATTTATGTGACAACATGTTTGACGTCGCATTAACTTTTGTCGCATATTTATGTTATTGCGACAAACAAATCAAAGCGTGGTCGTATAAACCTTTCTATGCGACTAAGCTATTGCGACAAGGTTCAAAGTTTGTCACGTATGATGTAAAATGGTGTAGTGGTGGGACTCACAAACAGAGTGTGAGTGGACTGGCTAGACCAGTGAAGTCGCAGGGCGACGTTAGTAGGTCAAACACCACAAGTGAGAAGGGCTGACGTAAGGGCGCACCTACGAAGAAAGAGGGCCGCTACAAAGAGAAGTAGCGAGGTTGTGGTCAAGAGGGAGCAAGTGACATTTGTTGAGTAAGAGTCAATTGAAGAAATCTTCCACATCGCTTGGTGAATGAGATAAGTGCTACCTTATATGGTTCTATAGAACTAAGACTCACAAGTTTGAACTTTGGGTCACAACGGGACTATAGAACTATATGAACTAGCGAAATTCAACATTTCGAGTATTAGAGCAGCTGAAAAACTGTTGTTGTAGATGAAGAAGTCAACCGAATCAAATGAGACACACTGACACTCAAGGTCAAATAATATGTAAAAAAAATAAACAAATACAAAGGTTCCTCCCGTGTCTCAAAGCTCCCAGTTAGCATTGAGAGAAACATTTAGGTCAGCCACTATTTGAGTTTTCAGTTTCACTCATGTCCAGTTAGTTTACATGCCATCGTTTCGGGCAAATTGCTATTTTTAATAGCGATATCAAAAATGCTAATGTGGCTGAAGTGGATAGATTGAACCAAGTTGGACCTAAAATTAATGAATTACCAGACAAATCATCAAACCACGGTTGGTAATAGCGGTGCGGTTTGACCGACACAACGACATGTATAAAATAAAATGCAATCTGATGGCATGTGTGAAACTGGAAACTTAAAAATGGTAGTAGACCTAAAATTTTCTATGGCATTCATGGGAAGGCTTTTGGGATAGAATATCAGACGAATATAAGGATGCCTTGAATCCCAATTATTTAGGGTTTCTTATTTGATTAGGAAATTCAGTTAGTTTAGGAAGTTATTTATTGGTTTAGATATTCCTAATTAGACAGGATTAGAAATATATTTGGAGATAATTATGTAACCAAATATATCTCTAATAAGGATTTCCTAATCAGTTTGGGTAGGTTTCCTAGTTAGTTCAGGTTGCCTTGAGCGCTATAAATATAGACTCATAACATACTGTTTTAGTATGTCAGTCTGTGTCCGGCTACGGCCGGTGTAATTCAAACTACATCATTGTATATCAGAATACTCTCCAAGTTTGAATACAAGCCGTCTCTTCCTACCCATGGACGTAGCCAACACACTGTTGGTGAACCACGTAAATTTATGTGTCGTTCTTTTTATTCGTTCTACATCTTTGTGGCTCGAATCACTTATGTCACAACAAATTGGTATCAAAGCTGGGTTTTACCGCTGCTACTAGGGTTTGTGATTTCAACATCAAAGATGGCTGCCATGAACGTGAAAATCGACAAGTTACCTGGAGAAATAGTTTTGGATTATGGCAGAGCAAGACATGAGGACATCTGGAGATATAGAGTGCGTCGCTATTTGAGTTGAAGAAAGCGGACGCAGATGACGAAGAGGAATAGCCTGGAGGAGAAGGCTCATTCAACGTCCATGCTATGTTTAGCTGATGACGTCATCACTGAGGTTGCTGATGAAGGTGGAGGTACTAATGTAGTGCAAATAGAGTAGATGCATTGCTTATCTGGCATTAGGCGCAGTGCATCTGGAGCATAGGCGATGCTCATCTGGCGCTTGGCGAAGTGTATCTGGAGGTGATGTGTTACTCATTGGGCACTAAGAGTAGTGCATCTGGAGCAGAGGCGTTGCTCAATCTGGCACTTGGCATAGTGCAAATCTGGTGGCAGGAAGAATCCGAGTCTAGTTATGTACTTGAAACGCCTATTGTTTGGGGATTCAAGTCAATGTGGAGATTTGTTAGGACGCCTTGAATCCTAATTATTTAGGGTTTCTTATTTGATTAGGAAATCCAGTTAGTTTAGGAAGTTATCTATTGATTTAGATATTCCTATATAGATTGGGATTAGAAATATATTTGAAGATAAATATGTAACCAAATATATCTATAATAAGGATTTCCTAATCAGTTTGGGTACGTTTCCTAGTTAGTTCAGGTAGTCTTGAGCGATTCATAACATACTGTTTTAGTATGTCAGTCTGTGTCCGGCTACGGCCGATGTAATTCAAACTATATCACTGTATATCAGGATACTCTCCAAATCTGAATACAAGCCGTCTCTTCCTGCCCGTGGTGAACCACGTAAATTTCTGTGTCGTTCTTTTTATTCATTCTACATCTTTGTTGTTCGAGTCACTTCGTTCACAACAAAATTCATACCTGAGGTTTATCATTCGAGTCCTCCTTAATCTCTCCTACAAGTATGATGAACCCCATAAACGCTTATTTATTGTATTGAAATGTCAAGGTTCACCAAAGATTTCTGACACAAAAGGCACATGTTAATGAAATATACTTTAAATGAATACATATACATACGGAAAAGACAATGCAAAAAAATTGAGATTTTCTAATACAATTTCTGATAGATTATTGATTCGATGGTAGATGTTGTACATTACTGTGTTTGTAATAATCTTCGTCGACTTCAGTGATCTCGGTTCCTATGACTCATTGCCTTCATCAGACGAGTCCCGCCGCCTCATCTCATTGCCCATCTCACAATATATGACTGGTAGGGTTTTATTACTTCGCATTATGTCATATATATACATTGTAGTATCTTCGGTCCGACAGTCTTGCACTGATTCGATATTGTTTTGGAGGTTGTTAAAAAATTGATTTCCCCCAGCTTATGAATGTATTATCTTTTTCTTTCTTTCTATAATGGCATACAGGGTCCATGGTTTTACTTTTAAGTTGGGAGCCTCTGTTTCGTATGAGCAGTTCCTTAGAGTATCCTTTGTATACCGAATTTTTTTATAAAGATTATTCCTCCCTTCTTTCTATTTGTTCTCTTCATAGCTTGTTCGAGCCATGTGTCCGAACATGGGATGATTAAGTCACAAACCAATCTTGGGAATAATTGGGCACGTAGCACTCTTTAATTGGACTTCAAATGTGTTGTTATGATTTGTTAGGTAAACATATTACTTTTTTTTATTGTTACAGATAATCATATTACTTTGAGATATTAGAAATGGCATAAACGGAAAAAATATAAGATGAGAATTTTAAAAAACCGTATCAATAAATTTATTTTTTCGAGCCTCTATAAATAAAGACCAATTATATTATGGTTTGACTTTGAACACAATAATATAGGATTAAACTTGATGATCTTTTATTTTTATTCATCATAAAAAAAAACGTTTGAACAAAGATTGTGGAACAATAAGAAATGGAAGAAAAGAGTCGATAATTTTTTCCAGATCATCAAAAATGATGCTCTGACAGGCTGGCTCCATTGAACTGTGCTTAATATCGGTCGCCCTAAATGGGCCGGTTCATTAAGCTGGAAGTCCGGCCCATCGTCCCAAAGTCGAAGAACAAAAACCCTAATTTTCTGCAGTAGCGTCTTTCTTTACATCGCAGCTCCTTGCTTTCGCGAACGTCGACGCAGATCCGATCTTCCTTCAGTAAGTAACGTTTTATCGCTTTCGGTTTGAGAATCATTTGTTTATCGTGGATTTGAGCTCTTTGAATTTCACTGGCTGTATAATTTGAAATTTCTAGTAGTTTTCTATATCTGTTTCAGTTTCATGATCTTGATGTTGTAAATGTAATTCACTTATACTTTCCGTCTTCATTGATCTGATTTTTGCCTAGTAGTTGTTAGGTTTGTATCATCAGTAAGCTTTGAGAATTTATCATGTCCTGGAGATAAGTAGACAAGCTAAAATTATTTTGGAATAAAGCTATGAATATGGGAATGGATTATAAAGGCAAAGGCTGTTGGCGGCTGGTGTTAGTCATTTCTGATCGTTTTTACAGTTAGTCCGGGTTTGCGATAACAAGCTATCAGCAATGCTTATTATTATTATATGTGCTGAGTTGAAACTAGTAGATATGGGATGTGAGAGTCTCTGTTGCAAAGCTTACTGTTTGGGAATGCTTATATATATATATTGGACGAAAGAGTTTTGAGCTTAATTTGATGTGGGATGTGGTAGTTAGTGTTTAATATTCTTTTTGTTAATGCAGGTTCAGGATTTAATTGAAAGGTAAGCATGGGTCGTGTTCGCACTAAGACAGTAAAAAAGTCTTCAAGACTAGTGATTGAGAGGTACTACTCGCGAATGACCTTGGATTTCCACACCAACAAGAAGGTTTTGGAGGAGGTATCCATCATTGCATCTAAGAGACTGCGCAACAAAATTGCTGGGTTTTCAACCCATCTTATGAAGCGTATTCAGAAGGGCCCAGTCCGTGGTATCTCACTGAAACTGCAGGAGGAAGAGCGTGAACGTCGCATGGACTTTGTCCCCGAGAGGTCTGCCATTGAGGTGGAAGAGATCAAGGTTGACAAGGAGACCATTGACATGCTTGCAGCTCTTGGCATGTCTGATCTCCCTGGTGTTGTGGAACAGGCTACTGAAACTCAGACTTTGTCTACTGCCCCTGCTTATGGCCGTGGAGCTGGTGGTCCCCGTAGGTTTTGAATATTTGATGTTCTATGAATTCTAAAACAGACATTTTCATTTCAGATTTGAGTTTGTTATATGAGTTAAATGTTTGAAATTCTGTTTAGGAATCTTAAGTCCCAGTTCAGATGGGATGCCTTTTGGATCTTGAATTTTTTTTAATGAAAGGCAATTTTATTCAAACTGAACTAGGGCAAACAAGAGTTTTTATCTAAATTGTCCAATTCACATATCTAAAATTGGGTAAATGAGTTTTACATATGTCGTTTGTCCTCTTTTTACTCTTTTTAATAGTATCAGTTTGGGGCGTACCATTTTCAGAAAATGGCTGTACGAGAGTAATGGTACCGGTTCCCCGTACCTGTATTTTGTGAAAATGAGTGTGTCGGTAGTCAATTTGGTCTACATAGCCCCATATTTATAGGTGCGGGAACCGATATTTTTTATGAAAATGTGGAATATAGGTCATTTTCTTCCCACCATTATTAAATATAGGGCAAACGAGATATGTGAAACTCGTTTGTCCTTTTGAATATCTGAGCTCGAAAATGGGGCGATTTGGATAAAAACTAGGCAAACAGCTAACAAAACTACACTACCAAAACTAAAACCTGATGGGAACAAAAGAACAGAACAAGCCTAGACCACAGATACAAACAGGCTGTTACAAAAACTGTCACCTTCTAACAATAACAAGAACAGGCGCAAACAAAACAAAAGCCAAACATCTGAACTATCATTATCCTTTGCACTGAGTTATTACCTTAGCCTTAATTTATCATGTCAAAATCTTATTTCAAATTTTGGTCAAAACTCAAAAGCAGTAGCAGATTCAGTATACAACATGTTTTTGTCTGAACAGTGCTCACTGCTATCTGAATTAGTTCATCTACTGCTCTGAGATTGTGTCATGTGAATGAGTGATCTCTATCTTTGTTACCACCTCAACACCAGATCAACCGAGTTACCAAAAATTTATTCCCCTTCAAAGTGTTTATAGCAGGAATCGAAATTGAGACTTTGCCCATTTCAATTGCCTGCCCACCCACTCGATCACCAACCAACAATTGTTTATTATATGATGTACTTGTAAGATACAGTCATGGTGACGTCTGTGTAATAATAATATAAAGGATCTGATTTATTGAAGAAAGCTCTTGTACACACCAGACAACCTTGAGCTCTTGTTTCTTTTTGATGAAAAATAATAAAAGCTGGTCTGTCTCATCACTGATCACTCACTAGAAGCTTTAGCTCAAATGCTAAAGTAGGAAATGAATAATAACTGATGGCTGAGCTCAAGTAAAAGTTGGTCAAGTCATATTATTTAGGGTTTGAGATCCAAGAAGAGATTATCTCAGAAATCAATGATGAGTCAGTGAGTGTGAAGGTGAACTCACTCATTCAATTTTGATCTCTCACAACTTAGAACTTCCTCATTCCCTTTCAAACCGACAGACCTTCTTCTCACTATGCTCTTTATTCTCTCTGTTTTTGCTGCCTTTCACTCTTTACTCCCCTTTTCCTTTATTCCTTTTTCTTTTCCTCTTTTCGCCTTTTTGATCGATCGAAAACTTGTGCTCAAATCCATCCTCCATCCATAAATCTGAAACTTAACCAACCTAACCCCGTCTTTTAACAACATTCATTCAAATGACATCACATATTTTAAGGAATGAGCGCTAATTAAATGAGAACTCTCTAAATTTCAAGAATTTGAGAACCCAATCAGCACCTTTAAAAATGCATCATCAATTCACTGAAAGCCATTAAGTTTGACTTTGCTAATGAAACACGTGTCAAATGCACATTTGATGTGCATCTTTAATTATCAGATTTGTATTCTCAAATTTTCGAATTATAAGGGACTTCTCCAGCACCCCTATCTCAAGGAAGGAAGGAACTGGTATCTTTTGCCATCCCTGCATAACTGCATTAATCTCCATTTCCAAGCTCATGCTCTTTTTCAGTTATGATAGCACTAAGTAAGAATGTGAACAGGCTCATCCTATCATAAATCAGAAGTTAATGAGAAAAGCCATTCATCATTTGATCATAATAAAATATGCAACACTTTAGCACTTTGTTAAAATATGATTTCCAAGTCTTTAACTATCCAAAATTTGCTACCTCAACTCATTATTCATATGCCTTTCTCTTCTACCAACAAAGCCAAATCTTCCTCAACTTACAAGAAAGGCACAAACTTGAAACTTCACTCCCTCCCCACCCTCATATAACTAACCTCATTCTCAACTCACTAAACACCTTACACTTCTCATCACTTGTAGCTTTCTCTTGTATGCCCTCCACAACCCAAAATCCCTCAAAATAGTCCTTCTTCATCCTCCATCTTTCTAACACTTTTTCAACATGAGAATTGGGATTTGTAGCATCCAACAGTCTCTAACTCCAGAGGCTACTAACTTGGTGAAACTAGCAATTAGTCTAGCGAGACGTCGCGGCCATGCCCAAGTCACACCTCTCCATGTAGCTAGTGCAATGCTGGCTTCACCAACTAGTCTTCTTAGAACAGCTTGCCTTCAGTCCCACTCCCATCCCCTTCAACTTAAAGCCTTGGAGCTTTGTTTCAATGTTGCACTTAACAGACTACCCTCATCTGCATCCAGTCCTTTGTTGGCTCCTCAAACCATTTCTGCTTACTATCCTTCCCTTTCTAATGCTTTGGTGGCTGCTTTTAAGCGTGCTCAGACGCATCAGAGACGTGGCTGCGTCGAGAACCAGCAGCAGCCCATTTTGGCACTTAAGATAGAGATTGAGCAGCTTGTGATTTCTATATTGGATGATCCTAGTGTCAGTAGGGTCATGAGGGAAGCTGGATTCTCTAGCCCACATGTGAAGGTCAATGTGGAGCAAGTTGTGTCCATGGACTTTTGCGCGCAAAATTTGAAGGAAGTTAGATCGAAACCGTTAGCTTTGAATACTAATGTATCCAAGTATGCATCATCTTCAAGCCAATATGAAGCCACATCCAAGATCAGACAAATTTACCAGTTTGAAAATGACGACGTGCTAAGCATTGTCCGCACCTTGATGAACAAGAAAGCCAAAAGCATTGCAATCGTTGGAGAAACTCTGGCCGCTGCAGAGGCTATCGCTAACGGTGTAATGAGCAAGATTGAAACTGGGGAAGTTGATGGCATTTTGAGGTATATGCAGTTCACAAGCTTATTTAACCTCTCTACTTTGAGAAACCTTTCGAAGCAAGACGTCGAACAAAGGCTAATGGAGCTTAGGGGAGTCATCAAAGGCTATGGAGGCAGAGGTATGGCTTTGTACCTTGGTGACCTGAAATGGGTAGCTGAGATATGGTCAAGCTATGCTTGTGATGAGCACAAAAGAAACTACCTCTACAACCCTGTGGAGCATATTGTAATGGAGCTTCGAAAATTAATTTTCGGTCTAGGTGACAGCGGAAAGGTTTGGCTTATGGGCAGTGCCAGCTCTCAGACATACATGAAGTGTAAACTAGGCCATCCATCTTTGGAGTCCTTTCTTGAGTTTCATCCTATCAAGGTTCCAATATGCAGCTTGGACCTCAGTCTCAAAATCGAAAGGTATGTACCAAAAGTAGCATTTGAGCCAAAATGTAGCTCTCTCAATTATTCCTCTTTGTACTAAATCTATTTCTTTTTGTAACTTGCAGTGACGTGTTTGATCAACCCAAAACTAGATGGTTTGATGTTGAAGCTTTAGTTAAGTACAACAAAGAAGACACCATCAGAGCAACAGCGGCGGGTTCAATGAGCTCAAAGTTGCCGTCATGGCTGCAACAATGCAAGGATGAGTTTGATTGTAAACCTGTGAAAAGCCCTTTACTCAAAAAGACTCGAATCACGGAGAAAGACTTGATATTGTCCATGTCCACTCCATGTTCACCAACTTCTGTTTCTTCAAGTGATCAACCCAATCAAACCCACTTAAGCTGGCCAGCGGCTTGCGAGTCTAAAGGCTCACCGAAAGACAACCAGTCTCGACCAGTTGAGCCTGACATGGAGATTTTCATGACTGAGATAACTTCTAAGCCAGACCTTTTGTCAAATCCTAACTCCAGCCCCAACTCAGCCACTTCAAGTGAGGTTGATATGGATGCCATGGATGAGGATCACCTCCCCAAGTTCAACGAGCTAAACGATGAGAACGTCAAGGTATAAAAATTCCTACAGCAAATTTAAGTCTTTTAGCTGATGCTTCAAGTCATAATTTGGTCTTTACTCTTTATTGACGTTTTCGATTATGAAACAGGCGCTGTGTAATGCATTGGACAAATATTTACCACGTCATAAAGATGCTGTTCGTGAAGTCGCGACTACAGTCCTCAAATGCAGATCAGGAGCCATGAAAAGAAAAGGCATAAGCTCAGAACACCAAAAGATCAAAGAGGAGACTTGGATGTGCTTCCTAGGGGATGACAATGAAAGCAAAGAGAAGGCAGCTATGGAGCTGGCTCAAGTTGTTTTCGGCTCACTGCATAACTTCGTCAAAATGTGCTTGCCCCAATCCTCAGACGGTGCCACAGGCCCCAAGAGAAAGAGGGATGAAGTTGAAGATGCAAGCAACGACTATCTCGACAGATTTGGAAGAGCAGTGTATGAAAATCCTCACTGTGTGTTTTACTTGGATGGTTTCGAGCAGTTCGATTCCAGTGCACAAAACCGTCTTCAAATGGTGATCGAAAGTGGAAATGTGCAACTTCAGAATGGGGAAATGGTTCACCTTGAGGATGCTATTGTGATTTTCAGCTGTAACAGTTCAAGCTCAGTGATGAAAGGGTGTCCTATGTTGAACAAGAAATCTGACAACAACGTCGAAGATGCATTAAACAACATCGTTTTGGATGGCAGCACAAGCTTTGCTCCTTCGTTGGATTTGAACATTGCTGCTGCAGCTGATGAACAACTTGGTATGAGTTTGAGTTCAGTCACATGTAATGGTATACTTGAGTCTGTCGATAGGATAGTTGTTTTCAAGTCGAAGGACGATTAGTCATGAGACTGAATAAAAGTGTGACTTATTAAAAATGTAACAGCTAGTATGTAATATACTGCAGATGGTTTTCGTATCATGTAGTTTTTTCGTGTTTTTCGTAAGTTCAATTACACGTGTTTCTATAATCGATCGTGTTAAGAAATTTTATCAGTTATTGTTGATAATTATGAGCCACACCATCAAGATTTCAGATCCATGACGAGGCCTGAAAACCATGCAAAATATTAACGAGTAAACCGTAGTTACAAATATTTTCTGAAAAAAGCCACGGATATCATTTATATATGCTAACTAACACAATTTGCATAGATCAGTTAAACAAATCATTATTTCAGACAATCTTAGATTCTTAGCCAGAAGAACGATCTCAAGGATAAATGTAAAAGGCACAGGAATAAAAAAAACGATCTGTATCACGAACTTCAAATAATCTGCTGACAGTAATTAAGTTACAGTTTAGCAAAAGAGGAGGAAAGCATGCATGTTATTTTTCCCAAGGTGGGTTGGTCAAGCTACACGAAAAAAATAAGTGTCCCTGAGTGCATTTTTGTTTATTTTGATGTGTGGAAAACTTGTACTCACTTTATCGAAACTGATCACTGGTGAATATCATAACTTAGATAATAACTTCATTGCAACAGTTCTGTAGAGGACTGTAATCGGTAAGAAGTGGAATGATATACAGAAAATAAAGGTTTATGGGGCAGAAAATAAATTTGCAGAAAACTGAGAGAGACGCAGCTTCTAATGAGAGATTAAACAACTTTAACTTTCTCATCGTGTAGCTTTTTCTTCGATCAAGAAAAGAATATTTGAGTTGATGATAAAGAGATCGAAAGAGACAAAAATAAGAGAGAGTCCTATAAGAGTACACCATCCTAGATTGATCATATGATCATTCACTTACTAAAATAAACCATTGTTTATAAATGGATTAACTAATAACAACTCCATAGCCTAAAAACTACATTATCGTCCGAAACTTTTTAAGATCACAATCTTCGAATATTATCTAGAAATGATGATTACTTCTGCGCGTAAAGGAAAATTAAATAAAGCTAATTATAGATGTAATGAAAAAGAAAAGGAAGCCATAAATATACACTCTTTTTAGACTCCTACTGTTAAAGCCAAATCCATCTATATCAGTCTCAGTAGTAATAAATATTTCTCAAAAGCTATAACATCTTCCTTTTTTTTCAAATTTCATAAATAAATAAAAAAGGAACTTAAAAAAGCAGTTTCACCTAAGACAAGCCTGTATGCCACCAATAAGTTGTTTGAAATTGAAGCATATATAATTAGCACAATATTTAGAACTAGAGAATTGATACATTGTTTTGTCTTCTTCTATTTTCTAATTTAGAACTTTTGAAGCATGCTCATGACTTTCAAAGCACAAACGTCAAAACATTATCTGCGATTTGCGTCTGAAAATGTCACTTAAACCGAAGAAGAGATTAAAAAAAAAAAAACATACAAGACAGGACTGATCGAAATTATTGGGGAAAGGTAGGTAGATGGGAATGAGAAGACATGGTTTCCCCACAAGACTACGACACCTTTAAGCTTTTACAGTCTTTAATGGAGAAAAGAGTGAAATAAATAAAGCAAGCTTGGTGTAATAGGCTGCTGCTTCTTTTCATGAAATCACAACTTGATGAGATCAAAAAGCAGTTAGATACTGAGAAGCAATGTGTTGTGAATAATTTCAAGTTTGTTGTTGGTGGGCATGAAAGTAAGGAAAAGGGAGAACAACACCTCCTCCTTGGATCTGATGCAGCTGATGATCAATCTAATATCAATAATGAATATCAGACTGTGTGTAAACTGATCAACAAAAAAAAGTGAGACTACTTCACTTGATGATGATGATCAGATTATGTCCCTACAAGACCAGTCAAAAGATAAAAGTGAGAAGTGGCATGACAGAGAATTAAGAGCAGAGGGAGAATGTTTGAAAGAAATCATGTTGCTTTTAATCATTGTTTGCTCTCACTAGACACAAAACTAGAATAAGTTTTTTTTTTTTTTTTGGTCTCAAAAGCCAGCCATAGTGCCCTGTTTGAGCTTTTTGCCATGTGCTCCTAAATTTTATGTCCTAACTGGCTATCAGCTAGATCTGCTACAGATTCTGTGTGTTTCTCCATTTTGTCATTTGAGATTCAAATTTTGTAACCAAACTGGGTCAAAAATGTATTGGTCACCAGAAACAGGCTCAAGCTCATAGGAATTATATTCATTGGACGAAGACCATAAGTCCAGTTAATAGATTTAAATGTGAAGTTCACAGATACTTATTAGCTATACAAAAAAATTTATCGGTGTGCTTTTGGGCATTCTTCCCATTATCGAATAGAGGGCTGCGCAGGATATAGTTTAAATTATCTGTGACTAGAAGGTACCAAAATATTCTCATCGAGTTCATATTTACGATCAGTGAATTTTATGTGTTTTTCTTTTCTTTTCAAATTGAAGTGGCTCGAACAAAAGGGGACTTGGGTAACTTAAACGTCAAGTTATATATGAATGAGTTAGGCTGCTGGTAAGTAATCGAGAAAAGCTAAGAAAGGAGAATGAATGAGGAGAGTGACCCAAAGCACTTTAAAGAAGGATCTGTAAGCAGGAAGCAACACTAAAGACTCGAGTCGCTCAGTATCAGGGACAGTCCACTGATATTATTTTTGGTGAAGCTAGCTCCTCGAATTGGGCAGTAAACGCCTTGAACCTGATGTTGGTATCATCCACTATGTCATTATTTCAATAATGACGAAAAAGATACACAAAGACTTTCCAGTATTGATTTTAATTAAAAACCCGACTGCAATCTGAACTTAGATCTAACTTTTCTTTAACTAATGCTCATGGAAGCTCCACAGCCACCACTTACTCCACTACCCGGCCTCCAAATGAATTCAATCCTTGCTAGTTACACATTGCATTGCAGTATCTACATATTATAACAGCCGCAGATAACAACAGTTAATGTGAACAATCTCTAGATTGATTCGCTATTCTTTAAAATTACATGCAGTAATTATGACCATGTCTCTTTTTAGTGCATCACATTTTTTATTATTGTAAAACTCACGCAAATTGTGGGAGGAAAATGTCGTGGGTGAGGTTTTGAACCATTGAATTTTTGAATGCAAGGCAAGTATTTAATCACTTGGCCGCCGTCTGCTTCACTGTGTGTCCTTTGTCCAAGCTAGTAACAAAAAATATCAAAAGAATAGCAACTTTCTTTTGTATTGATTTGCATAAATATGTTGTTGAAACAGTTGTAATTTCACCTTTGAACCCAGTCATCATACCCTTCGTGGTTCAGACCTGGAAAATCAAGCCTCGACTGATATATAGCTAGCATTTTTACACTAACCTGCATGCGAAGTACTGATCTCTAAGATAATCGAAGCCTTCAAACATTTATCTATTCAGCAAACAGTAGTTTCTTTCACCTATTCAGACAACGCGAAACGAATAATGGTTGGTATGCGGTATTTTCTAAATCAAATAAATAATATGAAAACAAATTCATTACTGCGATTCAAATAAAAATGGATCCAATTCCAAATCTTAGCCCTCTCCCATTGCATCTTTTTACGTCATTTCTGCTTAATTTCTCAACTTCCAGTTTGGGAAGGCTTATTTTCAATGGAAAAAGATTAGGTCACAACCGCTAGTTTCATCAGAATTTAGAACCATTATTTATCAATCAATGATACATAATTAAATATGACTTCGGATCAAATACAAACCAAAATTATAAATAAAAACTACAAATCCATAAAACAATTGACACGTGTAAAAATCGACCAATCAGAATTTATCCCGTACGGGGTTCTTTTTGTAAATAAAAAAACACACGCGGATTTATTTAAAAATACATAAAAGATAGGAGGGGTATAATCGTCCTAAAATTTGCTACAGTACGTTTTTAAGTCTGATCAACATGCGTTAAGTCTGATCATCTTGCGCTTAAGTCTGATCATTTTGCTACATGCGTTAAGTCTGATCATTCTCTCTTTAAGTCTGATCATTCTTAATTTTAAGTCTGATCATTCTCAATTTGTAGTCTTTTAGTTATCAATTTTATCTGATCATTCTCTCTTTAAGTCTGATCAATCTCAATTTTAAGTCTGATCATTAACAACTCGTGGACTAAATTGAAAATAACATTATTAGGTTTATACCCCCTCAGTGTGGAATGACTATAATACCCCTCCGTGTGTTTGTTCGGGATTTCGACTAAATGGGACACGTGTCAACTTAAAATTCGGTTTGTAGTTTTTATATATAAATCGGTTTGTACCTGAACCGCACTCTTAGTTTTTATATATAAAGTAGGTTTGTACCTGAACCGCACTCTATAATTTATATATAAAAAATTGATTTGTACCTCTACCGCACTCAAAATATTTTATTTTTATTTCAATTATTCTAATTATTGTTGTTGACCAAGAAAGAAATAGACATGAAAACTTACGGGCATCATTTAAGGTATGGGCCCAACTACCGATCCATAACTATTTTAAGTCAGCTCGAGGCCCAAACTGATATGCCCAATAGAAGTTACAAGGTGAAAGTCCGTCTACTTTCTTCCCTTCAGTTTCTTCGACGTTGACTCTCCACTCCAACGGTCAAATACAAACAAATTTTTTCACTTCAGTTTTTTCAGAACCTTAATTCATCTCTTTCAAATTTTCAAACGCAACTGCGCTCTTTCTCGCAAAATTTCAACAGGCGTTTGTAATTTCGGACGAGGTTGAGTCAGGAAACTTCCGAAACCGCAGCTCCGAATTCCGGTACTCTCTTTGATTCAGATATCTTTCATTTGTCTTGCTAAACTTGAAAATTTTAATTTAATTTTTTGTTGTTGGATACAGAGGATTCTGAAGTCAAATCCACGCAGAGTAAGAATCTTGATTTGCCGATTGATGGATCGACTTCTCGCTGACGTCAGCGAGGAAGGGGAGGAGTACGAGGACGAAAGTGACAATGCAAACACCATCCAGGTTCCCAGTCCCGAAAATCTGTTAGGGTTTCGATGGCCCCCAGATCCAATCTTTATTTTTTCAGGTTTTGTGTTTTATTGTTGACTGCTTCTTCTTTCACTTTTTGTCCAGAGCTATAGTTTGAATCTTGATTTCTGGCTTTTATTTTCAGTCTGTGACCTATGAATGCTGTATTTGATGGATGCAAAAGAAAGCATCTTTTGATGCGAATGGCTAAGGTTCAAATCAGTCCAAGCTACTAGATGCATCCCAATTTCCAGGTATGTTATAGTAAATGGTTATTGTATACTGCTAGAACTAGCTACTAGATGCATTTTTAACTGTTAAGAAATTTGTTTCCAACGGTATAATTATAGTAGGGCTCTACAGTTCTTTATCCTCATGATTTGTATTGAGCAGTTCCACGGTGACTATTTTGTTAAGTTGTGCATGATCTAATTCACATGGTCGAGGGTCTGCTGATTATATATGCTTGTAAATGTGTTTTGTTGTGACATCCATTTGCTATTAGACTTATGTAAAAACAGTTACGTCCCTACTCCCTAGAAATCTGTGAACCAAAGTGCATTGACTAGTTATGTTGTTGGAGGAGTAGCAAATGTGCATTGTGAACTTGTTGCAACTGTGTCATTGAGTTTATTGTGATCGTGAGGGGGAAATCTGTTGTAGCTGATGATTTTTACTAGGAAGCAGAACGAATTTGTTTACAAGAATGATTAGGATGAAGAGAAGGCGAGCAGCTGATCGGTGTTTGGCACTTCATTGAAGAAGAGGGAGATAGTCAAGCTCGGGTGAATTGTAATGGTAGATCGGTGGTGGATGTGTAGGTGATCGTGAATACAACAATCTTGTGAATCCTGCATTTGATTTTGAGACGGTTAAGCTCCTCAGTCCTGCCTACTAAATGCATCCCAATTCCCAGGTATATATAGTACACTTAGGTTAACTGTATATTGCTAGTAATGGCTACTGGATGCATGTTTAACTGCTAGAAAATTTGTTTTCAACGATGTAGTCATCATAATAGGCCTTTACAGCACTTCCTCCTCATTGTTGTTGTATTGAGCAAATTCCACTGAAACGACTATTTTGTTCAACTGTGCATGCTCTAATTGTCATGGCCGAGGTTCTGCTGATTATATCCTTGTAAATTGTTTACAGACTCTTTAATGTGTTATGTTACGACAGCCATTTGCTATCCAGTTAAGTCACAAAACCTATCTATTAATTGAATGGTTTTCGTATTTCAGGCAACTCATATGAATGGGAAGGTTTTGGCATTATACACCATGACAGAATATGAACAGTGGAAAAGTAATTTAGAAAATGCATCTATTTCGAATATCAAGTACTACAAGGTGAGTTAAGAAAAAGACCAACTTCAAGATTCCTATATGTTTTTGATGAAGTTTTTAATGAAAGCAAATGAGTATTAGTACAGATACCGGGAACCAGTTCATTAAAAAAAGAGGCAAGGAGTACTTTGCCGAGCTTGACAAGCACAAGAATTCTTCTGTTCGGTCTGACGAACAGCAGCCAAAGACTTGCCTTCAGTGAAAAAAAAAATAGTTAAAGCACGGAATCTGTTTGAGGTAGTTCCCCCATCAACCATTATGCAAAAGAATATACGAACAAACTGTGAATATGGTTCTTATTCGCAGTGATGTAGATAATTTATTGATTATTGGAGTATTCAAGCTCAGTTTGGTGAAACTGTTGTGAGTTTGGTTGAGGTTGATAGTTTGATTTGTTTATTATCAACCTCGTAGATGGAAGTTTTATCCAGTAGAATGTGATCAATTTGGTGTTTGTTCAGGGAAGACTTGCATGTTCAGAATCTCAAATGTGGGCACTGCTACTTCAATAAATTTCAAGATTCAAGGGTATAAGCTGAATCTGGTGGAAGTCGAGGGCTCCCATACTTTTTGGAACCCTTACTCAGCTCTCAATATCCATTTGGGAGTTGTGACAGTCTTACTCGCTTTTAGTCAATGCTGACCAGCCTCCGAAAGGCGTCTATGTGGTTGTGTCGTCGATGTGAGGTTTACTTCGCCTGTGCTTACTTCAACAGCCGTTCTTCATTATAGAAATTCAGACACAAGTTTCTAGGCCTGTTACTGGTGGTCCAATGACACAGATTGATTTGTCCGTTAACAAGGCTAAATCGATTAGGCAAGCTAGCTTTATGCCTTTGATACAAGTCTATTTTACAACCTTGCTACTTGTTTCGTTTCGCATTGTAATAACTTTTTGAAGGTTTTCATGTGGAACTTGACAGCTAGCAGACCTAGGCCAAACCCGCGAGGCTCACAACATTATGGAATGATCATGCCCAGCAAGACCATATATTGGCAAGGCAGACAAAATACAGTCAGGTATGTACTTAGAAGTTTTATATTGCTGAAGAAAAGTTATTATGGTTCTCACTCGTCATGTTCCTCGAGCTTATATTTATTCTGCTTTTTATGACATTCGAAAAAAGCTTTTGAATTTCACATCTGATGACGCTTAGAGAATCAAAGGTCTTAGCGCAGTTGGCTTGTGTATGCTCATGTGCGTTTTCTTTGTGGTTGTTGTGTTAGGTGTTCCGTCCCAATATAGTATCTGATCCAAAGATTTCAAAGTGCATGTCAAATGATAATTTGACCAAGGTCACATTCAAGCCTGATTTAATGAAGTTTAATATGAGTTACTTGGCCTGACGATGAGGATGGTGAAGCCAAAGAGCTTCTTGCCTTCAGTATAAAAATATTTAACTGGAGAACACAGAATCAGTTTGAGGTAGTTTCTCCTATTAACAATTATGTAAAAGAATATATGAACAATCTATATCCTTGCAATTGTTTGACCGAACTGTTTCTTATGCATCAATATACAAATTGTAGCCTGGAACCATCCTGGAGCAGACAAGGAGACTTTTTAATGCGGCAACAATAAGCAGCATGATCCATCAATGGGCTCGGCTAGATTGACGTTTATGAGAATCTCATCAGCGTCTACAACAATGGTGATGGCGTCCTGATGGTTGCACAGTCGTTGTGTGCAAACGTCAAGAATAAATTTATAATACCGCTACTCGCGACTTAACTACTGGGTAGCAAGTGGTAAGTAGGGGTCGAACCCAAGAGAGTCAGTGTGTATTAGTTGTTCTTTAATGAAGCTTATGCAGAAATTAAATACGATTGGGGTTGGGTTTGAGTGTGTTTTGAGAACTGAAAGTAAATTACAGCAGTTGATAATAGACTATAAGGAAATGATTCGGTTTTAGGGGCCTTGTATCATATTTGTTTATCATCGACCGCTAATGATCATACCAAGTGTTCGAAGATGAATCGAGGCTATTCCTAGCACAAGACTTGCAACATCGCGTAGAACACTTGAAATGATCATGCTAAATGTTCAAAGATGAATCGAGGCTATTCCTAGCACAAGACTTGCAACATCGTTTAAAACACTTGTTCTATTTAGACTAATTCCTCCTTTCGAAGTATCTTAGCCTTATGTGCATCCATTTGAATTCTTTGGTCCAGTTTCCAAATGGTTTTTAAGATAAGCCGAACTCCTCGGATAAGCTTGCCCATTTGGTCCCCTTGGTCCAGTTACAAATGGTCCACTTACCCGAGTATGATCACGAACCCCCACGGAAGAGCTTTGCCCGTTAAAGCGTCCACTCAACCTTGGAGATTCTGACTTGATATATGGCACATAGAACAAGTTTTGAACATAAAGGTGTACTAAGAGTAAGATCTAAAACATTTATAATACAAGTACACCCATGCGACCGAGTACAAGCTTTTAGCTGCTTGTATTCATGTCAAGGAATACAAGCAAACTATTGTCTTGAACAAGGGTACCGAATAATAAAATAACTTTAAAGTAAAAACGAATAATACTTGAAAGTAATTTTATACCTTACAATAAGCGGAGGAGAGGAGGTCCTAGGCAAGATCCAAGCACCAAAAGTAGCTCCAAAATGAAGAACAATATTTATTGAAAGTGAAGAGAAGAGGGTTAAGCCCTCTATCTCTCTAAAACATTTGTGATTTGTGGTGGATGTGTATGGATGATACAAATGAGGAGGGGAGGAGCTCCTTTTATAGCCAAAGGGAGGAGGAATGGAGGGTGGAGATGGCATCCATGTGTTTTTGATCCAAGGGAGGAGGAGGAGGAGCAAGGAGGAGCCGCCACATGGGGGAGGAGGAAAGCCGCCGGTCACCAAGAGTGGAGGAGCCGCCGGTTGCCGGTTGCCATGGAGGGAGGAGCTCCTCCCTTGGCCACCTCCAAGCATGGTGGCCGGTCACCTTGGTCCATGATTGCATTTGATAGTTGATTTGGAATGGCCAAGTGATTCTAAGACTAATGGTCGAGCCAGTGTTTCCAAATTCCATGTTTTGGTCGAGCAATTTGGTTTTGGTGCCTATGCGCGCGGGGCCTTTACTATGGAATTGGGCCAATCTGCCAATCTGCTCGAACGTTTTGTCTGGGAAGCGAGATTGTCCGACTTGTTGGGCATTCCAAACATCTTGGTCGAGCCAGATTTTCCAGATGCATCGGTCGGGTCGAGCGACTTGGTTTGGGTGCCTAAGCGCGCCGGGCCTTTGCCTTGGAATTGAGCTAACTGCCAATCTGCTCGAGCATTCTCCTTGGTTTTCCGACATTGTCCACTTTATTTTCCATTTGGAATATTTTGGTCGAGGCGGAATTGTCAGATGAGATGGTTTGCTCGGGCAACTTGAATTGAGTGTTTGGTCAGCTCGGCGGAGGGCCTGGAACTGCTTCAACCGGTCGGGTGGTTTCTGCGGCATTTTCCCACCCGGTCGGTTGAGTCTTCAATGCAAATTCCTCTTCGGTTTGATTTGTTTGGAGTGATTCCATGTCAGGATCCTTGAGATTTCTTCAGTCAACGTCTGATCTTGACCTTGGAATAACTCTTAATATCTTTTCAGCGTAAAATCCTCTCCTTAGCGTGTTTTCTCTCTAAGCGCCAAAATACCCTGTAGAAATATATCGGGACTAACAAGTAGAAGTTAAATAGACCAACAGTCTAATTAAGGGGGTTTTACGGTGTTTATGATTCGTATAATTTGGGTCCATCACGTCCACATCGAGATTCACACGGAGGCATTTATGTTCTGAAGATTTTTGTGCTTGTTGTTAAACAACTTGACTCACTGCTACAATCAAGGCCAAGATCCACACCAAATCAAGAGACAGACTGATATCAAATATTCCTATTTATCCCAAATCACAATTAGCAATGTCTAGGCACAAATTAGGGATCTGCAGTATCACTATCACTGTATATATATAGCTTGTATCTATGTATATTGAATCATCAGAAAATCAATTCTTCATGGTATCAGACGCCTCTTTTCCTACCTGTTGGGCTTTCTAATTCTCATCCCCTGTCACTTTCATCTATCTCTACCTTCTTCTTCTTTTTTTTTCTTCCGTTTCTCCTACCCATGACATCATCTAATTCCGCTGTTATACCCACCCAAAACATTGCCCAGTTCACCTAACTCACTGAAACCAATTTTCTCACCTGGCTTAGACAAATCAAACCTTATCTTCATGGACAAAAACTGTGGGGATATGTTTCCGGCACCACCAAAGAACCCAAGCCTACCATCACAGTTGCTGCCACAGCAGGTTCTCCGGCCCAAGAAACTCCGAATCCAGATCATGAAGAATGGTTCACAATCGACAAACAAATTGTCAGCCTCATCACCACCTCTCTTACTGATAGTGTCTCTCAACTCACCATCGGTTTTGACACATCAAAAGATATTTGGGATTGCCTCTCCCGTCATTTTTCTCAACAATCCACCGCAAGCGCTGCAAGCCTGAAACTTCAATTATTAGAATTGAAAAAGGGGTCCAAGCCTGTTGATGAATATATCCGCCATGCGAAGTCCATCGTTGATGCACTCTCTTCCATTGGCAAACCAGTTCCAGAGGAGGACTTAGTATTGGCCACACTTCACGGCCTCGGATCGGATTATTTGATGCTTCGCACAGCTTTGACACAGAGCTCTTCTCTTCCAAACTTTTCCGACCTTCGAGCCCGCATATTAGCCTTTGATGCGCAAAGATCCGACTCAATCCCATCATCACCTCCAGCTACTGCTCTTTTTACTCAAGGTCGTGACCAGCGAGACACAGACCGTCGTGACACCAACAGAAGAGATCAGCGAGGGCGAGACCGTGGTCGCAAATCAATTCTTCACTTGTGTTATCTGCTTGTCTGTGTTAATGGACAAGTAAAAAAGAAGAAAAAAATGTACGTCTTAATGGTGAAGAACCTTATAGATATAGCACATGGTGAGTCAGGGGCGGACCCAACATTTGAGGTCGGGGGTGACAGCAAAAAAAAATCGTATGCAGGGCCGAGCTCATCGCTCGGTCGAGCAAATTTTTGACTGACTTTGTTGAGAGACGTGTGCTCGGACGAGCGAGATCAGTGGCGGATCCAGAGCTTCGTCCGAGGGGGTCCCAAAATTTATTTTTCGAACAACAATGATATAGGTCGTATCCGGCAAAAAAAAGGTCCGCTAATGATCCGACGATTTTTTTCGAACAACAAGGTCCGCTAATGATCAACCAACCTTCTGAAGCTCATAAAGATGTCATCCGATGTCCATTGAAGATGATCTACATATGGATCGAAAGCTAGTTGAATGTTCTATAACTTTCATGTTTAACTCAAGATGAAATTTGGAGGTTAAGCCGATAAAAATAGCGACCAAAGATAGATGATTAATTGAAATTTGCCGCAATTGAGGGGTCCGAGCCAATCTTCTAAAGCTCATAGAGGCGTCATCCGGTATCCGTTGAAGATGATCCATATATGTATAGAAATCTAATTGAATGCTCTACAACTTTCATGTTTACTTAAAGATGAAATTTGACTGTGAAGCTGATAAAAACAATCACCAAAGATGGATGATTAATCGAAATTAGCCAAAATCGAGGGGGTCCGAGCCAACCTTCGAAAGCTCATAGAGGCGTCATCCGGTGTCCGCTTAAGATGTTCTTTATATGGATAGAAAGCTAATTGAATTTACTATAACTTTTATGTTTACTCCAAGATGAAATTCGGAGGTTAAGCTCACAAAAATAGTGACTGAAGATACATGTTTGATCAAAATTTTCGAAAAATATATATATAACATTATATATTAAAAAACAAATTCCACCAATCTGGGGGTGACATTTGTCACCCCTAGACTATGCTGGTTCCGCCCCCGTGGTGAGTCACTTATGGTGACAACTGACAACTGACATATACCTTCTTGGTGTCAAACAGCTGATAGTTTCATGAGCTTCAACTTCATGTGAGCCGCTTTCTGAGTCCTTATCTGACTAAACATTTCAAGAGCATGTTTTGTGTTTGAAGTTTTAATCTTTTGACTGATGCAATAGATTGTTGTCTGCTGCAGGGGATCTTGATCTGTAAGCAGTTCCCAGGTCCTCAGATTGATGCCATTACTAAAAAGAATCTCATCATCAGTGTCTACAACTACCTCAGAGAGCCATTCCTCATCTCATGGTAAGTCCTTAAACTACACAGGAAACAGTTTGACACAGCTACTTAAGATTTAAGATATTGAGATCTCAGCAAAGTGAGAGCTAAAAAGGCTAAGCATTAGATTCGTTCATAGCAAGTTTGCTTGATGAACTTAAATACATGTAAAGTTACATTTTTGTATCTGTGAGGGGTTCTGATATGGATCTTTCATTGCGGCTTCTCCAAATCTGAAATTTTACAGCAGAACTGGTGTTTTGGAACTCAAGTAAGGGTTGCAGCAAAGGAGGAACTCATGGCATGATGGTGTACTGGGCACCAACTGCGGATAGGGGTGTAAACGAGCCGAGCCGAGCCGAGTATCAGGTTGTTCGTGCGTTTAAAATTTGACGAGTTCGAGTTCGAGCCGAGTATTTTCGAGCATTAAAATATGTGCTCGTGCTCGGCTCGTTTAATTTTTCACGAGTTCGAGCCGAGCTCGAGCTTTAAACGAGTATTTTAATTTAATTAATTGAATATAATAATCTATAGTTAACGAGCTTAAACCGAGCTTTTTATGAGTTGAAACGAATATTTAACGAGCTTCAATGGAGCTTTAAACGAGCAGTTGAATACTCGAATTAAAATTTTAATGAATTCGAACTCAGCTCAAACATTTGGAAAGTCTAATGAGCTCAAACTCAATATAAACGTTCATTGCCTGGCCTTCAAGTAAGGCCTAACTCGTGACTCAACTGGTAAGGATGTTGTTTCTTTTATTCGAAAAATTCAATTCTTTCACTATTGTGTGAGCAATGTGGGACTTAAGACACCACAACTCTTTTTTGAGTAGATGGCTTTTTGGCATTTTTTGGAATGAAGGATTGGTGTTTGAGAGATGGTGTTTCGACTAATAACTCGAGTAATAATCGAGTCATAAACGAGTTTTAACCAAGTAATTATCGAGCATATAAACGAGTTGTTCACGAACATACACGAGCCGAGCATCATTCGGCTCGTTTATTAAACGAGCCTAAAAGTTATGCTCGTGCTCGGCTCGTTTGACTTCGAGCCGAACTTTGACCGAGCATGTTCACGAGCGACTCGCGAGTGTATCGGCTCGTTTACACCCCTAAATGCGGAATCCCACATGGCTAAAACATGACGTATATTGTGCAAGCCAAAGATCAAACTGGCAGCTACTACTACTTCGGATCCCTCGCACTCCACAAAACAGCTGGAGCATATGGCACTATCAGAATCTAGAGCCGTCCATGCATCCCAATTCCTTTCCCTCCACCTGCTGGACACTTCATTGTCCTCACCGGAGACCGGTTCTAACCCAATCTCTACGTAAGCCATTTAGGTCAATTTTGTAATTCCAATTGTTGGTTTTTGTTTCTGAAATGCCCATATGAAAAAGTTCTTATTTTGATATGGAAACAGTAGATTTTGAGAAGGTTGTTGGAAATGAGGGGAACACTTCCAAGACCTGATGGCCTTCTCATCAACGGACATGGCTGGAATGGTTGCACATTTACAGTGGATCAAGGTGTGTGATTAGGATTCTCATTCACCGAGATGAAGCTGATTTACTAATTATTAGAGTATTCAAGCTCAGTTTGGTGAAATAGTTGTGAGTTTGATTGAGGTTGATATTTTGATTTGTACGTCAACCTCGTAGATGGAAGTTTGATTAATTGGAATATGATTAAATTGGTGTTTGTAGTTTGCAGGGAAGACTTGCGTAGTCAGAATCTTAAATGTGACACTGGTACTTCAGTAAATTTCAACCGGGTAATATATATTTGGGACAGTCCCAAATATATATACAGACTAATGGTGAGAGCTAACTTAACCGGGTAATGATCAGACTTAACTAGTTAATAATCAGACTTAAAATGTTAACTAGGTAATGATCAGACTTAACTAGTTAAAAATTAGACTTTAATTCAAATGATCAGACTTAACTTATTAATGATCAGACTAAAATTTGATAATGATCAGACTTAAGTTAGTGATGATCAGACTTAAAATTGGTAATGTTCAGACTTAACATGTTAGCTTGGTAATGATCAGAGTTAAAATGCACAGATGCGTTTAGAAATGCAAACGTAATCAAAATAAACTAGGTAATGATCAGATTAAAAATACCTTTAGAGTTAACTTGATAATGATCATACTTTAATTATTTAATTATCAGACTTAAAAAAAAACTTAATACAGAAAACTTAACTTGTTAACTTGTTTGCACCGAATGCTCTTTTTTATCCGTCTAATTGAATGACACACGATAGTATCAACACAACCGAATCTCTATGGTATCACAAATATTTGATCTTGGACATCATTTTTCGATTGTAAAATTCTAATGTCATTTATTTATGGAAAGGTTGTTTGTAATTTATTCAACCTCACATATAGATACAAAGGGAATTTTACAATGAAATTCGTGTAAGGGTGACTTGTATTATCGACACGGAAACGTCTTCAATTATATCGACGTGTAAGGGGTGTGACTTCTGACTTGTGTATTATATTTTCTCTGGCTCTTTCAATTTGACTGGTGATTGGAAGATTACCAACATCTTTTATATCTTTTGTGCTATTAGTGTTTATGTAGTTCAAAGAGTTGAGACAAGCATATGAAGTAGTGAATGACCCTGAATAGCGTGAAGTACATATACATAATCAGTAGAGGAAGGACACAGTTAAAGAAGGGATGGATGGAGGTAGTGCAGGGGTACATGACCCCTTTGGCCTTTTTCAATCCTTTCTTGGTGGTAACAACTTTGTTCTTATATCCTGGGTTTTGTATGTCTATATGGATTTGTCTACGTCTAGGTGGCGTAAACAGCGAGCGAGAGGGGAGGAAACTCATTACCTCAATGTTTCTATTAAAAATATTTACCAGGAACATCCAAGAAAATATCGGACTCTTGAGAGCATTTGCACCCATATAAAAATTCAGCAGATGCTGGAGGAGCAGCTGCTGCTAAAAAATAGGTACAAACAGTAGCATCAGACCACCAGCTGCTCATTCAGAATCTGCTGAATTTTGTGCAGATGCTCTGAGTGTATGAGAGTTCGGAGCATAGTTAGTAAAACCAGACCGAACCGGCCGATCCGACTGGTTGGACCGAGAACCGGTCACCGGACCGGTTTACAATCGACCCGGTTGAACCGGTTGACCCGGTTTTTCATTAAAATGGTGATTTGATCGGTTCGACTTGGTCTGAAAAATTATTTATTTAATTTTGACTTGGACAAGACTCGAACCCAACCCCCACTTAATAGTTATTCTCTTTCCTTCAACCAGGCTAAAGATGATTGTTGTTTTATTATTTTTTTCAATAATGTATATTCATTTATGAAATCTATAAAATTTATTAGTTATTCTCAATTTAACTAGAAATTCAATTAGTCTTAGAAATCCCCTATTGTTGTGACTTGCAAATTGTTATTGTTGTTCTATTATTGATTTGTACTTTATCAAATTCTAAATTTGTTATGATATGTTGTTGTAATCAGATCATAAACATGTAATATTTATTCAAATTATATATATGTTAAATTATAATATCAGAGGAGCGCTCAAATGAGAACCCCTTCTTAGGCTAAGAATCTAAGCACCAAGGAAATTTAACCATCCAGGACGCACAACGTGTCCCACTAACCCCCCGTGCTTTGTGGGCGCGCCACGTGTCCCACTACCAAAAATCTATCAAAAGCAAAAAGCAAACAGTAAAAAGCAAAACATTATTCTCTGCACCTTTAAATCTCAACCACTAGATCAACAAGATCTAATGGTCCAGATTAGACCTTAGGTTCTTAGCCTAAGAATGGTTCTCATTTGAGCGTGCCCGTATAATATCATATATAAGTATTTTATTTTTATTTTTAATATGTGCGGGTCAATCCGGTTTAGTGGTTCAACCGGGTTGAACCACTGACCCATTGACCCAGTGACCTAACCGGGTCGGTTTTAATAACACTGGTTCGGAGTGCAAACAGTCAGTTTTCGGCTGCCACTTCATTTACAGTTATGGATTAATTATATCCATAATTGGTCGATTCTTACGAAAATTTAAGCACTGATATGCAGCAACGGGTCTAAGTCTGGGAATAAAAGTTTCAATCAGGAGTGTTGGAATTTGTGTGAAATATGTGTGAAGAAAATGATGGTAAAAATCATTTAAATGAGCTTGAATGCATAAGAGTATTAAGTATGCGCATTTAATAAAATTTATGGTGCATTAGAAATACCAAGAGACGTTTTGGTATACGTACGAACTCATAATGTCTAGTCTTAATGACTAAGACCGTTGATTTCTAAAGGAATAATACTCTCTTATAAAAGGAGGAGTATTGTGGCTCATTTGAAACATAATGAAAACACAAACAACTTTCCTTCTATGGTTTTCCATTCGTAGTCATTCGGTGGTGATAGCTAAAGATTCGGTGTTCGATCGGCAAAGCTTTGGTGTTCAAGTGTTTGCCGAGGATAGTTTTATCCTAGGAAGTATACTACCAGCAAGTCCCAGCACCAGTAGGACGACAATCTTACTTTAAGGACAGCGTCTAACGTGACTCTATCCACAACCAGCGGTTTGCGATTGTTCTGTTTTGATTCATAGTTCTATTCGATATTTGTTCAGTAGCTTCAGTTTCATACGCCGCTGTTTAAAGCAATACGTGCAACAATCTTAAAGCAAGATTGGTTATTGTTTAACTATGTTGAAGTTACTGATAAAACACTAGCTTGATGTTTATAGACATATGAGATAAAAGAATGCGGTAGCATTCTCCTGGATCAGATTGGATTCTGTTGATGAACATGCAACGGCGTGCTGGTACGATGAGGGCAAACGCTTGCAGTAGACAAACGAATTGGCAGCGGGCGTTTCTCTAATGAGATAGAAGAAGATGAACTGATGGCTGAAGAAGAGGCAGCGATAATGGATCGTTCGTTGCGGCCGCATCATCAAACTGATGAAACCCTAAATGGGTTTTGGTTTAATCTAAATTTTGTTCTATTATTTTTGTTTGGTCCAATTTGTTCGTCTAATTGGGTCAAATTTAATATTAACCAAATTTCATTTTGTACTGATGCCAGCCAGGTTTATAAGATATGGGTTTATTTTAACTTCAGCAATAAACAAGTTTGGCTTGGCTGAACTTATGGATCAAGTCCAACACAACATGGGCTGGAGTTAGGGCTTCGGTTGACAATTTAAGTTGGATTGGCGTGGTCAGTCAACTACGGGGACCTGATTTAATTGAAACCCATTCGGCTGAAAGAGGATCAACCGAAATCGGTTCAATCACTTTTTAATTCATTTTATTTGCTCATTTGCAATTACTTAATTTGAATTATGATTGATTCAGATAATTCTGGAAGCAGGAAGCTTAAACTGGAGGATTGGCTTGCTCAATCGAAATGAACCGTTTTGGTTCTCTCAGGTTATATGAAATCATGTTACATTTAAAATTTAATCATGATTCAGTTTATGATATTGAATCTGATTTGATTTAGGAGTCATTCTATTGAATTTCATATTTAATCAAGATTGATGCTCTTATTGATTTTAATGCAATCTAACCCTATTAATGTGGCTTAAATTGCTTGATGGGATGAGATGAAGTTGGCTCAAGTTAGATTTCATCTAATCAGACGTGCAGAACTCAAACATAAAATTGGAGTGACCTCCCAGTGGCTCCCCGTGTGGGGTATCACCTGTTGTAATAAGGTGTTGTACCACCTTGATGCTGGCTATGGCCAGGAACAGACTTGCGAGTCTGGTTCCAGGGATAGACCTTAGAGTCTAGTTCCGGAAATATACCTGAGGGTATAGTGCCAAATATTTGAGTGGCACGAGTGCCTATCATATTGCTTGATGAATTTTGATTATATATCCAAATATTATTTTGGAAGTACAAATTGGGACTTGCTTTGAACAACACAGTAGCAGATGAGTCTACGATGTGATATAATGAAACTAGTCAAATGGCCTGGTGAACTTGGGTTCAGTGAGGGGCATGTTGAGATTGAACTTGACTATTAGACTGTCTTTGAATCCCGATATTGGTGGATTAAAAGAGATGAACCAAGCGGAGGATGCTGGTTGGAATCACAGATGAATAATCGATGAATGAGTCAAGCTTGCTGTTACAGCTGGACTACTCTAGTAGATGAGCCAAGTAGTATGATTTCGGCCATTAGTTTGGAAAGTGTTGCACACAATGAAGCTGTCAAGGAAATGCTTCTCCTATGGTTTGCGGCCATCAGACGATGCCATCATATGTGTGGTGTTCAAAACCATAAGTTGGGTTTTGATGTATTGAATTGAATCAGTTTTGAGCTAAACCGATTCAATCAGTTTCGTCTGATGAGAGCAACTGATCTCATAATCATTGAGAAAATGATCTACTGTTCTGAGATTTGGTTAAATGAAGTGAATGAGTTTGGTCTCATTCTAATTGGTTCCATCATATTGATGCGAAGCCTGAATGATCAAATTTGGAGTTGGTTCAGTTAGAGAACCTGAACGATGGTTTGATGTTAATTCTTCTAGTAGCCTTCATTGCGGGGGGCACCATGAGATGAATGAGATGTTATATCTCTTAAGGTTTCCTACGTCGAGGAATAGATTTGTGAGTCTAGTTCCAGAAATATACTCGCGAGTATAGTTCCATACGGTTGAGTGACATGACTGCCCGCCGTAGTGCTTGACGAAGTTGGATTGTGTATCCAAATGTCAATTTAAAAGCACAAATGTAAAATTTGCATTGAAGCAAAGGTGATATTAAATCCTTTCATAGTATTGAAAGCGATGTGAAATCCCTCGAGACAATCCATATTGAGTTATGTGATTTGAGATATGGGGTGGTAACAAGTATTTTGTGACTTTCATAGATGATAGTACAAACTATTGTTATGATATTTGCTTAATAGCAAAGCTGTGACAATTGAGAAAACATGTCATGGGAAGCTGAATATCAACTTCAAAGGTTGAGTAGCAACTTGATGAGTTGAGAAAAGTGATACTGGAAGTGAACATGATCACTCCATTATACTCTGAAGTCGAACAGTGTTTCGAAACGAAAAAGTTGTACTTTGAAAAGAGATGAAGAATGTGATGATGGCAAGCTCCAAGTTACCGCAAGAAATGTGGGGGAGGCCATCTTATCAACAAATTATCTTTTGAATAAGATACCTCGCAAGGAGTACAAGTTTCTTTATAAGTCATTTAAGGGAACAACGCCTTCATACAAATACTTGCAAGTGTGAGGGAGCCTAGCTATGGTACTGGCCCCTGATCCTAAGAGAATGAGGATAAGACCAAAAGCCATTGGATATGATGTCACTGGTTATACGAGTAATGCGTATAGATTCGTTGTGTATGAATTTAAGAATTCAAATATACACAAGAACACTATAATGGAATCAAGGAACGCGTCATTCTTTAAGATTTTCTGATAATTAAGGAAAGTAAGTTGGATTCTTCTCAGTTCCTGAAGGATATTTGAGAAATATCTCAAGAACAAGAGAATGAGGAAGAACCTGATCATAAGATCGATTCGGAGAAACCGAGACAAAGTAAGCGAGGAAATATAGATAAATCATATGGACTTCATTTTCTAACATACAAGCTTGAGACTGAACCTCAAACGTAGAAAGAGGTTGTCAGTCAGTAAAGGGTCTCTTATGAAAGAAGCCATAAGATGTGACTGAGACTCGATCCTTGAGAGACATACTTAAAAGTTGGTTAACCTCGTGGAAGTAAACCACTTGATTCAAAGTGGATCTTCAAGAGGAAGATGAATGCAGATGGATCTGCATCGATATACAAGACGAGATGTGTAATAAAAGAGTATGGATAAAAGAAAGGTCTATACTACTTGGATACTTATTCTCTAGTGACGAGAATAACATCAAAGATGACAGTGGTCATTGTTGCTTTGCGCAATCTGAAAATTCACCAGATGGAGGTAAAGATATGCTTCCTCAATGGAAAGTTGAGGAAGAGATTTACACTCAACAACCTGAGGGTTTAGTTGTTATTGCTGGGCAAGAGAACAAAGTTTGTGAATCTCTCAATAGCCTGAAGCAAGCGCCAAACCAGTGACGTTTGAAATTAGACAACGTAATGATGTCTAATGGCTTCAAGATCAACTAGTGTGACAAATGTGTATACATGAAGAACATTGAACATGGATACGTGACTTTGTGTCTTAATGTTGATGACATTTTCATTGCAGGAAGCAATGCGAATACACTAAGTCCACCAAGTCATTATTGAACTTGAAGTTCGATATGAAGGCTTTGAGACTTGCCGAAGTAATTTTAAGCATTAAAATTACACGAAGGTTAGAAGGACTCGTATTAAGTCAGTCACACTACGTTGACAAACTCTTAGACAAATCTGAAGAAGACAGACTAGGACTGTCTGGAATCCCTGTTGACGTGAATCAACACATGTCTAAGAATAAACGTGAATGCATCTCCCAAGTGGAATATGTCAGAGTGATAAGCAGTTTAATGTACTTGATGAATTGTACTATATCAGACAATGCTTACACTGTGAGTAGACTAGAGAGATACACGAGTAATCCAGGAAGTACACACTGGAAGGCTATTGTGAGAGTACTGAAGTACCTACGATTTACTCGTAATTGTAGTCTACACTATAACAATGACTTTAGAACACGAGTGGCTATGGGTTTATTGTGGGAGAGGCAAATGTGTCTTGGAAATCCTTTAAACAGACTATATTAGTCAAAGTCGATTATAGGCTGAGTTCTTCGCATTAGATAAATGTGAGAAGATGCTAAGTGGTCAAGGAATTTAGAGGAGGATATTTCTGAATGGACACAACATGTGCCAACAATGTGTTTACATTGTGAGAATCAATCATTGATTTCTAGGCACATAATGTAATGTATAATGGTTAGTCTCGACATATATATCGACGACATAATACCATTAAACAACTTCTCTGCACCTGAGTCATATTAGTTATATGAGGTCCAAAGAGAATATTGCGGATCCGCTAACCAAATAGTTAAGTAAGAACCTAATAGAGAAGTTGTCCAAAGGGAATGGGTCTGAAGCCTTTTGATTGTTAATATCAAAACATAGGCTTAAGCCCTTTTGGAAATAAAGTCGAGGCAACGGAAAACCCTACCATGATGACTGGAGATCCCAAGAACTTGGTTCAAAGGGACCACCTAACTGCTAAGACTACGAGGTCACTGTGGGGGTAACACCCCAGGCCTATTCCCTGATAAACAGTGACTCCCGCACGAGGCTAAGCTTGGAGCTTTTAATGATCTAGTAATTTGAATAGTGAGATTCAAATGGTAACGCGGGATTATTTGAAAGAATCACCTATGTGAGAGAGAAGTGGGGCCGCTTCAAAGGAGAATTTAAAGGGCTTAATTCTTTAGAAACTCTTGCACAACTAGGGAAGGGGTGTCATGGCCAAAAATGAACCCACCAGTAAGAACCAAGTATGGTCAGAAGATATCTGTGGGCGACATGGCTTTCGTTTACATTATAAGACGAACAGTTCAAAGATAATCACGTCTACTGAAAAGTCAGTAAAGAGAACATGTCTTCCCAAGGGAAGGTTCAAGGGCATAGCCTACCTATCCTATGCAGATATCAACCGAAAAAGCTATCACCACATTGAGTCGAGTCTTGATTATCGAGTTTATTTGTTTTATCGTTTTCACTACTCGATTTTCTTCATGTGGGGGATTGTTGGAATTTGTGTGAAATATGTGTGAAGAAAATGATGGTAAAAATCATTTAAATGAGCTTGAATGCATAAGAGTATTAAGTGTGCGCATTTAATAAAATTTATGGTGCATTAGAAATACCAAGAGACGTCTTGGTATACATACGGACTCATAATGTGTAGTCTTAATGACTAAGACCGTTGATTTCCAAAGGAATAATACTCTCCTATAAAAGGAGGAGTATTGTGGCTCATTTGAAACATACTGAAAACACAAACAAATTTCCTTCTCTGGTTTTCCATTCGTAGTCATTCGGTGGTGATAGCTAAAGATCATTCAGTGTTCGATCGGCAAAGCTTTGGTGTTCAAGTGTTTGTCGAGGAAAGTTTTATCCTGGGAAGCATACTGCCAGCAAGTCCCAGCACCAGTAGGGCGGCAATCTTGCTTTAAGGACTGCGTCTAACGCGACTCTATCCACAACCAGTGGTTTGCGATTGTTCTGTTTTGATTCATAGTTCTATTCGTGTATTTGTTCAGTAGCTTCAGTTTCATACGCCGCTGTTTAAAGCAATATGTGCAACAAGGAGATCTTGGACCATCTACGATACAGAAAAATGCATCATCCTTGCAGTCAATGAAAAAGGTATATTGCAATAATGAATGTGAGGATATAAACATTAATTGAGGAGAAAGCAATTAACGGTCAGTTAATCATTATATGATTAAGAGGAATGTGGAATATGATGTTGTTATTTTTATCAAGAATTCGACATAATCATCAAGACAGTCACAAAATGAAATTCACGTAATTTGCGAATGCTTCCACAGCCTACCAGCGCACCAGACACGCCTAGACCACCAGTAGTGCCGATCTCATTATCTATGTTTGTCGGTACAATGTTCTCCATCATGGTCATATTCGCCAGTGGCGACAATACAGAAGGTTCTAACAAATGCATCAGAGGAGCAGGTTGAACTGTGACTGCAACTCTGAGTCCAACCAAGCAATAATTTCCAATACTACTAGTGAAGTAAAACACTCCTTCCTCAACGAATTATAATGACAGCAGGACTGACACTAAATGTCCCAAAAGGGTTGCTTGATGTACAAGCTTCATGTTCCCGGCCACAGACACTTGGATCATGTCATAGTACTGAGAATCAAATTCGAAAACTGCACAATATCCCACAAAACGAAACCAAACAAAACAAAACACATGAGGATTCATAATTCGTACAGCCAAGCCAAAAACAGTCATCCGAAACGACATAGTTTAGATGAAACAATCAAAACTACATCGTTTCATTGATATAACCCTTAAATTAAAAATTGAACATTTTTCAAAATTATTCAATTTTCACTTAAAACACATAAAACTCTGTCGTTTTATTAAATTGGTGTTTTTCATTTGGCTGCACCGAATCTTATTCCCAAAACGTGAATGTAATGGTACATACACCACCAACACACAAATTTGTTGGGGAGTCGTCTTCGGTTAGCTAGTGCAGGAGACGACAATGATGACGAACAACTGCTTCTTCCTTCTTGTTTTTCTTCTTGAAGAATCGATGTGAATCTGGATATCAAATTTGATCGCGTATTCGCTTCTGAATTCGATAATTCGACCCTTAAGATTAGCCGAGAGTTACACGAAATCCGAACGGGGATAATCAAATCAAATAATTTCTACTCTCAGCTAAAGATGTAGAAATCAAACTTAGGGTTTGAGGTTTTGAGAATCAAAGAGAGTCTGCTGGTGTTTTTCTTACAATTTCAGAGTGTTTCAACATCAGATAAGCATCTGATATTTATAGGAGACAATCGGACACGAGCAAGGGTTGCAACTTACAGCTGACCAGACGCGTCTGTCAGACGAGTGCTGCGTGCCCAGCCTTCACATTAAGCTCGCGCCCAATGCACACATTAGGCTGGGCATGGCGACGAGTTAAAGTGAACGTAGGGCGCGGCGAACCGTGCGCCCAATGTTCACTTTACCATCGTTCCCAATATGCAGTTTAACGTCCGCGCCCAACACTTCAAGTGTTCTCTGAGCGCGAAACTCTCGGTTTGAGAGTTCCGACTTTGCTCGATTTCATCCCGTTTTGACTCGTTTTATTCGAACAGATTGTTCTAATGGGTTTAAATATGTTACCATACTCATAAACCCTAAAATTACCAACAAATTTCAGACATACAAAAAGAGATGGAATAAATTATGTACATACTGAGCGAGTCTCCAAACATGAAGGTGCAGGAAGAAGACCAATTGGAGTAGAAACTCGGATGTGGAGGGATAGACCATCACCAACTCTATACTTCGTCGCTGCTGATGGGAAGCCCAAGATAGCAAGGAGGAGAATCATCATCTCAATGATTGTTGGATCGTTAGGTTAGCCGTCTATGTGAGGGAGATCCCAGAGTGGTATCCCTCAGACAGATGGCAGCGGAAATTATCACTAGTACAGGAAATAATGCGGAAAGTAAATGCTCACGATTTATAGTGGAAACCTTATTGCAATCCTTGCAACAGGCTGAAAACCACTTGCCTTCTGGACAGTTCCAGAAGGGCTTCAAGATCGATGTTATTGATTATGAATATGCTTGTAGAATGTTACAACCTGTCTCACTCAGTGACATTTTAACAATCCTACTCAATTCAACTATCAACTAACAGATCTTCTCTTGTCCGCACACATCAGCACTTCGTCAGCTCCGGAATTGATCTTCTCTTCAATCTCCGATTGCTCTCTCCAAAAAGCCGAGCTTCAAACTGAAGACTCCTCCTCCTTTTATAGTTGTCTTCAAGTCGGCTGAACCTGATCTCTATCAGATATCCGATTGCTATCCAACAGATGTGATATGGTTAAGATATTCCCATATCTTAACCATGTCACTTATTTCCTTTCCAAATCTGACACACATCTTCCATCATATATACAAGACATATATTCGTGAATATTCTGACATCAATATTCCTCATCGAATTTTACACTTATATACTTGTGTATCTTTGGTTTGTATCTTCGAGAATATCTTCCCAGATCCGATCTCATCACAAAGTCGGTGTGTCCCTCACACAGAACGCATCTCTCTCGCAGCTCTGCTCTCTCTCAGAGATATCCGGTAAACCTACCTGTCAGGCAGTGATTTCTGCATACTCAAGTGGATTATTAGTTAAGTGTTTGTTATCATCAAAACACAAAGGGTCCAACAAATTCCCCCTTTTTGATGATGACAAACACTTCTTCACAAATGAGAAATCACACAGCGATGGCACGGAATTCACATCAACATACCCTTAGGACAGCTAGCTACTTCAGAATTTATTCACTAAATTTTTGTTTAAAGTCTAGCTAGCATAGTTCCCCCTCAGATAGACATCCGCTCAAACTTCGGTACTGATTTTCCCCCCTTAGTATATGCACATATATTTCTTCCCCTTTTTGGCATCATCAAAAAGATATGCAAATAAGAACACAGAGTAATGTAAAGAAAACATTTCATTCATTGGCAGCAAATCAAAAGTGTGTCACGTGGACACCACACATGCAGCAGAGAATTCAGAATGCACAGAGATCTTAAACATGAAATTCAAAACAAAACAGCAAAAAAAACAGGGGTAGATGTGGGAGGGTTGGCAAGGAGGGGGGTTCCATGAGACAGTTCAGACTAAGCTTCAATCTGGAACGAAGCCTTCATCTGTTCAACAATCTCTGCGGCAAGGGACTTCATCTGTCCTGGGAACCCTTCGACTGCCACCGACATTGCACCCGAGTCAACTTTTATTGTCACCTCCAGGGCAACCATCTTCTCCTTCACGACCTTCAACTCGGTCCTCACTTCCAGCAACTCACTCTTCACCTCCTTCATCTCAGCTTTAATCACCATTAAGTCAGCTCTAACCTCTTTCAGCAGCACCAACATCTCACCAGAACTCTCAGAGGGGAGGACCGCTTCATCACATACAGGAGCAGCAACATTAATGTGAGTCACCTCAATAACATCCTCATCATCAGCCTTTTCTTCAACAACCGGGACTATCCATCCAACCCCTGCCGAGTACTCCAGACCCAACTTGATAATCTGCTCATCACCCAGGGCAGACGATAGCACCTTCTCAGATTCAGGGTGATAAATCTCCCAGTACTGCAGGATTTTCTTCACAAACCCGGGATAGGGGAGTCCATTTGAGGGATTTGCCTTGTTGTTCTCCATGTGACGCATTACTTGAAATGCCAAGTTAACTTGCTTCTTCTGCAGAATCTGATCTACCAGCAGCATATCTTGAAAGGTCACCAGATTGTGCTTGTGACGTCTCGGAGAGATGTTGGACACGAGGATTCTGTGGAGAATCCTCGGAAGCACATCCATGCTGTGGATTTCCCTCTGTCATTTTTCAGCGGGATCCAACCCAAGCCGCTCGAATACTTCCGACTTCGCCACGGAACTTGGCCATGTACCCTTTGAGTATGTAGCGTACCCGCCTTTTGGCACCTGCAGAACGGTGGCCAACTCCCGCAAACTCACTGTGAACAACTCACCACCAACGACAACCGACAGCTCCAGATTGCCCTTTCCCTTCTCCTTTTCTACCACTTTCAACTTTGAGTAAAATTCCTTTATCAGCTTCTCATCCACCAGAACTGGCTTCCTGAACAGTGCGCCCCACCCTTGGGCCTCCAGCAACTCAACAACTTCGCCTATCTAATATTCGCCGAGCCATTCACGATCTAGCATTAACTCTTGCGCGAACCACCTCCCAACTTCCCCTGAGTCCTCAGCACTCTCTTCCGACTCACCATCCTCTTCAATCATCGGAACAGATGGCCTAGTGGGCCTGAGACTTTTCCGGGATGAGGGAGGAGCAGAGGAAGAGGATTTCTTCGCACGCTTCCCAACGGATCGCTCCGCTATCGAGGATCCCTTGCGGATGCGAGGCTGAGAGTGACAGTTCTCCTGAAGTTCTTCGAGGCGCTCTTCGAGTCGGACCACTCCTCTGCCCACTGCAGAGTCGGTCGGAGTAGAACCAGATGGCGTGACAGACTGCAGAATAGTCTCCAAGCTAAGAGGGTCAACCCCCTTTGCAATCAGCTGTGCAGCCATCTCGGCGGCGGCGGTAGGTGAAAGACTGGATTTAGGGTTTGAGGAAGCCATCGAAACTTTCGGAACTTTGATTTTGGGTGACAGAGAAACTGATTGCCTTTGGTTGATTTGGGCACAACACTCGGTTCTCTCTCTTCTTATACCCCTCCAAACTCTAGAACACAATGGGCACTGTTGATTCTCGAAGCATCGCCTCCCTACCTTTGAGAAATAAATAAACCGCCCTCTATTTTTTAGCAATTGCCACCTTTTCCTTCCTTCCAAAAACGGTTCCGCATTAATACCTTGCCAATTTTAATTCAGCCGAAAAGGCATGCACCAACCGAGGGAGAGAAGCGACACGTGTCATCAGTAGGTATGCGAGTCTTCTCATAAAAGCAACCGACGGGACAACTGTCTGCTGCAGAGACTGTTCACCTTTCTATTCAATATGTACCTCTTCCCAAGGCTGAGCCAACTTTACCAGAGGACATAGAACTCACTATCTTAACAACTGTCACACAGATTGTTTCCCAGCCAAAGTCGAACATTCCATAGTGATAGCTCAGTCTGACCGTCTCATGGGTACACAAGGTTTTGGTATGGTGTGCAAACTTTACCCAAATGGTACAAATAACACCACACACGATCAAGCACAAATAAATGAAATCATCCAAACATATAATATTGTCTTCGTACCTCATGTGGAATAACTCCAGAAAATAAACATATCGACGGGCTCATAGGAGCACTCCACATGAAGATAGGCTAAGGTTGGTCTAGAGTACCTCCCGGGCTTATAGTGTGGGATCAACTGTGGAGGTCTCTTTTGGGCAGAAAGAAATCAGAATTTCATGTTTTTTGGTCCCTAATGCAGTCATCAATCACATAGCAGGCATGCATGGATACATTATGAACACAACTTACTTTTTCACTAGCATAGAACATCCATGTTAAACTCTCCATCAGACGTGACTCATATGCATCTTGTCTAGCCAATCACCGAGGGAGCAACATGTGAGCATAGTTCTAAGGAAGAGAAACCATACCTAGTTCGAGCCTCAGCTTCTCGTAGGGTTCTCTATGCAATGCCTTTGTGAATATGTCTGCAATCTGTTCCTCGGTTCTGCAATATTCCATCTCAATTGTTCCCTTTTCTACACAGTCTCGTAGAAAGTGATATCGAATTTCAATATGCTTAGTGCGTGAGAACTGCACTGGATTTTTAGAGATGTTAATAGCACTAGTGTTATCACACAAAATCTTAGCACAATTTGTAATAACACCATAATCACTTAGCTGTTGCCTGATCCATAGCAGCTGCGCACAGCAAGCAGCAGCGACAATATATTCTGCCTCAGCGGTGGAAAGTGCAATTGAGGATTGCTTCTTTGCAGCTCAAGAGATGAGACATGGTCCAAGATATTGAGCCATCCCTGACGTGGACTTCCTGTCTGTCTTGCACCCAGCATAGTCTGCATCAGTGTATGCTTCCAGGCGTAATTCTCCTTCCCTTGGATAGAACAGGCACAAGTCATCTGTTCCCTTCAAATATCTCAATATCCTCTTTACTGCTTTCACGTGGGTTTCCCTGGGATCGGCCTGAAACCTTGCACACAGACAAACACTGAATAAGATATCGAGTCTGCTCGCAGTGCGATATAATAGCGAACCAATCATTCCCCTATACAGAGTTGGATCCACTTGAGGTGAGGATTCGTCCTTTGTCAGGGTGTCGTTTGGAGACATCGGTGTGGCACATGTCTTGGCGGACTCCATCCCAAACTTCTTCAGAATCTCCTTTACGTACTTCTGTTGATGGATTCGGGTGCCATCCTCTCCTTGAGTAACTTGAAGTCCAAGGAAGTACTTGAGTTCTCCCACCATGCTCATCTCGAACTCGCTTGACATCAACTCTGTAAACTTCTTGACAAGCTTAGGGTTAGTTGAACCAAAAATGATGTCATCTACATATACCTGCACCACCAAAGTGTCCTTCCCTTCCTTCAGAAAGAAGAGAGTTTTGTCCACCTCTCCTATGGTATATCCGTGGGATAGTAAGAACTGTGACAGTCTCTCATACCAGGCACGAGGTGCTTGCTTCAGCCCGTACAGCGCCTTCTCAAGGATGTGGACATGATCAGGGTGAGTGTGATTCTCGAACCCTGGTGTCTGGCCCACATATACCTCCTCCTTTAGAACTCCGTTCAAGAAGGCCGTTTTCACATCCATTTGCTGCAGAGTGAAACCATGGTAAGTCGAATAAGCAATTAGTAGTCTGATTGCTTCTAACCTTGCAACTGGGGTGAATGTCTCATCGTAGTCTATCCCCTCTTGTTGGTTGTATCCTTTGACTACCAGGCGGGCTTTGTTTCTCACAACAACTCCCTTGTCGTCCATCTTGTTTCGAAAAACCCACTTCGTTCCGATTACATTCTTGTCCTTCGGCCTAGGAACCAGTCGCCATACCTTGTTCCTTTCGAACTGATGTAGCTCTTCTTGCATGGCATTTACCCACTCTGGGTCTTTCAGAGCTTCTGCTATTGTCTTTGGTTCTGCAATAGAGACAAAAGATGCAAATCCACAGAAATGACATAGATCATCCAGAATTACCTTATCCTGCGATGTGTAGCACTGGTAGTGCCTCATCCTAGATGGGGGCAGAATAACTCTCCCGCTCCTTGTAGTTCTGGGTTCTTCCGCAGTGCCTGTAGGCGGGAGATTTTTAGCAACTTCCTCTTCGATGGGAGGCCCAGCGTTGATGTCAGTCACAGGGACCTCTGGAACATGTTCTTGGGCGGGCATCTCTGTCTGAGCAGTCTCTTGAGCTTGCTCTGTGACCTCACTTTGAGTGGGTTCCCAGTCGGGGTCAGCTCTATCAGTGAACTGAAGATCTCCATCATCCTGTGATGAAGGATCTTTTACTAGGTGCCCTGTCATAGCGCCCTCATCAAAGGTTACGTGGATGCTCTCCTCCACCCGTTCCATCCTTAGGTTGTACACCTTGTAGGCTCTGCTATGGCTTGAATAACCTACGAACACACCTTCATCGCTCCTCGGATCGAACTTTCCCAGATTTCCTTTCCATTGTTATGCACGTAGCACTGATAAGTCGTAGTTGTACGACTATTTTATGTGTTAAAACCCCGTCTTTTAGTGTTTGCCTGTATGTTATTTCACTACATGTGCGTAGTTTTCGTTCTCAGGTACATTCGGAGACCATAGAAGGAATATCGGCTAAAGAGAGCCTGTAGAAGATGTTCTGCATCGAAGGAATGGAGTCCAAAGTGTTTGAAGGCTGACTCAGTCATGGGCGCGTACGCCTGAAGATTTAAAGGCGCGGACGTCTACTGATTTATGGTAATTGTTGAGACCTCCGCGGGGACTAAATGAAGAAGACGTCCGCGGATGACAGCTGGCAGTCGAAATCATTATTTCACATTTGCAATCTCGAAAGGGAAGAACACAGAACTCGAGGGGACAGAGAAGAGGGGCGGCTGGCTCTGGAATTATAGGAGAAAAATCAGATTCATCTAGGGTCTCTTACGTTCGGTTTGGAGAGAAGAGTTCTTGGAGTAGGATTCCGATTGAGGATTCGTTGCTGGATTCGAGTGTTGGAGTGGAGCTGCAGCGTAGTGGAAGAGTCGTCAACAGTATTTCCATTTCATTCCATTCAAAATACTTGATGATGTATTCCATTACGATGAGTAGCTAAACTCATATGTGTAGGCTAGAACTCCAAATTGTGATGTATTGACTTGAGACTTCTATTGATTTCTATGTTTTGCGTCATATTACTATACTATGTTCATGGAATTGATGTGCTAGCATGAGTGGAACCCTAGCGGGGGAGCTTTTGTTTGTTTGTTGATTTCGATTGTCAAGTTTACTAGCAACCTAGCGGGGATAGCAAACTAGGACACGAGTAATATACCACTAGGATTAAACACCCTAGGACAACTTGTTTGTATGTTCATGCAACTCTAGCGAGTTAGGGTCTTAATTATCGCTAGCGCGAGATTAGTACTAGAACAAGAACGGGGAGTGTAACCCTAGCGGGGAAGCTCTAAGTTGTAGAACACTAGGAATCAAAACAGATTTGTCAATGATTTAGTCTTGCATCATAGTCGAAAGTTCTAGCTTGCACTTCTCCTTGATATTACATACCTGAATTCGTGACGATTGCTCTCTTGATAAGTGATAATTGTTGCTTGTGTTTTGTGTTTTCCATTTACGTGTTTGAATACTTAGTGAACAGATTCTCAGATCAATCTCTGTGGATACGACCCGACTTACCACTTGCTAGTCGGAAATAAAGAAACAATTATTTTTGACGGGTACAACGACGCCCGTCAAGCACCTGCAGCCAAATACTCTCAAATAAGCAATGTTAGGTTTTCTTCCCCGCAGCAGCTCATACGGCGTTTTTCCTATCAGAAATCGTAGAGATGCTTGGTTCAGTATGTAGCTGGCCGCATGCACAGCCTCTGCCCAGAACCCCTTGGGAACACCACTGGCAATCAACATTGTCCTGGACATGTCTTCCAAAGTCCTATTCTTTCTCTCTACCACCCCATTCTGCTGAGGAGTTCGTGGTGCTGAGAAGTTGTGATCTATTCCTGCAGTCCTGCACAAGGAGAGAAACTGGGAATTCCGGAACTCGGTTCCGTTGTCAGTACGAATGGATACTAACTTCTTACTCAATTTGTTTTCAATCACTTTCAACCATGAGACAAATTCAGAATAAGTTTCATCCTTAGAGCACAAGAAAATGGTCCAAGTATACCTGGAGTAGTCGTCCACGATGACTAATATATACCTGTTACCTCCTCGGCTGACGACGTTTATTGGACCGCAGAGATCCATGTGGATCATGTCAAGAGGACCTGAAGTACTTACTGATTGTTTTGACTTCAACGAAGTACGTACTTGCTTGCCCGTGGCACATGCACTGCACACCTGATCAATTGAGCTTTCTACCTTGGGTAATCCAATCACTAGTTCACTCTGATGCAGTTTATGAATCAGTCTCGTGCTTGCATGTCCAAACCTTTTGTGCCATAGCAGCGTGTCAGCGGTTATGCTTGCCAAGCACAGCTCCTCTTCAAGGACGAACTCTGGGTCCACTGTGTATATTTGATTCTCACGGACGCCTCTGAGAATTACCTTTCCTTTCTCAATGCACTTCACAAAACAGTCATTAGAGTTGAATATCACTTGATTTTTACCATGTTGACACAATTGTGATATACTCAGCAGGTTATAATTCAGGTTCTCAACCAGACTAACTTGTCGAACTTTGATTGTTTCTGAAATTCTTACCTCTCCTGTTGCAACGACCTTACCTGTACTCTTGTTTCCGAAGATAATACTTCCTCCGGAGTAGGCTTGGAGTGAGATGAACCATCCTGGATCTCCTGTCATGTGTTTAGAGCATCCGCTGTCCAGATACCATGGCTTGCTCCTCACTCCGTCCTGCAAGAGAGAAATCAGTTTTTACGAACCCAGACAAGCTTGGGCTTACTGGGTTTTGGGGCAGTTTTAACAACATGAGGAAACTTTAAAGGACGGGAATCGTTATCATCAGTAAGATTGATTTTCCTCCTTGGAGTTCTCCTGGGTCGTCCGTAGGTGGCTGTGTCGTGGTGAGGACGAGCCCATTCACCTCTGTCTTCCCTGCTGTGGGGAGGAACTTTTCTCCTAGGGACATAAGCGGTACTGGCATTTCTCTGATGACTGTGATACCTCTCGTTGGCCTCTTCCAGTTGCTTACAGTCTGATCTGTAGTGACCAGATTGACCACAGTGCCAGCAGACACGATAATAAAGCACCCCAGTTTTCTTGTTTCTTTCTAAGGGAATGGGTCTCCTATTTCTTTGGGCCTGAGGGTCAATCGTGAATGGTTGACGGTTGGAGCTCATCTTCTTCCAAATTTCAAAGGCTTTCCCAGCCTCGAAAGGTGCAGAGTCTCTGTCATAGAGATGGCTCTCTTTTGGAGATGTGGCTGCTCCTCCCAACTGTCTTGTGGCTTCCGGCTTTCTCACTTGGTGCGAGCTCTCGCCGACTTCAGTCATCAATCCCTTTCCTTTGGCAATTCTTCTGTATGCTTCCTGTTTGTCAGTCTCTTCCATATACCCAAGTTCGGGTCTGGAAAACTTTCCCCTGTACTCCTGTTTTACCTCTTCGACCTTCTTGGCTTCTAGTTCTCGTAGCCAGATTTTCTTACTTTCCGTCTCCTTTTGTCTGAGATCTGCGACTGTCTGACGGAGTTCCTCGTTATCCAACTGGATCCCGACTGATTCTGCAATTGATCCTACCATCTTGGTTCCGACGTCTGTCGGCTTGGTGTCATCAATTCTCATGCATCTCAGTTCATCACTCAAACTATTGATCCGTGTGTCTCTTTCGTCACAAGTGTAGCATTTGTAGATGTGCTCCTCCTTTTCTCACTCAAGTCGCATAGCTTTGGTTGACCAGAGGCTGTTGTTTTCCATTTCGTCTTCATGTTCATCTTTCATGATCTCAAGTTGTTCCTTAAGGCTTGTGATCTTCTTTAGCAGTTCGGCAATAGTTTCTGCAAAGTCAGATTCACTAAATACTGGATCGATAAAAGAATCAGATTCATGTACCTCATCGTTCGTGGATTTTGCCATCAGACATGGCTCCTTAGCTCGCTTCCTATCGCTGGGTTCCTCGTCTGAGTCACCCCAGGCAGCGAACATGGCTTGAGCTTCCTTCGGGGCAGGTGGTTCACCCTTCTTCTTGCTGTAGCAATCTTTAGCAAGATGCCCCTTTTTCTGGCAGTGATAGCAGATTCTTTCTTCCTTTGCACCCGCCTTTGTCTTGCTTTCCTATGAGGTGGCTCCCTTGTTCCCCCTTTGGTTATTTCGTCCTCTGCCAGAGACACCTCTGTTTTGTGTTCTGCCTGTTGTAGCCATCTTGAAGGCTCTCGAGAGAAGACCTATCTCCTCGTCCTCACCTTTAGATGGCAGGCTTACTTGGGCTATTGACAGCACGTCGTTGTGCGCTGCAAAATTTACATTTATAGTTCCACTACTCGTGGCTCACTATTGGATTAGCAGAGCGGTAAGTAGGGGTCGAACCCAAGAGAGTCAGTGTGGATTAGTTGTTCTTTAAAAAGAAAGAAAATGAAAGTAAAGACAGATTAGGTTTTTGTTGGTTTTTTATATATACAGAAAGTAAATGACAGAAAGTAAATGACTGAATTTAAAGTGCTGAAAGTAAAGACTGAAAGTAAAGTGCGAAAAGTAAGTGCGAGAACAACCGAGTTCAATATCAACCATACAATATACGTTTTGATTTGTCGCACGCTGTGTTTCAAGCGCAATAGGTACCAAAATGTTATGTTTGATTGATGTTGAAAACTGCTGTAATGAAAGTAAAAGTGCGGAAAGTAAAGTGCTGAAATGTAAATGACAGAAAAGTAAAGACTGAAATGTAAAGTTCTGAAAAGTAAAGTGCAGAAAGTAAATGACAGATAAGTAAGGACGAAAGATATTCAGTCTAGGGTCTCTACTTGTGAGACAACCATCATAGACGTCAAATGATCTTACTTTGTGTTCATAAGTGTGAGTTTATTCCATTTCAAGACATAAACCCTAAAGTAAGGCCATTTCAAGCACTTACACCACAATCTACTCCAAAATCAAGACATAGACTTCTAGTTCAAAAGTGCATCCACTTGATCAATCATTTCCAATCAACCAAATGGTGTTAAAGAGAGGTTGAACTCCACGGAAAAGCTTTGCCATTTCAAGCATCCACTTAACCGTGTATGTTCACGAACCCCACGGAAGAGCTTTGCCATTTCAAGCATCCACTCAACCATGTATGTTCTACCCGAATGTATGGCACATAGAACTAGTTCAAACACAAAATAGCATTAAGTTCAAGTCTCAAGATGCATACACAAGTATGAACACCCTTTGACTGAATATGCTTTAGCTACTTGTATTCATGGCAAGGAATACAAGCACCATACTTATGAAAGTAAAGGAAATCAAGAAAACAAGAACTTGTAAAGGAAAGGACTCGGTTTTGACAAGAAAAGTAAAGAAGTCGTGGCTTTTGTGCAAGGAAAGTAAAGTGAGCTTTGGAAATCAGAACTTGACAAGAAAGTAAAGAGCTTAGGAGCTCAAGAACAAGTGAAAAAGCTTTGGAAATCAAGAACAAATCAAGAACAAAGTAAAGAGCAAATTGTGTTTGTATTGAAAATGAAGAGAAGAGAGTTAAGCTCTCAACTCTCTAAGGACTTGGGATTTCGAAGGCTACATATTACATGAGGCAAGCCCTCTATTTATAAGCAAAGGAAGACTTGGGGGCTAAGTTTATGGCATGGAAATATCCCAAAAGCAAAGACTTGGATATGAAAAAGATGAGAGCCAACCACTTGGCATTTGGCACATGCATCTCCTCCAACCGACTTGAGCTTGGCTTCATCCAAAGGGCAACTAGCTTGAGCCTTAGTTGAGCAACAAGCCAACCGACTTGAACTTGGTTGAGGCAAACCGGATTCCAAAACCAAACCGAAATGAATAGTAGAAGCCAACCGGAATATTGAGAATTCGGTTCTTGGTTGGAACTTGGTTGAGTCTGGTTGTACCGGGTCAGAGCCTGATCGGAGCCTGGCCGGAGCTTGATCGGAGTTTGGCCGGAATTTGGCCGGAATTTTGGTCGGAGGTATTTGGCTCTTGGAATGCTGATTTGGAATGGGCAAGTGATTTTAAGACTAATGGCCGAAGTCGTTTTGCCGGAATCTACCCGAAACCTGGTCGGAATCCCAAAACGGCCGGAATTGCCCTAGTTTGGCCTTGATCGGGCCTGAGCTGGTTCCACTCGGGCGTTTTGGCTGGGAAGTGAGATTGTCCGAGTCATTTGGCATTCCAAACAACTTGGTCGAGCCAAATTTGCAAGATTCGCCCGTCTTGTCGAGTGAATTTGTTTCGTTGCCTATGCGTGCGGGGCCTTTGCTTCGGAATTGAGCCAACTGCCAATCTGCTCGGGCATTCTGCTTGGTTTTCCGACATTGTCCACCTTATTTGCTATTTTGATCACTTTTCTCGAGGCGGATTCGTCAGATCAGATGGTTTGCCCGAGCGACTTGATTTTTGGACCTGGGCAGCTCGGCTGGTGCGCTGGAACGCTGGGGCGCGGCCTGGTTTGAAGTTCTGTTCGGCGCATGGTTGAATTTCCTCGGCCAAAAATGCATGGCGTGCTTTTTTGGCACAAATCTCCCTTTTTAAGTGTGTTTCCTCTTTAGACTCCAAAATGGCCTGAAATGCAAACACACATTAACAAGCACATGTTCGTGCACTCAAAGTGCCTAATTCGGTGGGTTCAGTAGTACTTGATGAATCGTATAAATATGCTCCATCAGCTATGTCCAAGGCCTTCTCCACTTTCAGTGCTATAGCTTGAGATTTTCCAGCTTGTCTTCTGGCCATCTTTCTATCCGATATCCCAGCTTGGCTTTGCAGATTCGCCACCAGCTCTTCCAGGGTGATGTCTTTGATCCCCTTTTGAGCCTGGAGGGCTGTAGTCACTGTATCCCACCTGGAGCTGAGAGCTTGCATGAACTGATGGGTTATTTTCCACTGTGGGAGTTTCTCATCCAGGGAGTTCAGCTGTGCGATGATTACTTGAAATCTGGTGTAGAAGTCCTCCAGGAATTCATCCTTTCGCTGCTCGACTGTTTCGTAGTCTTTTGTCGCAGCCAGAATTCTGTTCCTTTTTATATCCTCGTTTCCCTCGTACAGTCTAGCAAGGCCATCCCCTTGCTCCTTCGCCGTTTTGTATACAGCCATCTTCACTTGATCTCCTTGTGAGAGTGCCATGTACAGAACCTTCTTAGCCCTGGCATTCTGTTGGAGAGACTTGTAGTCAGCTTCGGTGTACTTGTCCTTCTCCTTCTCCTTCGGATTGACGGGATCTGTCACATCCAAAATAGGGAAGTTATCCTTTTCAAACACACGCCACAGCTTCCCATCCAGGGAACAAACATGAGCTTCGAAGTGATCCTTCCACCAGTCATACTCTCCCGGGCTGAGCATTGGCGGCTTCCAGAACGAGTCGTTTCCGCCAGACATGATTTCCTGCAAAGGCTAACACACAATCTAGAGCCTTGCTCTGATACCAATTGTTGGATCGCTAGGTTAGCCGTCTATGTGAGGGAGATCCCAGAGTGGTATCCCTCGGACAGATGGCAGCGGAAATTATCACTAGTACAGGAAATAATGCGGAAAGTAAATACTCACGATTTATAGTTGAAACCTTATTGCAATCCTTGCAACAGGCTGAAAACCACTTGCCTTCTGGACAGTTCCAGAAGGGCTTCAAGATCGATGTTATTGATTATGAATATGCTTGTAGAATGTTACAACCTGTCTCACTCAGTGACAGTTTAACAATCCTATTCAATTCAACTATCAACTAACAGATCTTCTCTTGTCCGCACACAGCAGCACTTCGTCAGCTCCGGAATTGATCGTCTCTTCTATCTCCGATTGCTCTCTCCAAAAAGCCGAGCTTCAAACAGAAGACTCCTCCTCCTTTATAGTTGTCTTCAAGTCGGCTGAACCTGATCTCTATCAGATATCCGATTGCTATCCAGCAGATGTGATATGGTTAAGATATTTCCATATCTTAACCATGTCACTTATTTCCTTTCCAAATCTGACACACATCTTCCATCATATATACAAGACATATATTCGTGAATATTCTGACATCAATATTCCTCATCGAATATTACACTTATATACTTGTGTATCTTCGGTTTGTATCTTCGAGAATATCTTCCCAGATCCTGTCTCATCACAAAGTCGGTGTGTCCCTCACACAGAACGCATCTCTCTCGTAGCTCTGCTCTCTCTCAGAGATGTCCGGTAAACCTACCTGTCAGACAGTGATTTCTGCATACTCAAGTGGATTATTAGTTAAGTGTTTGTTATCATCAAAACACAAAGGGTCCAACAATGATCATCGTTTTCAGCTGGAGTGCCATTGAGGAGATGAATGTCAAGAGGTGATATTATATGGAAAATGTCTCTTTGTATCAAATTTATAAAAAAAAGAAAATATTATAAAGACGACTATTTTCGTGCGTAGTGATGAACTGATGATTAAGTCAAATGATACTCCCTTCCAATATTTGAATTGCATACATTATATTTCGAATTTAAGTTTCTTGGTAGTTTCAAGTATTGGTTTGGTTATATGCTTTATTTAATTTGGTCAAATTTATTTTTATTGTGTATAATAATAGTTCTAATATTAATCAAAAAAAAGAAAAAAACTACTAATGTGATATGATGTGTGTAAATTGATCCAAAAATAGCTAATATTCATAATGTGAAGTCAAGATCAAATCAAAATAATAAATATAAACTGTAAACCAATTGAAAAACTAAGTTCGGACCTAATTAAATAAATAACAACAACATTAAAAGTAAAAATGTCATTATAAACAACGTTGAGGGTTTTCACGTGTTGAAATTCACACTGTTTTAGCTTTAGAAATTCGTTTTCAATAACCGTCCCCCGGTAACAAACACCTAGCTTTGGTCTCAGTAATCGCTCTCAATTTTGCTTCAAAACCAGTACATTTCGGTTACTGATTTTGTGTCGACGTTCTAACTTGAAGTACAAAGAAGGGAGTTCGAGCTTGTCTTTTTATTTTTTAGGGTTTAGAAACAATTTTTAAAACTCCCGGAAACAATCTAAAGGGAATCACTAAATATAGAATCAGCACATTATATTACCATTTAATTGGGATGTTGAGTAGATAAATACGGGGGCACACAGGCAGAGCAAGGTACGTCAAAGGATGTAAAGGGTAGAAAATAAAAGAAAATTCAGGGGAAGATTAAAGCACGCTTAAGGAAGAAGAATCGGAGGAGGATCCTTCGACTATTCACTCTCCAAGCAGCACCTTTTGTGTTTAAGAATTTTTTTGAATAAAATGAGATTTTCCTCAAAGATGTCTCTAAAGTCTAACTGCATGATAACTTAGGATGCATGCAGGGCATTTAGAAGTTGCATATTAGAAAATTACATATTAGATAGAGCCAACCTCACGTACGAACTTATGCTTACATGTTATAAGCTTAAAAGTATTTCTTTATTTTATAAATTAACATAAGATTACGCATGACAATCTTAACATAGAATTAAGGACTTGAAAAATGCACGACATAAGCAAGAATGCATAGTACTAAAACCTTGTCAACACTTCCTATACATATGAAATTGTTAAATAAAAATATGTCTAGACATAAAATACAACTAAACACACATACTAAATTTGTGCATGCTTAAACTGAATGTTTTAGACGTCATCTAAGTTTTTCATTAGCAAGATTATTTTATTTTTTTTGCTTGCATCTTTACTAATATATATAGTCAAATCATAAGCATTGAGTCCCCAAATGGGGAACTACCTAAAAATAAAGAGGATGCAAAATTGATTCAAAACAATTAATACTTTAGTATGAGAGGTAAGTCCCTACGGAAAAGGAAAGAACAAAATATTTTAACATAAGAGGTACGTCCCTACTAAAAAGAAAAAAATAAATATATATTATTTAGGACATGTACTTTATCAAAAATCGTCGCAAGCGAAGAAATTTTTAGCACTATGTTATCAGTTGTTTGAACTTAGAAATAATCATTCCACACATAAACGAACTTAAGTTGAGACATTGTTTTGTTATTATTAAATTTCAAGCTCCTTTTCTCTTATGGATTTAAGCTGAACTTAATGAGCTTTGAGTTAACATGTTGATGAGCGTATATGCATATAAGCCCATGATGTAGCTCTTGCGGATCGCTGAAGCAACTCCAAAATATGGCATTCCTGCCGGAGTGTTACATGCCACATGCGGTTAGCGAAGCAAGTAGAGTCTACAGAGTCCCTCACATGTAGAGATGAAAGTGGATCACAAAATCCGTGGGTTGGCCCGACCCAGCCGATCCGTGCGACCCAACTCGTGGGTCTAGGATGGTGAGTTCCACTCGTATGTTGGGTTGGGTTGAGTTTTGATTAACCCAGCCCGACTCACAGATTCGACCCGCGGGTTCGACTAATGGGTTCGACCCACGGGCTCGACACACAAAACAAAATTTTCATTGCAGAAAAGCATCTCTCAACAGTTGCAATTGCTACGGGTAGTGTGAAGACTAGCTTCAAGAGTCGAAAGACCAAAGGTTATGCTCGATGCTTTCCCGTATCCACCATCACTCTAGCAAGAGCACAAAAGTCCTTCAAATTTGAAAATCTTTCATCTTCTCGGACATTATCAATATACAGGCGAAGTTGATGCTCCATAAGATTTTGATCTCCAACAGCGGCTGACGGCAATGCAATGGCTTGTAGCATTGGACTGGGGAAGGCAGGGAAGAAAGTAAAACAAGCATTGATACGGAACCAGGAGTTGCTATGGAGCATCTCATCTCGTGTTGTTACTGATATGTGGCTTAAACCAATGAGGAACCCAGATGTCAAGTTGGTAAAAGTATAGTCTTGTATCTGCAACCCAGCTATCTCTGATGTAGCCGTGTTTTGTTTCCCATTGCTTTGTAAGAGAGAGAACTAATACGAGAGTTGATTATTGTACATTAAGAAATCTGTTGCTCGAGTATGCCAAAGCTGAGTTGTGTATGCAATAAATCTCAGGCAATTGTCTTAGGTCACTCCTTTGTATTGTAGGGATCAAAGCCATGTAATAGCTAAGTAGTTTAGTCTGTTTCATTAGGCGCCAGTCCCTGCATTTACATCTTCAAGCTCAAAGACTTGGCCAAGCAAGAGATAAGCCCATCAGCCCAAGACCAAAGGAAAGTTGGAGTTGCGTTTTGGAAGAAACGCAGAGTTTCAAGTCAAAATTAGACAAAGGTATAAAGTGGCTTGGCTTGATTCTCCAGTTCATTCACTCTCTAAAACCCTAGAGCGAAAAACACAGCAAGCGAGACGACGACAGACAAAAGACGAACGAGTAAATGCAGGGGGGGCATATGAGAAAATTACACTACAACTAGGATTATTTTCGTAAAATCACTAGGGGCATATGACCCCCCCTGAACGTGGATCCGCCCCTGTGCCTGATGCCTTTGACAAATGCTGATTTATCAGGGGTTTGGGTGCCCCCTGTTCCTGGTAAGGTCAAGATAAATGTGGACGGCTCCTGGAATGGAAACATGAGAATTTCAGGCATTGGTGTAGTGGCGAGGGACCATTTGGGAGCTGTGTTATGGTCATGGGCCGATCATATGAGTTATTGCTTTTGCTCGAGTGAAGTTGAGGGAAGAGCCTTGCTGCAGGGTATGTTATTGGCGAGCAAATTGCAAATGACGAAAGCCATGTTTGAGACGGATTCTTTGGAGGTTTATAACACTGTTGTTGTCGGCTCCGGAATCTCTGACTGGTGTGAATCTTGGCTTCAGTCAGCCTTGACACTGATGCGTCGTTTTTCTGGTTGGACACTCAGTTTCACTCGCAGAGACGCGGCTGACAGATTGGCTTATAGGGCCTCATCTCAGTGCTGGAAGTGGAATTGTACTGATGCTATTCCTCTGTTCCTGGCTGTTGCTTTGTTTCTGTTTTTGTTGTTTGCTGTGGTGTGTTCTTGTTGGAGTTTCCATAAAAAATAAAAAAAAATAAAGTTTAGCTTAAAAAAAAAAGAAGAAAAAAAAAGCTAAACTACAGTTCTTATTATCAACCGCAAGGAAGAGACTCGCAAAACGAGGCCATAATGTCCAGGCAGCACAGCATAAGAAACGTGACAAATTGACCAGCGTAACACATTGCTTGGCTGAGACTAATGTTACAACCAAACCTCAGGGTCGGGAAGCTTCTCTGCAACAGACGAAAGAAGTGCATTCTGGATTAAGTGGCCTGGCAGGCTATTTTCACAGGTTGGTATGCATTCAACATAGATATGCCCAACAGCGACAGCCACAGAAATGTTATGCAATGTGCATGTATGCTTTTCACCTCCTCTTAGGACCCTTCTTTACTCTAATAATTTTACGCCCGGACTTATCTCCACCACCTGTACCCAAGGAGAAGCTACCACCAGCAGCATTAAAGCTACCAGACGCTTGAAATGGTGATTGGTTTACTGAAGCAGCAGTACTCGGTTGCCCTCCAAATTGAAAGAGGCTTGTCCCAGATTGAGTAACTGAAGGAGATGGTGAACCAAACATAAATCCAGGGTTTGGAGATAATTGTTGCGGACCGAACACTGGAGTTGTGGGTGCAGATGCCTGGACAGTGTCCTCGGCCATAGTATCCTCTATGCTCATTTGGTTATTGTTGCTGCCATTATTGGCAGGTGAGGCTGCTGAGCCAAACGCAAAAACAGGATTAGGGCTTCCAAACACCGGCTGAGGAGCAGAGAATGGTGATGGAGAGGTACTTGCAGATGCTGAAGTGAACGAAAATGTTGATCCAGCTGAAGGACCCGTCGACCCAAATAATGATCCAGGCATGCTGCTGGTAGGAATAGAAGCAGATGAGGCTGCAGAAAAGACAGATGGGAGAGTTGTTGAAGAGCTGGTAGTAGAACCAAATATGGGAGAACTGTTAGACTGCCAATTAGACCCAAACAAGCTATTAACAGAACCGCCAGTTGAGTTTGAGTCTGCAGTGCTGATTTCTTTTGAGGAAGGAAAATTATTCAATCCAAATGGTGTGTTGGAACTGAAAATATTTGGAGCAGGAGCTGAGACGCTAAGAGCAGCACTTGCAGGTGCAAAGGTAGCTGTCCCAGATACACCAAATGTAGTAGCGGAACCAGATGAGCCAAGCTGAAAGAGTATACTTTTTGAAACACTTGCAGCAGCAGTTCCAACAGCTGGTGCCTGACTGCCAATAGCATTGTCATTGTCGTTTACAGAACCAAGACCTTGGTTGTCCACTTCGGGGGAGCTCATAGAAGACCCAAAACCAGAAATGACATTTGTACTGTTTAATGTTCCTGAAGATAGTCCACCAAATGGATTACTAAACATGTTGCTCACTGCAGTTACTGACTTCCCCTTTTTTTCTACATCTGAAATTGGACCATCGGTATTTGCAGATCCTAGTGGATCCTTCTTAAATGATGGCCCGGAACTGAAACCTGGAGCAGCTGAAAAAGGTGCAGCGGATGTCATAAATTGACTACCGCCATCACCTGAAGTTATTCCAGGTGCTGTGTTAGGAAAACTGGTGGGAAAAGCTAGGGTAGCTGAAGAATTCAGAGTATGACCTCCACCATCATTGACATTTTTAAAATTAGACAGAGGAGCTGAAGCTGAAGCTGTAGCAGGTTGAACAGAAAATGAACCATTCGAGAACCCATTGTTGGCATAAGAGTCAGTTGAGAACAGAGTCGAGGTTGCTGATACGGCATTTAATGAAGCTGTTGAGGAATCTCCTTCTCTATCACCTGTCCCCTGCGCACCTTTCTTATCATCAGGCTTGATAATGGCAGTATTGGATATTACACTGCACAAACGAAATGACAAACAATTAGTAACAAAGGGAAATAGTAGGATGCTATCATGTTTCAATGTAAGCTAGCAGTCTGTGGCGTCACACAAAATTTCCAGCATGCTGATACTTCCATAGATAAATTAGAGCCCAAAACATTTTTTCGGCACATTGCTATAACAAAGCATGAATCCTCAGGGCCATTTAAATATGTTGCACATATAATTTCAAATGCATGGGGTGAAAAACCGAGTCCGAAGGGTGCTGGATTCGATTCCTGATGGATTCAGAGTGAGTTTCCTTTAGTGGGTAGGATTAGACGGGGTAAAAGATCATAGACAGAATTCCAGCAGTCTGGCACCCTATTTTTGCCATGGTGAGGAAAACCAGTAAACTCATTTAAGGTATGTGATGCAGTGATATAGCATGGCAATCAGTAACATACCTTAAAACTAAACCAATATATACACTCTCAAAGTTATAACATGCCTAAATAACCAACCTTGAGTCTGAAGTCTTTAATTCTGATGGAGCTGAAGTCTGTTTGGCCAGAGAGTCATTATCCAACATCAAAGAGGATGAAAATGTAGAGGGGGTGGACTTATCAGCAATTTTGGCACCATGCCCAAAGAGTGATGTCGTAGAACTTTGCTCACCCGATGATAGTTTACCAAATATGGACGATGATGCAATACCAGTTACAGTTGGCTGAATTGCCATGGTACGAGATCCAGCTGAATAAGAGCCCTTGTCTTTGTTCTCGGCTATGACAGAGCCATCAGAAGCTGCCTGATCTCGATCGCACTTCTTGATATCGAGATGTATACTAACATTTGTCTTTTCATCATTAAATACAGAGTTTTCCTTTCCAGCAACCACTTTGACCCTTTGGGGTTTATCCTCCAGAGAAGAATTTACACGACTTACCTTATCTTCTGACACCGTAGATGAAGCGCCATTCGATTGACCATAGTTGTCATCTAAATCTAGGTAAGCCTGCAAATAACAAAGACACAGGATCAATATCTACCCAATTCATATGAGTAGCTAGATTCATTCTTTTTCCATTAAAATGTTTTGACCATCACAAAAATGACTGTCAATTCATAACCAGATAATGACAGATGTCAAGAAAATGATAAATGATCCCCATCAATTAGTTGTGATAGCTAAGATAAGACAGATTACCTCATGAGCACTCATCTGGAACGCTCGTTTATTTTTGGCAAGAGGACGACCGGATGAGTACAATGCAGTTTCGGCGTTACTATTCAAAATGGTCGTCATTTTTTTCGGACCATTTTCCTCTACTTGGTTTTTGTCATTCAATGTAGTGAAGTAATTTGGAACACCCCTTTGAACTGAATCAGTCGGCTTATTATTTTCCTGGGACGACTCTATGAATTTAGATGAATCTACATTTTCAAGACTTCTCAAAGCCTGCCCAGTCAGCATATCTGGTGATAAGGTAACAGGTGACTTCCCTTGTGGCTGCATCGACTTGCGCTCAGACAATCTCTCCTTTGGAGAAGGAGCCAACTTGTCCAGCTGTTGAAGGATCTTCTGAGCCACTTCACTTGATTGAGATGGAACAGACATAATATTTGCATCAGAAGTTCCATTTGCTGCATCTTTTGAACGATTATTTGAGACAACTCTGGGTTCGTTGACAGGCGTGTTTCGACCACCAGGTCCAGTCACTCCTTGTGAAGGTAGAAGGCCAGGTTTCTGGCGAGTTCTCCGAATAGGTCCAACTGAACCAATATCATCATCCAAAATAGAACTCCGACGCTTCAAGGTCTGCAAGCATAGAATTAAAATCAATTTTTAACTAAAAAACTTGTTTCTGTTGAAGTCAATAGATGTACCATTTGCCTGGAGCTAGAGAGCTTATTTGGCTCTTCCAATGCTAGCGTAGATGACTGGAAATTGTAAGTAATACCATTTCTGATATCTGAACTCTGAAATGATGAAAGTACAGGGTTAATCCAATATCACACCCATTTTCAGGAAAGACCCAAAATATAGGGTTGTCATTTGATCAACCTTCTGCATCCAGGAATATGGAGTGCGGGCCATACTATATATGGCAGTTCTGCCTCTTGCACGTGGAGTCATATACCCATTCTGAGGTGCGATTAAGCGAGTAGGGGACCTGGTTGCTGTGTTCCTAGAAGGTGATTGTGAAGGGAAAACTATGTGGTTCACCAAAGGCAAATCATTTCTAATAGCCTGCCCCCTTGAACCCAACATTGAAGGAGACACTTTTGAAGACCTACTACCCATATAGGCTTTTGCAAGTTCCGCTGGGCTGGCAATGTCTTCCTCAGCAACCTGAAATTTTCTTAAATTAGAACACTAATTCTAGGCTACTAGCAATGAACAATAAACACAGACAAGCATGTTTCGCCAACAATTAAAAACCCCATACCTTCGTATTGGCGATAGGGGATGAGATAGCAGCTAGATATTTTTTGGTCTTAACGCCATTGTCTACAACAGGGGTACATTTGGGTTCTATCAAGTTTCCATCCGTGTGAACTGTGTTGGATTCCCTTGCTTCTTTTGTTTTCTTATCATCCTCTGCAGGAGCTTCAATGGTTCTTGAGCTCAGTAAGGCAGTTAATCGATCAATCTCTAATCTGTGAATTAATTTAAGTTTGATGCAGTTATAACACTATGGGGTTTGACGTTAGACAATTCATTTCCAAATGTATATAAAAGAGGTCAGGTCAACAAAAAAGACTACATCAAACTCAGGACAAAGAAAAACTGTATGCTCGAGCTTGACTATATATAAAATCCAGAGGTAATAAATTGAAAAAAAAATCATTTGGAAATATAATCCATTGATGTCTACAATGTGAGCTACCAAATAGCATGCTGTCATTATTGACCAGCCATAAAAGAATTGTAGCTTAAAATGGATCAATAGTAGGACCAATAGATGCAGTGAACCAAGTTTCAGGTTCCTGCAGGTCAAAGTGTAACCCCAATGACACCATATTCATTTTTTGCACAAAAGTTAAAAGTTGAATTATCAACCCATTCTTGTCAATCTACCCATTGATACTCCTTAAATAGTTACAAAACCTATTCGCCAGCTCTGAAGTCCACACAGTAATTAAGCATAGAAGCAGTGAAGCAAAGACACCACACAAAAGAAGTCAGCCATGACAACAAACAACAAGATAGTCATTTGTCATTTTTATATACAAAAGACCAACTGCTTTTTGACAATCAACCACAAACATGGGAATCATGAGGTGGATTCAGTGACTGTAAGCCTGTCAGATATTCTATTTGAATGCAAACCATACATATTGCAGAACGAACTTACTTGGTAAAGGTTTTCTTTTCCAAAATTTTCTCCAGTTCATATAAGCCCTGACTGACGCCATTGTTTAAGAGACTATCAGGATCCCTGGCAGGATGTCCTGTTCCATACTGATCCTGATCTGTATACTGTTAAGGGCATACAAATATTGAATAAGCAACTAAATTAACTGAAATACCATAACGATAAATAAATTTAGGAAACATATATATACTTGATATTCTAAATGAAAGTGAAAAGCATTCATTTTTATAATGCGTATGAATCTTAAGCAGTAAAAAAATCAAAATTTTATACAGTTTCCAAATGGCACGCGAATAATAGTCATAATAGCAAGACTTACCCCAACTATGTCCTGAATCTCACCCTTTGACCCTGCGTCTGATGTTCTACCTACCTCTGCGGCAACTGAAGTCAACAGTTAAGGCATTACCACCAGATTAAAAGATGCCTAAGCCCTAAACAATTAAAGCTATTCTAAATATGAATAGACCAAATAGCAATAAGATCTGACAATCTTAACAGCGAGAATAAAAAGCTACAAGAAGGAAAATGGCATACTAATAAAAGGCGACAAAGGGCATAATACTGTTACAATTGCATTAAAAACTGATCAAGCATACAGGCAAAAGGTAACTGGCACACTGGTAAATCATTCACAAAACCACCAGTAGATCAGTATTTCTAACACAGCTTTTCCAACATGATACAAAAAAAAAAGAAAGATAAAATTTGACTTCTTTTTATCAACCACGCCGGTTCCGCAAACCTCCTACGCGTCAAAAAACTTCAAAACTTGTCCTACAAAAACAATACTCCAAATGTTTGGACTGGAACCATCAGATGCAATCCCTTTTAAGCATGAGTAGTATAATATTACTTATAGCTACCCCCTAAACCAAAAGGAAAGAGAACGATAAAAGCATTGCAAGTTTTTAGCTGCCAGAATCTCATCTTCAGTTCATTATGACCCACCAACATATATCAAAACCAAACTACTGAAAAGAACAAAATCAAATTGCGCGCCCTAATCCCCATTACAAACCCAACTTCAATTGCAAGAAGCCATTCCAGTGACATCCATAACACTACCAATTATATGTAGCAAAGGTTTCAAATAACCTGACAAAGGTTGTGTAGCAGCAGGAGGCGTCGTTTGCTGCGGAGGAGGAGGAAGCAGCCGTTTCCTGAACACCGAAGAAAACAACCTATGCGCACTGGCAATAATAATTTTCGATGCAGGGTCAATAATCTTCGATAACCAACCATTGCCGCTGCTAGGGTTTCGGACAGCAATGGGTGGTCGATCGTAGGGCGTCGCTTGAGATTTCCGAATCGGCTTCCGCCTAAACTTCCCGCCAGCGCCGCTTCCATCGTATTGCGAGATTCCATTGGCTGCCGTCGACATCGATGGTTAGCGTCAGAAATTCCGTTGCTTCTTTTTTGGGGAAGAAGAGAGAGAAAGCGAGAGTGAGGGAAGGAGTAAAATAGCTAAATTAGGGCTTTTGATTTTAAAAATATTTATGTAATTTTTAAATTTTGAAAAACAAACATGAGGAACTATTTATTTTATTTTTGATAGTCATGATGAACTATTTTATTGGTTCAAGGGAAAAGCACAATATACATCTTTAAACTACCACATATTTCCAAAATATTGTCCGGACTGTTAAATTTTTTAAATCGGATGGGAACCGAGGGCTAATCGTGAAATTTAACTTAACTTAATTTAATTTAATTTATTTTAGTTTAGTTTAGTTGAATGTAATTTAATTTAATTTAATTTAATTTAATTTATTTTAGTTTAACTTATAGTTTATACCAATTTAACATTAAATTAACCACCATCATCATCATATCACAGTCATCATCATCATCACCATCATCATCATCACAACCATCATCATCATATTACCATCATCATCATATCACCATCATCATATCATCACCATCACCATCACCATCATATCGTCATCATCATCACAACCATCATCGTCATATTACCATCATCATCATATCACCATCATCACCACCATCAACATCATCATATTATCACAACCATCATCATCATATCACCATCATCATATCATCACCATCATATCGTCATCATCATCACAACCATCATCATATTCATCATCAAAATCACCATCATCATCATAATCACTTCACATCATCATCATATTGCCATCATCATATTACCATCATCATATCACCATCATCATATCATATTACCATCATCACATCACCATAATCACCATCATCATCATATTACCATCATCGTCACACCATCACAACATCATCATCACCATATTACAATCATCATCATATCACCATCATCATATCATCATTACCATCACCATCATATCGTCATCATCATCACAACCATCATCATCATATTACAATCATCATCATATCACCAGCATCATCAACATCATCATCACCATCATCATCATATCATCACAACCATCATCATATCATCACCAGCATATCGTCGTCATCATATTCATATTCATCATCCTCATCACATCACATCACATCATCATCATAATCACCATCATCATCATATCATCAGAACATCATCATCACCATATTACAATCAATCATCATCATATCACCGTCATCATATCATCATCACCATCACCATCATATCGTCATCATCATCACAACCATCATCATCATATTACCATCATCATCATATCACCATCATCATCAACATCATCATCATCACCATCATAATCATATCATCACAACCATCATCATCATATCACCATCATCATATCATCACCATCACCATCATATCGTCATCATCATCACAACCATCATCATATTCATCATCAAAATCACCATCATCACATCACATCATCATCATCATCATCATATTGCCATCATCATCATCATATTACCATCATCAACATATCACCATCATCATATCTCTATCATCATATCATATTACCATCATCATCACATCAATCACATCATCATCACCACCAACATGATCACATCACATCACATCATCATCACTACCAACATCATCACATCACATCATCATCATATTACCATCATCATCATATCACCATCATCATCATCGTCATCATCATATTACCATAATCATCACATCAGCATCATCATATTACCATCATCATCACATCAGCATCATATCGTTATCATCATCACAACCATCATGTGATGATGATGATGTGATGATGATGGTAATATGATGATGATGGTTGTGATGATATGATGTTGATGGTGATAATGATGATGATGGTAATATGATGATGTGATGATGATGATGGTGATGATGATGTGATGTGATGATGATGATGGTGATATGATGATGGTAATATGATTATGATGGTTGTGATGATATGAAGTTGTTGATGATGATGATTGATGAGTCGAGTTTTCGATTCATTTATCGTCATTCTTCATCATAGTTTTGAATCGTTTCCGACGATATTTTGATGTCATTTGACCTCTATCTCTACATTTCAGGTAGAAAACAAGTTTCCCTCATGGTCAAGGCCTAAATGTGAAGATTGGTTGAGTTTCGGCGCAAAACAAGGAGTTTCGGGGCAATACCGAGCATATTGACCTTTGCAACTTGTTTTGGGCGCCCAGGGCGCATCCGGTATCCGATTTGGCTGATTCAAATCTTGTTGGAAAGCTAACTCAAAGTGCTACAACTATCTAGTGGACGCCAAGACCAAATTCGGACGGGAAGACCACCAAAACGGCATGTAAAGTGTCAGTCGGTCAACTGAAATCAGCCAGTCGACCGACCGGATAAGAGACTCAGAAGGCACTGGAAAATCACTCCATCCAGTCGACCGACTGGATGTCCAGTCGACCAACTGGATCAAAAACCCAGAAATCTCATTTTCGAGGCTATAAATAGAAAGCAAGCTTTTTGGACCAAGGGTGGAGGTTTTTGGGGACAAGAAGATCAAGAAAAGAGGTCAACCAAGGTCATCAATCATCATCCAACCAAGGAGAAGACCAAAGGGAGACATTAGGATTAACCATCCTATTTCTATTCCTCTTCCATTCTCATTGTTGTTGCTATAAACCCTACTCACACCATGTTGTCTTACATGATGTGTGAGTAGTGGATCTTGTGTTTTGAGGGTCTTATGACTCTTCTTGGTACTCTTTGATCACATATATACATTGATATTCATATGGATTATTGTTGATTTCATTTTCTCTTGTGTTATGAATGTTATGCACTCTAGGTGTTTGATAAAATGCCTAAGTGACAACTTGGACTAAAACTTGAACTTAGGACTTGGAAACCCTTGGGGATAGTTCTAGGATGCAGAAAATGATCTATATCTTAAATCATGTAAGTGAACCTTAGGATATGGATGCTTGACTAAGGATTGAATGTTTGATTTATTGGAGTTGGTCATTAAGCGAATCATCAATTAATCTCATCTAATGGTGTCAAATTCATGTTCACTATGCTCTTTATACATGCCATGCTACTAAGTGTTTGATGAAATGCCTAAGTAACATGTTGAACCTTAAAACTAGACTTAAGAATCGAGAGACCTTAGGGATAGTTTGGATGTAGTGAATATGATCATTTCTACGGTATTGAAGTGAACTAGGTTCAATACTATTTGACTACCGTGAAATGTTTGAATATCATGTATGTGATCATTGGGAATTTGCCAAGGAGGGGAGTAACTCCTCGAAACACCTCATATCTATCTTTTATCTCTAATTACTCGCCACTTGGGATTTAAAATATACACACTCCTTATACATTTTTGATTTAGAATAGCCGAACGGAAACACTATCTTACATAGTGCATGTGCTTAGCTTGCTCCTCTTGGTTCGACCCGGTACTTTACCGGTATTATAAATGTTTTGACACTACATTCGATCCTCTCTTCATTGATACTATTTAGAGGTGAAAAAGAATAGTTCGTCAAATGGCGCCGTTGCCGTGGAGCAACTAGTTAGCACATCCCTCGATTAGATTGTGTGGAAGTTCCGACTATTCTTGTGAATATTTTTCCTTTTTCTTATACTTGTATATTCTTCTTATTCTCTCATATCCCTTACTAACTTAAGTTAATCTTGTTTTGCGAGGATGGATCACTACAACCAACAAGTCTATTCTAATGAGGGATACTATCAAGACGAGGAGCAACCATATTGGAATTACCAAGAGCATGGCTATCAAACTAGTTATTATAATTTGGATGGGGATGACCAAGAAGAGGAGCAATCAAACGCCTATTGGGAAAAATCTTGGAATCCATCACATACCTACACTCAAAGTTGGAATGATAGTCAATGTTTTGAAATTGAAGACTCCTACCCTCAACCTCCTCAACCTTCAAGTGAGCCCTCTAATATAGAAGTCATGCTTGCTAAACTCCTTGCTAGCCAAGATGAAATGAGACAAGAATTGAAGGAAGTGAAGCAAACCCATCAAGATATGCATGCTCACATGGATATGCTTCAAGCCGAGTTGGCACAACAAGCCATTGAAATTGGGAACTTGGATGAGGAAGAGGAGGTCTCCGAAGAAGAAGAAGTCCTTGAATCTAATGCCTCAAGGGAAGAACGGGACCAAGAATCGGAGGATGAATTTTGGAGAGCCGCCACCGAAGCTTACTACAAGACATGGGATGGTGAATCTTGTAACAAGAACGAGATGGAATGCGAAAGTGACACACCCTTCACTACTTGCACATCTCATGATCATTTGGATGAGAACACACAAGAGCTCGACATCCCATTAACGCTCTCCGATGAGGAATTCTTCAATGATGATGCCTCTTACATAGAGGAAATACCTTTCGTTGATGAAGAAGAATTCCTCCCTCCCGGTGTAGAAGAGCCTAAATGTGAGCCCAAACTTCTTAATGAGGATGAGATCGAGGAAGAGCGCATGGAGACAAAAGGATTTGAGGGATATCAAGACTTTGTTGAGGTTTTCATGGAAGAAACTAAAGGACAAACTCGCATTTAAGAAGACAAAAGTTTAGAAAGGGAGATTGAGGAATGGGCACCCAAGGAAATAATTGGAAAACTCAAAGAAGGTGTGTCCATCAAGCTCGAGACTAGTTATGAAGACCCTTTCTTCACTACGACGTCTCGAGACGAGTTTTGGAGCTTCTCACCCTATTTCGAGAGATCATTTGGAAAAAGCTCCCATGACCCCTTATTTCTTAAGGGATGTTCATATTTGAAGGGGTCATGCTACCAACGGAAAGTCCATTGTATGCTTGATGGGAAGAAATTCAAATGGGACTTAAAGGTGGATTGACACGACCAAATCCAAGGCCCCGTGAGAAGGGATCCTAGCAAAGGACTTCTCAACGAGTGATTCTATGGGGCGCTTTGCTACGTCTTTGCCAAGACGGGAAAAACTTGGCCCTCGCGGGAGGGAAACCGGTTTGTAAGTGTTTTATTCTTTTTTTATATATGTTTAAGTGTTTGGCATGATTTTGAGTAGCTAAGGCCCTAAAGTGTGGAGTGTGATATGTGTGATTAGTGGGTGAAATTTTAAGTGTGGAGTGAGTTCTACTCACTCCAATTCCACTTCACATCACCACACCCCTCCAACTTTCCCTTGATCTTTCCATGCTTAATGATGTTGCCCTTAGTGCTCATGTGCTTTATTGGTGTCTACTAGAGTGGAACTAAATTTTTATACCATGCTATGACTCTAGTTTGACGTATTCTTGGCACTTAAGATACCTTGTGCACATTATGGATGATGTAGATTACTTTCCTTGCTTGTATTCTATGAAACTTATGCCATGATGTTATCATGTGACTTGTGATGCTCTCTTGCTCATACTTGCGTTGCATGACCTTGTATGCCACTTGTTACTTTTAACCTCTCATGTCCTCTTGTCATCAAGGAAGTTATTTGCATCATATACAATCACGCTTAGCACAATGGCGTCTTTTATATTGGTGGGGCACATCTACAAACGAGGGGAGTTCCTATGCGCCTTATTCTCATTCTCTTTATTGTTTGCGCTTAGGGACTAAGTTACATTTTAAGTGTGGAGTGGGTAGTCGCATAGTTCACTCATTTCATGCCATGCCTATCATTGTAGAATGGACACTTGCATTCATGTATCTTATCCCTAATATGAGAGTGTTTTTACCCACATAGACTTGTGACTATCAAATCTAAATCCCTATAAATCACATCTAGCCTATTTGTCATATTTATTGGATCTTGAACTTAGAACCGACCTAGTCCCTTTAATGTGCATTCTTGTGAATCAATGTCATTGCTATCCCTTGTCTATCTAAATCTCTAAGTATTTTCGTTGAAATACCTTGGATTGAGTTTTAGCAAGCACTTTTAAAACTTTCACGAAAAAAATCTTAGACCTTTTGTTTGCTCCTTGGTGACTTGAGTTTTCTAATTTAGTGCCATGCTTATGATTGCTTCCCGCACATTCCATACACTTTTTGAACATATTGTCAAGTTTTAAGTGTGGAGTCAAAAGAGGGCGAAAATAGGCCCCAACAAAAAAAGTTTTTGTGGTCAAAGAGGGCAAAGCCCCGACTAAAAACTCTCTCTAAAGCACTAGAGAAGTTTTGCTTCAAAAATGATACAAATGCCGGGGGTTAGGAAGAAAAGTTCCCCCTCGAAAGCACTTATAGGCCAAAGGCCATTCAAAAAAGAAAATAAGAAGCACTTAAAACTTGACTTTATGTTCTTCCATCATTCTACTTTTGCGCGGGTGCATCATGTGTATTGTGTGCTAGTTGGATTAACTCTTGGACGACCCTTGTGCTTGCATGGGAACTATAATTTGGTCTTTGCTTGTTTTATAAGAACTCTAGTGTCGAACTCCTCTTCCCTTATGGATTATGGTTTAAGCACCTAAAACTTGGGAATGAGTTCCATGTCGTGAACCAATGGACTAGCCCTTGCTAGCATAGGTGAGCGGTTGACACTCTTTTGTGCAAACTATACTATCACTCTATTGTATTGCCTTGAAAATGAGTGGAACTTTGGATGAGACATTTGATAGCTCTAGTGTTGATGGCCTTGAATGCACAACCTCAAGGGTACTCAAAGTGGTTCAAAAGTTCTTTTGATGATATTGTCATGGTAGTCCTAGCTTGGGATGAGGAATTTGTTTTGAGAAATCCTAGCCTTGGTTGAACACTCTTGAATTCATTCTCATGGGATAGGTGCATTTGGGATTTGTGAATATTCCCTTTTCTGAAAACTCTCACGAGACTATAACTCGTCCACTAGGGTAGCCTAGGGGTTTAAAGACTTAATGCATGCGCTAAATGCATTCGTAACGCCTACGAAAAGGAGCTAGTTAGATTGTACATACTTGTAATTTTCCTTTCAATAACATGTTTAGAAATAATGATCGAGACCTTGTGAAATCTAGTGAGGCAAATATACGAAAAACATAGCACCACTAGCATTTCGACATTTGCATGACCTTGACATATTCTCATACTTTGTTCGGGACGAACAAAACTTAAGTGTGGAGTGTTGATGAGTCGAGTTTTCGACTCATTTATCGTCATTCTTCACTATAGTTTTGAATCGTTTCCGACGATATTTTGATGTCATTTGACCTCTATCTCTACATTTTAGGTAGAAAACAAGTTTCCCCCATGGTCAAGGCCTAAATGTGAAGATTGGTTGAGTTTCGGCGCAAAACAAGGAGTTTCGGGGCAATACCGAGCATATTGACCTTTGCAACTTGTCTTTGACGCCCAGGGCGCATCCGGTGTCCGATTTGGCTGATTCAAAGCTTGTTGGAAAGCTAACTCAAAGAGCTACAACTATCTAGTTGACGCCAAGACCAATTGCGAAAGGGAAGACCACCAAAAAGGCCCCAGTCGGTCGACTGAAATTCCAGTCGACCGACTGTGTAAAAACTCAGCAGCTCATCAGATTGTTTTTCTTCGTGACCTTTGCGACTTGTTTTGGACGCCTAGGGCGCATACGGTGTCCGAATTGGTTGATTCAAAGCTTGTTGGAAAGATAACTCAAAGTGCTACAACTCTCTAGTTTACGCCAAGACCAAATTCGGACGGGAAGACCACCAAAACGACCTGGAAAGTTTCAGTCGGTCAACTGAAATCAGCCAGTCGACCGACTGGATAAGAGACTCAGAAGGCACTGAAAAATCACTCCATCCAGTCGACCAACTGGATCAAAAACCCAGAAATCTCATTTTCGAGGCTATAAATAGAAAGCAAGCTTTTTGGACCAAGGGTGGAGGTTTTTGTTGACAAGAAGATCAAGAAAAGAGGTCAACCAAGGTCATCAATCATCATCCAACCAAGGAGAAGATCAAAGGGAGACATTAGGATTAACCATCCTATTTCTATTCCTCTTCCATTCTCATTGTTGTTGCTATAAACCCTACTCACACCATGTTGTCTTACATGATGTGTGAGTAGTGGATCTTGTGTTTTGAGGGTCTTATGACTCTCCTTGGTACTCTTTGATCACATATATACATTGATATTCATATGGATTATTGTTGATTTCATTTTCTCTTGTGTTATGAATGTTATGCACTCTAGGTGTTTGATAAAATGCCTAAGTGACAACTTGGACTAAAACTTGAACTTAGGACTTGGAAACCCTTGGGGATAGTTCTAGGATGGAGAAAATGATCTATATCTTAAATCATGTAAGTGAACCTTAGGATATGGATGCTTGACTAAGGATTGAATGTTTGATTTATTGGAGTTGGTCATTAAGTGAATCATCAATTAATCTCATCTAATGGTGTCAAATTCATGTTCACTATGCTCTTTATACATGCCATGCTACTAAGTGTTTGATGAAATGCCTAAGTAACATGTTGAACCTTAAAACTAGACTTAAGAATCGAGAGACCTTAGGGATAGTTTGGATGTAGTGAATATGATCATTTCTACGGGATTGAAGTGAACTAGGTTCAATACTATTTGACTACCGTGAAATGTTTGAATATCATGTATGTGATCATTGAGAATTTGTCAAGGAGGGGAGTAACTCCTCGAAACACCTCATATCTATCTTTTATCTCTAATTACTCGCCACATAGGATTTAGAATATACACACTCCTTATACATTTTTGATTTAGAATAGCCGAACGGAAACACGATCTTACATAGTGCATGTGCTTAGCTTGCTCCTCTTGGTTCGACCCGGTACTTTACCGGTATTATAAATGTTTTGACACTATATTCGATCCTCTCTTCATTGATACTATTTAGAGGTGAAAAAGAATAGTTCGTCAATGATGATGGTGATATGATGATGATGACGATGGTGATATGATGATGTGATGTGATGTGATTTGATGTGATGAGATGATGATGGTAATATGATATGATGATGATGATGATGGTGATGATGATGATATGATGATGATGATGGTGATGATGATGATGATGGTAATATGTTATGATGATGAAGGTAATATGATGATGATGGTTGTGATGATATGATGATGATGATGAATATGAGGGTGATAATGATGATGTTAGTATATGATATGGTGATGGTGATGATGGTGATGGTGATGGTGATGATGATGGTAATATGTTATGATGATGAGGGTAATATGATGATGATGGTTGTGATGATATGATGTTGATGATGATGAATATGATGGTGATATGATGAGGATAATATAATAATGATGATATGGTGATGGTGGTGGTGATGTGATGTGATGATGATGATGATCATATGATGATAATGATGATGATAATACAATGATGGTGGTGGTGATGATGATGATGATGGTGATGTGATGATGATAATGATGATGATGATACGATGAGGGCAATACGATGATGATGATGGTGGTGGTGGTGATGACGATATGATGATTATAATATGATGATGATGATGATGATGATGATGATGATGATGGTGATAATGATGATGATGATGACGATGGTGATGATGACGATGATGATGATGATGATGAACATAAATCAAATACAATTTACTTTAATTTAATTTAGTTTAGTTTAGCTTAGCTGAATTTAATTTAATTTAGTTTAATTTAATTTAATTTAGTTTATCTTAGCTAAATTTAGTTTAATTTAATTTAACTTAGCTGAATTTAAATTATAAAGCATAAATTTAAAGTCAATCAGACAGGCCTAACAAAATAAATTTTCAAAAAAGATATTATGTCTAAGGGGTTAATAATAAATCCACTAACGTCATTAGTGTTCAATTGTTATGAATATTATCATTAGGTATTGGATGACTCTTAACATTTCATATGTCAATGACCCTTAGCCTTTCATATGACTAATTTAATCCTCTTTTATTGCTAGTCTTTTGATTGTCCCATGTAATCATATATAAAGAAGTCATTTGTATATGTATGAATAACCAATATCAATATCAATGAGAATCACTATTCCTCTCTACATTATCTACTCATGTTCATGTTCATCTTCTGCCTTTAAGTTTCCTCTCCATATATCCATAATTTTCACAACACGTTATCAGCACGATTTCTCTACGAAATCAAAGGTAGGGATATACCATCTTCTCTTCTTCCTCCCTTTTCTTATTGTGATGCGATGATAGCAACATTGAGTCCTCTTCGGAGAAATATCAAAACCGCCTAACATTTGGAAAATTAATTCCTTCTATGATCTTGTTTATAACATATATATTTTATTTAATCATGTTCTTATAACTCATTCACATGCCTAATTTTATATGTTGAAAGTTGATTTTATCTTATGTTCATAACATTTTTATTTTCTTGTTGTATGTCATATTTAATTTTACATGTGGCTAATGTTATAGTTCATTGTTTCATTTCATTGCTTGAAATCAATTCATATTATATTTACCATATATTGGCAATGTCAATTTTATGAAGCTCGAGTTCAATACTCTTGAGCATGAAAATGATTATTCGGCGTTGATTATTAATATTGAAATCCGCCTAAGTGTCATGTATCTTTAAGATACTATAAAAGAATGAAATAAGGCACTAGTTCAATAAAGATGACTAAAGCCATGATATGACAATTATCATTCGGCGTTGATTCATGATATTAAAATCCGCGTATAATATTTGTATCTTTAAGATACTATAAATGAAGGAAATAAAGCATTTGTTCATAAAAGATGGCTAAAGCCAAAATATCCTTCGGCATCATCTCAATGAGAGATTATATATGAAATTTGAGAATAAATGATCCCTCTCCTTTGAAATAATTTGAAGAGAGATGTACGATCATCGAAAGGGAATGATATTAAACTTGTTTTGATTATATACATTTGCGATTGCAAGATTATAAAAAAAATCTATGCGAGTATAATTTCGCAAAATGTTATGAATCATTTCACAAGTGAAGTTATATGATGAAAATATCATTATAAAATGATGAAAATATATATTTCATCGAGGTCGTACTTCCAAACACCTTGATTTTTATCAAGCCTATGTGAAAGCAAAAGGTGTTAACATAAATTCCACTGAACAAAGTGATAATCCTAAGGATATCACCCATTTGGACCTACATGAATCTCATCAATTTGGATGTTAGAGATTAAATTTTAAAAGAGGCCAATGGAGAGCTTGATAAATTAATCAATGATGGAAATGCGACATAAGGGATGATGTCATACCTATGAATATATCTAATTCAAAGTATTTGAATTTCTATATTTTATGCTTTATTTCTCTTCCAAATAAAGAGATATGGATAATCATCTCTCAATTACGATAAAAATCGATTACTTACTTATTAAAGTTTGAATTTTTATCCCCCGTCTCATCAAATAAAATTGTTCCTAATCTTATTTATTTATCTTTCAAAGAGATATAGATGATGGTCTCTCTATTAAGATGAAAGATGATGATGAATCATTATGTCTGCCGAATAGTGCAACGACACATACAATTTTGCGAGATAAATTTATTTCTCGCATCTCAAATTAGCTAAAGCTAATATCAACACAATATCTGGTGCATCAATTCTTATTGAAGGCTATGAAAGAGTCCAAATAGTGTTATATAATGGTACACAATATATCATAAAGATGCAATGTTGCAAAGATGTGCCCCGAAATGACTATCATGTTGAGACGACAAATGAAAATGACGTTGAATATTTATATATCACGTCAATGGTCTCAGGAATGAAAAAATGTTGGAAAAATTTTCATCATTCAACTCTGGATTATATAATTATACTTTCATAAATCCAGTTGAATCATATATGGTGATAAACCAGAATTCAATAGACCCGAAAAACTTTCTAATATGGCATGATCGATTAGGCCATCCGGGTTCAATAATGATGCCAAGAATCATTAAAAATTCACATGGACATTCATTAAAGAGTAAAAATATTCTCTTGTCCAAATTTCTCTCATGTGTTAAGTTGCTTGTTTTCAAGGAAAACAGATTACAAGACCATCTCCACTGAAAGTTGAGACTGAATGTCCAACATTTTTAGACGGATTTAAGGAGATATACGTGGACCTATTTCCCCCATCAAGTGTACCATTTCAGTACTTTATGGTACTTATTGATGCATCGACCCGTTGGTGGCATGTTTGTTTATTATCCACTCGTAATATGCCATTTGCAAGGTTGCTCGCTCAAATTATTAAATTACGAGCGCAATTTTCAGATCATACAATTAAGAAAATCCGTATGGATAATGCGGGAGAATTTACATCTCAGTCTTTTAATGACTATTGTATGTCAACTGGAATTATAATCGAACATCCGGTTGCTCATGGTCATACTCAAAATGGTCTTGCAGAATCTTTTATCAAGAGACTAAAATTGATAGCAAAACCATTACTTATGCGTTCTAAATTGCCAAGTTCTGCTTGGGGACATGCAATTTTGCATGCTGCATCACTAGTTCGTATAAGGCCAACTGCAAATAATAAATATTCCCCTTTGCAACTTGTTAGTGGCCAAGAACCAAATATCTCCCATTTAAGAGTTTTTGGGTGTGCAGTTTATGTACCAATATCTCCGCCCCAACGTACTAAAATGGGACCCCAAAGAAGATTGGGGATTTACGTGGGATTTGAATCTGCATCAATTATTAAATTTTTGAAACATATGACAGGTGACATATTTAAGGCGCGATTTGCTGACTGTGGAGATAAAATAAAGTCTGAAAAAAAGACAAGTAATATCTTGGAATGAGAAGTCGTTGTCTCATTTTGATCCTCGTACAAATCAATGTGAACTAGAAGTTAAAAAGAATATCCATTTACAAAATGTGGCAAACACATTGCCTGATGCATTCACAAATGTTAAAACAGTGACAAAGTCACATATACCAGCTGTCAATGCTCCTTGCAAAATCAATCTTCCAGATGAAGATATTGGAAATAAACTAGCAAGTGAGTCTAAAGTACGACAGAAACATGGTAGACCAATTGGATCCAAGGATAAAAATCCAAGAAAAAGAAAGGTTTAAGATAACCAAATTAATGCATCAATCACTATTCCATAAGAAAATGATATGAATCATGAAGAAACTTCTTTGAAAGATAATGAGATACCTGAAACTGATGACAATGAAGAAATTTCGATCAATTATGTCATTTCAGGGAAAATGTGGAATAAAAAAGAAATAATAGTGGATAATTTATTTGCCTATTATATGGCTCTAGATATTACAGAAGAAAATGAGGATCATGAGCCAAGATCGGTTAATGAATGCCGACGAAGAAATTATTGGCCAAAATGGAAAAGTGCCATCGAGGCAGAATTGAATTCACTTGAAAAACGCCAAGTCTTTGGAAAAATTTCCCTAACATCCGAGAATGTCAAACCTGTTGGTTATAAATGGATATTTGTGCGCAAACGAAATGAGAAAAATGAAGTCGTAAGATATAAAGCACGTCTTGCAGCACAATGCTTCTCGCAAAGACCAGGCATTGATTATGAAGAGACATATTCACCGGTCATGGATGCGACAACATTCAGATTTTTATTGAGTTTGTCAGTCTTAGAAGGACTCCATATGCATTTAACGAATGTCGTGACCGCCTATTTATATGGGTCACTTGATAATGACATTTACATGAAAATTCCCGAAGGATTAAAATTACCTGAAGCATATAGCTCAAAACCACGGGAAATGTACTCAATAAAGCTACAAAGAGCTTTATATGGTTTAAAACAATCCGGTCGAATATGGTACAATCGTCTAAGTGAATATCTCTTAAAGGAGGGGTACATCAACGATGCAATTTGTCCATGTGTGTTTATTAAAAGGACAAAAACCGTATTTTCTATTATCGCGGTTTATGTTGATGATTTAAATATCATTGGGACCCTTGATGAACTTACTGAGACGATTGCATATCTAAAAAGTGAATTTGAAATGAAAGAGTTGGGAAAAACAAAATTTTGCCTTGGCTTACAAATTGAGCATTTATCAAAGAGCATTTTTGTTCATCAGTCCTCGTATACTGAAAGGATCCTCAAAAGATTAAATATGGATAAATCACATCCGTTGAGTTTGCCTATGGTTGTTCGATCACTTAATGTGACAAAAGACTCATTCCGTCCTCGAGAAAAGGATGAAGAACTACTTGGTCCTGAAGTACCATATCTTAGTGCTATTGGTGCACTAATGTATCTTGCTAACTATACACGACCCGATATTGCATTTTCGGTTAATTTACTAGCAAGACATAGTTCCTCTCCAACTCGAAGACATTGGGCTGCCATTAAACAAATTTTAAGATATCTTCGAGGAACAACTGATATGGGCTTATTTTATTCAAAAGACTCAAAATCAGGATTAATTGGATATGCCGATGCCGGGTATTTATCTGACCCTCATAACGCGCGATCGCAAATGGGTTATGTATTTACATATGGTGATACCGCTATATCTTGGCGATCTACCAAACAGACTCTTACAGCCACTTCTTCTAATCATGCTGAAACATTAGCACTTCATGAAGCAACTCGTGAATGTGTGTGACTGAGGTCTTTAATCCATCATATCAGAGGATCATGTGATCTTTTAGGCGACAAAGAAAGCCCTACTGTTATATTTGAGGATAATGCTGTGTGTATAGGTCAAATTAAAAATGGCTATATAAAAGGGGACAGAACGAAACACATATCTCCAAAGTTCTTCTTTACACATGAACTTCATAAGAACGGAGAGATTGATATTTGTCAGATTCGTTCTTGTGACAACTTAGCCGATTTGTTTACAAAGGCACTTCCTACAACTCCCTTTGAAAAATTTGTCTATAAAATCGGCATGCGAAAGCTTAGAGATTTATGTTAAAGGCCACATTGAGGGGGAATACGCGTTACACTCTTTTCCTTATTTTAGGTTTTATCCCTTTGGGTTTTTCTAAATAAGGTTTTTAATGAGGTAACATTTATGCGTAATGTACAGTTGTGTACTCTTTTTCCTTCACTAGGTTTTTTCCCACAGGGTTGTCCTAGTAAGGTTTTAATGAGGCATAATATATGTACATGTCATCCAAAGGGGGAGTGTTATGAATATTATCATTAGGTATTGGATGACTCTTAACATTTCATATGCCAATGACCCTTAGCCTTTAATATGACTAATTTAATCCTCTTTTATTGCTAGTCTTTTGATTGTCCCATGTAATCCTATATAAAGAAGTCATTTGTATATGTATGAATAACCAATATCAATATCAATGAGAATCACTCTTCCTCTCTACATTATCTACTCATGTTCATGTTCATCTTCTACCTTTAAGTTTCCTCTCCATATATCCATAATTTTCACAACATCAATTACATTTTACTTCTAATCAAACCGAAAACCATACCGTTCTAATAAAAAATATCATATCTAGAGACAATGCACTTCTTTATAAGAGCCACGGTAGGGGTAGCTATAGATTTTGGTAAAGATTTATCACATATCTTCTTTATCATGAATCTTTTCAGACACCAAAAGATGGTTAAGAATAAATTGAAAGAAGAATATGATCTTCCTACAAATCTAGAAGCACTTAATAAGTGGACAATTCCTAAAATTGAACCCAGTTTAATTTATAAACTAGGGACGTTCGAGAAAATAGGTCTCAAACAGGTTGTTAAAACAACTGAAGAAACAATTCTGCTAAACTCGGAAGAATTAACGATTAGGTTACTTGAGGAAAGCGATCTACTCTTATATAGAAATTCTCATAAATTCATACATCAATGTTTTGTGCAAATTGCCTTTAAACCGTTAACCCTTGAAGGTTTGCCAGAGAGCTTCATAGCGGCCCTAAGAGATGGTAGAAACCTTGATTGGAAACAACCTCTAATGGGGATTATCCAAACTAGCTTGGCTCATTGTCCGGTTTATTTTCAACTTTCCCTATCCGATATTAATATTCTGGATTCATTAACGTTAAATGTTAAAACCAATGGTTATAATTATAAAACGAGAACAAAAGTAATAGCTATCTGTTATAGGATTTATTATAAACCTCTCTTTACACTTAATCCTCAGTGTAGAATTATGGATAAACAGAATAACGAAACGATAATAATCGAATCCAACTTTAGTAAGTCGAGTATCTTGACAAGAAGAAAAATTAAATGGGAAGAAATAGAATTTCCTACAGACTGGATTTTAGATCGGGCAATATCACCTCAACCATTAAGTCAGAATAACTTAATAGATGTTATACAGACACCAGAAGGATCTGTTAAGCTTCAATTTGAAGACATAGCAAGGTCAGCTGGATCAACTACGTCATCTAGACTAAGTCGGTCAAATCAACTATAAGATTGAATAACCTGTTGAATCATCTAGAGCTTCTACATCTCAGATTAGAGATACGGAAAGAATTGAAAGGCTAATATTTGATCGGAATAACATCATTAAAGGCCTTAACACGAAAGATCCGGAAATAACCGAATCTGAAATGGAATTTAATACTTAATGATGACTGACACAAAAATAGATTTTAGTCCTGGTTCACAGGCAAGAAAAATTGTTCAAATTGAATTTGGTTCAGATAGATGGAAACCCTTTAAAAAATGGTTTTTTGAGTCTTATAATGCAACAGAGTTAAAAACTCTTAGTGACGAATTCTATAAGATATGTGGACATAAGAATAGAATATTGTTCTTTGTTCCTTGGTTTGTTTCTACTTATGTTGAACAATATATTTCGACACTAGAAACAAATTATAAGTTGAGTACGGGTAAAAGCCTTACACAGATTTATCCACCTCAACAACCTTTTCAAATTGAAAAGAATGGGAAAAATTATAGTTTTGTTGCTTTTGCTAAGTTACTAGAAGATGATACTCTCCCTGCAACATGTTCTCCTCCTTCTTACTTACGTCTGCAACATGCCAATCAATAGAGTGATTTTAACATGCCATTTCTGTGTTATAAACATTTCTAAAGTGATTTTAAAGATTGTTTCCAATCAAGGTGTCTACCATCTCTTAGGGCTGCTATGAAGCTCTCTGGCAAACCTTCAAGGGTTACCGGTTTAAAGGCAATTTGCACTAAACCAATATGTATGAATTTATGAGAATTTCTATATAAGAGTAGATCGCTTTCCTCAAGTAACCTAATCGTTAATTCTTCTGAGTTTAGCGGAATTGTTTCTTATGTTGTTTTAACAACCTGTTTGAGACCTATATTTTCTCGAACGTCTATAGTTTATAAATTAAACTTGGTTCAATTTTAGGAATTGCCCACTTATTAAGTGCTTCCACTTATTAAAATAGAAAGCAGTACCTGGCCATGGAGACTTCCAAAGATGAAATAAAGTATCAATCTCCCTTCTGCACATTATAAGGTATGCAAAGTTTGTTTGGCAAGGCCTAGCCGTTGTCGCGATTTGGGATTTATCAAAAGCCCTTTTTAATATTTGGTATTTATCAAAACCTTGTTTTGATGGAATAGAAATAATATGTTTTCTTTTATCCCAAAAAGCATTAGGATTGTTACGACAAATTTCTAGAGAAAACTGATTTTGAACTTTCTCTTCTATAGTAAGAACATTTAGTTTTTGTTTCAGAAAACAAAGTTAATTCTCGTTGACAGACATACTGTCGTAAACCGAATGTAAAAGCTTTGTTAAAGGTTCAGTTATAAACTGCAATGTAATATCCTTTTCTTCAAAAGTCCCTATAATTCCTTCACTATCAACTTTTTTCAGAGGATAGATTTTAGTGAGAAAAGGTGTTCCAAGTATAACTTGATTTGTGATGTCTTTAGCAAGAAGAAAACTAGTTTGTATGCATTTCTTATTTTCACATACCTTGGCTTTGGGTAATTTATATTTGATTTGGAGTTTATTACCTCCTGCATGGGACAATGTGTGAGTCGTCTTGTGAAAATACCTCGTAGGTATTAATCCTTCTTGTATCACATTTAAGTCTGTTCCACTATCAATAAGAGCAGTAAACTCTTTCGAGTAAAAGTTATCAATCAATAGAGTAATTTTAACATGCCATTTCTGTGTTATAAACATTTCTAAAGTTGATAGGAAATTATCATCTTTCCTAATAATTTCATAATCCTGGGAAGTTATAACTTCTTTTCCTTTCTCAATCCTAGAAATTCTTTGATCAAGACGCTTATTGTCAGTTTTAATGTCTTGAATTTCTTTCTTGAGATTATAAATTTCTACGATTAAATCATGTATAGAAGTAGGTTTTTCTACCCCTGTGCTAATTCTATTATAAACCTCATTCATAAGATATGGTTTATTAATGATTTCCTTAGGAATTCCTTGCTTTTCGGAAGTTCCTAGGACTGCATTAAGTTGGTCAATAATTTTTAACCGTAATTCGGGATCATTAACATCCTCAAGTAATTCAATAGCCTTTTTAAAGCTTAACATATTAATTTCCAAATCCTGGAATTGTGATTGCATTCTATATAATGTTTCCTCATTTTCAGAATCCTTTTTAGGACAGGGTTGCCCTTGTCTGCAAGGAACACAATCTGAATCTGAGTCAGTATTTAGGTTTTCATTTCTTAAAACCTTTAAATCTCACTAGTTGAAGAGAAATCAGTTTGGTCTGATTCAGAATTATCATTAAGTAGGATCTTTGAAATAATTTCTTTTATCCTATCATCTTCTTCAAGATTATTAATCTTTTGTTTAACCCAACAATTATTAGCAAAGTGGCCCTTTTTGCCACATCTATGACAAGTCATTGACTTATTCCTTTTCCATTTATTTTCTTTCCTAGCGTATTTACGCTCTTCTTTCTCCTCAATTTTCTTTTTACAAAATCGTTTTCCTTTTATGATAACGTGTATAATCCTTTTTTGGTTTTCTTGGTTACTAGAAAAGGGTTACTCTATTGCAAACTGATCACAGAAATTACCTAATTGTGATTTCTCCATAAAACTTTGTCTTTTTAGTTGCTGATTCAGCTTAATCTCATTACACAAGGTTATTCCTTCCTGTGTACGAACTCCAATTAGTTTACCATAAGTATAATTTTCATAAGGAATAGAAGGATGATTTTCTCTAAGAACTTTCCTAATCCTTTCAGCAAATAAACTAGGTAAACCATCAATAAATTTTGACTTCCAGTGAGTGCTATTACACTCGGGCAGTTCCATAACTCTGCTTAAGAAAGTATCTTTATACATCTAAAATTTGTAAGTGTTTTACACATAAGATTCTGTAATAAGGTTCTAATACTCTCGGCATTTCCAGAGTAGTGTGTTCTATAATAGTAACGACCAGTGTACAGACTGCATCTTCCTGGATAATTTCATTATCTTCTATTCTCTCAATTTTAACTTTGTTTAAGATATCATCTTTAGCTTTTTGAGTAAGATAATTATCCCACCAACCTTTTAATTGGCCTGTAAAACCTGCTATGATCATGTTAGCAGTAGTCTTATCACTATTACCATTATTTTTACACACCGTGAAGTACATTAACATCCTATGTACTGCATTGTGTATTTGTTGGCTAGCATAACCATCTATATTCCATTCATAGATATGGCAACCACTATAACAGTTTGTTATAATCTCATTGGATTTTTCTACTAGAACATCTGCTGGCGTAGGTCAAGGGTAATAATATTTTCCCGCAGTTGGCCTTTCTGCCAATTTTTGTAATTTATTAATCTGCTTGATAAACCTGCTTATAATTTGGTTCTTCTATAAGCTTAGCTCTTAAATTTTTATCAAGAGTGGTTAATTTCAGATTCTTAAATTTTTCTTCTAGAAAATATTTTAGATCCTTCATAGGTTTTAATTTAAAATCTGTAACAATCGGAGGTGGTTGTAAACTAGGAGTAGCCATTCCTATTGTTTTAGACGTAGTTATTTCCATTGGTTTTTCAGCTATGATTGACTGAGTTTTCATAATCTCAATTAATTGTTCTACTCTATTTTGTAAAGAACTTATCTGTTCTCCAAGAACACTCAAATACAGATAAGAATAATTATTCTGTTTGAAAATCATATTAATTTGTTCACATGTTTTAGGGAGTGTATCATCTTCTAGTAACTTAGCAAAATCAACAAAACTATGATTTTTCCCATTCTTTTCAATTTGAAAAGGTTGTTGAGGTGGATAAATCTGTGTAAGGCTTATACCTGTACTCAACTTATAATTTCTTTCTAGTGTCGAAATATATTGTTCAACATAAGTAGAAACAAACCAAGGAACAAAGAACAATATTCTACTCTTATGTCCACATATTTTTTTAGAATTCATCACTTAGAGTTTTTAACTCTGTTGCATTATAAGACTCAAAAAAACCATTTTTAAAGGGTTTCCATCTATCTGATCCAAATTCAATTAGAACAATTTTTCTTGCCTGTGAACCAGGACTAAAATCTATTTTTGTGTCAGTCAACATTAAATATTAAATTCCATTTCAGATTCGGTTATTTCCGGATCTTTCGTGTTAAGGCCTTTAATGATGTTATTCCGAACAAATATCAGCCTTTCAATTCTTTACGTATCTCTAATCTAAGATGTAGAAGCTTTAGATGATTCAAGAGGTTGTTCAATCTTGTAGTTGATTGGTGAAATAAAAGAATGCATTGAATTCGACCGACTTAGTCTAGATGACGTAGTTGATATAGCTTACCTTGCTATGTCTTCAAATTGAAGTTTAACAGATCCTTTTGGTGTCTGTATAACATCTATTAAGTTATTCTGACTTAATGGTTGAGGTGGTATTGCCTGATCTAAAATCTTGTTTAAAGGAAACTCTATTTCTTCCCATTTAATTTTTCTTCTTGTCGAGATACTCGACTTACTAAAGTTGAATTCGATTAATATCGTTTCGTTATTCTGTTGATCCATAATTCTACACTGAGGATTAAGTGTAAAGAGTGGTTTATAATAAATCCTATAACAGATAGCTATTACTTCTGTTCCCGTTTTATAATTATAACCATTGGTTTTGACGTTTAACGTTAATAAATCCAGAATATTAATATCGGATAGGGAAAGTTGAATATTTGGGTAAACATCATAAACCGGACCATGGGCCAAGCTAGTTTGGATAATCCCCATTAAAGATTGTTTCCAATCAAGGTTTCTACCATCTCTTAGGGCTGCTATGAAGCTCTCTTGGATACCTTCAATGGTTAACGGTTTAAAGGCAATTTGCACTAAACCAATATTTATGAATTTATAAGAATTTCTATATAAGAGTAGATCGCTTTCCTCAAGTAACCTTAATCGTTAATTCTTCTGAGTTTAGCGGAATTGTTTCTTCAGTTGTTTTAACAACCTGTTTGAGACCTTTTTTCTCGAACGTCCCTAGTTTATAAATTAAACTGGGTTCAATTTTAGGAATTGTCTACTTATTAAGTGCTTCTAGATTAGTAGGAAGATCATATTCCTCTTTCAATTTATTCTTAACCATCTTTTGGTTTCTGAAAAGATTCATGATAAAGAAGATATGTGATAAATCTTTACCAAAATCCATCACTACCCCCACCGCGACTCTGATACCCTGAAGAGAGAATCGGATCACACCGTTCCGGAGACCAGCACTAGCAACTTAAGACATCATTTTTACAAAGGATTAGACTCTAGATCAAAATATCCAGCTCTGATTACAGTCAATCTCAACGGTCACCGCTTACTACATAACTGCAAGTTCTCGTCAGTCAATAACCCACCATCGACCCACATAATGCAAAAACAGAACTGCCCAAACGCCAACTCCGGCTTAAACGGGACTTAAACTCCAAAACGTTTATGGGTACGCGACGTATGGGTACGTGCTGTAAAGAGAGAACTAGTTATGCTAGCAGGCCCGTTGAGGGACTAACAAACCTCGCAGTATTGATGTATCTGTCACTGTACTAATCCCAGACCAGTTCCGTCGTTCTCAAACCCTGATTTTAACATGGGTAGTCATGAACTTTGACATCGATTTATCACATATCAAGGGTTTAGCCTATTAGGCTACCCATCAGAAACATAAAAATTAAAACTAAGTACAGAAAATAAAAAGAACTTACTTATGTTTGATGATCTTCTTATACTTCAAACTTCAAACTTTGATTACTTCAAAATATTTTACAAACTTTTAGAAAGAAGGAGGAGAATTTATTGCTTTGGTAGTAGGTTTCCAAAGGCTTGTTCTTTTTTTTACACAACATGCTAATTTATAGCAAAAGAAAAGACATGGTCCAAAACATATGGGACCCAAACTTAACTATTTATGAACAATGGAGATTCTCCATGTCGGCAAGCATTTGCCTCAAAAATCAACGATGTATGAAAGCCACTAGAGAAATGGGACCTTTCATATTTTGTCTTTTTGTCTTCTAATGATTTTTCCTTGGCTATGTATGAAAGTCACTAGAGGGATGTGACCTTTCATTATGTGAAAGCCACTAGAGATATGAGACCTTTCACATTTTGTCTTTAGTCTGGGAAGATTCCCCCAAATGGACGGTCTTTTGAGCCAGTCTTTTTTCAAGCTCGGCCTGAAGGGTGTCAAAAATATCATCAATGTTAGGTTCAGGCTCCACATCTTGGGAATCCTGGAAAATGCTTTGTCCTGACGTAGCCATAGAGGCGTCAGTTTTGTCTGATGTATGGGACACCGTTTCATCTTCGTGGTCCAAAAAGTCTTTTTTCATCTCTTGAAAATACGTTGCTAGCAGCTCCTTTTTATTAAGAGCCTGAGTCTTTAACTTCATTTTTTGAGATATGGATTGCAAGGCGATTTCCTTGGGTTTTCTCTGTTGTCCTTCATGAACCTCCCGCTGCTTGTCTATATCATGTTAAAACAACTGAAGAAACAATTCCGCTAAACTCAGAAGAATTAACGATTAGGTTACTTGAGGAAAGCGATCTACTCTTATATAGAAATTCTCATAAATTCATACATATTGGTTTAGTGCAAATTACCTTTAAACCGTTAACCCTTGAACGTTTTCCAGAGAGCTTCATAGCAGCCCTAAGAGATGGTAGAAACCTTGATTGGAAACAATCTTTAATGGGGATTATCCAAACTAGCTTGGCCCATGGTCCGATTTATTTTGATGCTTACCCAAATATTCAACTTTCCCTATCCGATATTAATATTCTGGATTCATTAACGTTAAACGTTAAAACCAATGGTTATACTTATAAAACGGGAACAGAAGTAATAGCTATCTGTTATAGGATTTATTATAAACCACTCTTTACACTTAATCCTCAGTGTAGAATTATGGATAAACGTAATTACGAAATGATAATAATCGAATCCAATTTTAGTAAGTCGAGTATCTCGACAAGAAGAAAAATTAAAATGGGGAGAAATAGAATTTCCTACAAATTGGATTTTAGATCAGGCAATACCACCTCAACCATTAAGTCAGAATAACTTAATAGTTATTATACAGACACCAGAAGGATCTGTTAAGCTTCAATTTGAAGACATAGCAAGGTCATCTAGATCAACTACGTCATCTAGACTAAGTCGGTCAAATTCAATGCATCCTTTTATTTCACCAATCAACTATAAGATTGAACAACCTCTTGAATCATCTAGAGCTTCTACATCTCAGATTAGAGATACGGTAAGAATTGAAAGGCTAATATTTGATCGGAATAACATCATTAAAGGCCTTAACACGAAAGATCCGGAAATAAACGAATCTGAAATGGAATTTGATACTTAATGATGTCTGACACAACAATAGATTTCAGTCCTGGTTCACAGGCAAGAAAAATTGTTCAAATTGAATTTGGATCAGATTGATGGAAACCGTTTAAAAATGGTTTTTTAAGTCTTATAATTCAACAGAGTTAAAAAAAACTCTAAGTGATGAATTCTATAAGATATGTGGACATAAGAATAGAATATTGTTCTTTGTTCCTTGGTTTGTTTCTACTTATGTTGAACCATATATTTCGACACTAGAAAGAAATTATAAGTTGAGTACGGGTAAAAGCCTTACACAGATTTTATCCACCTCAACAACCTTTTCAAATTGAAAAGAATGGGAAAAATCGTAGTTTTGTTGCTAGAAGATGACACTCTTCCTGGAACATGTCAACAAATTATTATGATTTTCAAACAAAATAATTATTCTAATTTATATTTGAGTGTTCTAGGAGAACAGATAAGTTCTTTACAAAAGAGAGTAGAACAATTAATTGAGCTTATGAAAACTCAATCAGTAATAGCTAAAAAACCAGTAGAAATAACTACGTCTAAAACGATAGGAATGGCTACACCAAGTTTACAGCCACCTCCAATTTTTACAGATTTTAACTTAAAACCTATGAAGGATCTAGAAGATTTTCTAGAAGAAAATTTTAAGAATCTGAAATTAACCACTCTTGATAAAAATTTAAGAGCTAAGCTTATAGAAGAACCAAATTATAAGCAGGTTTATCAAGATCAGATTAATAAATTACAAAAATGGGCAGAAAGGTCATCTACGGGAAAATATTATTACCCTAGACCTACGCCAGCAGATGTTCTAATAGAAGAATTTAATGAGATTATAACAAACTGTTATAGTGGTGGCCATATCTATGAATGGAATATAGATGGTTATGCTAGCCAACAAATTCACAATACAGTACATAGAATGTTAACGTACTCCACGGTGTGTAAAAATAATGGTAATAATGATAAGGCTACTGCTAACATGATCATAGCAAGTTTTACAGGCCAATTAAAAGATTGGTGGGATAATTATCTTACTCAAAAAGCTAAAGATGATATCTTAAACAAAGTTAAAATTGAGAGAATTGAAGATAATGAAATTATCGAAGAATATGCAGTCTATACATTGGTCGTTACTATTATAGAACATTTCACAGGTAGATACTCTGGAAATGGCGAGAGTATTATAACCTTATTAAAAAATCTTACGTGTAAAACACTTACGGATTTTAGATGGTATAAAGACACTTTCTTAGGCAGAGTTATGGAACTGCCTGAGTGTAATAGCACTCACTGGAAGTCAAAATTTATTGATGGTTTATCTATTTTATTTGCTGAAAGGATTAGGAAGGTTCTTAGAGAAAATCATCCTTCTATTCCTTATGAAAATTATACTTATGGTAAACTAATTAGAGTTTGTACACGGGAAGGAATAGCCTTGTGTAATGAGATTAAGCTGAATCAGCAACTAAAAAGACAGTTTTATGAAGAAATCACAATTAGGTAAATCCTGTGATCAGTTTGCAATAGACAAACCCTTTTCTCGTAAACCTAGAAAACAAAAAAAGGATTATACACCTTATCATAAAAGGAAAAGATTTTCTAAAAAGAAAATTGAGGAGAAAGAAGAGTGTAAATACGCTAGGAAAGAAAATAATTGGCAAAAGAATAAGTCAATGACGTGTCATAGATGTGGCAAAAAGTGCCACTTTGCTAATAATTGTTGGGTTGAATAAAAGATTAATAATCTTGAAGAAGATGATAGGGTAAAAGAAATTATTTCAAAGATCCTACTTAATGATAATTCTTAATCAGACCAAACTGATTTCTCTTCAACTAGTGAAGATTTAAAGGTTTTAAGAAATGAAAACCTAAATACTGACTCAGATTCGGACTGTGTTCCTTGCAGATAAGGGCAACCATGTCCTAAACAGGATTCTGAAAATGAGGAAACATTATATAGAATGCAATCACAATTCCAAGATTTGGAAATTAATATGTTAAGCTTTAAAAAGGCTATTCAATTACTTGAGGATGTTAAGGATCCAGAATTACGGTTAAAGATTATTGACCAACTTAATGCAGCCCCAGGAACTTCCTAAAAGCAAGGAATTCCTAAGGAAATCATTAAAAAACCATTTCTTATGAATGAGGTTTATAAACGAATTAGCACAGGGGTAGAAAAACCTACTTCTATACATGATTTAATCATAGAATTTGATAATCACAAGAAAGAAATTCAAGACATTAAAATTGACAATAAGCGTCTTGATCAAAGAATTTCTAGGATTGAGAAAGGAAAAGTACTTATAACTTCCCAGGATTATGAAATTATTAGGAAAGATGTTAATTTCCTATCAACTTTAGAAATGTTTATAACACATAAATGGCATGTTAAAATCACTCTATTGATTGATAACTTCTACTCGAAAGAGTTTACTGCTCTTGTTGATAGTGGAGCAGACTTAAATGTGATTCATGGGACGACTCACACGTTGTCCCATGCAGGAGGTAATAAACTCCAAATCAAACATAAATTACCCAAAGCCAAGGTATGTGTTAATAAGAAATGCATACAAACTAGTTTTCTTCTTGCTAAAGACATCACAAATCAAGTTATACTTGGAACACCTTTTCTCACTAAAATCTATCCTCTGAAAAAAGTTGATAGTGAAGGAATCATAGGGACTTTTGAAGAAAAGGGTATTACATTGCAGTTTATAATTGAACCTTTAACAAAGGTTTTACATGAGGTTTACGACAGTATGTCTGTCAAAGAGAATCAACTTTGTTTTCTGAAACAAAAACTAAATGTTCTTACTATAGAAGAGAAAGTTCAAAATCAGTTTTCTCTAGATATTTGTCGTAACAATCCTAATGCTTTTTGGGATAAAAGAAAACATATTATTTCTATTCCATCAAAACAAGGTTTTGATAAATACCAAATATCAAAAAGGGCTATTAATAATTCCCAAATCGCGAAATTTGCTAGACAAACTTTATGCATCTGTCATTCTTTCGAAATTCAATATAAAAACAGGATGCTGGCAAATTCAAATTCACATTTTTGTCTTCTCAAAAATTCTTGAGATACACCTTAAAAATCTAAAGAAAATTAGAAAAACAAAGAATAACGGTCCAGTGATATCCAGACTAAAAATGTCATTATTCCAAATTAGGACTCAATTCCCAAGGAATACTATGGACAAAATTCCGATTCAATGTATTATTCATTTTGCTGACCATCTCCTGACCACCATTGCAGATGAAGAACAATCACCACAAAGGATTTATTTAACAAATCTTCAATTTTCAGAAATGCTCCCACAAGGGAAAGGTCCTCTCTCTAATAGAGGAGGCCACAGTTCTTCCTCTTATAAAAGTGGAAGAGGTCGTGGTAAAAAGCCAGAGGTTATATCTCAGGTTGGCAACAAAACGTTAGTTAATATGACTGAAGAAAAGGAATACCAAAAATATCTGGAATATCAACGGCAAAATACTACTGAAATGCCATCTTATGCCAATATAATGGCAACTGAGGATAATGAAGCAGGTTATACTGCTTACCTTTTAAACCAAAAACAAGAAGTAATACTTCTCCTTGAAGAAAGAGACTCCCAATGGAGTAAAGAACCATGGACTTTGATGAGGAAATACATGGGAGAAGAGTTATACCCTTCTCGGATGTATAAAAGTCGTATCTACTATGAGAATATTCTCAAAGAAACTGGTTGTGAAGTTACCCACTTTTCCCATCAAGGGCATCCTGAAGCTTATAACTACATCAAGATTACCATCAAAAAGGTAATTTCTCTTCAAGACTGGGGAATTTCACCTCTGAGCACAAGAGAATTCCTCTATGGCCAAAACAAGACGCCGGCAAAATATAATTTTTAGGAATACATGGATGCTTTTGACAAAACTCTCCTCTATGAGAATCTGAAGCATAAACATTCCTGGTTCATCAAAATATGCTCGGTCGTTTATAATTCCGACATACCTTCTTGGTTTATCCTTTGGTGGCAGAATTTTGGAACCACAGAAGATATTCTTCCGGAAGAATTCAAAGAAAATTTTCATAAATGGGAAAAGATCTCCCCAAAGCTCTTGGCTTACCAAGACAAAAACATAAAATACAGAGAATTATCTTCTCTTCTTTTCTTTATGGAGTTCTCTATTCCCTAAATCTTGAAATGAATGCCAACCTTCATATATACAGAAGACATGATTCCTTGTGTCAAAAGAGACACATATTCCAAATGTTGGGATAAAATGTTCAGAATTAATCCAGACACTAAGCAGATTAATGGCTTCGACATAGTCTGTGATATAGACAAGAAGCTGGAGGTTTATGAAGGACAACAGAGAAAAACACAGGAAATCGCCTTGCAATCCATATCTCAAAAAATGAAGTTAAAGACTCAGGCTCTTAGTAAAAAGGAGCGGCTAGCAACGTATTTTCAAGAGATGAAAAAAGACTTTTTGGACCACGAAGATGAAACGGTGTCCCGTACATCAGACAAAATTGATGCCTCTATGGATACGTCAGGACAAAGCATTTTCCAGGATTCCCAAGATGTGGAGCCTGAACCTAATATTGATGATATTTTGACACCCTTCAAGCCGAGCTTGAAAAAAAAACTGGCTCGAAAGACCGTCCATTTGGGGGTATCTTCCCAGACTAAAGACAAAATGTGAAATGTCCCATATCTCTAGTGGCTTTCATACATAGCCAAGGAAAATCAACTGAAGACAAAAAGACAAAATATGAAAGGTCCCATTTCTCTAGTGGCTTTCATACATCGTTGATTTTTGAGGCAAATGCTTGCCGACATGGAGAATCTCCACTGTTCATAAATAGTTAAGTTTGGGTCCCATATGTTTTGGACCATGTCTTTTCTATTGCTATAAATTAGCATGTTGTGTAAAGAAAAGAACAAGCCTTTGGAAACCTACTACCAAAGCAATAAGTTCTCCTCCTTCTTTCTAAAAGTTTGTAAAATATTTTGAAGTAATCAAAGTTTGAAGTTTGAAGTATAAGAAGATCATCAAACGTAAGTAAGTTCTTTTTATTTTCTGTACTTAGTTTTTAATTTTTATGTTTCTGATGGGTAGCCTAATAGGCTAAACCCTTGATATGTGATAAATCGATGTCAAAGTTCATGACTACCCATGTTAAAGATCAGGATTTGAGAACGACGGAATTGGTCTGGGAATAGTACAGTGACATATACATTAATACTGCGAGGTTTGTTAGTCCCTCAACAGGCCTGCTGGCATAACTAGTTCTCTCTTTACAGCACGTATCCATACGTCGCGTACTGACAGGCTGTCGTTGTGACCTGCAAATTTACAATTTATATTTCCACTACTTGTGGCTCACTATTTGACTAGCAAGTGGTAAGTAGGGGTCGAACCCAAGGGAGTTTGGTTGGAAACAGTTGTTCTTTTGAAAGCGATAAATAAAGTAAAGACAATTGGAGTTTTTGGTTGGTTTTTAGTGCTGAAATGTAAGTGCTTTTAAAAGTAAATGACTGAAAAGTAAATGTGCGAGAAAGTAAAGGTGCTTGACGGTCCAATTCTTTGAAAAGTAAAGACAATAAGTAAAAGTGCAAGAATGTAAAGGTGCTTGAAGGTCCAAGTCTTTGAAAAGTAAAGACAATAAGTAAAAGTGCTAGAATGTAAACTGAAAGGAAACTTGGTGCGAGAGATATTCAGTCTAGGGTCTCAAACTTGTGATACTTCCATCATAGACTTCTAATGATCTCTTTTACATTTCCACATGTGATTGTCCCGACAAAGGTGACAATCCAAATACCCCGACAAAGGTGGTATTCCACACTCTTAACTTGTCAAGGTGTTATGTGGTTGTCCCGACAAAGGTGACTTCCCTAGTACCCCGACAAAGGTGATACTCCACAACAAGCTTGACAAGCTTAGAGCTTCTAGTCCTCTACTAGAACGAACAACCCGGCAAAGGTGTTGCTCAAACTAGGTGTCACTATCTACCTTTGCCGCAAAGCATCCAGTAAATATTGACTATAGGGATCATTTAGCTCGGCTAAGCTTTGTGGAAAAACATCCACTTAGCCTTGCCGAATGATCCTTGAAATGAAATTGAGGACTAGAGAAATGTAAAAGGCATTAAGAACTCAAGTCTCAAGAAGTCGGCACAAGGATGAGAACCCTATACCGAATATGAGCTTTAGCCGCTTGTATTCATGTCAAGGAATACAAGCAACCTTGCTTGAAAAGTAAAGGAAATTAAAAGAACAAAACAAGAACAAGTAGAAAGAAGTTGAAGCTTTTTGATATCAAGCGCAAGTGTTACAAGCATGGACGTACAAGTGTTTCACTCTCTAGAGTAACCCTCATGTGTGATGTTTAGAGTAGTGCTAGAGAGATACTAGAGTGATGTGAGATTTTTGAACTTATGAAAGAGATGGAGAGCTCTTCTATTTATAGGCGATTTGGAGGAGGTTTGAGCCTTCCTCTTCAAAGGAGTTTGCCGCCCAAGCAAGCTGATCTCCAAATGGCAGTTGATTAGTAGCTTTCTTCACCCCTAAGCTAGCCGTTATTAAGCAAGAAGGTGCCATGTGTTGCCTTCTTTGGAGCTTTCCTTCCTCAAAAGGGTTAGCCGCAATATAGCAAGTTGCACCTAAGGCTAGCTGTTCTTTGAGCAAGGTGCTTCCAAGGGTCAGCCGCCTTTGAGCAAGCTGCTTCCAAGGGGCACCGGACTTGAGTAGCAAGCTCCTGGAAATTGGTCGGAACTGGGTCGGATGCTTTTTGCTCTTGGACCATGGATTCTGAATTCTGAGGCAATTCTAAGCCTAATGGTCGAAGTGGTTTGGTCAGAATCTGCCCGGAACCTGGTCGGAATCCCAAAACGGCCGGAATTGCCCTAGTTTGGTCTTGATTGGGTTTGAGCTGGTTTCACTCGGGCGTTTTGTCTGGGAAGTGAGATTGTCCGAATCATTTGGCATTTAAAACAACTTGGTCGAGCCAGATTTGCCATATTCATCCGTTTGGCCGAGCGACTTGGTTTCAGTGCTTATGCGCGGGGCCTTTGCTTTGGACTTGGGCCAACTGCCAATCTGCTCGGGCGTTCTACTTGGTTTTTCGACGTTGTCCACCTTATTTTCCATTTTGATCAGTTTGGTCGAGGCGGAATCGTCAGATCAGCTGGTTTGCTCGGGCAACTTGAATTTGGACTCGAATGGCTCGGCAGGCGCGCTGGGACGCTGGGCGCTGCCTGGGTTTCTCGGGCTTTGGCAGGCCAGAAATTGCGAGCGATCCTTCTTAGCGTTAAATCCCCTTTTTAAGCTTGTTTCTTCCATAAACCCCAAATTCACCTGAAATACAAAACGACCTTAACAAGTAAATGTTCAAAGGATAAAGGGTCGTTTTTGGTGGGTTTAGCTGACTCGATGAGTCGTATAAATACGGTCCATCAAATCACCCCACACTTATTCTTGTTCGTCCCGAACAAGGCTTAGGCAAAAGAGGCAAGCTAAACATCAAAAGCTCTAGACATGAATGTTAGAATGCTAGTCTAGATGTATCCTATTCATGCATTACTTGCTTCCAAAATAAAGCGTGCTAAAACTTAAAAGAAACTTGATACTTGTACCTTCGAGCCGTGATGCAAATCAATTGGGATGAGTGGGAGATAGTCCTTTTTAGGTTCTTGATTTGCACTCTTCGGACCGAACTCGTACTATATGGTTATCTTCCGTAGCTTTCTCTAGCACTTGATTTGTTCGGGCTAAATGGGTTGAGTCTTTTATATTAATTGCTTGGACAGCTTTTTGTAGGGAGAAATGGCCTTTTGCCCTTGATTTTGAATTGGTGTACTTTACGTTTGCTTGGTTAAAACCTTCGCAATTTGGCCTTCGGCCTTTGATTTGACTTTTCATGAGCTTTGCTCCTTGTGAATGCTTGTCCATTTTCTTTATCCTTGGGAGGTCCAATCATCGCCCGAGAGCATATGGAAATACCTCCCCGCTCTTTCTCATCCTCGCCCTTTCGCGCGGGTCAAGACGAGGGTCGCTCATCTATTTTCCCGGCTACTCGGACTAGAGATAGGACGGTTTGATTCCCGTCCCGCCTCTTGCATAGACGCTGCATGGCGGAGTCTACTCGAAACCCAAGTAACCCGAAGTGCTAACCTCCACTAACTTCGCATAACCATATAGCTAGACCCGGTCCTTCGAGTGCTTGTCAAAACCTCTCTAGGGCATTTTCTGCCAACTCCACATCCCCTATTTATCTCGGCACGCAAGGACAAATAAAAAGTTAAATTTTAAAGTTTTAGCACAGTTTAGATCTCACAAGGAAATGTATGAATTTGGATCCAACTATTTCACATCATGAAGCTTTTATTCAAAGGGTTCCAAAAAGATAAAATTTTAAGGAAAAAGGAAAACATGCTGACTATTATGTGCAATGACTCACCCCACACTTCTGAACGAAGCCGTGCCTCACGGCACGACTTAGTTCAAAACACAAAAAAGTAAGGAGACATGGAAAGGAATTGACATAAGAAGGGATGAACGGAACTCCCCTATGGTGTCGTTGCTTAGTCGTGGTTGATTGAGCAAACGACGGGCCCTGGTCTGGCCAGATACGGTTGATGCTTGAGGAAGTTCGGCAGGGAACCTGTGTTTCTCGGGCGCGCCCCGGTGTTTCTCGGGCGCGACTCTGGTTCCTGCATAAAAAGTCAAATTTTTTCCAAATACAAAGGGGGTGAGTATGAAAAAACCTAATCCAAATAAAATGATGCGTAAAACAAAAAGGTGCCGGGTTACCTCCCGGCAAGTGCCTTTGTTTAACGTCGTTGGCTCGACGATACCTAGCTCAAGAGGGGTCGGGGTCCCATGGGCGGCTTAAGTCAAATTTTGCCGCGGCTCCCGCATTGATCCTTGCCTTAATCGTCCCCGAGTTTTTGTGAGATGATGTGCTTGGGTTCGGTTTCCATTGTTCCGGTGGTTTTTTCTTTGTACTCGTGTGGCCATTATCATAGATGTGGAAGTCCGAAATTTTGCCGCCGAATACAAGCGACAAGGAGCCCTCGCTCACGTCGATTTTTGCCCTTGTGAGGTAGAGGAATGGCCGTCCCAAAATGAGTGTTGGAGGGTCGTCCTTGCTGGTGTTTCCGACTGGTATCACATAAAAATCAGCAGGGACAACGAGTTTTCCCACACGGAGCATCAATATTTCTAGCAGTCCAATTGGTTGGACACACGACTTGTCCCCCAACTCGAGTGATAACTTTGGTGGCTTTAATGGACCAAGTCCTAATGAGCAATATAGAGGGTAAGGCAGGACGTTGACAGCAGCTCCAAGATCAATTAGGCAATGATGAACTTGGACTTTGCCAATACCACATGTGACTGTGAAGGCCCCAGGGTCCTTACTCATTTCCAGTTGTTCCTCATGATTCCTAGTGAGGAGCTTATTCGTCTTCAGGCCATTTTGCTCATTCCTTGACTCCAATTTTTTTTTACCTTGTTCTTTTGGGTCGCAAGTTTTTTGGAGGCAATGGTCTTCAAAGGGCAAGATGAATCTTGATCCTCAATATCCCAGCCAGATGCTGGTACGTTAAAGTGTGTGATTGGCGGTGGTGTCATATTAACGGTGAACGCATAGCGTCCATTGTCAGCATGCGTGACCCATGTTCGACCATCAATGGGGCGGTCTTCCTCTTGATTCCAATCAGGACGTTGCCTACGGATGAAGTGCTTGACCGTAGGCTTGTAAGTTGCGGGTCCTCGCCGTTGTTTCGCCAGTCGAGCTTCCAATTGTGCTTCTCTGAGTCTTTCTTTGCATGACTGGTCATATGCTTCATCTTTCCATTTTATACCAACGCACTCATTGTCCCTTGTTGCTTCTGTAGTTGGTAGTGATGGTCGTGCTGCTTCTTCTAGTGCCTCCTTCATATCCGATACCTTTATCATGTTGACAATTCCTTTTGGGTTTTGGATGGTTTGTGAAGGGAGGCGCCCGGATTCATTTGTGAGTTCGGAAACCATGGTAGCTAGCTGGGACATTTGTTTGCCCAAATCTGCTATTGCCCCATCAGTTTTTGCCATGAATTGATGCACCTTGCTGGACAAGTCCTTCACAACATCCTCGAGTGGTTTGCTCGGACCTTGCTGGCTTGGACCGGCCTGGTATTGATTCGGTCCCTTCGGCTGATATTGGCTCGGTCCGCCCTGGTTGTATTGCCGGTGAGGCGGTTGATAGAATTGCTGAGCTGGTTGGGGAGCGTCCTGGTGCGTTTTCCTCGGGGGATTGTTGTTATTTCGCCAGTCTTGCCTCGAGTCGTTTGCCCAGTTTTGTCCGGTGGCTTGTCCATATTGCCGGCTCGGTCCCGTTCGATTGTTGTTGTTGTACCCTTGGTACCCACCCACTGCGTTGATTTCTTCCGGGTCGTTCTCCATTAACGTTGGGCACGCATCAGTTTTATGGTCCGAAGAACCACAAAATTCACAAGGCCTCACTTGAGCTGGCTGCCTTCGTAGGAGCTGAATCATCATCTCCTTCATCTGCTTCATTTCCTCGGGCAAGGAATCCATTGGTACCTCGGCCTTCGCCACGTTCTTGGCGCGGGAAAACTCTTCTTGCCGAGTCGTCTCTTCTCTAAACCGGGCATTCTCCGCAACGCTGGTGACGAGCTGCCTTATGCCGCTTAATGATAGGTTCATCATTGATCCTCCAGCCGAGGCATCTAGGAGCATTTTGTCGAGGGGCTTCAGTCCATCAAGTAGGTACTCGATGATGAGTTTCTCGGGCAGCCCAAGAGTGCAGCAACTTCGCTCCAAGCGGTTGAATTTTTCTAGGTACTCGTACATGGTTTCATTAGGTCCTTGCCTTATCTCTTGCAGTTGCCTCCTTACTTGCATCGCCCTTCCTGCCAGGTAGTACTTGTCTAGGAATTTCTTTTGCATTTGAGCCCATGTTCGAATGCTACCTGAAGGTAAGGCGAGAAACCAATCATTAGCCGAGTCAATAAGAGAAAAATAGAAGGCCTTTAATTTGAAATCCTCCACATCCACTCCATAAGGTTTTAAATTTTGGCAAATGCCATGTAAACGTTGAAGATGAGTAGTTGCGGATTCTCCCTGATTTCCCGAGAACTTGGGCAAATTATGCACCACCAACGTGTTTATAGCAATGTTCTCAAGGTCTGGGCCTTCGTGTATGCATCACGGCTGGTTCCTAAAGTCGGGCGCCGAGAGTTCTCCCATGGTAGGTTCGCGGAGGACTTCGTCTGCGTAGTATTCATTGAAGATGGGTTGTTGCCTTGGCGCTTGTTGATATAGAGGTGGCGGTGGCTGTCTAGGGCGTTGCCTCGGCGCGGCTCCAATTCTGCCTTCGGGCAGCCTTTGGTTTAGCCGGGCTGCTTCCCTAATGGCTCGGTTGCGGTCCCGAATGAGCTGTTCCGGGTCGTCTATAAATGGAGGCGGACCCTCGTTGTTTTGGACAACCTGGTTCACCTCGTCGTTAATCTCCTCATTCTCATGGCGGCTTCCTGCATGAGACATGGTTATGCAGAAGCGAGCACAAAAACTTAAAACAAAGAAACACTAGAACAACTATCCGATATACTAACTCCCCGACAACGGCGCCAAAATTTGACAGGCTGTCGTTGTGACCTGCAAATTTACAATTTATATTTCCACTACTTGTGGCTCACTATTTGACTAGCAAGTGGTAAGTAGGGGTCGAACCCAAGGGAGTTTGGTTGGAAACAGTTGTTCTTTTGAAAGCGATAAATAAAGTAAAGACAATTGGAGTTTTTGGTTGGTTTTTAGTGCTGAAATGTAAGTGCTTTTAAAAGTAAATGACTGAAAAGTAAATGTGCGAGAAAGTAAAGGTGCTTGACGGTCCAAGTCTTTGAAAAGTAAAGACAATAAGTAAAAGTGCAAGAATGTAAAGGTGCTTGAAGGTCCAAGTCTTTGAAAAGTAAAGACAATAAGTAAAAGTGCTAGAATGTAAAGTGAAAGGAAACTTGGTGCGAGAGATATTCAGTCTAGGGTCTCAAACTTGTGATACTTCCATCATAGACTTCTAATGATCTCTTTTACATTTCCACATGTGATTGTCCCGACAAAGGTGACAATCCAAATACCCCGACAAAGGTGGTATTCCACACTCTTAACTTGTCAAGGTGTTATGTGGTTGTCCCGACAAAGGTGACTTCCCTTGTACCCCGACAAAGGTGATACTCCACAACAAGCTTGACAAGCTTAGAGCTTCTAGTCCTCTACTAGAACGAACAACCCGGCAAAGGTGTTGCTCAAACTAGGTGTCACTATCTACCTTTGCCGCAAAGCATCCAGTAAATATTGACTATAGGGATCATTTAGCTCGGCTAAGCTTTGTGGCAAAACATCCACTTAGCCTTGCCGAATGATCCTTGAAATGAAATTGAGGACTAGAGAAATGTAAAAGGCATTAAGAACTCAAGTCTCAAGAAGTCGGCACAAGGATGAGAACCCTATACCGAATATGAGCTTTAGCCGCTTGTATTCATGTCAAGGAATACAAGCAACCTTGCTTGAAAAGTAAAGGAAATTAAAAGAACAAAACAAGAACAAGTAGAAAGAAGTTGAAGCTTTTCGATATCAAGCGCAAGTGTTACAAGCATGGACGTACAAGTGTTTCACTCTCTAGAGTAACCCTCGTGTGTGATGTTTAGAGTAGTGCTAGAGAGATACTAGAGTGATGTGAGATTTTCGAACTTATGAAAGAGATGGAGAGCTCTTCTATTTATAGGCGATTTGGAGGAGGTTTGAGCCTTCCTCTTCAAAGGGGTTTGCCGCCCAAGCAAGCTGAACTCCAAATGGCAGTTGATTAGTAGCTTTCTTCACCCCTAAGCTAGCCGTTATTAAGCAAGAAGGTGCCATGTGTTGCCTTCTTTGGAGCTTTCCTTCCTCAAAAGGGTTAGCCGCAATTTAGCAAGTTGCACCTAAGGCTAGCTGCTCTTTGAGCAAGGTGCTTCCAAGGGTCAGCCGCCTTTGAGCAAGGTGCTTCCAAGGGTCAGCCGCCTTTAAGCAAGGTGCTTCCAAGGGGCACCGGACTTGAGTAGCAAGCTCCTGGAAATTGGTCGGAACTGGGTCGGATGCTTTTTGCTCTTGGACCATGGATTCTGAATTTTGAGGCAATTCTAAGCCTAATGGTCGAAGTGGTTTGGTCAGAATCTGCCCGGAACCTGGTCGGAATCCCAAAACGGCCGGAATTGCCCTAGTTTGGTCTTGATTGGGCTTGAGCTGGTTTCACTCCGGCGTTTTGTCTGGGAAGTGAGATTGTCCGAGTCATTTGGCATTTAAAACAACTTGGTCGAGCCAGATTTGCCATATTCATCCGTTTGGCCGAGCGACTTGGTTTTAGTGCTTATGCGCGCGGGGCCTTTGCTTTGGACTTGGGGCAACTGCCAATCTGCTCGGGCGTTCTACTTGGTTTTCCGACATTGTCCACCTTATTTTCCATTTTGATCAGTTTGGTCGAGGCGGAATCGTCAGATCAGCTGGTTTGCTCGGGCAACTTGAATTTGGACTCGAATGGCTCGGCAGGCGCGCTGGGACGCTGGGCGCTGCCTGGGTTTCTCGGGCTTTGGCTGGCCAGAAATTGCGAGCGATCCTTCTTAGCGTTAAATCCCCTTTTTAAGCTTGTTTCTTCCATAAACCCCAAATTCACCTGAAATACAAAACGACCTTAACAAGTAAATGTTCAAAGGATAAAGGGTCGTTTTTGGTGGGTTTAGCTGACTCGATGAGTCGTATAAATACGGTCCATCACGTACCCATAAACATTTTGGAGTGTAAGTCCCGTTTAAGCCGGATTTGGCATTTGGGCATTTCTGTTTTTGCGTTATGTGGGTCGATTGTGGGTTGTTGACTGACGAGAACTTGCAGTTATGTAGTAAGCGGTGACCGTTGAGACTGACTGTAATCAGAGCTGGATCTTTTGATCTAGAGTCTAATCCTTTGCAAACACGATGTCTGAAGTCGCTAGTGCTGGTCTCCGGAACGGTGTAATTCGATTCTCTCTTATCGACCCAAATAACGCAAAAACAGAACTGCCCAAATGCCAACTCCGGCTTAAACGGGACTTATACTCCAAAACGTTTATGGGTACGCGACGTATGGGTACGTGCTGTAAAGAGAGAACTAGTTGTGCTAGCAGGCCCGTTGAGGGACTAACAAACCTCGCAGTATTGATGTATCTGTCACTATACTAATCCCAGACCAGTTCCGTCGTTCTCAAACCCTGATCTTTAAATGGGCAGTAATGAACTTTGACATCGGTTTATCACATATCAAGGGTTTAGCCTATTAGGCTACCCATCAGAAACATAAAAATTAAAAACTAAGTACAGAAAATAAAAAGAACTTACTTACGTTTGATGATCTTCTTATACTTCAAACTTTGATTACTTCAAAATATTTTACAAACTTTTAGAAAGAAAGAGGAGAACTTATTGCTTTGGTAGTAGGTTTCCAAAGGCTTGTTCTTTTCTTTACACAACTTGCTAATTTATAGCAAAAGAAAAGACATGGTCCAAAACATATGAGACCCAAACTTAACTATTTATGAACAGTGGAAATTCTCTATGTCAGCAAGCATTTGCCTCAGAAATCAACGATGTATGAAAGCCACTAGAGAAATGGGACATTTCATATTTTGTCTTTTTGTCTTCAAATGATTTTTCCTTGGCTATGTATGAAAGCCACTAGAGGGATGGGACCTTTCATTATGTGAAAGCCACTAGAGATATGAGACCTTTCACATTTTGTCTTTAGTCTGGGAAGATTCCCCCAAATGGACGGTCTTTCGACCCAGACTTTTTTCAAGCTCGGCTTGAAGGGTGTCACAAATATCAGCAATATTAGGTTCAGGCTCCATATCTTGGGAATTCTGGAAAATGCTTTGTCCTGACGTAGCCATAGAGGCGTCAGTTGGGACACCGTTTCATCTTTGTGGTCCAAAAACTCTTTTTTCATCTCTTGAAAATAGGTTGCTAGCAGCTCCTTTTTATTAAGAGCCTGAGTCTTTAACTTCATTTTTTGAGATATGGATTGCAAGGTGATTTCCTTGGTTTTTCTGTTTTGTCCTTTATAAACCTCCAGCTTCTTGTCTATATCACAGACTGTGTCGAAGCCATTAATCTGCTTAGTGTTTGGATTAATTCTGAACATTTTCTCCCAACATTTGGAATATGTGTCTCTTTTGACACAAGGAATCAAGTCTTCTGTATATCCGAAGGTTGGCATCCATTTCCAGATATATGGAATAGAGAACTCCATAAAGAAAAGAAGAGAAGATAATTCTCTGTATTTTATGTTTCTGTCTTGGTAAGTGGCAGGCCGTCGTTGTGACCTGCAAATTTACAATTTATATTTTCCACTACTTGTGGCTTACTAAAAGATTAGCAAAGCGGTAAGTAGGGGTCGAACCCAAGGGAGTATGGTTGGAACAGTTGTTCTTTGTAAAAGAAAGAAAGTAAAGACAATTGGGGTTTTTGGTTGAGTTTTTAGTGCTGGAAAATAATACTGTAAAGTAAATTGCAGAAAAATAAAGTACTGAAAGTAAGTGCTTGAAAGACAAGACTTGCTGAAAGTAATTGCTTGATGGACAAGACTTGCTGAAAGTAGCAGTTGATATTTGTACTGAAAGAAACAGTTGATATTTATACTGAAAGTAAGCAGTTGATGTTTTAAAGGGAAGATTCGGTGTAGGGGCCTTGTATCACAACTTGTTTATCATTGACCTCTAATGATCATACTAAGTGTTCAAAGATGTATCAAGGCCATTTCCAGCACTCGATTTGCCACATTGTCTAGTCTATTTCAAGACATAGAGCACTTGTTCTATCTAGACTAATACCCCATTTCAAGGTATATTAGCCTATGTGCATCCATTTGGTCAATCATTTCCGATCAACCAAAAGGTGTTTTAAAAGAGGTTGAACTCCATGAAAAAGCTTTGCCATTTCAAGCATCCACTTAACCATGTATGTTCACGAACCCCATGAAAGAGCTTTGCCATTTCAAGCATCCACTCAACCATGAATGTTCTAACCTAGTATATGGCACATAGAACAAGTTTTGAACACAAAGAAGCACTAAGAAAAGGGTCTAAAACATTTGTGTGATACTAGTACTCCCCTTCAACCGAATGAAGAGTTTAGCTACAAGTATCCATAGAGGTGGATATCATAGCTAAGTACAACATAAAGTAAATGATTTTGAGAATCAAAGACAAGAAAATAAGGTTTTGGAAAGAAGTAACTCAAGAACAAACAAGAGTACTTAAGATCAAACTAGAGTTTACTCAAGAACAAACAAGAGTAACTCAAGAACAAGCAAGAATACTCAAGAACAAACAAGAGTAGAGAGTTGTACTTCAAGAACCAACAAGAGTACAAGAGAGAAGTGTGATGAGATGATTAAGGGATGATTTTCTAAGGAGGGGAGCTCATCCTTTTATAGCCATTTAGGAGGCTGCTTCCCTAAGCTAGATGGTGCTAAATGGCAGTTGTTTAGACCTCTCTTCATCCATAAGCAAGCCGCCATTAAGCTCTTTGGTGCCAAGTGCCAAGCTTTGGGGCTTTCCTTCTCCCCTAAGCTAGCCGCCATTAAGCAAGGTGCTCTCAAGGAGCTTGCAGCCTTTGAGGAGTGTGTTTCAACAGGCTAGCTGCTCCTTGAGCAGGGTACTTCCAAAGGACAGCTGCTCCTTGAGCAGGGAGCTTCCAAATGGCTCCGGAATTGAGTAGTAAGGAGCTGAAATTGACCGGAGCTCTTTTGCCTGGAATTTGATATTGTCCGAGTCTTTTGATATTTGGAACAAGTTGGTCGAGCTAGATTTTGAAGATGAGCTTGTTTGCTCGAGCAACTCGGTCTTGGTCCATTGGCGTGCGGGACTATTGCTTGGAACTGAGCCAACTTCCAATTAGCTCGAGCGTTGCCCTTGGTATCTCGACATTCTCCACTTTATTTGTCATTTAGAACATTTTGGTCGAGGTGGAATTTCCAGATTTGTTCGTTTGTCCGGGCAACTTGAATTGAGGCCTTGGATAGCTCGGCAGGCTCGCTGAGACGCTGGGCGCTGGCGCTGGGCTGGGTTTCTCGGGCGCTTTTGAGACTTGTGATCTTTTTAGCATAAAAATCCCTTTTTAAGCTCGTTTCCACTTTACTTCTTAACGTTAACTGAAACACAAAACAACCTCAACAAGTACATGTTCAAGGGACTAAGTGTTTAATTTGGTGGGTTTAACTGATATAATGAGTCATACAAATACACCCCATCAAACACCCCACACTTATCCTTGTTCGTCCCGAACAAGACTAGCTAACAGGAGGCAATAAACAAACGAATGCTTAGTCTAGATGCATCCTATTCATGCATTGCTTACTTGTTACCGAACTAAATTGTGCTCAAATTTTTAGAAGAAAACTTGATACTTGTACCTCCGAGCCGTGATGCAAACCAATTCGGATGATTGGGAGATAGCCCTTCTTAGGTTCTTGTATGCACTCTTCGGACCGAACTCGTACTATATGGTTATCTTCCGTAGCTTTCTCTAGCACTTGATTTATTCGGGCTAAATGGGTCGAGTCTTTTTGTTGATTGCTTGGACAGCCTTTTGGAGTGACTTTTGCCCTTTGATATTGAATTGAAGAACTTCATTTTTTTTTTGCCTTTGGTTAAAACCTTCACAATTTGGCCTTTGGTCTTTGATTTGACTTTTCCGAGCTTTGCTCTTGGTGAATGCTTGTCCATTTTCTTTATCCTTGGGAGGTCCAATCATCGCCCGAGAGCATATGGAAATACCTCCCCGCTCTTTCTCATCCTCGCCCTTTCGCGCGGGTCAAGACGAGGGTCACTCGGCTCTTTTCCCGGCTACTAAGACTAGAAATAGGACGGTTTGATTCCCGTCCCGCCTCTTGCATAAACGCTGCATGGCGGAGTCCACTCGAAACCCAAGTAACCCGAAGCGCTAACCTCCACTAACTTCGGATAACCATATAGCGAGATCTGGTCTTTGGAGTGCTTGTCAAACCTTTCTAAGGCATTTTCTGTCAACTCCACATCCCTTTTTATCTCGGCACGCAAGGACAAATAAAAAGTTAAATTCTAAAGTTCTAACAAAATTTAGATCTCACAAGGTAATGTATGAATTGGATCCATCTATTTCACATCGTCGAAGTTATGTTCAAAAGGTTCAAAAAGATAAAAATCTAAGGAAAGGAAAACATGCCGATTACTATGTGCAATGACTCACCCCACACTTTTGAATGAAGCCATGCCTCACGGCATGACCTAGCTCAAAAGACAAAAAGGTAGAAGTGGAAAAGAAATGACATAAGAAAGGAGAACGGAACTCCCCTATGGTTTTCGGTCGCGCCCCGGTGTTCCTCGGGCGCAGCCCTGTGTTCCTGTATAAAAAGTCAATTTCTTTCCAAGTACAAGGGGGTGAGTACGAAAAAACCTAAATTAAACTAAATGCCGAGTAAAACAAAATGGTGTCGGGTTACCTCCCGGCAAGTGCCTTTGTTTAACGTCGTTGGCTCGACGATACCTCGCTCAAGAGGGGTCTGGTGGCACGGCTAGGTCATAAAGTTGAGGTGTCAGGTCAACCTCGTTATGGTAATGTTTGACCCGCTGCCCATTTACCGTGAATCGGCTTCCATTCTCTGGGCTTTCCAGCTCGAGCGCCCCATGATTGAACACCTTAGTTACTGTGAAGGGGCCGGTCCATCTAGATTTTAGCTTCCCGGGCATCAATTTTAGCCGTGAGGAGAAAACCAGCACTTGTTGTCCTTCTTCAAATTGCCGCCGAAGAATGAACTTATCATGGTAGAGCTTCGTCCGTGCTTTGTAGTCGGTTTGATTCTCATAGGCCTCGAGTCGCAACTCCTCGAGCTCGCACAGTTGGAGCTTCCTGTCTCATCCGGCAGCCTGTAAGTCTGGGTTGCACTTCTTCAGTGCCCAATAAGCCTTGTGCTCTAGCTCGACTGGTAAGTGACACGCCTTCCCATAGACCAACCGAAAATGCGAGGTGCCTATCGGTGTCTTGTAGGCTGTCCTGTATGCCCAAAGTGCCTCATCTAACCGCTGGCTCCAATCCTTCCTGGTCGGGCCTACCATCTTTTCCAGAATTCCCTTAATTTCGCGGTTGGAGATCTCCGCTTGCCCATTCGTCTGGGGGTGATACGCAGTGGAAGTCCGGTGGTGAACATGGTAGTGCTTCAGTGTGGATGCCATCATTCGGTTGCAGAAATGTGTTCCCTGATCGCTGATAATGGCCTTAGGTACTCCGTATCTGCAAAAGATGTTAGTGCGCAAAAAGTCTATGACAGTTTTAGCATCATCACACCTAGTGGCCTTGGCCTCTACCCACTTGGACACATAGTCAACTGCAACTAAGATATAAGAATAGCCACACGAAACAGGAAAAGGACCCATAAAATCTATCCCCCAAATGTCAAACACATCATTCACTAGTATGGGGACCTGTGGCATCTCCTGTCTGGCCGAAATATTACCTACACGCTGGCATTTATCACATCTCTTACAATGGTTGTAGGCATCTCTAAAAACATGCGGCCAAAAGAAACCACTATCTAAAATCTTCCTAGCCGTCCTCCTAGGGCCGAAATGGCCACCACATGCTAACTCATGGCAAAAGCTAATAACTGAAGCAATCTCATCATCGGGGATGCACCGTCTAAGAATCTGATCTACACCTATTTTCCACAAGTACGGATCATCCCACACATAATATTTAGCATCATGCTTCAATTTCAAACACTGTGCCCTAGAATATGAGGGCGGGAACTTACCTCCTACCAGGTAGTTCACTAGGGGAGCGAACCATGGCATCTTACCCGAAATAGCATATAAGTGCTCATCTGGAAACGTCTCGGTAATCTGCCCGGCATCCTCCTCTCGGACAAGGCGGCTCAAGTGATCGGCTACTGTGTTCTCTATGCCCTTCTTGTCCCTGATCTCTACGTCAAACTCATGTAGGAGCAGGATCCACCTAATGAGCCTCGGCTTTGCCTCCTTCTTCGTCATCAAGTACCTAATAGCTGCATGGTCAGAATAGACAACAACTTTAGTACATAGCAAATAAGACCTGAACTTCTCCAAGGCAAAGACCACGGCTAGTAGCTCCTTCTCTGTGGTCGAATAGTTCTTCTGGGCCACATCTAGTGTCCTCGAAGCGTAGTAGATCACCACGGGCTTCTTGTCCACCTTCTGACCGAGAACTGCTCCTACAGCATAATTACTCGCGTCACACATAATCTCAAAGGGCTGTGTCCAGTCCGGAGCTCTAATGATGGGCGTGCTAGTGAGGGCCTCCTTCAGCTCGTCAAATGCTGCCCTGGACTGATCTGTAAACTCAAAAGGAACATCTTTCTGCAAGAGATTAGATAAAGGCAGCGCCTTTTTAGAGAAATCCTTTATGAACCTACGATAGAAACCAGCATGCCCTAGAAACGACTTAATATCACGGACTGTAGAGGGATATGGCAGAGTAACAATCAAATCTATCTTAGCTTTGTCTACCTCTATACCCTCATGTGAGACAATGTGACCGAGTACTACTCCATGCGTAACCATAAAGTGACACTTTTCGTAATTGAGTACCAAATTCATAGAAACACAACGTGCTAAAACTGTACTTAAATTATCTAAGCATGCATCAAAAGTGTCACCGTGCACAGTAAAATCATCCATGAATACCTCTATGAATGAACCTATCATGTCAGAAAATATGCTAGTAACGACCCGCTGAAAAGTGCCGGGTGCGTTACACAAGCCAAAGGACATCCGGCGAAAAGCAAACGTACCGAATGGACATGTGAAGGTCGTCTTCTCCTGATCCTCGGGTGCTATGGGAATCTGATTATAGCCTGAAAATCCATCTAGAAAGCAAAAATAAGGCTTACCTGCCAAGCGGTCGAGCATCTGATCAATGAATGGAAGAGGAAAGTGATCCTTGCGCGTAACTGCGTTCAGCTTCCTGTAGTCTATGCACATGCGCCATCCATTCTTGACTCGTGTCGTGACCATCTCGCCCTCGGCATTCTTCTCCACTGTGATCCCTGTCTTCTTCGGCACAACATGTACCGAACTCACCCACTGACTGTCCGAGATCGGGTAGATCACGTCTGCATCCAACAACTTCTGAATTTCCTTCTGGACCACCTCCATCATAATAGGATTCAATCTGCGTTGAGGCTCCCTCGAAGGCTTCGCTCCATCATCCAGCAATATCCGATGCATACAAACTGCCGGGCTGATTCCCTTGATGTCGGCTAATGTCCATCCAATGGCCAGTTTGTGCTCGGTCAGCACTCCAATCAACTGCTGCTCCTGATCTGCTTCTAGGCCGCTCTTGATGATGACTGGCAGCGTGCTATTCTCCCCTAAGAATGCATACTTCAAGTGACTGGGTAGAGGCTTCAATTCAACTGTAGGTGCCTGCACAACAGAAGGCAAACACACTTGTGATTTAAACAAACGAATTGCATTAACCTCATACCTCGGTGTGAGTGGCTGGGCAATCTCGAGCTGGTCTAGCACGTCTAAGATGGCCTCTGTATGCTCATATGAGTCTTCTGGTGAATACACGGCCTCCTCGATGACTTGCTCTAGTGGGTCGGTCCTTCTCTCCGGATGTACCTCCTGGACAAGGTCGTCCAAGGTGTCTAAGGCATGGACCGCCTCGTATTCTGTAGGATGCTTCATGGCCCTGAAGATGTCAAAACTTATCATCTCGTCCTCAACCTCCATGGTCAGTGTCCCAGTGTCGCAATCTATCTTCATCTTTGACGTTTTCAGGAATGGCCGGCCGAGTAGGATTGGCGCATGGTCTGTCGGGCTGCAGTTCTCCATCTTGAGCACATAGAAGTCTGCTGGGAACACTAGCTCTCCGACCTGTACTAGCACATCCTCAATCTTGCCCTCGGGCTGCTTGCATGACCTGTCCGCCAGCTGTATGGTAAGACCTGCAGGTTCTAGAGGACCAATGCGCAAACAGGAGTATATCGAATACGGTAAAACATTGATAGAGGCACCAAGATCAAGCATGCAATTTTCTAGCCTGATGTTACCGATCGTGCAGGGAATGGTGTATGTGCCTGGATCACCGCATTTTGGTGGCACCTTGCGCTGAATTACTGCTGAAACATTCCTGCTCATGAGCTCCTGGTCGGGCTGAGTTCCTCTCCGTCTGTTCGTGCACAACTCCTTCAGAAACTTGGAGTACCTCGGGATCTGCTTGATGGCCTCAAGGAGTGGGATGTTGATTTCCACCTTGCTGAATAGTTCCCACACTTCCCTGTCCATCACATACTTCTTCGGAGCTCGAACCTGCACAGGAAAAGGTAAGGGTACCTGGGCGTTGGAATTCTCAGAGATAGGAACCGGGCCTGGCCGAGAGGCCCCTACTGCTGGAACCAGGTTTGGTCCGGGCTCGTCCGGGCCGAAGGCATCAGGTTCGGTCGCTTCTTCCTCGGGCTCCTGCTGATTCTCGCCCTCTGATGCCCTTCGTCCACTCCTCAATGTCACTGCACTGACGTTCCCCTTCGGATTCTGAATGGTCTGCGAGGGAAGCCGTCCTGTGTTGTCTTCGAGCCTTGAGACTGTTGTGGCCATCTGGGACATCTGTTTCTGCAAGTCGGTTATTGCTCCGTCGGTCTTCGCCATGTGATGGGTCACAGTTGTTGTCAGTTCTTTCATCATCTCTTCAAGAGACTTGTTGGAGCCGTGATTACTCGGACCTGCCTGATTATTGTTCGGCCCTCTCTGCTGATACTGTCCAGGCGCATTCTGCCGAAACTGATGATGTGGGTGCTGGTAGGGCTGCTGGGTCTGCTGAGGCGCACCCTGTCGTGCTGGCTCTCTCTGGGCCTGATGCTGCTGATTGTTGCTCTTCCAGGGCCGTCCGTTGACTCCTTGATTAGTCGTGGCTGCGCCATATTGTCGGACTGGCCCTGGCCGGTTGCCATAACCCTGATAATCTCCTACGGCATTGACCTCAGCCTGGTCGTCTTCCACTAAGGTAGGGCACTCGTCTGTCTTGTGATCTGTAGCTTCACAAAAGCCGCATGGCTTAGTCTGGACTGGTTACCTCCTGATCACATGCTGCATCATTTCCTTAAGCTCCTTGATCTGTTCGGCCATGGCACTGACTGAGGGTTCAACTTTTGACACGTTTCTTGTTCGGGCATACTCGTCCTCTCTCGTAGATTCATCCTGGAACCGCTCACTTTCTGCCACTTCTTGTATCTTCTGTCGGACTCTGGCTGGGGTCAAGTTCATGAGGTTGCCTCCAGCTGAGGCCTCTAGTAGTTTCCTATCCAGTCTGCGAAGTCCATCTAGCATATACTCGACGACTAATTTCTCTGGGAGCTTAAGGTTGCAGCAGCTCTTCTCCAAGGCATTGAATTTTTCCACGTACTCGTACATGTTCTCGTTTGGGCCTTGCTTGAGCTCTTGCAACCGTCTCCTGACTTGCATTGCACGCCCTGCTGGATAGTACTTGCCGACGAACTGCCTCTGCATCTGCTCCCATGTGTATATACTACCAGAGGGCAAGGATAAGAACCAATCTGTAGCAGCGTCTGTAAGTGAGAAGTAGAATGCCTTCAGTTTGAAGTCATCGACGTCGACTCCGTATGGCTTTAGGTTCAAGCATATCCCGTGATAGCGTATCAGGTGAGATGTGGCCGACTCTCCCTTGGTTCCAGAGAACTTGGGCAGATGATGAACGACTGAGGTGTTGACTGTTATAGCGGCGAGGTCTGGTCCTTCGTAGATGCACCATGACTGGTCCTTGAAGTTTGGGACCGAGAGCTCGCCCATTGTAGGACCTTCATTTTCGTTCTCCTCATCATCATCTCCAACTACTGGCTGGCGTGGAGGTCTCTGAGGTGGTGGGTATGGTTGTTGTGGAAGGTATGGTAGTGGTGGGTATTGTGGTGGATATTGTGGGTAGGGCGGTTGTGGATACTGTGGATATGGAGGTGGTGGGTACTGTTGATATGGGGGTGGATATTGTGGGTATTGCTGGTACGGTTGTGGTTGGATTGGTTGTTGTTGAAATTGTCCCGGGATAGCCCCCCGGATCTCTCCATTCTGGACCATCGATCCCTGTTGTTGTGGCAGCACTCCTTCTCTGTTTCGGACAACCTGTTCTACTTCTTCATTGTGACTATTGCCAACAACTACACTGCCTGCGTGAGACATGTTACGAGAATAGCAAGCACCGAATATCAAGCGCCGAATAACAAGAACAGACTAGCAACAAAGGGTCCCCAGGAGATTGGAGGAGTCACAGTGGTCTCACTTAAAATCCAATCTCCTTAGACTCGTAAGTCTTGGTGACAGAACCCTCTAAAAGCTAGAAATTGAAATCGAAATAACCGGAAATCGGAAAACAAGGCAGTTGAAAATAACGAACTAGGAGAATTCACCGAATAGCAAGAAGTACGAAATAAACAAAAAAAAGAAATAAACGAAAAATTGAAAGAACAAAATTCACCGTGCGTAGCTCCCCGGCAACGGCGCCAAAATTTGGCAGGCCGTCGTTGTGACCTGCAAATTTACAATTTATATTTTCCACTACTTGTGGCTTACTAAAAGATTAGCAAAGCGGTAAGTAGGGGTCGAACCCAAGGGAGTATGGTTGGAACAGTTCTTCTTTGTAAAAGAAAGAAAGTAAAGACAATTGGGGTTTTTGGTTGAGTTTTTAGTGCTGGAAAATAATACTGTAAAGTAAATTGAGTACTGAAAGTAAGTGCTTGAAAGACAAGACTTGCTGAAAGTAATTGCTTGATGGACAAGACTTGCTGAAAGTAGCAGTTGATATTTGTACTGAAAGAAACAGTTGATATTTATACTGAAAGTAAGCAGTTGATGTTTTAAAGGGAAGATTCGGTGTAGGGGCCTTGTATCACAACTTGTTTATCATTGACCTCTAATGATCATACTAAGTGTTCAAAGATGTATCAAGGCCATTTCCAGCACTCGATTTGCCACATTGTCTAGTCTATTTCAAGACATAGAGCACTTGTTCTATCTAGACTAATACCCCATTTCAAGGTATATTAGCCTATGTGCATCCATTTGGTCAATCATTTCCGATCAACCAAAAGGTGTTTTAAAAGAGGTTGAACTCCATGAAAAAGCTTTGCCATTTCAAGCATCCACTTAACCATGTATGTTCACGAACCCCATGAAAGAGCTTTGCCATTTCAAGCATCCACTCAACCATGAATGTTCTAACCTAGTATATGGCACATAGAACAAGTTTTGAACACAAAGAAGCACTAAGAAAAGGGTCTAAAACATTTGTGTGATACTAGTACTCCCCTTCAACCGAATGAAGAGTTTAGCTACAAGTATCCATAGAGGTGGATATCATAGCTAAGTACAACATAAAGTAAATGATTTTGAGAATCAAAGACAAGAAAATAAGGTTTTGGAAAGAAGTAACTCAAGAACAAACAAGAGTACTTAAGATCAAACTAGAGTTTACTCAAGAACAAACAAGAGTAACTCAAGAACAAGCAAGAATACTCAAGAACAAACAAGAGTAGAGAGTTGTACTTCAAGAACCAACAAGAGTACAAGAGAGAAGTGTGATGAGATGATTAAGGGATGATTTTCTAAGGAGGGGAGCTCATCCTTTTATAGCCATTTAGGAGGCTGCTTCCCTAAGCTAGATGGTGCTAAATGGCAGTTGTTTAGACCTCTCTTCATCCATAAGCAAGCCGCCATTAAGCTCTTTGGTGCCAAGTGCCAAGCTTTGGGGCTTTCCTTCTCCCCTAAGCTAGCCGCCATTAAGCAAGGTGCTCTCAAGGAGCTTGCAGCCTTTGAGGAGTGTGTTTCAACAGGCTAGCTGCTCCTTGAGCAGGGTACTTCCAAAGGACAGCTGCTCCTTGAGCAGGGAGCTTCCAAATGGCTCCGGAATTGAGTAGTAAGGAGCTGAAATTGACCGGAGCTCTTTTGCCTGGAATTTGATATTGTCCGAGTCTTTTGATATTTGGAACAAGTTGGTCGAGCTAGATTTTGAAGATGAGCTTTTTTGCTCGAGCAACTCGGTCTTGGTCCATTGGCGTGCGGGACTATTGCTTGGAACTGAGCCAACTTCCAATTGGCTCGAGCGTTGCCCTTGGTATCTCGACATTCTCCACTTTATTTGTCATTTAGAACATTTTGGTCGAGGTGGAATTTCCAGATTTGTTCGTTTGTCCGGGCAACTTGAATTGAGGCCTTGGATAGCTCGGCAGGCGCGCTGAGACGCTGGGCGCTGGCGCTGGGCTGGGTTTCTCGGGCGCTTTTGAGACTTGCGATCTTTTTAGCATAAAAATCCCTTTTTAAGCTCGTTTCCACTTTACTTCTTAACGTTAACTGAAACACAAAACAACCTCAACAAGTACATGTTCAAGGGACTAAGTGTTTAATTTGGTGGGTTTAACTGATATAATGAGTCATACAAATACACCCCATCAGTAAGCCAAGAGCTTTGGGGAGATCTTTTCCCATTTATGAAATTTTTCTTTGATTTCTTCCGGAAGAATATCTTCTGTGGTTCCAAAATGCTGCCACCAAAGGATAAACCAAGAAGGTATGTCGGAATTATAAACGACCAAGCATATTTTGATGAGCCAGGAATGTTTATGCTTCAGATTCTCATAGAGGAGAGTTTTGTCAAAAGCATCCATGTAGTCCCAAAAATTATATTTTGCTGGCGTCTTGATGGACCATATTTATATGATTCATCAAGACAGTTAAACCCACCAAATTAGACACTTTGTCTTAACAACTTTTACTTGTTAGTTCCATTTTTGCTCTACAGGCTATTTTGAGGTTTAGACGAAGAAACGAGCTAAAAAGGGGGTTCTTAAGCCAAAAATGGATTACAAGTCAAATCTGGCCAGCCAGGGCCCGAGGAAAGTCAGCCGCGCCCCAGCATTCCAACGCACCAGCCGAGCTGTCTAGCACTGAATTCAAGTTGCCCGGGCAAACAAGCTGATCTGACGAATCCACCTCGACCAAAGTGATCAAAATGGCAAATAAGGTGGACAATGTCGGAAAACCAAGGAGAATGCCCGAGCAGATTGGCAGTTGGCTCAATTCCAAAGCAAAGGCCCCGCGCGCATAGGAACCTAAACCAAGTCGCTCGACCAAACCATCGAATCTGGAAAATCTAGGTCGACCAAAGTGTTTTAAATGCCCAATAACTCGGACAATTTCACTTCCCAGACAAAACGCCCGAGGGGAACCAGCTCAAGCCCGATCAAGGCCAAACTAGGGCAATTCCGGCCGTTTTGGGATTCCGACCAGGTTCCGGGCAGATTCCGGCAAAACGACTTCGACCATTAGTCTCAGAATTGCATAAAAATTCAAAATCTGCAATCCAAGTGCCAAAGGCCTCAGACCAAAATTCCGGCCAGATTCCGGCCAAGCTCCGGCGGTGCTCCGATCAAGCCCAGTCCAGCCACAGCCATGCTCCGGTCAGTTCTAGCCCTACTCCGGTCAAAATCCGGCGAAGTCCAACCAAACTACTTATTTCCCGGTTAGGTTATACCATTCACTTCGGTTGACCTTTGGGCACAAACCAAGCCACAACCAAGTCCAAGTGACTTGTCCCAAGCCTCAACCGAGCTCAACTAGTCAAGTGGTTGCCCTTTGGCACAACCCACACCCTAGCCTCCCATGTGCCTTGCCATGTGCACCCTTTGGCTCATCCAAGCTCCAATCGAAGAGCAACCAAGACCAACCGGAGTTGAGGGAGAACTAGAGGCGGTGGGAGGACAAAATATCCTCCTCCACTCACTCCTCTCCACCGCCTCTCATGACTATAAAAGGAGGATCAACCCTCCTTGAAACATGTCCACAAAAAAAGGTTAATCCTTTGTTACTTAGATAGAGAAGCTCTCTAGAATCCTTTAGGCACAAATCCTTGTAAACACTTGCATTTCAATACCAAAAGCTCCAAGTTTGTTCTTGATTTTGTTCTTGTTACTAGTTCAACAACTCTCTACTCTTTCTTGTCTTTCCATTCGAAAACCTTTATTTTCAAGTATTTTCCAAAACCCTTTACTTTTTCTTGCACTAGCTATGATATCCACTTCCATGGATACTCGTAGCTAAACCCTTCATTCGGTTGAAGGGGTGTGCTTGTATCATGAAAAAGTTTTAGACCCTTTTCTTAGTGCTACTATTGTGTTCAAGCTTGTTCTAGGTGCTTTAAGTCACTTGGTTTGATCGGAAATGAGAGATCAAGTGACTGCACTTAGGCTAATATACCTTGAAATGGGGTATTAGTCTAGCTAGAACAAGTGCTCTATGTCTTGAAATGGACTAGACGGTGTGGCAAGTGCTTGAAATGGCCTTGTTATGGGATGTATCTTGAAATGGAACAACCTACACCTTTGAATACTTAGTATGATCATTAGCAGTCTATGATGAACGAAGTTGTGATACAAGGCCCCTAAACCGAATCCTTTCCTTTGATTAAAACACTAACTCCTCATTCTACTTTCAGTCCTCTTATCAACTGCTTACTTTCAGTACCCTTTACATTCAGTACTTTACATTCCGCAACTAACTTTACTTTCAGCACCTAACTTTTTACTTTCAGCACATTTACTTTCAGTCTTTATTTTCTGCACTTACTTTCAGTACATTTACTTTCCGCACTTTACTTTCATTACAGAAGTTTTCAACATCAATCCAACATAATATTTGGCACGTATTGCGCTTGAAACACAGCGTGCGACAAACCAAAAGTTTGTTGTATGGTTGATATTGAACTCAACTGTTCCCGCAATTTACTTTTCAGTATTACTTTCAGTACTAAAACCACAACCAACCCCAATTGCACTAAATTTCTGTACAAAATCCTCAAAGAACTACTATCCACCAATTCCCTTGGGTTCGACCCCTACTTACCGCTTTACTACCCAATAGTGAAGTCACAAGTAGTGGACTTATAAATTTACTTTTGCAGTGCCTCACGACAAGGCGCTGTCAAAAATTGGCGCCGTTGCCGGGGAATTGGAATTGCAATCGGATAAAGTTCTTTAATTTTGTACTCGCTTCTGCATAACCATGTCTCGTGAAGGAAGCCACCATGACTATCAGGATGATGACGAGATGAATCTGTACGATCGAAATAATGAGGCGCCGCCTCCATTTCTTGACGATCCGGAACAGCTCATCCGAGACCGAAGAGCTCGTGATAGGGAGGCCATCCGAAGAAACCAAGGACCACCCGAGGACCGAAATGAAGCTGGCCCAGGACAGCCCCCTAGACATCCACCACCTCCTCAACATCGACAAGCACCAAGGCGAGAACCCATCTTCGATGACTACTATGGGGATAACAACTTCCGCGAACCTACTATGGGAGAACTCTCGGCACCAGATTTCAGAAATCAGCCGTGGTGCATATACGAGGGCCCTGAACTGGAAAACATTGCCATCAACACATCCGTGGTTCACAACTTGCCCAAGTTCTCAGGAACTCATGGAGAATCTGCGACAACTCATCTCCAACGCTTACATGGCATTTGCCAAAATCTAAAACCCAATGGAGTGAATGTAGAGGACTTCAAATTGAAGGCTTTCTACTTTTCCCTCATTGACTCGGCGAACAACTGGTTCCTTTCATTGCCTTCGGGTAGCATCAGAACATGGGCTCAGATGCAAAAGAAATTTCTGGACAAATACTACCCGGCAGGAAGAGCGATGCAAGTAAGAAGGCAACTGCAAGACATAAGGCAGGGGCCTAATGAAACCATGTATGACTACCTGGAAAAGTTCAACCGCCTGGAGAGAAGCTGCTGCACTCTCGGACTGCCCGAGAAACTCATCATCGAGTACCTCATTGATGGACTGAGGCCCTTAGACAAAATGCTCCTGGATGCCTCAGCTGGAGGATCAATGATGAATCTATCATTAAGCGGCATAAGGCAACTCATCACCGATGTTGCTGAAAATGCCCGATTTAGAGAGGAGACAACTCGGCAGGAAGAATTTTCCCGAACAAAGAATGTGGCGAAGGCCGATACACCAATGAACTCCATGCCAGAGGAGATGAAACAAATGAAGGAGATGATGGTTCAGATCCTACGAAGGCAGCCAGCTCAGATGAAACCTTGCGAGTTTTGTGGTTCTACGGACCACAAGACTGACGCATGCCCGACATTAATAGTAGAGGAACCGGCAGAAGTAAATGTAGTGATAGGATACCAAGGGTACAATAACAACAGCAACGACAGAGCCGGACCAAGCCGGCAGTATGGTCAAGCAATCGGCCCGAACTGCCGGAACGAGAACCACCCTCCGAGGGAGACACAACAAGCCGCACCTCAACCAGCTCAGTCGTTCTACCAACCCCCCACCGGCAGTACAACCAGAACGCCCCACCAGCAGGCCAATACCAACAAAGGGGACCAAACCAGTACCCGACCGGCCAATATCAACAAAAGGGACCAAACCAGTACCAAGCCAGCTCAAGCAACTAACTTTACTTTCAGCACTTTACATTCCGCAACTAACTTTACTTTCAGCACCTAACTTTTTACTTTCAGCACATTTACTTTCAGTCTTTATTTTCTGCACTTACTTTCAGTACATTTACTTTCCGCACTTTACTTTCATTACAGAAGTTTTCAACATCAATCCAACATAATATTTGGCACGTATTGCGCTTGAAACACAGCGTGCGACAAACCAAAAGTATGTTGTATGGTTGATATTGAACTCAACTGTTCCCGCAATTTACTTTTCAGTATTACTTTCAGTACTAAAACCACAACCAACTCCAATTGCACTAAATTTCTGTACAAAATCCTCAAAGAACTACTATCCACCAATTCCCTTGGGTTCGACCCCTACTTACCGCTTTACTACCCAATAGTGAAGTCACAAGTAGTGGACTTATAAATTTACTTTTGCAGTGCCTCACGACAAGGCGCTGTCACGTCTTGTTTTGGCCAAATAGGAATTCTCTTGTGCTCAGAGGTGAAATTACCTTATTGATGGTAATCTTGCTGTAGTTATAAACTTCTGGATGCCCTTGATGGGAAAAGTGGGTAACTTCACAGCCAGTTTCTTTGAGAATATTCTCATAGTAGATACGGCTTTTATACATCCGAGAAGGGTATGCCTCTTTCTCCCATGTATTTCCTCATCAAAGTCCATGGTTCTTTACTCCATTGGGAGTCTGATGGATGCACAGTCGTTGTGTGCAAACGTCAAGAATAAATTTATAATAGTCCGCTACTCGCGACTACACTACTGGGTAGCAAGTGGTAAGTAGGGGTCGAACCCAAGGGAATTAGGGGGATAGTTGCTCTTTGAGGTGATTTACACAGCGAGGGAGCGTGTTTTAAGTTGGTTGAGGTTTTAGAGCTAGTAACTACGTGACTTCTTGGTTGGTTTTGGTTTTTTTGTGCGAAAAGTAAATGACAGAAAATTAAATACTGAAAATACAAAGAAGACTTACAGCGAGTGATGCGTGATTGGCAAGTCCTCCGGATGATGAGTGCAGTTGATTAAGGCAGTTATACTAAGAAAGTAAGTGCAGGTGTTGTTTGATTTCAAGGAAAACATTCAGTTTCGGGGGCTTTGTATCATAACCTGTTTATCATTGACCTTTAGTGATCCTTCTAAGTATTCAAACGTGCATCAAGGCCATTCCAAGCACTCGATTTGCCACACTGTCTAGTCTTTTGCTAAAATGTTCGAAAGTGTATCAAGGCCATTCCAAGCACTCGATTTGCACACACTGTCTAGACTTTTGCAAAAAACGTAGAGCCCTTGTTCTACTTAGACTAATACCCCATTCCAAGGTATATTAGCCTGTGTGCATCCATTTGATCAGTCATTCCCAAGCAATCAAATGGTGTTTGAGAGAGGTCAAACTCCTCAGATAAGCTTTGCCATTCCAAGCATCCACTTATCCGAGTATGTTTACGAACTTCCACGGAAGAGCTTTGCCATTCCAAGCATCCACTCAACCTTGGAAGTTCTGGCCTAATATATGGCACATAGAACAAGTTTTGAATACAGAGAAAAAATACTAAAGCAAGTCTAAAACATTTTATGATACAAGTACACCCCTTCAACCGAATGAAGAGTTTAGCTACGAATATCCATAGAGGTGGATACCCTAGCTAAATACTCGGGGGTTTTGAAAGACAGTAAGTAAAGGGGAATACTCAAGAACCAACAGGAGTATTCCCAATTCCTACTTGAATACTCAAGAACCAACAGGAGTATTCTCTAAAACTGTTATAATACTCAAGAACCAACAGGAGTATTATTTCAAAACCAAACTTACAAATTGCCAAACTTAGAGAGATAAGTGTTTATGATTTTTGGGATGTTTACAAATGAGGTTTGGCTTGGTATTTATAGTCAAACTTGAGAGAAATGGAGGGTGGAGATGGGGGGCATGTGTTTTTGATCCAAGGGAGGAGAAGGGAGGAGCAAGGAAGAGATGACACATGGGGGGAGCCAAAAGCCGCCGGTTGGGGGAGGTTGAGCCGCCGGTTGCCGGTTGCAAGGGGAGGAGAAGGGTGGCTTTGGCCACCTCCAAGCAAGGTGGCCGGTCACCTTGGTCCATGAGTGCATTTTGACAGTTTTGTGCAGTCTTTTTCACAAAACTATCAGTCCAATTTCGCTCCGTCTGACTTTGATTGTTCCTTGGTTGGATTTGTTTTGAATGATTCCATGTCAGGATCTTTAGATTTCTTCAGTCAGCGTCTGATCGTGACCTTGGAATGACTCATAACATCTTTTCTGCGTAAAATCCTCTGCTTAGCGTGTATTCTCTCTAAGCTTCAAAATACCCTGTAGAAATATATCGGAACTAACAAGCAAAAGTTAAATAGACAAACAGTCTAATTTAGTGGGTTTAACTGTGTTTTTGATTCGTATAATTATGGTCCATCAGAGTCTCTTTCTTCAAGGAGAAGTATTACTTCTTGTTTTTGGTTTAAAAGGTAAGCGGTATAACCTGCTTCATTATCCTCAGTAGCCACTACATTGGCATAAGATGGCATTTCAGTATTATTTTGCCGTTGATATTCCAGATATTTTTGGTATTCCTTTTCTTCAGTCACATTGACTAAAGTTTTGTTGCCAACTTGAGATATAACCTCTGGCTTTTTTCCCCGACTTCTTCCACCTCTATAAGAGGAAGAACTGTGGCCTCCTCTATTAGGGAGAGGACCTTTCCCTTGTGGGAGCATTCCTGAAAATTGAAGATTTGGTAAATAAATTCTTTGTGGTGATTGTTCTTCATCTGCAATGGTGGTCAGGAGATGGTCAGTAAAATGAATATTACATTTAATCGGAATTTTGTCCATAATATTCCTTGAGAATTTTGTCCTAATTTGGAAAATGACATTTTTAGTCTTGATATCACTGGACCGTTATTCTTTGTTTTTCTAGTTTTCTTTAGATGTTTAAGGTGTATCTCAAGAATTTTTGAGAAGACAAAAATGTTGTCTATGAGTTCCTGAAATTCATGAGAAGTATTTGTTAGACCAAAAGGGAAAATATCCCATTCAAATTGTCCAAATGGAATATTAAAGGCTGTTTTGAATTTATCAGTCTTGTGAATTTGAATTTGCCAGCATCCTGTTTTTATATTGAATTTCGAAAGAATGACAGATGCATAAAGTTTGTCTAGCAAATTTTTTCTTTTAGGAACTGGATATGTAATCCCCTTTATGGGAAATCTGATCCATTTGAGAATTTTGATAAAGGGTTCGTAATGAATTATTAATCTGGAAACCCCTTTACTCTGCCTGCTATTTTTATTAAAATAGAAAGAAGTACCTGACCATGGAGACTTCCAAAGATTAGATAAAGTATCAATCTCCTTTCTGCACATTATAAGATATGCAAAATTTGTCTGACAAGGCCTAGTCGTTGTCGTGATTTGGGAATTATCAAAAGCCCTTTTTGATAATTGGTATTTATCAAAACCTTTTTTTGATGTAATAGAAATAATATGCTTCCTTGTGTCCCAAAAAGCGTTTGGATTGTTACGACGAATTTCTAGAGAAAACTTATTTTGAACTTTCTCTTCTATAGTAAGAACATTTAGTTCTTGTTTCAGAAAACAAAGTTGATCTTCTTTGACAGACATACAGTCGTAAACCTTATGTAAAACCTTCGTTAAAGGTTCAGTTATAAACTGTAATGTAATATCCTTTTCTTCAAAAGTTCCTATAATTCCCTCACTATCAACTTTCTTCAAAGGATAGATTTTAGTGAGAAAAGGTGTTCCAAGTATAACTTGATTTGTAGTGTCTTTAGCAAGAAGAAAACTAGTCTGTATGCATTTTTTATTAACACATACCTTAGCTTTGGGTAATTTGTAATTAATCTGGAGTTTATTACCTCCTGCGTGGGACAACGTGTGAGTCGTCTTGTGAAAATACCTTGTAGGTATTAATCCTTCTTGAATCACATTTAAGTCTGCTCCACTATCAACAAGAGCAGTAAACTCTTTCGAGTAAAAGTTATCAATCAATAATGTGATTTTAACATGCCATTTCTGTGTTATAAACATTTCTAAAGTAGATAGAAAATTATCATCTTTCCTAATTATTTCAAAATCCTAGTGAGAAGTCATAACTTCTTTACCTTTCTCAATCCTAAAAATCCTTTGATCAAGACGCTTATTGTTAGTTTTAATGTCTTGTATTTCTTTCTTGAGATTATCAATTTCTATGATTAAATCATGTGTAGAAGTAGGTTTTTCTACCTCTGTGCCTTGAATAATCCGTCTATAAACCTCATTCATAAGATATGGTTTATTAATGATTTCCTAAGGAATTCCTTGCTTTTCGAAAGTTCCTGGGGATGCATTAAGTTGGTCAATAATTTTTAACCGTAATTTCGGATCCTTAACATCCTCAAGTAATTCAATAGCCTTTTAAAGCTTAACATATTAATTTCCAAATCTTGGAATTGTGATTGCATTCTATATAATTTTTCCTCATTTTCAGGATCCTATTTAGGACTGGGTTGCCCTTTTCTGCAAGGAACACAGTCTGAATCTGAGTCAGTATTTAGGTTTTCATTTCTTAAAACCTTTAAATCTTCACTAGTTGAAGAGAAATCAGTTTGGTCTGATTCAGAATTATCATTAAGTAGGATCTTTGAAATAATTTCTTTTATCCTATCTTCTTCTTCAAGATTATTAATTTTTTGTTTAACCCAACAATTATTAGCAAAATGGCCCTTTTTGCCACATCTATGACAAGTCATTGACTTATTCTTTTGCCACTTGTTTTCTTTTCTAGCGTATTTACGCTCTTCCTTCTCCTCAATTTTCTTTTTAGAAAATCTTTTCCTATTATGATAAGGTGTATAATCCTTTTTTGCTTTTCTACGTTTACTAGAAAATGGTTTGTCTATTACAAACTGATCACAGAAATTACCTAATTGTGATTTCTCCATAAAACTTTGTCTTTTCAGTTGCTGATTCAACTTAATCTCATTACACAAGGTTATTCCTTCCTGTGTACAAACTCCAATTAGTTTACCATATGTATAATTTTCATAAGGAATAGAAGGATGATTTTCTCTAAGAACCTTCCTAATCATCTCAGCAAATAAACTAGGTAAACCATCAATAAATTTTGACTTCCAGTGAGAGCTATTACACTCTGGCAGTTCCATAACTCTGCTTAAGAAAGTGTCTTTATACCATCTAAAATCCGTAAGTGTTTTGCACCTAAGATTTTGTAATAAGGTTCTAATACTCTTGCCTTTTCCAGACTATCTACCTGTGAAATGTTCTATAATAGTAACGACCAGTGTATAGACTGCATCTTCTTGGATCATTTCATTATCTTCTATTCTCTCAATTTTAACTTTGTTTAAGATATCATCTTTAGCTTTTTGAGTAAGATAATTATCCCACCAACCTTTTAATTGGCCTGTAAAACCTGCTATGATCATGTTAGCAGTAGTCTTATCACTATTATCATTATTTTTACACACCGTGGAGTACATTAACATTCTATGTACTGCACTGCGAATTTGTTGACTAGCATAACCATCTATATTCCATTTATAGATATGGCCACCACTATAACAGTTTGTTATAATCTCATTGGATTCTTCTATTAGAATATCTGCTGGCGTAGGTCTAGGGTAATAATATTTTCCTGTAGTTGGCCTTTCTGCCATTTTTGTAATTTATTAATCTGATCTTAATAAACTTGCTTATAATTTGGTTCTTCTATAAGCTTAGCTCTTAAATTTTTATCAAGAGTGGTTAGTTTCAGATTCTTAAAATTTTCTTCTAGAAAATCTTCTAGATCCTTCATAGGTTTTAATTTAAAATCTGTAACAATCGGAGGTGGCTGTAAACTTGGTGTAGCCATTCCTATCGTTTTAGACGTAGTTATTTCTACTGGTTTTTCAGCTATAACTGATTGAGTTTTCATAAGCTCAATTAATTGTTCTACTCTGTTTTGTAAAAAACTTATCTGGTCTCCTAGAACACTCAAATATAGATTAGAATAATTATTCTGTTTGAAAATCATATTAATTTGTTGACATGTTGCAGGGAGAGTGTCATCTTCTAGTAACTTAGCAAAAGCAACAAAACTATGATTTTTCCCATTCTTTTCAATTTGAAAAGGTTGTTGAGGTAGATAAATCTGTGAAAGGCTTTTACCCGTACTCAACTTATAATTTCTTTCTAGTGTCGAAATATATGGTTCAACATAAGTAGAAACAAACCAAGGAACAAAGAACAATATTCTATTCTTATGTCCACATATGTTATAGAATTCATCACTTAGAGTTTTTAACTCTGTTGCATTATAAGACTTAAAAAACCATTTTTTAAACGGTTTCCATCTATCTGATCCAAATTCAATTTGAACAATTTTTCTTGCCTGTGAACCAGGACTAAAATCTATTGTTGTGTCAGACATCATTAAATATGAAATTCCATTTCAGATTCGGTTATTTCCGGATCTTTCGTGTTAAGGCCTTTAATGATGTTATTCCGATCAAATATTAGCCTTTCAATTCTTTCTGTATCTCTAATCTGAGATGTAGAAGCTCTAGATGATTCAAGAGGTTGTTCAATCTTACAGTTGATTGGTGAAATAAAAGAATGCATTGAATTTGACCGACTTAGTCAAGATGACGTAGTTGATCTAGCTGACCTTGCTATGTCTTCAAATTGAAGCTTAACAGATCCTTTTGGTGTCTATATAACATCTATTAAGTTATTATGACTTAATGGTTGAGGTGGTATTGCCTGATCTAAAATCCAGTTTGTAGGAAATTCTATTTCTTCCCATTTAATTTTTCTTCTTATCGAGATACTCGACTTACTAAATTTGGATTCGATTATTATCGTTTCATTATTCTGTTTATCCATAATTCTACACTGAGGATTAAGTGTAAAGAGTGGTTTATAATAAATCCTATAACAGATAGCTATTACTTCTGTTCCCGTTTTATAATTATAACCATTGGTTTTAACGTTTAACGTTAATGAATCCAGAATATTATTATCGGATAGGGAAAGTTGAATATTTGGGTAAACATCAAAATAAACTGGACCATGGGCCAAGCTAGTTTGGATAATCCCCATTAAAGATTGTTTTCAATCAAGGTTTCTACCATCTCTTACGGCTGCTATGAAGCTCTCTGGCAAACCTTCAAGGTTAACGGTTTAAAGGCAATTTGCACTAAACCAATATGTATGAATTTATGAGAATTTCTATATAAGAGTATATCGCTTTCCTCAAGTAACCTAATCGTTAATTCTTCTGAGTTTTGCGGAATTGTTTCTTCAGTTGTTTTAACAACCTGTTTGAGACCTATTTTCTCGAACGTCCCTAGTTTATAAATTAAACTGGGTTCAATTTCAGGAATTGTCCACTTATTAAGTGCTTCTAGATTAGTAGGAAGATCATTATTCTTTTTTCAATTTATTCTTAACCATCTTTTGGTTTCTGAAAAGATTCATGATAAAGAAGATATGTGATAAATCTTTACCAAAATCCATCACTACCCCCACCGCGGCTCTGATACCAAGATGATGGTCATATGATGATATGATATGATATGATATGATTATATGATGTTGATGTTGATATTACGAGGATGATATGATGATGATGACAATATGATGATGGTGATATGATGATGATGATGATGACTATATGATGATGGTGATATGATGCTGATGTTGATGATATGATGATGATATTATGATGAAGATATGATGATGGTGATATGATGATGGTGTTATGATCATGATGATTTTATGATGATGATGATGACGATATGATAATGATCATATGATAATTGATGATATGATGATGGCGATATGATGATGATATGATATGATGATGACGATATGATAATGGTCATATTATGAGGATGATGATGATATGATAATGATGATATGATGATGATATAATTACGATGATGATGATATGACGATGTTGATGATATGTTATGTAGATATGATAATGACGATATGAAGAAGATGATGATGATCATATGATGATGGTGAGATGATGAGTATGATATGATGATGATGATGATATGATTATAGTGATGACATGATGATGACGATATGATTAAGATGGTGATATGATGATAAGATGATGATGATATAATGATGATGATAGTGATACGACGATGATATGATGATGATGATGATGATATGTTGATATGATAATGACGATATGAAGAAGATGATGATGGTGAGATGATGAGGATGATATGATGATGATGATGACATGATGATGCTGGTGACATGATGATATAATGATGATAATTGATGATGATGTTGATGATGATATGATGACGATGTTTATGATATGATGATGATGTGGATGATGGTGATATGATGATGGTGATGATTTTATAATGACGATATGATGAAGATGATGATATGATGCTAATGACGATGATGTTGATGATATAATGATAATGTTGATGATGATGTTGATGATATGATATGCTATGATGATGACGATATGATGATGGTGGTATGATGATGATATATTGATATAATAATGACGATGAATAAGAAGAAGATTATATGATGATGGTGAGATGATGAGGATGATATGATGCTAATGACGATGATGATGATATAATGATAATGATGATGATGTTAATGATATGATATGCTATGATGATGACGATATGATGATGGTTGTATGATGACGATATATTGATATAATAATGACGATGAAGAAGATGAAGATGATATGATGATGGTGAGATGATATGATAATGGTGATGACATAGTTGAAGATGATGATGGTGATGGTGATGATATGAGGATGGTGCTGATGATATGATTATGATGATGACGTTGATGATATGATGATGGTGATATGATGATGATGATGATGATGATGATATGATGATGATGTTAATGATGATATTATGATGAAGATATGCTTGTTGATGATGAGGATATGAAGATGGTGATATGATCATGATGATTTTATGATGATGATAGGATATGATATGATGTTAATGATATGATAACCATGTTAATGATTTGATGATGATATGATAACGATGTTGATGATATGATGATGTATATGATAAGTGATAACGATGTGAATGATATGATGATACAATGGTATGATGATGATAGGAGAAACAAACAGTTAAAGGGGAGTTCAAAATCAACACGGAGTTTCATATTCCCTTCTCATACCTTGTTGGTTTCCATTAGAAATCAAATCACAGCTGGCCAACCTCACATAAACAAGCCCAAACCTCAAAAATACAGAAAGCCAAAACTGAGTTGATAATTGCGGCGGTAAAGAAATTTCAGCTCATACCGTCGAGCATTGTGTCTGCATCAAATAAAAGAAATGCACCAGTTGCATATATACCTCTTTATTACTAATGCAGAGCTCAGGCTAAAGGCGCATATAGAAATAACTCGAGGAAGTAGAACCGGCTGACCCAGCATTGCCCAAAATAAGAAATGTGCTTCTCAAAACACCAACAATAGCCCACAAGCAATCAAAGCTGAGCTCAAAATCAACAATAGGATTTTCATATTCCCTTCATACCTTTGCTGGTTTCCTTAAGAACATAATCTTATCCCTTTTTCCATTTCAAGATTATGTCCTTGCTGCTTTCTTGCCCCTTATCACTCTGAGCATATCCTTCAAACTTATCGACGCATTGGGGCTTATAGTCTTAAGGTGTTCTTCATAATAAAAGTCATATGCTTCCTACTTCTCAATTATATTTATGTTTCCGTAATCTGAAAACTCTCCATGTTTCCACTGAGAATGTACTTGAGAAACGTTAGCATAACAAATAACAGGAGAGGCCAAAATAAGAAATGTGCACTCCAAACACCACCAACAACAGCTCACAAGCAATCAAAGCTGAGCTCAAAATCAACAATAGGATTTTCAAATTCCCTTCATACCATGCTGGTTTCCATAAGAAATCACATCTGGCCAACTTCACATGAGATTAGGAGAAACAAGTTCAAAGGAATCAAGGATTTATAATAAGAAGAGGAACAGATTACCAAACCTTAAAATACAAAAAGCCAAAACTGAGATGATGACTGTGTCGGTATTCAAATTTCAGCTCATATCATCTTTTTGTTATCATTTCAAGGAAAAAAATACAGAATAAAAAGAATTCATATGAATTTCGAAACCTGCAAGGTACCTCCAGCTAAAAACCGTTCTCCAACTAGGGAAGCCGTGTGATGATCCTAAAACACCAAATGATATCATTAGTAAGCTGAACTACTATGTTGTGAAAAATATTCGACCACCGCATAACTGTATACATACATGTTATGGTTTTCATATAATCATTACAGCTGAGAGCTGACCTTCTAGAGTTTCTGACAAATACATGAGGTTACGCTAGGTTAAGTTACAAAATGAATACCTTAGTTTCCAAATATCAATCGGCTCAAGTAAGCTTTCAGCCTACATTAGATAAATCCACAACATACACATTCCATCAAGTGCTACGACCCCACCTGGCATCTCTACGTTTAGCTAGAATAAAGTTTGTCAACAAATTAATAAAAAATTTGCTACCTGCTTCAAACATGACTTGTGATCACTCATAGCATACACACTTTAGCAAATCAATCAGAATAGCCAAATATTTTTCTACTTAATGAATCACTGACCAATGAGTATCAAAGTCCAAACAAAACAAAAAATGCCAACTTAAAGCAACCAGTCATGACACCTTGACGAATTGAAAAACAAAATGCCCCGATGAAACCCGACAATAGTAACTTCAATTGAGCTCCCTCATCTGGCAATGTCCAACTTCAAAAAAAAAATTCATTCCAAACTTGAATATACTAAATCAGAAATATATTGCCAAAATCATACCTGCACTATGTTATTTCGTTTTCCCAAACCCAAATAATCTGGTTGAGATGATCTCCACACCAGTCAACAACTGTAACAAACCCAATTTGCTCTACATGTGTCTGCATCAAATAAAACAAGCACGCCAGGCACATAAAATTAATGTTTGTCAACAAATTTATAAAAATTTTGCTTCCTGCTACAACCATGACTTTTAATCATTCATAGCATACACACTTTAACAAATCTATCAGAATTGCCAAACTTTTTCTACTTAATGCAACACTGATCACAGAGTATCAAAATTAAAAACAAAACACAAAATGCAACTTAAAGCAGCCAGTCATAATACCTTGATGAACTGAAAAACAAAATGCTCCAATGAAACCTGACAATAGTAACTTCAATTGCTCCCTCAGCTTGCAATGTCAAACTTCAAAACAAAAAAAAATTCTTTCCAAACTTCAATAGACTATAGTTAGAAATATATTGCCAAAATCATACCTGCACTCTTTCATTTTGTTTTTCCAAACCCAAATAATCAGTTGGAGTAGATCTCCACACCAGCCAATCATTGAATAGCCAATTTAGACAACGTACATGAACATATGCACCCGACGAATTATGAATCTTTTCATCTCTACCCGGCCTTTGTAACTGTGGATTTAACAAGACCACATAACAATCAAAATTATACTTTTCACTTCCAAGATTCTTCCCCTAATTTGTAGATTATGAATCAAACATAAAATAAATCCATAACCTTTGAGTTAAGCACACATAACCAACACGGTACCACGAAAAAGAATCAATACACTGACAATCCACTTTTTCTTAACACATATGCCCACCAAGTTCGTTTAAATATATGAATGGATTCATACTTTCAAAACTCATCCGTTTTGCTTGAAATTTTGGATCAAATGTGTCAACATAACCCTCAGTCCCCACCATCATAATTCAATGACCAAACTCGGTCTTAATTAGACAAGCAAAGGAAGGAAAAAGCTTTCACGCCAATTCTTCACTAGAAGTGCAAGATATAATATTTTGGCAAAGTCGTGATTTTAATGAGTTGCGGAAGTTAAGAAAAGTTCTTGAACCTTTCGAAATCCATCAAACTGAATTCATAGCACAACCTGTTGTTATAATGAAGCCTACATGACACATTCACAATTTTGTCAAGGCAATGAAAGCCATCTACCCAATCCGTTTTCCTACCATCAGTTACAGATTTCCAACCATCACTAACAGAGGACTTTATAGCTTGTAAGAAAGACAAACTTCATGCCTTACAGATGATTAAATATAAATTGATAACTAGCACAAAAATGAAAGGTGTTCAAATTCCTCAAGTATAATACCCATATTACCATCTATGCAATCCATTCTCCCAGATTACCAAAAATTTGCAGAGGATTGAAAGTGACTTGATAGCTTGTAATAAAATTCAAAGCTATTTCATGTCTTGCAGAAGATTGAATCGATCTGATAACTAGCATAAAAATGAAATACCCATATTACCATCTACACAATCCATTCTCCTAATTAACATAAATTTGCAGAGGATTGAAAGTGACTTTATAGCTTCTAATAAAATTCAAAGCTATTTCATAACTTGCAGAAGATCGAATTGAAAGATAGTCAAATTATTCAAGTATATTTCTGAGATTACCTTCTACAATTCTCCCAGATTACCATCACTTGCAGATGATTGTACATTATCTTCTATTAGCTATCAAATCACTTGCAGAAGATTGAATCAGATTTGATAGCTAATAGAAGGCTATGTCAATGAACATCTACGCAATCCATTCTCCCAGATTACCATAAATTCGCAGAGGGTTGAAAGTGACTTGTAATGAAATTCAAAGCTATTTCATGTTTTGCAGAAGACTGAATCGATCTGATAACTAGCATAAAAATGAAATACCCAGATTACCATCTACGCAATCCATTCTCCGAGGTTAGCATAAATTAGCAGAGGATTGAAAGTCGCTTGATAGCTTCTAACAAATTCAAATCTATTTCATGTCTTGCAGAAGATCGAATCGATCTGATAACTAGCATAAATTTGATAGTTGTTCAAACTACTCAAGTATATTTCCAAGATTACCATCTATAAATCTCCCAGATTACCATCACTTGCAGAGGATTGTACTTTGTTTTCTGTTAGCTATCAAATCTCTTGCAGAAGATTGAATCAGATTTGAAAGCTAATAGAAGACCATGTACATGAACATCTAAGCAATCCATTCTCCCATATTACCATAAATTTGCAGAGGATTGAAAGTGACTTGTAATAAAATTAAAAGCTATTTCATATCTTGCAAAAGATCGAATCCATCTGATAACTAGCATAACAACGAAATACCCACATTACCAGCAATCCATTCTCCCATGTTAGCATAAATTTGCAGAGGACTGAAAGTGGCTTGATAGCTTTTATTAAATTCAAAGCTATTTCATGTCTAGCAGAAGATCGAATCGATCTGATAACTAGCATAAATTTGAAAGGTGTTCAAATTGCTCAAGTATATTTCCGAAATTACCATCTATAATTCTCCCAGATTACCATCACTTGCAGATGATTGTACATTTTCTTCTGTTAGCTATCAAATCACTTGCAGAAGATTGAATCAGATTTGATAGCTAATAGAAGACAATGTACGTGAACATCTACGCAATCCATTTTCCCAGAATACCATCTATAATTCTCCCAGATTACCATCACTAGCAGATGATTGTACATTTTCTTCTGTTAGCTATCAAATCTCTTGCAGAAGATTGAATCAGATTTGATAGCTAATAGACGACTATGTACATGAACATCTACACAATCCATTTTCCCAGATTATCATCTATTTCTCCCAGATTACCGCCACTTGCAGAGGATTGTACTTTGTTTTCTGTTAGCTATCAAATCTCTTGCAGAAGATTGAATCAGATTTGATAGCTATTAGAAGACTAAGTACATGAACATCTATGCAATCCATTTTCCCAGATTACCATCACTTGCAGATCATTGTACATTATCTTCTGTTTGCTATCGAATCACTTGCAGAAGATTGAATCTGATTTGATAGCTAATAGAAGACTATGTACATGAACATCTGTAGCCATATACCCAGCATATAATGAATGTTTTTAATCCCACCCCGACTTGTAAACTGTGGATTGAACAGGTGTTGCCACATAACCAACAAATTGTGAATCTTTTTAATCCCTACCCTGCCTTTATAACAGTGGATATCATGACCACATAACAAACAAAGTAATACTTTTCACTTCCAAGATTCTGCCCCAATTTTGTAAATTATGAATCAAACAAAAAAATATCCATGCCCTTTGAGTTAAGCACACTAACCAACATGGTAATATGAAAAAGAACCAATACCCTGTCAATCCACTTTTTCTTAACACATATGCCCACCATATTATATTAAAGATATGAATGAATTCATACTTGCAAAACTCATCCAGAACTTGAAATTTTGGCAACATACCCAGAATATTTTCACTTACCCTGAACCTTCTGATCAAATGTGTCAACATAATCCTCAATCCCCACCATCGCAATTCAATGACACAACTCGGTCTAAATTAGACAAGCGACAAAAGGAAACAATCAACCAACACAACCAACAAAGTTATACTTTTCACTTCCAAGAATCTGCCCCAATTTTGTAGATTATGATTAATCAAACAAAAGAAAATCCATACCCTTTGAGTTAAGCACACTAACCAGTTTCCAAGATTACGAACCCCAATTCAATCGAGTGTCCAAGATTACGAAGCCAATCCCGAATTCAAGATCAAAATCGTAATCGTGAAAAACTGTAGTTTTTCACGGTTCACCAGCAAAGATGGGGAGACTCAATCCACTGCGAATCTCCGTGCTTCCAGGAGCCTTTGAGTACGAACTTGTAAATTCCGATACACCGTTCCCCACTCGCTCGACGCCACCCTCAATCGTTTGCGTATCACTCTGCAAACGATTTCCCAGTCCCGCTCAATTAGAACCCGATTTGCATCTTGATAGAATGAGAAGCCCTCTCTCCTTTTTTTTATATCCTGCTAGTACAATACACGCGTCACGCCTTGATTAGTTCCCAAGAACCGAGCTACTGGACCGTTTGACAGAATATGGGCCGCTGAAGCTTGGCCCATTTAAACAGCAGCACTACCCCTCCACTCTGAGCGAACGCCGTTTTAACTCCTCTGTCCATTTGGTTAGATTTTGATTCATTAACCATTACAAATCTTTTTGAGCACCACCATTACGATATAACACTGAATGTGTAGTTGTCACATATCTTTTTCAATCTGAATCTGTCTTACTGAGCGGTATCCTATCCAAATTACTAAAACCGAAGCACATCAAACTCATGCCGAGTAATCTGTGGTTTCGAAAATCACAATCAGACAAAATCAAACCGAGCAAGAAACGGATCGATAACGATGAGATGACGTGAACAAATTTTTTGACAGAGAAAGTTTAACCGACCTCGCAACAAGGAATCTCTCCGTTCCCGCCTGCCAGTGCCACGCTACGCCACTTTCAATCACAGATGACGTAGACGCTCGTCGCAACGACGACGTGCCGTTCTTCTCGTCTTGCTTCACGGGATTGAGCCTGGGCCGTAGCCCAAATCATCTAAGGCACATTTAGTTTTTTTGTTGTTGATAATTTTGAGTTTAATTGACTGATAATTGACATTGACAACCATGCAAACATGAATTTTATGTGTGAAATGGAAACGGAGGAATGTGAATTTGACATGGAACAAGTTACTGGAAAGAAGCTTTTAAAGATTTTGAAAGATAATTATTTCACGAAACATATATTGATATTGTTTGTCATGTAATCTATGAGAGATGTAGAAGTGTTTTATCAAGAACCAATTGGGTGGAAAAACCCATCCTCTTAATCAGAATACTTCGCAAGCTACATTTAGAGATCAGGTAGTCGACATGACATGTCACCTACGATATTCGTATCGCCTATAAATACAAGTACAAGTTCCAACTCACAACACACCACCCCACAACCAAATCCTCCAAGTGTTCATCAACATGGCCATGAGCAACTCTTTCACTAGCATTTTGTTGTGCTCTCTTGTTTTGCTCTCGTGTGGAACATTTGTTCTATCACGCACTGCTCCGCAAGAAGATTTGGAGAGATGATGCAAATGTACGAGGACTGGATGGTTAAGCACGGCCGAGGACTGGATGGTTAAGCACGGCCGTGTTTACAACAACCTTGGAGAGAAGGAGCGACGTTTTGAGATATTCAAGGACAATGTTGAATATGTGAATGCTCATAATAAAAAGAAGGGACGCAATTATAATCTAGGCATTAACAAGTTTGCAGACTTGACTTACGAAGAATTCGAGGCTAAGTTTACCAGTTATTGTCCTAGGCCTATGGCTCACGATAAAATCGATGAATCAGATCAGAAATTTGAGCTTGTTGTTGATGTCCCTGACAGTATAGATCGGAGAAAGAAAGGCGATGTGGGTCCCGTCAAAGATCAAGGATTTTGTGGTAAAGGACAATACACTATCATTTTTAATCAATATTTATTTTGTACGATGTTATATATAATACCAATCACAGGGGTAAATACCAATTCTCGTGTTTTTTTGTGTTGTATTCTTTCATCGCTACTACTTGCGATCCCTGACACATTACATGTATGCAGAATCGTGTTGGGCATTTGCGGTTTACAGCAGCTATGGAGGGCATACATCAAATTAAAACCGGGAAACTACTCGATCTGTCTGAGCAGGAGCTAGTGAACTGTGACAATCTCGATTTTGGTTGCGGCAGTGGACTGCTAGACCCCGCATTTAAATGGATCATCAATGACACATGACTTAACTCCGAAAAAGCATACCCTTACTACAAAGGGTGAACAAGGCAAATATAACAAGAAGAAATGCTCCGTTTCGGTAGCCAGCATTACAGGCTTCAAGAAAGTTCCAACAAACAACGAAAAAGCCTTGAAAGCATACCCGTGGCAGTCAGTATTCATGCTAGTAACGACTTTATGATGTATGGGGGTGGAGTTTTTGACGGTAAATGCACCACAGATCATTTAAACCATGATGTGATAGCAATTGGGTACGTCAAGCTTGACAACGGAACGGAGTATTGGATAATCAAAAACTCTTGGGGAGAGAACGGTTGGGGTGAGAAAGGATAATGATCAGAAACGTTAAGGAAAAAACGGGGCAGTGTGGCATAGCCATGTATGGTACTTATACAGTGAAATGAGATGAACATTTGGAAATCTTAATAACCTAATTATGAATATATGTATGAATAAGAGAAGACTTGTATGTCTTCGATCATGTCATGAAATTGACACTTGTAATAAAATGCAGGTTTAAATTTGGACTTGTGTATCATCCATCTTGTTATGTATATTTTTATAAAAGACCAAACTGGAGGAGATACACGAGGGATTGGGAAAATGAAGTCCTAGTGTTTGTGATGGGTCAACGATGAGTGGTCAACTTAGGTTGACTTCTACTTGAATTGAAGCTTAAAATGGGGCCTGACTTAAATTATTAAACAGATTCAAGGGTGATAATTTATATAAAAACTGATATTTCGGTCCTCTGATTTGGGTTCAAAGTTCAAATTCTGACACTTCAAGTTTCGACTTAAAAATGATGAAATTACAATTGGGTCCTTAGAGTTGGAGAGAACACATCTTCGTGGCTCACTATTGACGGGACCGGCGGAAGGTGGAACTTGGAAGCGATGGCGTTGCGGAGACCAGGGACAGAGCGGCCGCGGATCGTGGGATTCTGTTCTACAATGCCTCCACAGCTTCTTCATCTGTGTAGATTGTGTTACAAACTTCAAGACACATCTAGTTTGTATTGTCAAAATGACTTGTTCATTTTGGGAAGGGCTGTGGTTTAATGGTTGTCAAAGTATTTTGGTACCCAGTGACACTTCGATTATCCAGTCAATTTTACTTTTAATAAATATATTTGTTCTTACGTTGTGGATGAAATTAATTAAATCAAATAAGTTATTTTATGATGGATCATGGAGGGATATGGTACTCCATATCAAATTCAAATAAAATTGAATAGTTCGTTTTCATACATGATGTAACATGATGGGTAAGATCATATGTATATTTATGAGATTGAGAAGAAGAAGTCAAAATTTTAGTTTATGTCTATTAGGTTTCTAGTCGCCACTACATGCACTATTTAAAGGGTTTGTCCAATCTCATTTGAGCAAATTTGAAGTAACATGCTCCAATGGAGTGACAAATGGTAAGTAGAGGAATAAAATTGTACAAATCACATGTTCGATTACTCTTCAATAACTCTGGTAAACACTAAGAGTTGAAATATTTAAATTTGGTAGAGCATGTCACAATACGGCGTCGTACTCAATTGGCACTCAATTGCCCACTCAAGATTCTAACACACGATCGCTTATTTATCGAAGGTTTTATGTCTTGGTCCTCGATTAGCATTCGATTGGCTCGCTTTGCAAGTTAGTGACAGTTCCACCAAAAATTTATTCAGTGCGAACTTAATTAATGAACAAAGCAACATGAAGGATGTGATTTCGAAAGTCAACATTCATATCGAGAAAATTTAAGATGTGACAATAAAAAGAATGAAATTTTTTGGACTACGTATCGTAAGTACCACATTTGAAGGCTTGCCTGGCAAAGCAATAAGCAATGCAAGACTTATTTGGAGATTGGGTTGTGCCATTTGTAGTTGTCACATTTGATGTAAGGTTTGACGATTACAGTTCAAAGATAATGGGTCGAACATCACTTGAAGTTGGGATTGTTCAGGTGAATCGAGTATTTTAGGTTTTTAGAGAAGTTGTTTGTGCATATAAGCATCGTTGTCCAATGTACTCTATTGATAACACACATTAGTATGGTAAGTACGACGAAAAGTTATTAGTTGTTGTTGCTTTAGATCCAAACAACCACATTTTACCTATTGCATTTGCCTTAGTCGGGAGAGAAAAACACAACTAACTGGAAGTGGTTCACTCCATGCATCCGAGAGTATCACTTTACGCGAGGGTTTGTGTGTGATTTTTTGAAAGACAAGGTGAAATACTAGTCACTGTGCATGAATCCGACTTGTCGACTCCTTATGCTCATTGATCAGTCGATATTTTGACTAATTATTTACTATATTCGATGAAGGATAACACTTGTTCTCTCGGTAAATTGTCCCTATTTGATGTATTTCTCTAATGTTTCAGGACAAAAAGACATATCATCGCTCCTTGGACTCAAAGTGTTGAAAGAATGGAAAGTTCGACGATAAGGGCCGAAGAAGAGCTCTGCACCAACAGTAGGCCGTGACAGTCGTGACATCTCATTAGTGTCATGGGTGTCACGGCATGCTTTTTCCACAGAAGAAATCGAGTGATCTCAGACATGGCCGTGACTACCGTGACATGTATATGTGTCACGGGTGTGACGACAGCCTTTCAGCTCAGAGTATTTTCGCCTTGGCCGTGACTACAGTGACATTCTCCATGTGTCGCGCGTGTCACGACACCATTACAGCCCAGTGAGTTTTGCCTAGGCCGTGACAGTCGTGACATGTCCGAAGGTCACGGGTGTCACGGTACCGTCGGGGACAAAATTATCAGCTTGTTTCCTAATTTCGTTTTTGGACTTTTGGCCCTTTTGGGTGAGCTATAAATAGAGGATTGGCTGACTTAAACAAGAGAGCTTGATCTTGAAAAGAAAAAGACCTAACTTGGAGAAGAAGACAGAGCAAATCACCGCGAGTGATTGAGGATTCAACGAGCTACATCGTCTATACAGTTACATCGTCCTTAATTTCTTTTTCTACACTATTTTTGGTTAACTTACCATGAGTAGTGAGTAGTCTTCTTAATTCCGGGATCTTACGGATCCCGTGCTATGTACCTAACTCTTCATGTGATCAATTGAATGTTATTCATTAATGCAACTCGAATATTCAGTTTCATCGTGCTTAATTTTATCGTTCTTGCAAGTTTTACATTGAATGAGATGTTTGCACGCTAGAACGTATTTAGATTAATTACCGAAAGATGGATGGGTCCTAGGTATTAACCGGATTGTATGAAATTGATATTAGGTCATGGCCGCTACAATGGTAGTACATGAATTAATAGGAAAGTTGACTTTTTGTCTGAAAGACCCTATGCTTAACTAATCAAAATCGTGTATAATCCGTGGATGGGCGGCGTTCAACGATTGAGATTAATCTAGACAATGATCCTTGGATGGGCGACTTGTCTAGTGTTATTTCGGTTTATTTCCATATTCGATAGCATGATTGAATTACGTTATATGATTGCATGATTAGTGGGGTTGGCACGGGTGAAGTTTGATCCTGGGATTCTTTCTCTGATCAAGTTTAAAACCATTTTTATTTTCTGTATTTAATTTCTGCTATTTTCGTCACATCAAAACCTCTTGTTAATCGGAATAGCTAAATAGGTCACTTGTTAGCTAGTATTCACACGCGTTGTTCCTTGGATCGACCCTTGGCTTACCAAGGTTTATAAATTTTGTTTGACTGCAACTAGACCCCTAAAACTCATAACTTGACGACTACAAAGGGTTAAAAATACGCTTGGCAAAATGGCGCCGTTGCCGAGGAGCAGCGTTTAGTGTGATATTAGATTTAACATGTGTAGTTTAGACTATTCCACCTTGTTCGTTACTTGATTTTTTCTGCCTAAATTTCTTCACTAACGGTAATTCTTAGCTCTCGCAGGTACTAGCTAGTTCATGCCAAAGAAAACACCTAGACGGAAGAAGAAGTTTCAGGTATCAGACAAGGACTCACTGAACCAACGAAGAACTCTTCGAAAAGTCCAAAACGAAGCTCGACAAAATCGAGCACTGAATCGCCAACTCGCAGCACTAGATATGCAGCGCCCAGCGTTACCTGGACTGATCGATGATGACCAACAGCGTCCTGTGCAGCAGCCAGCTCGCTGGACTCTTGGAGACTACACTGCTCCGCGCGTCTCAGGATTTCAGTCCGCCATTGCACCACCTGGTATAGACAACAACAGTTGGGAGCTCAAAACGGGACTCATTCAGATGGTGCAAAACAACCAGTTTTCCGGAAGGATGAATGAAGACCCTCACCAACACCTTAAGTGTTTCATTCAGATGTGCAACACAGTGAAGACTAATGGTGTTCCTCCAGAGTCCTACTACCTGAGGCTTTTCCCATTCTCACTTTCTGACAAGGCTAGTAGATGGCTAGACACTCATGCAGAGGGCACTTTTACAACATGGGATAAGTTGGCTGGGCCCTTTCTCCAACAGTACTTCCCACCATCAAAAGACAGCACATTTCAGGAACAAGATCATCTCGTTCCGCTCTATGGATGGTGAGACTCTCTATGAAGCTTGGGAGAGATACAAGGAGCTGATGAGGATATGCCTCACCACAACCTAGAGCTGTGGCAGATCATGGACACCTTCTATCAAGGAATCGACCAGGGGATGCGCACCTTGATAAATCAAACAGCTGGTGGAGGACTTATTGGAGTTCCCCTGGAAGAAACCTATGCTATCGTAGAGAAAGCAGCTCAAGAAAACCACCTCTGGACGAGTGATCGAGGAAATCCTAAGGACAAGAAGCGTGTGCATGATCTCTACCTAGCTGATGGAACTACTGATATTACTAAGTTGACAAACACAGTAAAGATGTTTGCAACTGAAATCAAAAAACTTAAGACAGACTCCTCTATGAAGTCATCTGATGTTGCTAATGTGAGTGTCTATTGTCAAATTTGTGGCTCTCCCTCTCATTTTACAGATGGCTGTCTGGTGATAGGACAAGATGATAACGATGGAAACTAGGAGGATGCCAATTATGTAGGGCAAAACAACCAAGGAAACGGTTTCACCTCCGGATCAGGCATGAACCGGTGGGATAACCCGAACAGGAATAATCACAACCTCTCCTATAAGCCACAGAATCAGGCACCGCCCGGCTTCCCATACAGAGAGCAGCAGAGCAATGCCCAGTACCAGCCAAGGAATCAGTACAACAACCAGTCTCAATAACAAAAAAATCAGGGCTCGGGACAGTACAACAACCCAGGACAGCAATAGCAAAATCAGCCATCCGGTGTCTCGTTGAATCTGGAATCATTGACCAACTTCCTAGCACAACAAGAGAAGTGGAACCAGGAGCAAGATAGGAGGCTTCAAGGGATTGAGCAGTCGATAGACCAGCTCACCATTCAGAACAGAATGCTGGAAACTCAGGTGGCTCAGCAAGCAAGCTCGGTAAATAGAGAGCATGGGAAACTCCCATAGAAGCCAGATCCGAATCCTAGGGAATCAGTGAATGCCATTACACTCCGAGGAGGAAAACAGATTCAAATGTTGCCAGCTCAAGCCACTCAACCTCCAGCTACAAAATCAGCGCCTAATTCTACACCTGATGAAGAGGAAACATCGAAGGAAGTTGAAAACCGAGCTGAAAATTCTGCGCATACATTGGAGCTAGCTTCTGATAGACCTCCAGTTCCATTCCCTCAGTGGCTAGTGGCTACAAGGAGGGATAAAGAGTTCAAGCAGTTCGTGGATAAAATCCGTACTCTATACATCACTCTGCCCCTCACCGACGCAATCACCCAGATTCCTACCTGTGCCAAATTCATGAAGGAGATTCTGACTGGAAAAAGAAAAATTGACGGGACCGAGACAGTGTCCATGAGTGAGGAGTGCAGTGCAGCCATGCACCAGCCCATGCCGCCCAAACTTAAAGACACAGGGAGTTTTTCTATCCCTTGTGATATTGGTGGTATTACTGTTCGTCGTGCTCTATGTGATCTTGGTGCTAGTGTGTCTATCATGCCATATTCTTTGTATGCTAAACTGAATTTGGGTGATCACTGTCCTACTAATTTCACTATTCGCCTTGCGGATCGTTTTTGTAGACTCCCGAGAGGGATTCTAAAGGATGTACCCGTCAAGGTGAAGAACATTTACATCCCTGTTGATTTTATAGTGCTGGAAATCTCTGAGGATATAGAAATCCCAATTATTCTTGGTAGACCATTTCTTTACACGGCTAAGGTAGTCATTGACATGGATAGAGGGTCTATAGCTCTACGGGTAGGGAGTGAAAGAATTGTCTTTTATTTGCCTAACATGTGCAAGAGTCCTAGTCTGTTAACTGACTGTGATGTACTAGACTCTGCTGAAGTTGATGACCCTATTACACTGACCTCTGTTGAGTCTTACAGAGTTGTACCAGGCTGCCCAGTACCGATGGATATATGCGCAGCGAGCATTAAGGGAGCAGCTGAAGCTGAACAGACCACCGGCTCAGGTAAGGAACCTTGCAAGGTAGAGGTGAAACCTCTACCTGCGAGTCTCAGGTATGAATTTCTTGGCCCTAACTCGACCTACCTGGTGATTGTGAATGCATTCTTGAGTGATATAGAGACCCGGAGATTGCTAGCTGTCCTGAGAGAGCATAGGCCAGCCCTAGGTTATTCGATAGATGATCTTAAGGGAATTAGCCCAGATATGTGCATGCATAGAATCCATCTAGAGGGCGATGCTAGGCCCACTAGGGACGCCTTGAGACGTTTGAATCCTAAACTAAACGATGTGGTAAAGAAAGAGATTCTAAAATTATTGGATGCTGGCATTATTTATTCTATTGCTGATAGTGAGTGGGTAAGTCCTGTGCATGTCGTCCCTAAGAAGGGAGGGTTGATTGTTTTTCGTAATGAGAATAATGATTTGATTCCTACTCGTACTGTGACTGGTTGGCGTATGTGTATAGATTATAGAAAGTTGAATAAGGCTACTCGTAAGGATCACTTTCCTTTGCCTTTTATCGATCAAATGTTAGAACGTCTTGCGAAGCATAAGTTTTTCTGCTACCTCGACGGTTATGGTGGGTTCTTTCAGATCCCTATACACCCCGAGGACCAGGAGAAGACTACTTTCACTTGCCCTTTTGGCACTTTTGCTTATAGACGCATGCCTTTCGGTCTTTCCAATGCACCAGCCACTTTTCAGCATTGTATGATGGCCATATTTTCTGATTTTATAGAAAACTCCATGGAAGTATTTATGGATGATTTTCGGTGTATGGCTCTTCATTCGATACGTGCCTCTCTAACCTTACTAATGTTCTTCGTCATTGTGTTGAAACTAACCTGGTTATAAACTGGGAGAAGTGTCACTTTATGGCGCAGGAAGGCATTGTGTTGGGGCACCAGGTCTCCAATAGAGGCATCGAGGTCGATCGCGCTAAGGTGGAGGTGATTGAAAAGCTGCCCCAACCTAAGGACATGAAAGGAATCAGGAGCTTTCTAGGGCATGCAGGATTTTATAGGCGCTTCATAAAAGATTTCTCGAAGATAGTCAAGCCACTCAGTGATCTACTTTGCCAGGAAGCTGAGTTTGACTTCAATGAATCATGTTTTAATGCTTTCCATAAGCTGAAATCTGCTCTTACTTCTGCCCCTGTAGTGCAACCCTCTGACTGGGAGCTGCCATTTGAACTAATATGTGACGCTAGTGATTTCGCAGTGGGAGCAGTCTTAGGGCAGCGCAACGACAAGAAGATACACGTGATCTGCTATGCCAGTAACGTCTTGGCTAGCGCAGTAGCAAATTACACTATAACAGAGAAGGAGATGCTAGCCATTGTTTACGCTTTTGAGAAGTTTAGGCAATACCTGACAGGCTCGAAGACCATAGTGTACACTGACCATGCCGCCATTAAATATCTGTTTTCTAAGAAGGCTTCGAAGCCTAGATTGATTCGATGGGTTCTCCTCCTCCAAGAATTTGACATCGAGATTAGAGACAAGAGGGGAGCTGAAAATCTGATTGCAGATCACCTGTCACGCCTCGGGCTAGGAGAGCTCGACCGCGAAGAGGACAAACTCCCGATGACTGACTCTCTAGTAGGTGAGTAGCTTATGCGTGTCGATGTGGACATCACCACGTGGTACGCAGATTTCGTCAATTACTTGGCCTGCGGTATCATCCCTCTTGACCTTTTGCACAACCAGAAGACGAAATTTCTGTCCGACATAAAGAGGTATTTTTTGGATGACCCTTTTCTTTACAGATTATGTGCTGACGGTCTCTACACGACTTGTGTTGACGAGGACCAGGTCATATGGATCCTAGAGCGCTGCCATTCATCACAGTATGGTGGCCACGGGGCTGGTTCAAAAATAGCTACGAAAGTTTTGCAGTCCGGATTGTTTTGGCCTCTCTATTTAAGGATGCCCACGAATTCGTCAAGGCTTGTGATCAGTTCCAGAGGACTGAAAATATTTCTAAGCAGCAGGAGATTCCCTAGCAGTGCATTCTTGCAGTCGATTTATTTGATGTATGGGGCATCGATTTCATGGGACCATTCCCACCTTCTTATGGAAATCAGTATATCTTGGTAGCATTCGACTATGTTTCCCAGTGGGTTGAAGCAGTCGCTACGCCTACTTGCGACGCCAAGGTAGTCATGAAGATGTTTCAGAAGGTTATTTTTCCTCAGTTTGGAGTGCCCAGAATAGTTATTAGTGATGGAGGCTCCCACTTCAAAGAAACAAATTTCGAGACATTGCTGAAGAAATACGATGTTTATCACAAGGTTGGCACCCCATATCATCCTCAGACCAGTGGTCAAGTAGAAATCTCTAACAGAGAGATCAAGAGCATCCTCGGGAAGATAGTCTCGGGCCACAGGAAGGACTGGGCGTCCAAGCTAGATGACGCGCTATGGGCCTATAGGACTGCATTCAAAACTCCTATCGAAATGATTCCTTTCTTGCTTGTCTACGGAAAAACCTGCCATCTACCAGTCGAGCTCGAGTACAAGGCTCTGTGGGCCATCAGAGAGCTGAACATGGACATGAAAGCAGCTGGGGAAAAGCAACTGCTGCAGCTAAATGAGCTCGATGAGATCAGATTAGACTCCTACGAGAATGCTCGTATCTATAAGGAGAGGACAAAGAAATGGCACGACAAAATGTATAGTGCGCAGAGAATTCAATTAAGGCGAGTGAGTTCTTCTCTACAACTCCCGCCTTAGATTATTTCCTGGGAAGTTGCGCACTAAATGGAGTGGTCCATATACAGTAGAGAGGGTGTATCCGGACGGCCTCGTGGAGCTTAGCATCGAGGGAGGAAAATCAATGGTGGTAAACGGGCAACGTCTCAAACACTACCACGTACTAAAGCATCTGGCCCCTCCTGACGGCATCGATGACAACCTACTTCTCGGGAAGGAATCTCACCAAGGGACTTCCCGAGAATGTTTCTAGTTCTATCTCCCTAGCTATGTCTCGCCAAGACATTAAACTAGGCCTCTTCGGGGAGTAACACGCGCTGTAAATATTAAGTAGTTGCATTTTGCATTTTGTGCTTTGTGTGTGATCAATGCAGGAATCCAAGTGTGGAGTACACCGATTTCAGACAGACAACGGTATCGGACGAGAAAAATTATGCTGGGAGTTATAGGTGTCGTGACACCCGTGACACATTGGATCTGTTACGGCAGCAAAAAGGGCAGAGCATTTCAAAGGTGCCGTGACACCCGTGACACATTGGACATGTCACGGCTGTCACGGCTGGGTAATTTGGCAGAGATTTTCAGGGGTGCCGTGACATGCTCGGATGTCACGGCAGGTTCGCATATACAGGAAAAAACACAGATCGAGATTTCAAAATTTTAAAGTTTTCCACCGCCTTCATCTCTCGCCGCCGAGACTCGCCGCCCAGCCCCAACCCAAGCCACTTGCCGTCCTCCCCAGGCCGACCACTCACCACAGTCCGTCCACCATTTCCGGCTGTCACCTCCCCGCCCCAATCTCCAATCTCAACAAAGCCCTAAACCCCCAATTTCCAACCAATACTCACCATGGCTCGAAAATCGACTCGCTCTGCAGCCACCCACCCCTGACCCGCTCCCGAACACCCTCGAGGAGCGCTTTGCACGCTTGGAGACTTCTCAGGGTCATATTTTAGGGCACCAACGCCAGATGATGGCTACCCATGGACATATTTGAGAGTATCAACGCCAGATATTGGCCACCCAGGATTCGATACTTGCAACACATAGTCGGCTTACCTGAGCCCATGCCCAACATACCACAGATTTTTTGGATTTTCGATATCAGGCCAGCAGGGCACAGCAGTGGGCACAGGACGCCGGGACATCATTCTATAGGCATCCGGGCTTCACAGATTATCCTCCGTCGTCCTACAAGTCTTCTGCCCCAGACCCGTTCGAGGCAGATTTTACTATGGCAATCAATCTCAGCCCACCGCGCCATGCATCTCCTACCCGCAATGACCACGAGGCAGGTTCTTCTTGCCCTGCCGATGCTGCGGACTCCGATAATACCGAGGACCGTTTTGCTGCTGATGATGAGGACGATGGAGCTGTTTAGCTCATCATCCATTTCTTTTCGTGACTTTTTGTCACTTTTATCAGTTGTTGCGCATTTCATTACCACTATTGTACGCTGACTTTTTGCCATGACTTTTCATTCTACATGCTACTTGGTGCTTGAGACATGTTTTTATGTGATCTACGTTTTGCTCGCATCATTTATCATATCTTCTATTTGGCACTTCTTGCTTTTGCCTACCCACCATTACCGATGCTAATATTTCACTTGTGCAGCTCTATGTTTTTCTTTATATATCTACCAGCTCATGAGTCTCTTTTCACTCCCCGGTCATCGCTTAATCTCCATGGATATCACACCATCACACACGAGGGAAGTTCCTATGCGCCTTTTCTTTTCTTTTATTTCTTCGCTTAGGGACTACGCCCAATTTTAAGTGTGGAGTGGGTAGCGCATAGTCACACACATTGCATATCACATTCACTCTTGCATATGCTCAACTGTCTACGTATTATGATTGAAATCCTCGTTTTTCTACGATACTCCTTGACTGATTGGCATTCTTTTGGATTCGAAGTCTATGACTTGAAATAATTTTATTCATGTGTGTATTCTCTCGTGTCAGTATCATTGCTAGCCTTTGCTTATCACGTGTTTTACGTATTTCTTGAAGCATGTTCGAGACTTGATATTAGTAGACACCGGTACAAAACGTCAAAAACTTAAATTGCATCTCTTTTTCTAGGTGACCTTAGTACTAGTATGTGTTTCTCTATACTCGTTGTGATTTGCATGCACCCGCCTTTATTCATACACTATGTCAAGCTTTAAGTGTGGAGTTAGAAAGAAAAAAATAGTCAAAAGAAAGGGCGAAAAAAGGCCCCCAATCAAGAACAAAGTTTTGAAATTTCAAAAGAGGGTGAAAAATTGACCCCAAGCATAGTTGTTTTTTATGAAAAACAAAACACAGAAAATACTACCAAGGGCAAAGTGAGAAAAGTCACCCCTTGTGTATGAAAAAAATGAAAATTCTGCCCCCTTTTGCTTGATGTAATGTAATTCCATCTTCTTATTGCGTGCAATCATGACTTGTCTTACGAATTCATGTACTAGAAACTAAGGGACGACCTCGTGCTTGTACTGAAATTTTGATGTGATTTTTGTACTATTTTTTTAGAAAATTCTTAAGCCAGACTCCTCTTCTCTTACGGGTCATTGCCTAGTCCTTGAGAATGAGCTTTGCGCCAAGAACCCGTGAACTATCCCTAGATAGCATAGGTGAATGGCGAGCATGTTTTATGTAAGTATTCATGTTCTTGTTGCGTTGCTATGGAACTATTTAGAACATGTGATGAGTCACCTGCTAGCCGTGTGTACTGACCGTTTGAATACATAACTCGTTTAATCTATGATTGTCTGACAATTTTGATGAAGATGTTTGACTTGAAGTCGAGGTAACTCGATGAATCCGAGGTATGACATGACTTTACTGTGACTCGTTGAGCATCATTTCATGCATACACGTTAGTTAGTTGTACAAGGGATTTGTAGGTAGTCCCATTCCTGAAAACCTTCATGAGACTATACTCGTCCTACTAGGGCAGCCTAGAGGTTTAAAGGCTTGATGCATATGCTAAATGCATTCGTGTCCTCTACGACAGTGAATTATCTATTGTTTTTTTTAGTTAGAATTGATCACATGACACTTGAGTGGGTAGCTTGGAAACATATGGTTGTTGAGCATTACATTCATTCGTGTATTTATTCTGCCATTTGTTTGACATTTGTTTGGGACGAACAAATCCTAAGTGTGGAGTGTTTTGATCAGTCGATATTTTGACTAATTATTCACTACATTCGATGAAGGCTAACACTTGTTCTCCCGGAATATTATCCCTATTTGATGTCTTTCTCTAGTGTGTCAGGATAAAAAGACATATCATCGCTCCTTGGACTCGAAGTGCTGAAAGAACGGAAAGTTCAACGAAAAGGCCGAAAAGAGCTCTGCACCAACAGAGGTCGTGACAGCCGTGACATCTCATTAGTGTCACGGCAAGCTTTTTCCACAGAAGAAATCGAGTGATCTCAGACATGGCAGTGACTACAGTGACATGTCTAAGTTTCACAGGTGTCACGACAGCCTTTCAGCTCAGAGTATTTTCGCCTTGGTCGTGACTACCGTGACATCCTCCATGTGTCGCGGGTGTCACGACACCATTACATCCCAGTGAGTTTTGCCTAGGCCGTGACAGCCGTGATATGTTCGAAGGTCACGGGTGTCACGGTACCGTCGGGGACAGAATTATCAGCTTGTTTCCTCATTTTATTTTTGGGCTTTTGGCCCTTTTGGGTGAGCTATAAATAGAGGATTGGCTGACTTAAACAAGAGAGCTTGATCTTGAAGAGAAAAAGACCTAACTTGGAGAAGAAGACATAGTAAATCATCGCGAGAGATTGAGGATTCAACGAGCTACATCGTCTATACGGTTTCCCCGTCCTTAATTTCTTTATCCACACTATTTTTGGTTAACTTACCATGAGTAGTGAGTAGTCTTCTTAATTCCGGGATCCTACGGATCCCGTGCTATGTACATAACTCTTCATGTGATCAATTGAATGTTTTTCATTAATGCAACTCAAAAATTGAGTTTCATCGTGCTCAGTTTATCGTTCTTGCAAGTTTTACATTGAATGTGATGTTTGCACGCTAGAATGTATTTAGGTTAATTACCGAAAGTTGGATGTGCCCTAGGTATTAACCGGATTGTATGAACTTGATATTAGGTCATAGCAGCTACAATGGTAGTACATGAATTAATAGAAAAGTTAACTTTTGTCTGAAAGACCCTATGCTTAACTAATCGAAATCGTTGATAATCCGTGGATGGGCGGCGTTCAATGATTGAGATTAATCTAGACAATGATTCGTGGATGTGCGGCTTGTCTAGTGTTATTTCGGTTTATTTCCATATTTGATAGCATGATTGAATTACGTTATATGATTGCATGATTAGTGGGGTTGGCACGGGTGAAGTTCTATCTTGGGATTCTTTCTCTGATCATGTTCAAAACCTTTTATTTTCCGTATTTAATTTCTGCTATTTTAGTCACATCAAAACCTCTTGTTAATCGGAATAGCTAAATATGTCACTTTTAGTTAGTATTCACACGCGTTGTTCCTTTGATCGACCCTTGGCTTACCAAGGTTTATAAATTTTGTTTGACTGCAACTAGACCTCTAAAACTCGTAACTTGACGACTGTAAAGGTTAAAAATACACTTGTCACTCATCATCATATCTATGTTAAGCACTTGCAGAGCAACTTCAATATTAAAAAGGTGAGAGACTCATATTTGAAGGCAAAATATGATAGGTTAGCACTCCAACGAAAAGAGCGTAAGATTAATGTTTGAATATGTAGAATTAATTGAATTGTTGGAAAGTCCATGATTTGTCATTTCTGCATTGGTTATGTTCACTTCTAATCATTCAAATGCGTATCTATTCTAACACCGTGAGACATAAGAGAACTACATATCAGCTTTTAGGTGAAGGAAATATGAACTTGGATAGTATACTACAAAACTATAATTTTAGTGCGCTGCGAAGAATTTATGAAGAGATCACTGCCATAAAGTGTTATATAAACGACTTATCTTGAGACAAGAACATATTTGGATGGAAAATGAATATTATTTTATTATCTTTGCAGTCATTATATTGTAACATGCAAATATGCCGCATGGATTACACCCAATTAATTATCCACGAGTAGTTATGAAGGCCATATAATATGATAGACTTCACCATATTTTGAACTCCGAGTTTAGGCGTGAAATGGTGAATACTGAATAGAAACGTAGTAATATAGAAGCGTAATGAGACATTTATACTTTTACCTCACCTAACGATGCAAGATATGTCAGCAAGTATGACATCACAATAGGGCATGAAACTGTTTCGTTGGTAATGGTCACTTATATTTCACATCTTTTCAGTATTGTATTATGTACCTATTGTGCTACTTTCAACAATTGTTTCACACATTAATATGTTTATGTTTAAGTTGACCCATCAAAAAAAAAATGTTTAAGTTGTTTGTTCTATTTGCTTTTTGTTTCAGACATTTATTTTAGTTCTTCAAATTTTTGTTTTAGTAATTTTAGAATTGAACTTGTGTAACTCAGTTCACTGGGTATGAGTTCAAATAAATTTTGAGTTAACTTTGTCATGCAACCGATATAAACCTTGGTTTATTTCTCTACTACATCGGTAATCTCGTATCATCTTAGTTGAAAAATGTAGGATATCGTTACGCGACTGTTAGGCCCTTGGTAAAATCGACCTAAGTTCAGCCAAGGACTTGCGAGAATCCTCGCACAACGTAGATTTTCCCAAGAACGCGACCACATACCAACCAAATAAAGTGATTGAGCTAGATCTGGCCATTGTGCGAGGCTTGTCAAAGATGATAAATATCAGCCGAGGATTTGTCGAGAGGACCTCGGATCTCTCGATCAAGCCGACCAAAGCTACCAAGAGACCTACGCGCAAGTGCTGCATTCTTCAAACCTTGACCTCGAGCCATGCGGGAACCCATTCAAAGGCATTTGAATGGCTACGTGACTATGAGGGACTGCAAAAGAATTGTCAAGAATTTTAGCAAGATCTGCTCGATTGAGACAAAGGCCACATGAGATTTCTTGACCAAAGGGGTGCGTTTGTCTGAAGTAGCCGGCACAACCAAGATCTACGAAGATTTACCTCAAGAACTTTCCTAGGACCATTGAGGACCTTCGGACAAGACTTGACTAAAGCACCTTGGTGATCCAAGACCAACCAAGTCAAGTGATCGAGCTGGACCTGACCATTGTGCGACACTTCTCGAAGATAACTAAGGATCAACCTAAAGGACATGAGGTCTCTCAATCAGATCAACCAAAATGACCAAGGAACTTACGTGCAAATGCGAGATTTCTCGGACCATAGCCCGGATCATGCAGGAATCCATCTGAAGTCATCTGAGGGACTAGTCGAGAAGCTGCTTGAGCAAGACGAAGGTCATACGTGATTTCTCGGTCAAAGAGGTACGACTGTCCAAAGTAATGAATGATGATGATGTTGATGATGATATACAAATGGTTTTATTATAAGGATGAGATGATGATGGTGATATGATTATGATATTATGATGATGTTAATGATATGATGATGATGATATATGATGGTGATGATGATGATAATGTGATGATGATGATATGATGATAATGTTGATGGTGACATGATGATGATTTGATAATGATGACGATGATTATATGATTATATGATGAAGATGATGATGGTGATGATTATATGATATGGTATTGATGTTGACGGTGATGATTATATGATATGGTATTGATGATGACATGAGGATGATAATGCTGATGGTGACATGATGATGATGATAGATGATGATGATGATTTGATAATGATGATGTTGATGATGGCGATGATTATATGATGAAGATGATGATGTTGATGATATGATGATGATGATGTTATTGATATGATGAAGATGATGATGTTGATGATATGATGGTGATATGATGATGATATAATTATGATGATGATGATGATGATATGATAATGACTATGTGATGAAGATGATAATATGATGATGGTGGTGGTGGTGATATGATGATGATGATATGATGATGATGATGGTAAGATGTTGATATTATGAGGATGATATGATAATGACAATGTGATGAAGATGATAATATGATGATGATTATGGTGGTGGTGATAGTATAACGATGATATGTTGATGTTGATGATATGATGTTGACTCAAGTTCTCATATCAACAGATCTTCTAGCCCGTGGCTTTGACCAGTCACAGGTTTGATATTATATTTGGATTTCTTCTGTGGACTTTTGTTAGATTTTTTTGTATAGTCAGTGCTTTACTCCACTTTTATTTTTTTTGCAGGTCAATATGGTTGTCAACTATGAACCTATTAAATATGAAACAAGAGAGCCTGATTATGAGGTCTATTTACACATGATTGGTAGGGCTGGACGGTTTGGCCGCAAAGGTGAGTTCTAAGATCTACATCAGTGTGTGGATTAGTTTACACTTGCACAAGTGTCAATATATGTTTGCATTGGTTATTTGAAAATACATGTTAAAATAGTTTTTGTAAGCAGTTAAGAACATTCAATTTGTCTAGATCATGCCAAAAGTGTAGCAACGCAGTGATTGCATTAAAGTGAAGTTATGATGTTTCTTTTCTCAACCCCTTTACCATGCATAGTTTGCGTGTGTGTGTGAACTGCCCCTACTTGATAAATGCAATGTGAACTGGCACTGTGTACAGAGATAATGAGACTTACAGCTTCTTCTTGGTCTTCATTACCATGGCGAGCATAAAAAAGTTATTGGATTAGAGACTGATTTGAACACATATTTTGTAGTTTGAGTGGTATTCGAGCTGAATGGGGATATGCAATTGCAAATACTCTTCTTTGAGATGTGTCAGCATACTGATCTTAATAGTTGTTTCTTGCAGGTGTTATATTCAATTTAATGTGTTTTGATGCGGACAGAAGAATAGTAGAACAAATCGAGAACTACTTTCGGATCAGAATTGAAGAGGTACACTTCAGTATTGTTTGTGCATCTTCATTTTTGCTGTGTGAGTGCTAGATGTGTATTTTGCTTGTGTTGTCAGGTGGACTTGCAGAGCGATAAGACTTTTGAAAGTGCTCTAGAGAAGGCTGGACTACTCTAAATGGGTCTTCTGGCAACATTTCAGCTTGGACAAGAATTACCTTTAAATGATCTTATAAACTATAGGCTGGTCTCAGTCTCTAGTCGGTGATTATACTTTAATAGTGCGTTTGGTGGATGTATATTTTTTTGGAGCTACAGTTTCTATTTCAGCGCTGAATATTCAAAGTACATTTTATTTGCATACTGTTGACATCGTGTTATGAGCCAGTCTTATTTGCTGAAGATATTGTATATATTTTGTACCTGTCTAGCCAATTCAGCAGGAACTTTTATATTATTTCCTTTGTGATTCACAAGTAAGGTTTTCTTAGGTTGATTGTATCTCACTCTGATTCTCTCTTGTGTTCATCTGTGTTAAATTTCACTTGCTTTCTTATTATCGATCCACCAAAGGCTCGTATAATATGTATGTGGTCAATTTTACTTACTTAACCAATATGCCAACAAGGTGATGGCTTTGTTGGTTAAGGAGTCAGTCATGATTCATTATATTCCGGGTTCGAGAAAAATCTACTCGAGGCTATAAATAGAAGAAGAGGGTTTTGACCAAGTGTGCTGAGTTTTTGGGAGAAAAACACCAGCAAAGAAGGGTTAACCAAGGTCATCATCAAGGATTCAACCAAGGAGAATAAGAGAAGATTCAAGGGATATTTCCTCTACAATCTATCTTTTCTATTTGTTGTTTTCTTACAAACCCTACTCATGATATGTTGTCATGCATGATGTGTGAGTAGTCTGTTTCGAGGGTATTACAACCCTCCTTACAAGGACCTTATTGCTCAAGCTCCCAATGGATCAGGAGAGACCACCTGTTTTATGCTTGGAATGTTGAGCCGAGTAGATCCGAACCATAACTTACCTCAGGCACTTTGTATCTGCCCCACCAGAGAATTGGCCATACATGTATTCTTGCAGAATTTATATGTCATTTATTTATGTTATACAAGCATGCATACTTTGGTAACCAATACCTAATGTTGCGGAATATTCAAGTTCTTCAAAAGATGGGTAAGTACACTGGAATTACTTTAGAATGTGTTGTGCCGAAGGACAGTGCATCTCGTGTTCCAGCCTCCAAGAGGCCAGTTTGTGATGTCACGGTTGTTATTGGTACTCCCGGAATTATCAGTAGTCTTATTTTGACCAAGAAACTGAGTGTAAACTATCTGAGGATCTTGGTTTTCGATGAAGCTGATCATATGTTAGCTGAGAGGTAATCATTCAGTCTATTTGGTTTTCTTTTTTCTTTTTTGCCACTGTCGCTTGAAATATTTTAGCTAATTTATAGGATCAAATGAGGGTAGGATTATGTGGGGCTTGGTACACAGTGCTAATTCAGAGCAAATTGTTAGTGAGGAAGATCATTTGTTAATTAAATGAGAACATGAAATAAATAAGGAACCATCTTTCTTTTCTTTTCCTTAAACTTATTATTGATAAGATTAGTTTTCTACGATCAACAAAATAGCTTAATATGATATAAGTAGAAATGGCAGCTACCCTGTTGACCCCATGTACATTCCTTAATAGTATAGATGCATTACCATCAACATTTTGACCTTATTAATTACCAAAATTGTAATAATGCAGGATGGTTTCAAAGATGACTCTTTGCGGATAATGAAAGCTATTGAGAGAAGTAACAATTGCTGAGTTGCGCAACGTACTAAACAACAATTTTATTATTGGATGGAGAAACTCTTACAAGAGGGACTCCCTCACACCTCACACCTCACACTTTCTTACTCAAGTGTACAACAATACTATAAGACTCCCCTATTTATACTACTCTACTCCTTAGATTAAAGGCTAGGATCATTTCGATCCTACGGCTATAAAACAATGTTCTAGGAAATTCTACATAAATATCTCATCTCAAATCTTCTCCCTAATATTCTTGAATTTTCGAAACTTTTCTACTTCTTTTTTTTTCTTGGGCAATCTCTATGGTCTTTTTTTTTTTATTAACTATGGTCTTCTTCTTTATTGGGCTTTGATCATTTGTACCTATCCAATTAGGCATTGATAGCTTAATAACAACCGCTGTCAGGTACTTAAGCTTGTTAAGTTTATGTTTGTGTACAATACGACTTTATCAACAAAAAGAAGAAAATAACATTGACCTACACTTTGATCACATGTCAAGCGGCCTGTATGGTGACTGTAATGTATGGTTGCCTACATTCACAGGAACTTTTAACATTCAATTTAGTGTATTTTATTTGGGAAATTTGAGAAACAAAACATAGGCAATGCATAACAGGTGAATATGAAATTATAGGTCAAGGATAAGAAGATTAAATGAAAAATATATCATACTAATGGGGCGAACGGAAAACTACTAATCTCGCTTTGGGCTTAATTTGTCTTTTCAAAACATAATAGTTACTGAATAATTCATACTTTTGTTTTACTCACTACACCATTTTGACCCATATGCAACAGAATATGACACGCTGTTGCAAAACACACGTAGCATTAAGAACTCTCGCAAAACACGCAAAACTTGTTACTTATGTGTCGCGTTGCGTAAGACAACTAATACCATATACAAAACCTGCGTCCTAATATACGTTGTGTAAGGACTCAAATGCAACACGTCGTTAAGCGGCAGCCAAAAATACGCTGCGTAAATGTCTTACGTAACGAACACAAAAGCAGCATATATCAACTTCCGTTGCATAAGTAAACTGATGCAACATGATATAAAGTGACATGCGATCGTGCGTTGCTTAAGGTTATTTATGTAACTCAGTCAAAAGCAACGACTACACGTATGTTACGTTAGATTACTTGTGTACATGTGTTGTGCGAAAAGTATGTATGTGTTGCGTAAGTAGCACATTTATTTCGAAAAATAAACTTTATGAACCTCGTACACATTGAATGTTGGTATACCAAAGGTGAAGTTGTATTTTAAAGTTATATTGTAGATCATCTTCAATTAAGCAATGGATTTTGGTTTTCATTGTTGCATAAGATCGAAGGTGATGCGCGGGGAAAAATTAGAAAATGAGGAGGGGTTGAAAATTTTGGGTGGGGGAAACGAAAAATATGGAAAAATTATCAATTTTTGATTCCCGACAAGTCTAATGCAACATGTACATACGCATCAGAGCAAGTTCGTTATAATAATGTGGACCAAACTCAATAAAGGTTTTCCGCCTAAAAATTTTCATTTCCCCCCTTAACAAATGTGTTACATATACACTAATGCAACTTGTGATGATAACCCTCTGTTGCATTAGTGGCAAATCATTAACACTTAACATAACTCATAACCCTCCGTTGCATTAGTGTCAAATCATTAACCCTCCTCTAACACATTCAAGTCACATAAAAAAGTATCACAAATCCAATGAAATACAAATGCATGTCAAGTGTTTGAAAGAGTTATACATAAGAGTTATGTTATGAGATAGTGGTTAGATTGATCAAATAACATAAGGTTGTGATTTAACTTAAGGGTTATACATAAATATTATGTTATGAGCTAGTAGTTAGATCACAAATAAATATATTTGTGATCTTGATTAAGAGTGATACAAGCATGGATTACCTTTGAAATCATTTAACACGTTCAAATCACATCATAAACTATCACGAGGAATAACAATGACAAGTTTTATATCATGTGTTCATAAAATGTACATAAGGGTTATGTTATGAGTTAATGGTTATATCACAAATACATAAGGTTTTGATTTAACTTATCTACTAATGCACTAATGAATTCCTCTTGAAATCCTCTAGTACATTCATATCACCTCATAAACCATCACTAATCCTATCAAAGACAATTGTATTTCATGTGTTCATAAACATACATAAGGGTTATGTTATGACTATGAGATAGTTGTTAGATCACTAATAAATAAGGTTGTGATCTTGATCAAGAGTAATACAAGCATGAGTTACCCTTGAAATCCTCTAATACTTTCAAATCACATCATAAACCATCACATCACAAGCTATACCAAGTTAATATATTGTTTAAAATGTACACATAAAGGTCAAGTTAACGTTAAGTGTTAAAGGTTACTTATTGAGATATCTAATATATCGTTTAGGCGTGTAAAATATGCTGTTTCGGTGTATAATAAGGTATGTGTGTATAATATAAGGTTTATGTTTATAATATAAGCTTAATTTGGTTTAAACTTTAAAGTCAATGTTGTGTTAATGAGTTTGGGAAAAGTACAAAAAGGGACCCTGAACTACCACCTCTTTCCAATTTGAGGTCCGAACTACCATAATTTCCAATGAGGGGGCAAAATCAAAAATTCCGTTAAAGTTAACTCCGTTAGTTTACTCCGTTAATCAAATTACAATTAAATAACATTTACTTTAATTTAATCTATATATCTCTCATTCTATATTTTTTACTTCTAATTTTATTATAATATTTTTATTCGTTTTAAATTTCATATCACAAATGGGTACTACATTTAAATTAATTATTTAGTGTTATAATTTATCATATAACATGTATGAATTAAAATTAAATATATATTATTTTGATTCATAATCTTAATTTTTTAAGATGTTATCTGTATATGATGGATGAGTATAATATTTTGAATTTTTAAAGTTTGACAATTCAAATAATATGTGTGGACAAAAGTTTAAATTTTTTTCTTCAATTTATCCATAAATTTATATTCTTTTATAGTAATACTCTCATGAACATGAATTTTTTTAAAATAATTAATATTTATCCATACATATTTTATGATCAATTGTGAAACTATGAAAATTTAAAATACTATCTCACCCATCATATTAGAAAAGAACTTGAAATTTTTACAATAAAAAAGTAAATGTTTAATTTTTATTCATACATATATGATATAATGGTAAATTATGAAACCCTAAACAATTAATTTATATAGAGTTTGTGATATGAAAGTTAAAGAGAATAAAAAAATTATAATAAAATTAAAAGTTAAAAATATATAATGAGAGATATATAGATAAAATTAAAGTAAATGACATTTAATTGCAATTTTTTAAAGAAATTTTTGATTTTGCCCCTTCATTGGAAATTATGATAGTTCGGACCTCAAATTGAAAAGAGGTGGTAGTTCAGGGCCCTTTTTGTACTTTTCCCAAGTTTTAATCATAATTTCTCAACTCACATTGTAACATATTTGAATGAATGCGTATAGTAAACATATAATGTTAAAGGTCATTTATACCTTATAATACATATATAATGTTAATTAAAACCTTAATAGTTCTAATTTAGCCGTATAATAAGATGTGGAATTTGACTAAAAAAATGAATACTAAATTAATGTCAAACAATATTGTTACAGAGTTATACTCTTTCTTCTTCTTTTTTTAATTCCTTCTCCGTTTACAGTTTGGGTGAGAAAATAGAAGAATTTGGAATGAGAAGCAGACGAATTTGGGAGAGAAATTTAGAGACTTTTATCAATTAACTTGGCTGCCTTTATCATTCCATTAATCATGACTTAAATACACACTAAATTACTACAACTAACCCACACACCTCGACCACTAATGCACTAAATTAACCGACTCCTAATAACTTCTAATTAATTCTTTTGACCAAACTATTTTGACTTATTCAAACGCAACATTCCTGCCCTCTTGAAAATGATCTTGTCCTCAAGATCAAGTGATTCCAATACCCCGACAATGATTTTGTCTATATGAATGTAGTTTTTGCTCCACGATTTTAGCCATTCCCACTAGAAATTTTAATAGTTCGGACCGTTAATTGGAAAACACTGATAGTTCGAGGCCTCATTTTGTACTTTTCCCAATAAATAAATGTAGCACATAAACCCTATAACGCATTCTTAAAATCCTTGGTCGTCGTTGTCTGGCGTGTACATTGGTTTAGTCATGACAGGAAAAAAAAACAAGATGGAAGACTTAAGGGGCTGGTCTAGTTCAACTTATATTTCATATTTTTAAGTTCAGTAGAGCAGTACAGTTAAATTCAATGCACTACAGTTAAATTAAGTCCAATACAGTTAAATTAAATTCGATATAATTAAATGAAGATCAGTGCAGTTAAATTAAGTTCAGTAAAATTAAACTAAGTTAAGTTAAATTAAATAAACTAAAGTTAAATTGTATTATATGTCAGTTAATTTAAGCTCAAAAGAACAGCCTCTTAAAACATGTTAGTTTAGACATGTGTGAAATGGTGCTAAGTTAATATTTAAAAAACAGGAAGCACGCATCTACCTACTCAAAAGCAAGGTTGTAAAAAACGCTAGGAGGTAATCGGGCGGACATGGTCCTCAAACGACTAATCGGTTTCAATTTTTTAAATATATATGTATTGATATCATATAGTATTTTACTGATTAAATTCTAAAATATTCATAATAAATCACAAAGTAATAATATAATTACTTAACATGCAAAATATTGAAAAGTGAATTTCAAGAACAAAATAAATATACAACCACATATTTTTGGACTTTTATTTCCTCAAATTATAATTTAATTTTTTCTTAAAAATATTATTTTAAAAATTAATACATAAATAATATTTATATTCCCGCCTAGAAGGCGCCTAGGCGCCGTCTAAAATGCCTAGAAGCCGTCTGGGTGCCGCCTAGAAGCTTCGAACTGATTAATGGCCGCCTAGAAGAAAAACGGAACGGGTTCAAGAAAAAGTCCGCCTCTAGAAGACCGTTTTCTTAAACACTGCTCAAAAGACAGTAATATCTTATTTGTCAAGCTAATGGATGCCATCCTAGAAAGTATGCGACTAAAGAGAGAGAGATAGTAATGATAAGGTGGATGAAATGCTAAATTGGTTTAGAAAGGTTAGCCATTTGATGGTAGTCAACTGCTACCCTCCAGGTCCACAACCTCATTTGACCTTAGGAATGCCTCCCCATTCCAACTACGGATTCATCACTCTTTTGTTGCAAGACGAGGTTCGAGGGCTGCGGATTGAGCATCGAGGTGATTGGGTCACGGTTGACACCATCCCCAAATCTTTCATCGTCAATGTAGGTGGTCAGTTTGAGGTGGGGATATATGTATAGCACATGGCTGATTGTTTTCCTAGGGAAGTAAATTATCTGATGATTGTTTTTTCTTGATGCAGATATTTAGCAACTGATTGTACAAAAGTGTGCTGCATAAGGTTCTTGTAACACCCCAAAGTTATAAAGCTCCAAAACGGCGTCACATCAGCCGCACGTTCCCTAAAACCACCAATGGAACGTATGAAGCCTCTAACATAACATTTAATAGGCATGAATTTAATAAAATCTAAATAATTCATATGATCCAAAAATCTATAAATGATTAAATAAAAATAAGCAGCAAAATTATTTTTGAATAACTAACAAAAATAAATTTTAGTTTTACGCTTGAAATAAATAAGTATAACTAGACGTCCTCACTGTCACACACATCCTCAAGCAAACTAATCATCCACACCTGAAAAAAAATATGGAAGGTGTGAGTTCCACAGCTTAATAAGTAGCACTAACCCAAACTAGTTGGATCATGAGTGAAAAGACATAACAAGAGGAACAGTAAAAAGAGGCATAACACGAAACGAATATCACGAACAAAGCTTATACAAAGGGGTTTCAAAACGAAGCAAAGGTCACAGGGGGAAGAGCTCGCTTATCACAAAGACTTATACGATTGGATTTTAAAACGAAGCAAAGGTCACAGAGGGAAGAACTCGCCAATCCAACCGAGCCCCAGAACAAAACACCGTACTCTTGCCTTACGGCTAGGCAACAAAAGATGTATCCAATCCATACAATTAGGTACAATATCCTTGCCTATATAGCGAGGCAACAAAAGATGTATACAACCCATACAACTAGGCACCAGAATCACGTGCCAGATTACGGTCCTTCCAGATTTAGATTGCAAAAGTTGCACGAGCAAGGTAGAAGGGTAGCTTGGGAAATCAAAGAAGATGCTCGAGTTCAGGGTATTTCCCGAAACAAATCACAAGAACATATGTCATAAAACGGAGTACCCACTTCATAATCCAAAAAGGAGACAAATACATAAGACAAGTTTTAAAGAACAGACTACGATGACAAGATACAAAGATAACCATAATGGGTCAAAGTTATTTACAAAGGAGTACACACTTTATGGTCCAAAGAGACAGTAAGTATGGACAATAACGTTTACGAAAGGACAATAACGATGAGATACAAGGGTAATCAGAATGGGTTAATGTTACTTACAAAGGAGTACACACTTCATGATCCAAAGATGAGACAATCATATGCACAAGTTTTGAGGAACAAGATACAAAGCTAACCAAAATGGGTCATAGTTACTTACCTCAAAAGCTAGTGCACAAACAACGCAGCAACCAAGTTTACGAAGATCCTACAATCATATGCACACATAGAACGCTTATTTGGTTTAGAATACGAGAAAAATAAGAACATCCAATTCATATACCAAAATCTCAGCGAAAATCTCGACTTACCTTATAGTCGCAATTCGTAGTTTTCTACACTCAGTGATCCTTCAATGCTGATTTTCATTGATTGAAACTTCCTAAAATTGTACTCACCTTTTCAGTCGTTATCCATACATGAACTGAATTACACGTAATGCTGTAACGTTACCTTCAGAATCTGAAATCTCTTGATTAGAGTTTCTCCTACTTCTCGCTCTCTTTTTTTCTACGACGACTAGAAGAGGCTCTTATTAGGGTTTCGCAGGAAGAAAAAGCGATATAATTAACCTATTTCGTAATTTGGCTAAAACCCTAATTTTTAACATAATTTTGGAATATGGCTAAGCGCGAAATTATTTCGTATTTATTTAATTACTATTATTGTCGTTCTTTTTACGACTGTTAAAGTTCTAGCAAATCCGAAGAGGTTAAGAACATCAATAGCTTTGCTGCACGCATTTCCATTCGATATAATCGTTAGCCCTTGTAAAGCTGGAATTAGATCCCGTGATGCGCAGCAATATGCTGCAAGCACAAAACACAGTCATTTTTTTAAAGAAATGAAAATCTACCCTTATTTAGCAAAGAATAAAAAAAGAAACTTGACTCTGTTTGCTTATCTCGTTGGAGATAGGAAGGGTTATCACTTTTCCTAAGTGTCAGTAGCAATAAAATCTGACACAACAGTTCTAGGGCTTTAAAATGAATCTCAACCAAATGTAAATGCTAAATGGGCTGCTGTTCTTCTTGTTGCAAATTGGAGGACTTTTTTGAAAGAAGCTATATTGATAGCATAACAACAGGTGTCGCGATGGAGCAACAACACCAAGGTGGAGGAAGCGGCGACGATGAGAAGGTATGTTGGCCGGGACCCAACCCCCGTGTTTGATACGAGCATATGGGCTTATGGATTAGTGAATTAGTATTAATATTAGTTTTGGTATTATTTTAAGATAAAGTTTGTTGTTAGGCTTAGTATAAAAAGTCATAGTTGGAGTTGGATTGAATAAGAAATGAATTAATCTCAATTTCACGTCCCCTTCTGTCTCGCTTCTCATCCCCTTCTCCTCCAAACCATAATCTCCCTTCTCTTCTTTTCCCAAAATCTTTGGTTCTCTTTATCTCAATCTATTGCAGATTATCGAATCTGCATCATTGGTGCTTTCACTGAGAGATGGATATGGATCTACAACTAACAGAGGCGGAACTAGTGACCCTCAACAAACTCGCCGACGATGTTGAGAAATTGAACCAACAATTGAAAAGGATGGGAGAATCCATGAGGATTCAAGAGTACAAGGCTGATAAATTTGACGAGGAATTTGATCGGAGGTTGAGCAATATCGAGGATAGGCTACGTTGTGTACAAACATCAAATCCGCATCCAGGAAATGAAGCCATCTACTCCTTAACTCCATCATCGAAGTTTTCTCAAGTCCAAAGCAGTGCCGTCAGACTAGAATAGGAATCACTTACCATCTGCTTTACGGTGATGGTAGAATGTTAAGATTCAAACTGAATGGGGAAAGGTTACAGGAGAGAATAGCAGAGATAGAAGAGAACGGAAGTGGGAAGATGAAGGTAGATAATATTCAAATTGCATAACTCAAATTTGGCAACGTCTACCATTAAATACTACTATTGATGATACCCACTACGACACATACTCCACTATTACTCCAAAGAACTCCACTAACCAATGACTCCTATTAATTAGGAATCGTGACCTCGTCAGTTCACAACCTCCTTCAACTAAGGACCGTGACAACAGACCTCCCTCGAAAGAATTCTTGTCCCAAGAATTCACTCATTCAGCTTCTCTACTTGCCGAAATTGGGAATTAATAGCATTATAGTCTTCCCAAGTGGCATCATCCTCATGAAGATTAGCCCATTAATCAATACTTGAGCCATAGCTTGATTGTTGCGCTTCACCAACCTTATGTTTAGGATTGCTTCAGGCTCGGACTTCATCTGACCTACTTCAGAGGTTAGAGGTGGAGAACTAACATCCACTTGACCATCCCCAATGAGTTTCTTTAAGAGTGAAGCATGAAAAACCGGATGCAGTGAACAGCCTCGAGGTAATTCGAGTTTATAAGCCACATAACCGACCTTAGCCACCACTCGATATGGACCATAATATTTGGCGGCCAACTTGATGCTTGAACGTAAAGCTAAACTGGTTTGCTTGTAGGACTGAAGTTTTAAGAAAACCAGGTCACCAACAGTGAACTCGCGCTCACTGCGACGCTTGTCTGCTTGGACTTTCATGCGATTTTGAGCTTGGTTAAGGGATTACATAAGATAACGAGCCATTTGTGCCTGCCTTGTTGCGAATTCAGCCACCGCCGCAAAAGATGGTTGTTCATCCTTAAGCCTCGGGATGGTAGGAGGCGAGTACCCATACAATACCTCAAAAGGTGAAGACTTTATGGCCGAGTGGTATGCACTGTTGTACCAAAATTCTTCCATTGAAAGCCACTTGGACCACTGTCCATGTTGTCGGAAACACATCCCTCTTAAATAATGCTGGAGACATTGGTTTAGTCTCTCTGTTTGACCATCGGATTGCGGATGATATGCTATACTAAGATGGAGTTTAGTACCATAACAGCGAAACAATTCCTGCCACACGCTATTGGTAAATATCTTGTCTGTATCGGAGACAATTGCCCATGTAATTTAAAACATGCTACCGGCAGCCCATGTAATTTAAAACATTATCAAACAGATTACGTGCCACCTGAATTGTCGTATAAGGATGTGATAAAGCTATACAATGACCGTATTTAGAAAATCGGTCTACGACCACCAGAATAACATCCTTACCTTTTGATTTGGGCAACCCTTCCACAAAATCCATAGCTATATCTTTCCAAGCTCCTTGAGGAATGGGTAAGGGTTGTAGCAACCCAGGAGTAGCAACATGCTCCCCTTTACACCTCTGGAATGTGTCACACCTAGCCACATAAGTAAAACCTGAGATTTGAGCTCAGGCCAATAAAAATGATGCTTCACCTTCTTATAAGTGACAAGTCTTCCTGAGTGTCCGCCTATAGGCGAATCATGAAATTGACATATGATTTCATTGCGGAGATCACCTGAATTGCCAACGTATAGCCTTCCTTTATATCTGAGCACACTATTCTGAAATTTATAATTGACATGGCTACTAGGAGCGATCACTAGTTCTCGTATCAACTGTTGAACAATTATATCACCCTCATAGCTTGCTTCAATTGCCATTTTCCAACCCGGAACAACTGAGGAAATAGCATTTAAATCGGCATGTATAGGGACCCGCAGCTGGTTCCACTTCCTGAAGTCGCGACAAAGCTTCCGCAGCTTTATTTTCGAAACCTCTTCGGTATTCAATAGTGAAATTCAGACCCATCAACCTAGAAATCCCTTTTCTTTGTAAGTTAGTGTGTACTTTTTGATTTAATAAGAACCTCAAGCTTTGATGATCTGTTTTTATCACGAATGGTGCACCCTCCAAATAGTATCTCCATCGATTTACTGCTGAAAATATGCGAACAACTCTTTCTTATAGACTGGTAACCCAGCATTGCGAGGGCCTATAGCCTCACTCATGTATGCAATCGGTCTCCCGTTTTGTGTTAACACAGCGCCTAATCCATAATCTGAAGCATCTGTTTCTAATATAAAAGGATGAGAAAAATTAGGGTAAGCTAACACTGGTGTATTTAATAAGAGAACCTTGAGTTTTGTGAAGGCCAAATCCGCTTCAAGTGACCATCGGAATCCATCTTTTTTTAGAAGCTTGGTTAACGGTTGTGCCAGTGAACCATAACCTTGTATGAACTTCCGATAATAACCGGTCAGGCCAAGGAATCCTTGAAGCTCTCTTACGTTGCGCAGAGTTGGCCACGCCATCATTGTCTCTACCTTCTTCGGATCAGTGCTTACGCCCTCACTTGAAATAACATGGCCTAGATAATCAACGCGACTAACTCCAAATTCACATTTTGAAAGCTTCAAATAAAAACGCTCCTTGTGAAGTAATTCCAACACTTTTGTTAGATGCTCAATATGTGACTCACACTCCTTATTGTAAATGAGAATGTCATCAAAAAATACCAATACAAATTGTCTCAGAAAAGGAGAGAGCACCTGATTCATTAATGATTGGAACGTAGCAGGAGCATTACCTCATTAGTGAGTCCGAAGGGTAGTACACGAAACTCGTAGTGACCATGATGCTTCCGAAAAGCGGTCTTTGGAATATCTTCTTCTTTCATTCGAATCTGGTGATAACTGGCTCGTAGGTCAAGCTTAGAAAACACCCTCGCGCCATATAACTCGTCGAGCAAATCGTCAATGATTGGAATCGGATATTTATCCTTGATTGTTTTGCTGTTGAGTTGACGATAATCAACGCACATTCCCCAAGTTCCGTCTTTTTTCTTGACAAGTAGAACTGGTGAAGCAAAAGGATTGCGGCTAGGTTGGATAAATCCCGCTTATAGCAACTGTTGAACCTGTGACTCAATCTCAGCCTTTTGAAAATAAGGATAACGATACGGGCGGGCCGAAACTGTGGAAGATCCTTGTACCAAAGTAATTCCATGGTCATGGCTTCTCATTGGGGTAAAGTACATGGTTCTTTGAATAGATCATCAAATTTCTTTAGCACTTGCTGCAGTTGAGTGTGAAATTCTAAAAAAAACTCTCTTCCTCCCACAGCACTGAACTCCATACTTAAAAGCTTCTGAATGTGGTAATTTGGTCTCATTATAGGCTGGATTGACCCCAAATACCCATACAATCTCAGCAACATTTGTAATGTTTATGGCCTTGTGCGACTTATCTGACAAAATGCAACTCAATTCCGCTTGCTTAGAGTCTACATCTCTGTGACCTTTCAACGCAATGTCCTTGCCTTTACTTTTGATGATCGCTTGTGCTCGAACAAAATCAAAGGTTATAGGATTCACTTCCTGCATCCAGCCAGTGCCAAGAACAACATCAAAAGTACCAAGATCCAAAATACGAAAGTCGCACCTGAAGTTACTGCCACACATCTCCCAATTCAAGCTAGGACAAAGTTTTGAGCATGAGACTTTCGTTCCATTAGCCAAAGCGATCGTCATTCCGGTAGTGTCCAGAACCTCCAACTTCAGTTCTTGTACGAGATTAGAGCTAATGAAGGTTGTTGTACTTCCGGTATCTAATAAAATTAGAATCGGCTTCCCACGAATCATCCCCTTCAACTTTAATGTGCCGCTACCGCTGCTACCATTGATGACATGCATTGACAATTCTACCACAACATCACCATCAGTTTCATCCAAATTATCATCCGGGGGCTCATCTAACTCATTCGAACCTTCAACGGCAGCTTCAATTACATTGACTTGACGACTCTTGCACATGTGACCTTTGAACCACTTTTCTCCACATTTATAACAGGAAGGTTCTTTCCTTGTGGGAGTATAGTCACGGCTTGGAAGCACTTGAGTCCGAGCTCCTGTTTGTGGAAAAGTAGCAGATGTGCCTCGGGTTGATGATGCCTTCGATAGAGCTTTCAATGCTATTTCATGTAATCTTGCCTTTTCAATTGCGTCTCCAATAGTTTCTGGATTGTGAGTCCTTACAAGAGACTTAATTTCATCATTTAACCTGCCAACAAAACTGTAAACAAAGTACTTGTCTGAGAGGTTTGGATTTTCTCTTAGCATCATGCCCATAAGTTCTTCAAATTTTTGTATGTAGTCATTGACGTTTCCCGACTGTTTAAGATGGTTGAATTCTTCGACAACATTTCCAGAGCTACGAGTCCCAAATCTTTGACACAAGTGTTCAACAAATTGAGGCTAATTAGCATGCTGATATTGTAGGGACCAACCATCAAACCATATCTCCGCTTCTTCGTCCAAATGCAAGCTAACCAACTCCACTTTACGGCCGTCATCAACTTCATTAATTGCAAAATACTTCTCACATTTACGAATCCAGTGTCTGGGATTTGTGGGACGGAATGTGGGGAAATCTAGCTTCAATTTTGGATGGAAATCGCATATTTGTCTCGGTAGTGGGACGATGTTTGCTCCTATGACAACAGGTTCGATACGACCAGGAGGAGATGCTCCTAGTATTCCTTTGTCATCATCTCGTGCTGCACTTGTTTCGCCAGAAGGACAAAAAGTTAAGGTCTGAAGCTCGGCATGCACCTTCTCGAACTTGGAATTGGTCTCTTGGAAGTGTGTTTCCATTCGATCCCATTGTGCTTGAAGGCGAGTTTCTGTATCCTGAGTTAATGACACAATCAGAGCCTCAAATTTTTTGAACTGATCGGAAGAGCGTGTCTCCATGTCACTGATACCACTTGTTAAGATTCAAACTTAATGGGGAAAGGTTACAGAAGAGAATAACAGAGATAGAAGAGAACGGAAGTAGGAAGATGAAGGTTGATAATATTCAAATTGCATAACTCAAATTTGGCAACGTCTACCATTAAATACTACTACTGATGATACCCACTACGACATGTACTCCACTAATACTCCAAAGAACTCCACTAACCAATGACTCATACTAATTAGGAATTGTGACCTCGTCAGTGCACGACCTCCTTCAACTAAGGATCGTGACATAGAATCAGTTGAATTGGCTTCGGCAGAGATTGATTTGGCTTTGATCGATGTTACAGACAAATCTAATTCGACTGTTGCAACCGGTGTATTTGAGGATGGTGATTTGTGTTTGGATGTTTCAACTATCGATTCAACTCAAGCAGAGGTAACATGTAATCTTTTCTTAGTTGATTCTCATCAGTTTTTGTCTCTAGCGATGCTATAATTGGTGAAGAGAGCTTTGAAACCAAGTTTTGTGTCTCAAACACTATTTCGAAATTGTGCCTGCTACGTGTTTGTGGAAATGCTTCAGTGTATTTTCCCTCTTTTCGTGTTGCACATAGGGCCTTCAATCACAACTGGTATTCTGTTCAATTATTCCATAGAGCTTCTGTACGTCCGAACCCACCTTGGAAACCTCCAGAAAACAGAATTACACCTAGACTGGTTACACCATAATTGGCCATTGATAAATCATGTATGTACTGGAAGTTGCCTACAAAGGTGTTTTTTGTAGACTACAACAATGGATTTGGGATTGCAAAAGACAGAAGTTGTGGAAGATACTGATGGATATAAGTTTGTGGTTCCACCTTGTGTTCAAGGTAGATATACGAATTTCTACGCTCAAGATGTTTGTCAAAAGGTTCATGAGACATCTCTTTTGCATTCTGAAATGTTGGGCAATCTAATTGAGGGTTATGACATCTTCTGGTCATTGAGTGCTGCTCCATTCCTATTGACTTGGTTACACAAAGCGCCTCGCCCTCCTGAAATCTCTGGATGTCTAATCTAATATATTGTGCATTTATCCTATGTCAATGGGGGCTTCAAGATTTTATTGCTGCCGGAAAGCAACATCAGGGACATACACTCTTATCTACTGTGTCTCCTTTTATTATGCAGGCTCTGACGAACAGAAATATCAGTCTTTTTTGTTGATCTTCTCATGAGAAGTGTTTCTGCTACTGTTGCACATACTTATGATGTTCCTGTTGACTATGGCAAGTTCCTCATTCAGAATCATGATGAGCTGGACAATATTAGGTCTTGGAGGCGGTACATTTGATGCACTTGATTTTACCATTTTAATGCTGAAAGTGGCTGGAATAGGACACCACAACAAAGAAGTAGAGCATGAAACAGTGGTCAGTGAGAGTTTGAATTTATGCACTGAACTTGCTCGACGAAATGTTGGTGAGATATTTCCATTCTTACTACCACCACTGAAACCACCAGATGAATGTTTAAAGCTTACTACAAGGCTATAGCAATTGGTATTACACAGAATACTGGAGTTTAGCGCTCTCTTCAATCCAAAGGAATGAGTAACCGTTTTGGATAACAACTAGAACATGTGCTAGTATTTTTATGGTGGTGTATTGTGGTATAGTTTTTTTGTATCCTTTCCCTAGTCCTATGATTATCGGTAAGTATGAGTTGAGGGGGCATATACGATGATGCCCTGGCCAAGTTCCACTGAATCCAAGCCAAAGTGGCCGAAGAGAAGAGGCAACGCGTCAGTCCACCGAGTGACCAACGCAAACTAACGCCTCAAAATACTGAACAAGCGGTTGGAGAAACTCCACCGCTACTAGCTACTAACTAAACTAGAACTAAACTAAGAAAACTACAAACTCAGTCCGCAACGGCTGAGATTAAAACCCTCTTAAGCATATAACGCTTAGAGGGATTATATACACAAAGCCAAAAAAACCCCACGCCCAGCCAGTCACAACCCCACCCAAAACCCCCCATGGCACTCCCCAACCCCCCAATCTCACCCCCGCTTAATCTTGATGCAGTTGTACTGGGACTGGGATTTCAAAGGTCTTTACAAAATCGATAAAGAGCAAGGAGCAGCTGAGGAACTGTTGAAATCTGAAGCCCAAAAACATACAAGCTATGACAGCATTCAAACTTTAACAATCACAGCAATTAAGGGGCTGCCCAGTGAAAAATTGCTAATCGAACTCTTGCAGACACGATGCCCAAAATTAAAGAGTATTGTCACAAAGCTTGGGTATGATGGAGCTGTTGAAATGAATGTTCAAGAGAAGCCATGAACATGATGTTATCAAGATGATCGTAAGTAATGGATGGTGACCTTTCGTAACATGTAGTAGCAATTAGAAGGCAGGAAAGTCTGCTGTTTTTTGCTCTTGTGAAAAATTAACTAGTTTCATGTTGTGCGCTCATGTTCGGGGGGGCATGAAACATACTTATTGTTCAAATCTTTACTGAGCCAGAGTTGAAGCTCAAACATAAACATTTCAAGTTATTTAGATATAAAAAAATTATATTATATATGAGATTTTATAGTGGTGCGTTGAATGATGCTACTTGTCGCGGTATTGTTGGACTGGTTTAAGGAAGCTGAAATTCAATTAAGTACTTTTGGTGCATGCTGTTGAAATTCACGATCGTTACACGCCGCTAAACTGAAATGCGTATAGCATCTCTCTCTACACGAAGATTAAGCAAAAGTACCCTCTTTTATTGGGCTTAGTGAGACATCGCAACTTCCTAGGACTTCAAAACGCCTCAGTGACCTCGTCATCCAACAAACGACTCAAATAGGCCAGAAAATCTTTGAAATTCCACCAAATTGCATTCGGCATTACAGTTTCAGCTTCGCCGCAGTCGGTGATAGCAGTTTTTCTCGTCCACATATCGAGCGAGGAATCAATGGTAAGCGGAATTAGAGATTTTTTGAATATTGTATGTTCCGATTAGGGCTTTGCTGATAGTCGTTGGATTGTGTGTGTTTAAGGTATGGCTGGTGGTGATAAGAGAATTAGGATTGAGGATGATGGTCTGGATAGGATCACTTAGCTTCCTGTAAATTTAAGGGAGCACATTTTGGACTGCCTGAGCATAAAAGATGCCGTTGCAACTAGTGTAAATGGAGATATTGTTGGACTGGTTTAAGGAAGCTCGTTTTCGATGATCAATTTTGGAATTTCGGTGAAGATACGACGGTGTTGGAGCACGCTAGAGCCATTGATAGAGTTCTCATGCGTCACTTTGGCCCTATTCGTGAATTTATTTTATTCATTCCTAACCTCAAGGGTAAGAGAATGGATATAAATATGTTGGTTGCATGTCTTGTCGAACAACGTTGTGCAAAAGATTGAGATCGATGTTTTTGATTACAATGACAGTTTATTTTCTATCCATCCGGTTTATTCAACTGTCGAGAATTGGAAGAGTTAAGGTTATGGCAATGTGAGCTTACACTTCCTAGTGACTTTAAGGGCTTTGCTAATCTAACAAGTCTCAGTCTCAATTTTATTTATATTGCTTCGGGCATACTTGATAATCTGATCTCTGGGTGCCTGCTGCTTGAAACATTGTCACTAAAGGAATTGATGAAGTCCGTGACTATAGAAGCACTTAATCTCAAGTCCTTTTACTATGAGAACCTTCAATCGGAGACTATAATCTTCAAAGACATTCCAAAGCTGACTTGTGTCTCATTGTTGTCGACGGCTGAAGACAGAATAAGTTTTCACCCGTACAGCACCCTCCAGCAATTGTGTTCATTGTCTACAATTACGGGACTTACTTTTGATTTTCTTTTGTTAGGGGTAAGATATATCATATCCACTTTATTTTTGTTTTATAAGTTTCCTTTGTGTGTCCGATAAAATCGATTCTTGAACTTCTTGCAGCCTTTATCTGAGAATTGTCTAAGGAGCACTCTGACTCCACTTGAAAATCTGAAGTCTTTGACTTTGAGATCCGTAGATCTTTGTCTCTCGAGTGATGTGTTGTTTATATTATATCTTATGAGAAGCGCGCCCAATCTGCGAAATTTGACTCTTCATGTAAGTGCACTCATTTCTTTACGCTCAAAATGATAGACAGTATTTATTTATTCAAATAAAAAAAAAGGTAGACAGTATTTATTTCCTTTTGAATCTTGATGCAGTTGGACTCGAGGGTATGGTGGGATGACGATAGAAAATTGCAAAGAGATGCTGCAAAACTTTTGAAAGCTGAAGCAAAAAAACGTACAAGCTACAACAACCTTCAAACTATAAAAATCAGAGGATTTGAGGGGTTGCCACACGAAAGCTTGCGAATTAAACTCTTGCAGACAGAAACGGTGCCAAAAATCAGTGAGTATTATCATCGAGACACGAGGTTAGAACTTAGAAAATAGATGCGGCTGTTGAAATGCTAAGGTTCAATAGATGCCATCAAGTTTTTAAGATGATCTGAATTAATGGATATGGTTAGCCCTTGGGCCATGTAGAAGCAGTTGAAAGGTAAGAAACTGCTGTCCGTCTTTTTGCCTTGAAGTCTTTGCTCTGAATCAATAGATGCTCTTTTGCTGTTTTGAAAACTCACTAGTGTAGTGATAGTGATGTGCCATCTCCTAACTCAGTTATTTGCTCATGTTTGTTTATCTTCGAGGTATGCTTATTTTGAAAACTTGTTGAAGCTAAGCTAGAGCTCGAACTCAAATATATATTTGTTGATGTTACTTAGCTTTAAGTAGTCAAAACTTAGTAAACACAACTTCATCCCATTTGTTCAGATTCCTGTTGTTATCTTTTATAAATAGAAATATAACAAGTAAACTTAATGCCTACTTTTTGTAAAAGGAAAGAATCATATCTACAATAAAATTGACAACCATAAAGAACTGAGGATACATACTGCTAATACTCTGAAAATTAATATGAAAGTGAAACATTGAGTTTCACTAGTTTTGATGGATTTTGTATGAAGAAAACTGACTAATTTATTTGACAGGGACCGAAACAGTTTATACAAAATAAAACAAAAATGAGGAGATATAACATAAATATAACAGAAAGAGGCCAGATCTGGTGCAAAGCCCAAATACTTTACAAAATACAAAGTAATTAAGACTCTTGATCAGGTAAATCCAAGGGTCCCTATTAATTAGGGATAAACACAAATTAATTTATTTCAATCTCTATTAATAAGCTCATTAAGGGTAAAATAGACATATTAATCTGCTAATTTGAAAATCAATATGGTTTCATTTTCCCCTAAAATCACGCACAATAGAAACCGATTGGGAAAATCAATACGATTTCTTTTCCCTAAAATCATGGACGATAGAAATCAATTGGAAATAAGCATCAAAATCACCTCTCAACATTCATTTGGTTCAAACAACATGTTAAAATCGAAATAAGAAATCGGACTTAATCGATCAAATTGAAGGAGTAAAACTTCGTCGAGCTCAGTTGTTCGCACTCTGGATCATCTTCGACATCAATGGAACTCAACCCAAAATGCAATCGTCAGTTTTCGAACAGAATAATTCGAAAATGGTCATGACGAACTATATAATGGTTATGACGAATTATAAGAAATCAGACTTAATCGATCAAATTGAAGGAGTAAAACTTCGTCGAACTCAGTTGTTCACACTCTGGATCATCTTCGACATCAATGGAACTCAACCCAAAATGCAATCGACAGTTTTCGAAAAGAATAATTCGAAAATGGTTATGACGAACTATATAATGGTTATGACGAATTATAAAATGTCATGACTAATTATACAATGATACTGCCGAATTCTGGACGAATTTTAGTTTACAATTGATGAATTATAGCATTATTCGTCGAAGTGTACTACAATTCGTCAGAATTCTTGACGAATTATAGTCCACTTTTGACGAACTATGACATAATTCGTTAAAATTGGACTATAATTCGTCAAGAATTCGTCCATGATTTTCCAGTCCTTCTCCCATTAACAAACACACCCTTCAACGAAACCGTATCCCCACCAAATCCATCCAGTACGCACACATCCCCACTCACTGCATCAAACAGAATCTGGCAGTGCCGCTTACTAACCACTCGTTGCTGCTCTTCAAACACGAATTGGCATAAACTTCTGCTTCGGCCGATAGTGCATTGAGGCTTGTCGGGAGTGAGGCAGATAGTGTCGACATGTGAGCCGGTGGCGGAGGCAGTTAGTGGGATGTCGAAGGTTTTGATTCGTAGAGTTGCCGATTTGACAATTGACTTGAGAATTGGGTTGTGGTCGTCTTCAGTATCGATACGGCGCTGCTTCTTGGCTGCTGAATCCGCAGCGCTACATCCAGTTCTCGTCAGTTCCTGCGGCCACGACAGGCTGTTCGGCGCCACGGGAGTGAAGCGGCTGAGGAGCATTGGATTGATCGAGAAGGTTCCAGGGATGAAGGCGCTACTTGCGACTGCGACGATTTCCTCGAATCGGTTAATGACAGCGTCATCGGCGTCGGCGTCGGTGTCGTCGTCGGTGGAATCCATGGATGAGCAATGACAATGGAGATCTCAGATCTGGGTTTGTTTCATCGAGGGGAGGAGAGAGAGAGAGATTGTATACCATATTTGCCCATAATCTAATATCAATTTGAATTTACACATATTTATTTTCACTTAATCTCGTCCATCAAACTCATAAAATCAAGGGACGTGATTATTTTGTATTTTTTACAAGAATATGAGTTTTGCACCTGATCCCTTCTCATAACAGAAATACAAATGATAAATGAGGAGATAGTAAGTTGAAGGATTTAGTTGTCCTTAAGCTGAACGTCCTTTAATACTAAAAATGTTTTCTTTTAACTCCAATTGAATATCTGAATCTTTTTTTAAAATAAATTCCACTATTATTAAGTAAGCAATGAACAAGTCCCAAACTCATGTTGGTGCATCCTCCTGGTCATTTCAAGACTGTGATCGCTAGTCCACTACCCATAATGCTGAATTGAAGAATTTAATTTATTTACTTAATCTAAGTACTTAACCTATTAAAATAAAAGAAATCTGACCGTCCTTCATTATAGGTCCTTAGTGAAGTATCTTACATAACAACTAGAACTTTAAAATTAATCCAATAAAAAAAAGAACTTCAAAATTCATAGATACAATTTTTCCTTTTCAGTGAATTTTACCATCTACGTCACGATATTTTTGCTTATTTCAGACAAAAATAGTAAAAAAAACATGTGTCGTCAACGGTGAGAGGCAGAGCCACAAAAAAGATTGTAACATTTGTGGAAGCCCGATTCGGATTTGGGGAATGGGATCATATGAGAAGTTGTCATTTTTCATGAGAAATAAGAAATTATTTCGGCCATCGGATTACAGATTTAATAGCTATTAACTATCAGAAGTATATGTACATAATCATATCTTAATTACGGTTAAATGATAAATTAGTAAATGATTAAAATCCAGATCCTGTTTTTTTCGCGAAATTGGAACAGATTCGATCAGAGTCGGTTGCAATCTCGATCAACACTCAATCGCAGCTCGTCAGATCCGAATTGCTTTCTCCATCATTGCGTTTTTCTTGATAAATTAGGGCACGCTTGAATCAGTCAATTCTGGAAGCGCATAGGGCACAATCGGAATCGGAGTCATGAACGATTTCGAAGGCATGTTGGCTTCCGATTACGGATTCCGTCGACAGGGCAAAGCCGCGCCAATGACTGCTGCCAGATCTTCATCGACGACGCCTGATTATAGCAGTTAAAATACGTAGCTTTATAGTTAAAATATGTAGTTTTCTAGTTAAAATATGTAGCTTTAAGGTTGAAATACGTAGCTTTCTACATTAAATTCGTAGCTTTCTAGTTAAAATACGTAACTTTATAGTAACAATACGTAGCTTTTTAGTTAAAATACATAGCTTTATAGTTAAAATACGTAGCTTTCTAGCTAAAATGCGTAGCTTTCTAGTTAAAAGACATAGCTTTCTAGTTAAGATACGTAGCTTTGTAGTTAAAATACGATGCTTTCTAGTTCAAATACGTAGCTTTAATGTTGAAATACGTAGCTTTTTCGTTAAAATACGTAGCATTCTGTTTAAAACTCGTAACATTTACCAGATCTCAACCATAAGAACATAAAGTTGCTCCTTTTTCAATTCCTTCATGTCCGATTCCCGCTTCTGGAATATCAACTCAACCCACTAAACCTTGAGTCAATCAATTTCCACATCCATTGTCGTAAATTGTTGTTGTTTAGCGCCAATTCAGCGGCGTGGACGATCGGCGATAATCTGATGACATAAGGTTTAGATCGATGTGGACAATCTGATGGCACAGGGTTTAGTTTTTTGATTTCCTAAATTACCCTTAAGATAGTATTTAACCAATTTTTAATTACCAATTATGAAGAAAATATGCTTTGATATCGGCCTTAGATTTGATTAGATATCGGGTTTACATTAATTCTTATTTCTCACCGGATCTCAACCCTTCGGATTGAAACAATTAAAGTACGAGAATGATGTTTACACTCGTTTAGAGTAATGCTTGAAAAAAGTGGTGATCAACTCGGTTAGACTTGTAATCTGTATCGACTCGATTAGAAGGATTTGCTCGAGTCGTTATAAGTTAGTATCTCCCAACTATCTCTTGTTCCCATGGTACATCATATTACAATAACCTGAAATTCATGACAACAACCGCCTCTTCCACCGCCTCTTTTTTCTTCTTCTTTCATCCTTCTTCCGCCGCAGACAAAGCTTTTACTTGGCAAACGAAAATCACGACTTCCATGGGATTTCAAGCTCTTGTCAGACTTGCCGTGACCGTTTCGCTCGGAAGGCTTTGGGATTTTCAGATCTGGCGGTTGTGGAGTTTAGAAGAGGGGCTTAAGGCGGGTGGTGTCGGTTGTTGGTTGATGGTGTTTGGTGGCGAGGGGGGAGGGGAGACAATTTCGGGTGGGTGGAGTGTGTAGGAGGGTTTTGGAGGGGTAGACGGGGAGAGGGGAGGTATTTGAGCTTAATTTTTGTGTTTTCCCTTCCCTCTTAAGTGATTTTTGCTTAAGATGGCTTTCTTTCCATCCGATTTAGTCGGACTGGGTTTGTGAAATTTTCTACAGTGTGTTCTTCGACGAATCGGATCGGCCTTCCGTGTGTTTGTGAATATTTTTTATTGTGCTCTCTTCGGTGGATCGAACTGGACTTTTGGGCAATCAGGTGTTGCGCGGTTGTTTTCAAGTGTTCTTCCGCTTTTCTTATGCGGTGATTGCCAAGGTGGTGGGTTCTTTAGGCGTGAGACCAAGTGGAGCAACAGATTACCTACTATTCATGTTGATATTCTATTGTCTGTTGTAGTCCCGACTAGATGTTATTTCTCAACTTTTAAGTCCTCTGTATCTGCTTCCTTCCTCTTATCAAAAAAAAAAAAAGAAGAAGAGAAATTCATGACAACAACCATGATATTGGAGATAAGATGGCCGTTAATGTGCTTGTAAGTTTTTAGAAATTAGAATTTTGGGACTATAATTAAAAAAACAAATAAATGTCTGATGCAAACGTCATGCAAGCTTCAAAACGCTGCGTTTGTTCTTGTTCCCTTTTAGAGAGGAAGCATTTTCACGATTCTCAGTCATTCAGAGAGGAAGATATTCGATATTCCACCAAATGGCATTCGGCATCTCAGCGCCTCGAGTTTGGAGTCGCAGCCGATGATTTCAGTCCTTCTCCTCCAAATCGACGGTGAGCTTAATTACATTTTTGCTTATTTGCAGTTCAGTCAATTTTAGGTTCTGGGTGTTAATTTTTTCGAGTAGGGTTTGCTGACAGTAGCCAGTACCAGTATGCCAGTTTGAATTCTTTTGTTTAGTCAAATTAGGAGGAAGGTAAGACGCGAATTTTTTTTCTTAATTACTCACAATCCGCTGTTTCCAACGGGAGATTGAGTAGAATTGGAACTCAATTTGGAATTTTGAGTATTTTGGAATTTTTTTTTAGCAAGATGCTGTGTTAAAACGGATTGTATTGATTCATAAAACTGGTTTGAATTTTGTGCATGCAGAGTAGGTATGGCTGGTGGTGATAGGGTAATTAGGGTTGATGATGGTGTGGATCGGATTAGTGAGCTTCCTGTGCATTTAAGGGAGCACATTCTGGGCTGCCTGAGCATAAAAGATGCTGTTGCAACTAGTGTTTTGTCAAGTAAATGGAGATATTGTTGGACTGGTTTAAGGACGCTGATTTTCGATTGGGGATTTTGGGATTGTTATGGAGATACTGAGTTGGTGGTGCACTTGGAGCACGCTAGGGCCATTGACAGAGTTCTCATGCTCCATTCTGGCCCTATTCATGAGTTTACATTACGTATTCCCGAAATTAAGGATACGGCGCTGGATATAAATGTGTGGTTACATATCTTGTCAAACAATGGTGTGCAAAAGATTGACATCGGTGCTTATGATTTCGAGGATAATTCTTTTCCTATTCCCTCGTCTTTATTCCATTGTCGAGAACTGGAGAAGTTCAGTTTGTTTAACTGTAAAATTACACTTCCTTGTGAGTTTAATGGCTGTACTAATCTGAAAAGTCTTAGTCTTGATAATGTTGATATAGCTTCAAGCTTACTTGGAAGTCTTATCTCTGGGTGCGTGCTTCTTGAAACATTGTCACTCGCGGAGTTTGTTCTTGAGGAGCCTTTGACTCTTGAAGCGCTTAATCTTAAGACCTTTTACTTCTATGGCCTTGGTGTGGGAAAAATCATTTTCAAGGACATTCCAAAGCTGACTTGTGTCACATTGTTAAGTACGGGTGAAGGATGCAAAATAAAGTCGTACAACACGCTAAACCAATTGTGTTCGTTGAATAAGATCGAGGAACTTACTTTTGATTGCCATTTGTTAGAGGTAAGATATATAATATCCTGTTTGTTTTTTATCTTTTAATTTCCACCCTCATTTATGTAACATTTTTGATAACACGCGAACTCTTGACTTTCTTGCAGCCCTTATCTGAGAATTTTCCAAGCATCACTCCTACCCCACTTGAAAATCTGAAAACTCTGACTATGAGATGTGTAGATCTTTATGTCCCGGATGATATATTGTTTACATTATATATAATGAGAACCGCTCCCAATCTGCAAAACTTGACGATTCATGTAAGTGCACTCCGTCATTTTTATGCTTAAAATTATAATAGGCTATATCTTTTTCATTTTGAGTCTTGATGCAGTTGGAATCGATTATTGTCGAGTTATATGCCCAAAGCAAAAAACTGCAAGAATTGGCTGCGGAACTGTTGAAATCTGAAGCAACAAAACATACGAGCTGCAGCACCCTTCAAACTATAAATATCAGAGGAATTGAGGGATTGCAACATGAAATCTTGCTAATTGAACTCTTGAAGAAACGATGCCAAAAATTGAACGTCGACAAATATGCCAAGGTTCAAGAGAAGCCATCAAGTAACCAATATGATCCGAATTAACAAGATTGTTAACTTGCGGAACATGTAGAAGCACTTAGAAGGCAGGAAACTCAAAGAGTAGTGATGTGACTTATCCTGACTCATTTGGTGACTCATGTTTGTTGATCTTGGAGGCATGTAACTTTAATAGTTCAAACACATATTCTGAAAACTTGTTAAAGTAATGCTGTTTGAGCTTTTACAAAGCCTGTTCTCGAGGTCGAATATATATTTTTAAGTTGTTTAGCTTGAAGTGGTGAAAATTTTAGTGTAAAAAGAGGGGTGGATTTTGGATAATGTATAAATTGATTCTCCAAGAAAAGACATTAGTAGCTGTCAAGACTCTTGTTGTCAGAATCGAGTTTTTACCTTGACTCGTTTTGGCTATGTAGAATCGGAACGTAAACTCGATTCGTAAAATCGCCGAGTTTAACTTAAATTAAAATAATATCAAATATTGTATATGTATTTTATAAAAACATTGTACAAGTATTTTATATTTTGAATTATAAAGAACCAGTCACATCAAAAATTTTTATTATAAAGAACGTCATTGCCAACGACGCCTAAGATATAAAACGTCATTGCCAACAGCGCCTAAGATATAAAACGCGTTTTAATCCTAATGTCGTTTTTTCCTCGATATAATGACGAGTCATGTGCTTATGTGGCAATTTTTTTAAGCGATGTTAGTAACAACACCTTAGTTGAGATATTAAACACGGGTCACGCACAACACTAGCGCGGAATGATATTTGAATAGTCCGTTGAAGCACATGCCTTAAGACACATTCTAACTTGAAACCCACACGTCTCCACGAATCCATGTAAGACCATAAAAGTGAAGAAAATTATGTTAGTCAAGGGAGTCGAATCATTGACCTCTTGATAAATTGTCAAGGGTACAAGCCACTCGGCTATTTTTTAACAAATTGTCATTTGCAAAAGCAAAATTTTAAGAAGTGACGTTCCAAATAAGTTTAAAAAAATAATTGGGAAACTATTTTTTTAAAAAGGAATTGTTTAACTCGTCGATATTTGTGTGCTTTTAACCAAACAATTGAAAAAATATTCCTTTTTTTATAAGGAATTGAAAAAATATTCTTAAATAGGACTTTTACTATAATATAATAAGTGTCCGGATCAAATACAAACCAATATTATAAATAAAAACTACAAACCCATAAAAAAATTGACACGTGTCAAAATCGACCAATCAGAATTAATTTCGACCGGGGTTCTTTTTGTAAATAAAAAAAACACACGCGGATGCATTTAAAAATACATAAAAGACATTAGGGGTATAATCGTCCAAAAATTGCTACAGTAATGCTCAGACTTAAGAAAACAATGTTCAGACTTAAATCAGTAATGAAAATACTTGAAAAAACAATGTTCAGACTTAAAAAATCAATGTTCAGACTTACAAAAATAATTATGCGATTAAACCATTAATGATCAGACTTAAAAAAACAATGTTCAGACTTAAAAAAACAATGTTCAGACTTAAACCAGTAATGACAATACTTGAAAAAACAATGTTCAGACTTAAAAAACAATGTTCAGACTTAAACCAGTAATGACAATACTTGAAAAAACAATGTTCAGACTTAAACCAGTAATGACAATACTTGAAAAAACAATGTTCAGACTTAAAAAAATAATAATGAGACTTAAACCATTAACGATCAGACTTAAATAACAATGTTCAGACTTAAAAAACAATGTTCAGACTTAAACCAGTAATGACAATACTTGAAAAAATAATGTTCAGACTTAAAAAAACAATGTTCAGACTTAAAAAAATAATAATGAGACTAAAACCAGTAATGACAATACTTGAAAAAACAATGTTCAGACTTAAACCAGTAATGACAATACTTGAAAAAACAATGTTCAGACTTAAAAAAACAATGTTCAGACTTAAAAAAATAATAATGAGACTTAAACCATTAACGATCAGACTTAAATAACAATGTTCAGACTTAAATAACAATGTTCAGACTTAAACCAGTAATGACAATACTTGAAAAAACAATGTTCAGACTTAAAAAATCAATGTTCAGACTTAAAAAAATAATTATGCGATTAAACCATTAATGATCAGACTTAAAGATGGTAATGATCAGACTTAAAGATGGTAATGATCAGACTTAAAGATGATAATGGTCAGACTTAAAGATGATAATGGTCAGACTTACAATTTGCTACAGTACGATTCTAAAATTTGATGTTTATGCGCTTGTATGAGAATTTGATGAAAGCCTAGTGTTTTTTGGGTGGAAACGGCATTCTGAGCAGAACTCATCGCTTTGCTATGAGCTCGGCGTTTTTAGGGCAAATTCGATCATCTGGAGGGTCAAATTCGCGTTTAAATCTTTTTTTTTCTTTTTTTTTAAAAAGATTATTGGATTTTCATTCTGTTTTTAAGTCTGATCATTGCTGTTTTTAAGTCTGATCATTGCTGTTTGTAAGTCTGATCGTTGCTTGTTTCTTTTCTGTTTTTAAGTCTGATCATTGCTGTTTTTTAAGTCTGATCATTGGCTTTTTTTTAAGTCTGATCATTACCAACTCAAAGTCTGACCATTGCTTCTTTTTAAGTCTGAACATTGGCTATTAAGTCTGACCATTGCTTCTTTTTAAGTCTGAACATTGGCTATTAAGTCTGACCATTGCTTCTTTTTAAGTCTGAACATTGGCTATTTTTAAGTCTGATCATTAAGTCTTTCAAGTCTGACCATTGCTTCTTTTTAAGTCTGAACATTACCATTTTTAAGTCTGATCATTGAGTATTTTTAGTCTGATCATTGGATATTTTTAAGTCTGATCATCAAGTCTTTTAAGTCTGAACATTTAGTAATTTAATCTCTTACGTCTGAACATTTATTAATTTAAGTCTGATCATTTAGTAATTTATGCCTGAACATTTAGTAATTTAATCTCTTAAGTCTGAGCATTTAATCTGTTAAGTCTGAGCATTTAGTAATTTAAGTCTAAACATTTAGTAATTTAATCTCTTAAGTCTGAACATTTAATCTCTTAAGTCTGAACATTTAATCTCTTTAGTCTGAACATTTAATCTCTTAAGTCTGAACATTAAGTAATTTAATCTCTTAAGTCTGAACATTTAATCTCTTAATTCTGAACATTTAGTAATTTAATCTCTTAAGTCTGACCATTGCTTCTTTTTAAGTCTGAACATTACCATTTTTAAGTCTGATCATTGAGTATTTTTACTCTGATCATTGGCTATTTTTAAGTCTGAACATTAAGTTTTTAAGTCTGATCATTGCTTTTTTTTAAGTCTGAACATCACCATTTTAAGTCTGAACATTAAGTATTTTTAGTATGATCATTACCTATTTTTAAGTCTGAACATTACCATTTTAAGTCTGATCATTGCTTTTTTTTAAGTATGAACATTAGCATTTTAAGTCTGAACATTAAGTATTTTTAAGTCTGATCATTGCTTTTTTTTTAAGTCTGAACATCACCATTTTAAGTCTGAACATTAAGTATTTTTAGTATGATCATTGCCTATTTTTAAGTCTGAACAATACCATTTTAAGTCTGATCATTGCTTTTTTTTAAGTCTGAACATCACCATTTTAAGTCTGAACATTAAGTATTTTTAGTATGATCATTGCCTATTTTTAAGTCTGAACATTACCATTTTAAGTCTGATCATTGCTTTTTTTTAAGTCTAAACATTAGCATTTTAAGTCTGAACATTAGTATTTTAAGTCTGATTATTAAGTATTTTTAAGTCTGAACATTAGTATTTTAAGTCTGAACACTAACAACTATTGGACTAAATTGAAAATAACATTATTATGTTTTATACCCATCCGTGTGGAATGACTATTATACCCCTCCGTGTTTTCTCCGGGATGTCGACTCAAACGGGACACGTGTCGGCTTAATAAACGGTTTGTAGTTTTTATTTATAAAGCGATTTGTATCTGAACCGCACCCATATAATAATATTAAAAAAAGGTGAATAAAAATTCATTAGTTATTGAATGGTTACACGCCAAAATATTTTTTAATCTACACGCCTAAACTAAAGGGCCCTTATTGGGCCAAGTAGAGCCTAACAGTGGGCTTAGTGATACATCTCAATTCCCAGGGCTTCAAAACGCCTCGCTGACGTCATCGTAAAGTAGTTAAACGATTCAAAAGACGGAAATCTCCGAGATTCCATCAAATTGCATTCCGCATCTCGATTTTGATTTTTGAGTCGCAGGCGACAATCGGAGTTACTCTCGCCAAAATCTCTGATCGAGAGATCGACGGTGAGCTTCATTAATTTTTTTATTTTTTGCATTTCAATCAAATTTCAGGTATTGGATGTTAAATTTTCCGATTAGGGTTTGCTGACAGTTGCTGAACTGAATTCTTCTATTGGGTCAATTTAGGAGGAAGATACGAACTGTGTGTTTAATGGAGTTGTTTTTATTCATGAAAAAGGTATGACTAGTGGTGATAAGAGAATCAGGATTGACGATGAAGTGGATCTGATCAGTGAGCTTCCTGTACATTTAAGGGAGTACATTTTGGACAGTGTGAGCTTAAAAGATGCCGTTGCAACTAGTGTTTTGTCGAGTAAATGGAGATATTGCTGGACTGGCTTAAGGAAGCTGAATTTCAACAGGGACTTTTGGCATTATTGTCGAGATAATGAGTTGGTGGAACACTTGAAGCACTCTAGGGCCGTTGATAGAATTCTCATGCTCCACTCTGGCCCTATTCGTGAATTCAATTTATTCATTACCGAAATTGAGGATAAGACAGTGGATATAAATATGTGGTTACATGTCCTGTCGAAGAATGGTGTGCAAAAGATTGAGATCGATGCTGTTGACGTTGAGTACCTGGATGGTTTTTTTGGTTGTTTTCCTATTCCCTCGTGTTTATTCCATTGTCGAGAATTGGAGAAGTTAAGTTTGCGTTTCTGTAAGCTCACACTTCCTATTGACTTTAAGTGCTTTGCTAATCTAACAAGTCTTAGTCTATATCATGTTGAGATAGCTTCAAGCGTACTTGAAAGTCTTATCTCTGCGTGCCTGCTGCTTGAAATATCACTAGAGGTCATGCTTCTTCAGAACCCTTTCGCTCTAGAAGCACTTAATCTGAAGACCTTTTACTTCAATGGCGTTGAATTGGAGTTCATGTTCGTCATTTTCAAGGACAATCCAAAGCTTTTTTTTTTCGATATATTAAAGGACCTTGTAGGTCACAAGGCATTAGCCAAGTACACAAGACACTTCGGAATTCCCATACACCTTTAAGTTTTACAAAAGCTCTGACTATTGATCTCAACATCAGGGGTTCTCCTGCACTAGTAATTACGTTCACTTCTCATTGTGCCCTTCTCCTCCTCCTTCTACTGATTGTGTCTCACTTCTTCGATACATCTCCTAATGGTTGTTAGAGAATTTGGGCTCCCTGAATTTCTGAATTTTATCCACCATGCGAGCCTTGTTTTCACCATCTCCCCCGCCTCCTCTATTGATCTGCGCTGATTAGAGAAGCATCTCTTGTTTCATTCTTCCCATATTGTCCAAATTATCGCATAGCTCAACGTTTTCCAGAACCGCTTGTACGTCTTCGTTGTTCTTGGGATCACCCATCCTTGAAGTAATTCTCTCATAGTGTGTGGCACCACCCAGTAGCTTCCCCACCATTGTATGCACCACGACCACAGTTTCCAACTCCAGCTGCATTGCAGGAGCATATGATCCGTCGACTCCACATGTTGCTCGCATAGATCACAGTTAAGTACAATCCAAAGCTGACTTGTGTCTCATTATTGGCGATGGATCAACCAGACAGAATAGATGATCCGCAGCCCTACAGCACGCTCGAGCGATTGTGTTCTTTTTCTATGATCAAGGAACTTACTTATGAATTATTTTTGTTAGAGGTAAGACAAATCATATCCAATTTATTCTTTTATTAATTTCGACCATCATTTATAGTGTACAACTACAACATGTCCAATAACACTCAGAATTTATGACGTTTGAGCAGCCCCTACTTGAGAATTGTCCAAGCAGCACTTCAACTCCACTTGAAAATCTCAAGTGTTTGACTTTGAGATCTGTAAATATTCGTCTCTCGGAAGATATATTGTTTACATTATGTCTTCTGGGAAGCGCCCCCAATCAGCAAAATTTGACTATTGATGTAAGTGGACTAATTTATTTTTTACGCTTAGAATATAGACAACTTCTTTTTTATCCTTTTGAATCTTGATGCAGTTGTACTGGCAATACGGGGATTGTTTCGATATAAATAAAGAGCAAAGAGCGGCTGCAAAACTCTTGAAATCTGAAGCCCAAAAACATACAAGCTACAACAGCCTTCGAACTATAAAAATCAGCGGAATGAAGTGGTTGCACCATGAAATGTTGCTAATCAAACTCTTGCAGACACGCTGCCCTAAAGTAAAGAGTATTATCACCCGGCCTTGGCCAGAGAAACTACATGCATCTGTTTAAATGCTAAGGTTCAAGAGAAGCCATGAAGTTACCAAGATTGATCTGAATTAATCGACGGTTAACTTTCCGAACATATAGAAGCACTTAGAGCCAGAAAGTCTGCACTTTTGAAAAATTCACTAGTGTCATGTTGTACCTTCTCTGACCCAGTTAGGTGCTCGTGTTTGTTTATCTTCAGGGCATGTAACTGTAGTTGTTCTTTAAAACATAAATTTTGACAGCTTGTTAAAAAAAGCAGTGAGAATTTTACATGCCTGAGCTCAAGCTTGAATATATATATATTTTGAAGTTATACAACTTGAAGTTGTGAAACTTATAATAAAAACAACTTAATCTGATTAATTTAGATCCTTGTAGTTATCTGATTTTTTTTTTTCTCTTCAACTGAACTTCCCTTTATGGTAGAAGTGTTCTCTTTTCAAATGAATTCAACTGAATCAAACAACTAAACTTAATTTGTATAAGATATTTAAATTGAAGAACTTAACTTATTTACCTGACCTAAGTACCTGACTAGTGACTATGGCATTTGATATTTAAGCTAAAAAAATGATATTTAACTTGAATTAATTACTTAGTTAACGATCCTAAATGGAGTGCCGAACTAACGACTACAAAATTTAAACGCAAAAGAATGGATCCTAATACTTCAATGTTTCTTGTTTTTTCAGTTAATTATACAAAATTTAAACGCAAAAGAATGGATCCTAATACTTCAATGTTTCTTGTTTTTTCAGTTAATTATAACTTTAAAGAGTCACGATCATTTTGCTTATGTGAATGATTAGGATACGGTCACATCACATGTTGTGGGAGGTACAAGACGATATACTCGTAAACGGCTCACGAATAAACTTAGGTAAAATTTGACTTGATTCGATTGTAAGCCAGTGGTTTCAAGCATGATATTCTGACTTCTTTACTAAAAGAGTACAACTTGGAGAAAAAAAATTGTGCTCGACTTGTTTATGTCCATTAACAACTTATTTGTTCATTTGATTAGAATTCATTTATAAACTTGATTAAAATTCATTTATAAACTTGATTAAAACTCTTTTATAAATTCGATTGCTCTTTGCCAAATAAAAAAGATTGCAGAATAAAAACTCTTACACAATAGTGTGAAATGGCATTATTGGGCCAGATTTACTAGACACAGGCAAGAGTTCCAAAACGCTGCGTTACGTGCATCGTCCTTGGGTTTAATTTCAGAGACCGAGTCACGGAGATCTGCGATGTCCTACCGAATTACATTCCGCATTTCAGTTTCGCGAATTTGGAGTCGCAGTCGATGATTGGAGTTGTTCTCGTCCACAGGCAATCGACTGTTAGGAGAATTGATTTTTATTATTATTTACAGTTCAATTAGGGCTTGCTGGTAGTTGTTAGGTTAAATTTTTCTGTTGGGTCAATTTAGGAGAAAGATAACACGGTGTGTTTAAATGGTTTTTTTTTAATTTATTCATGAAAAAGGTTCGAACTTTGTGCAGGCGAAGAAGGTATGGCCGGTGGTGACAAGAGAATTAGGATTGATGATGAAGTGGATAGGATCAGTGAGCTTCCTCTAAATTTAAGGGAGCACATTCTGGACTGTATGAGCATAACCGATGCTGTTGCAACTAGTGTTTTGTGTAGTAAATGGAGATATTGTTGGACTGGCTTAAGGAAGATAAAGTTCAACAACCACTTTTGGGGTTTTGATGAAGATCTAGCGTTGTTGGATTACTTGGAGCACGCTAGGGCCATTGATAGAATTCTCATGCTCCATTTTGGTCCTATTCGTGAATTTACTTTATTCATTCCCGAAATTGAGCATAAGAATGAGACTGTGGATATAAATATGTGGTTACGTGTCCTGTCGAACAATGGAGTGCAAAAGATTAAGATCAAAGTTGACGGGTACGAGGATAATTCGTTTCCTATTCCCTCGTGTTTATTCCATTGTCGAGATTTGGAGAAGTTAAGTTTGGGTGTCTGTAAACTTACACTTCCTACTGACTTTAAGGGCTTTGCTAATCTGACACGTCTTAGTCTCTATCATGTTGAGATAGCTCCGAGCTTACTTGAAAGTCTTATCTCTGGGTGCCTGCTGCTTGAAACACTGTCACTCGAGTACTTGCTTCTTGAGGAGCCTTTGGCTCTAGAAGCACTTAATCTCAAGACCTTTTACTTCGATGATTATTGGTTGGATAGCATCATTTTCAAGGACACTCCAAAGCTGACTTGTGTCTCATTATTGGCGACGGATCAATCAGACAGAATAGATACTCCACAGCCTTACAGCACGCTCGAGCGATTGTCTTCTTTGTCGATGATCAAGGAACTTACTTTTGCTTTTTTTTTGTTGGAGTTAAGAGAATTCATATCCAATTCCTTCTTTTATTTGTTTCGACCATCATTTATACAACATTTCCGATAACACAGAATTTATGATTTTCGAGCAGCCCTTAACTGAGAATTTACCAAGCAGCATTCCAACTCCACTTGAAAGCCTGAAGTGTTTGACTTTGAGATCTGTAAATCTTTGTCTCTCGAAAGATATATTGTTCACATTATGTCTTCTTAGCAGTGCACCCAATCTGCAAAGTTTGACAATTGATGTAAGTGCGCTAATTTATTTTTTACGCTTAGAAGTATCAACAACTTAATCCTATCGAATCTTGATGCAGTTGCACTGGGAGTACTACGGTGGTTGTTTCGAAATCAATGAAGAGCAAGAAGCGGCTGCAAAACTATTGAAATCTGAAGCCCAAAAACATACAAGCTACGACAGCGTTCAAACTTTAAAAATAACAGGAATTCTAGGATTGCCTATTGAAATCTTGTTAATCAAACTCTTGCAGACACGCTGCCAAAAAGTAAAGAGGATTATCGCCACCGAGCCTTGGCCATGGAAACTAGATGCAGCTGTTGAAATGAAGTTTCAAGAGAATGAAGTTAACTAGATGATCTGAGTTAATAGATGGTTACCTTTCGGAACATGTAGAAGGCAGGAAGTCTGCACTTTTGCTCTTTTGAAAAATTCACTAGTGTCATGGTGTGCCTTCTCTCTGACCCGTTTAGTTGCTTATGTTTGTTTATCTTGGGGGCTTGAAACATACTTATTGTTCAAACCTATATTTTCCAAATCTTGTTAAGGTATGCAGCACGAATTTTTACTAAGCCTGTCCAATTGAAAATTATATGAAAATTTTATTAATTAATGTCTTGTGTTTTATTTTATTTTTTTCGATTAGGGTTTGCCGACGGTCCAATTAGGTTTATTTTTATTCATGAAAAAAGGTCAGAACTTTGTGCATGCAGAGAAGGTGTGGCTATGGCTGGTGTTGATAAGAGAATTAGCGTTGATAATGGTTTGGTGTGGATAAGATCAGTGAGCTTCCTATACATTTAAGGGAGCACAATCTGGATTACCTTTGCATACATGATGCTGGTTGCTACTAGCTAGTATTTTGTCACTGAAATTCAATGAGCACTTTTGGTATTTTGATGGAGATCTTATGTTTTTGGAGCTAGCTAGGGTCATTGATAGAAGTCTCTTGCTCCACTGTGGTCCTATTCGTGAATTTATATTATTCATACCCGAAAATGAGCATAAGATATGGTGAATGTGACTTCTCCTGACTCAATTAGTGACTCATGTTTATTGATCTTGGAGGCATGTAACCTACCTAATAGTTCAAACTCATATTCTGAAAACTTGTTAAAGTAATGCTGTTTGAGCTTTTACAAAGCCTGTTCTCAAGGTCGAATATATATATTTTGAAGTTGTTTAGCTTGAAGTGGTGAAAATTTTAGTGTAAAAAGACGGGTGGATTTTGGATAATGTATAAATTGATTCTCCAAGAAAAGACATTAGTAGCTCTCAAGAGGTTCAGAGATGGAAATACATTTGGGTGCGAATCCCAGTTCTAGATTTGTGGCGTAATACTTCATACGCTTAAAATAATAGCATGTTAGACTCGTATAAAAGTGCATACGCTACAAAATTTGAACACATAATTGTCGTGTAAACATACTTAAGCTTAGAAACTGAAACATATAATTGTCGCATAAAAGGACATAAGCTTAAAAAAATTACAAACACAATGTCGCATAAAAGCACATAATTGTCGCATATCATACAACAAACTGTCAATCTATTTTACACAAAAGAAATCCGGCCAATAAACACAAATGGAAGCTTCACACTTCATGTCCAAAAACTCCCTTTTAGCTTTTGGAGTTGGTCTTTCAGTTATGAGTTTCTCGCACCCCCGAGGGGTGGCCTCTTGAAGGACTTCCCAGTTCCAGAAATGTAAGCTCCACGCTTCTGTCCCATAACTTGGGTAATGATATCAAGCTCCATAGCAAGTGGAAGTGGTCCTTGATCATTTAGGACACTGGAATCCTCGGATTCATCCCCATTTAGACCATTTGATGTGATCTGAAAATGAAGTCCCACAAAAATTTAGTGAACCATGATGAAAATGAGAATAAGATTCTAACATCTTCCAAGACAATTCTAAACTAATATAACAAATATATCACAATATAAATTAAACTGATAAAACCACTACACAATATAACAAATTCCAAAAATGTATGCCTTGCATTGGACAAAATGTAAACTGAAACAGATTAAATAACAGTTCGAACAACATTGGAACTGACCCCGCAAACTGAAACAAATTAAATATCAGACCCAGCAAACTTCTGAAATAGATTAAATAACCAAGTTCCAAAATTTTTTAACCAGACCCAGTACCTTCAGACTCTCATACGTGACACCCGGAGCAACTTCAGACTCTCATTTTGGACGAACCGGATGCTCTTTCTCTTCCATGGTGCCATCTGAAACGCAAACGTAGACTCACTCTTATCACCCCTCTTGGACACAAGGGCTTTTGAATCCTGCCAACTTTAAATCTTCAAGTTCTACTCTTAGTGCTCAACATCTGTTCAATATTTCCTGCACACAACTAAAATGAAAACAAAACACAAACTAACATGAAAATAACAAGCAGGCAAATTGAAAATTAAACACATTCCTTCAAACCAAACAAGAAGCTCATGCTCAACTGGATTTAACAAAATTGTAAACTTTAATAAATCAACCCACAAGTGACCATCAACCTGAAAACATAAGTCATAGACCTATCATTAATCAGTTCACAACATGCTCACATAGAAAAACTTCCAATAAATTAAATCTTACCCAATTTCTGGAATCTACTTGAAAGTTAAATTGAAGACTCGATGATGCTGCTGCTTTATCAAATCAACAATCTCGAGCTCTGGCACTGCGACAACATAAACACTAAGTATGACATCGAACCCTAAAACACTAAATCAGGCGCATAAAACCCGAAATCCGAAACATCATATTCAACAGCGGAAGAACTAGCAAAGAGATCAAGTTGCGGTTTACAGATCTGGTCGTGGCGACTCGAGGGATTTCGATTTGGTTGCAAGTCAATAAACTTCAGGTTGTCAGTTTAGACGAATCCCAAAGAAGCACAGGACCGGATCGCAAATGGCGTTGGGCTCCGCGAGTCAACAAACTTCTAGGAATAGTCAAGATGTGTCGAACGTCGTCGAGTTGCTATCAGCGCTAGACTCTTCCGATGGTGACAACATCTCATGCGAAGCTCGCTTGTTAACCCTCAGACACAGGTTCAAGTCGTTCAGGTTCACCGACTCCTTTTCTCCAGATTCATAACTTAGGATTTCTCCGCGACTAAGGAAAAGAAAGAGCATGTTTATCTCGTAGCTATTGTTGGGCCTTCATTGAGCCCAGTAAAATTCGTTCTTTTATCAGAAAATAACTGTAAATAAGTTCTTTTATAACTTTTTATGAAAAAACTGTGTCTTATCCCTTTACAACAAAAACACACTAAACTTGATTTTTTTTAATCAGATTTACTTTACCATTGAATTTCAAGGCAGTTCAAAAGGAATGGGATTCTCTCCTCATGAATAGTCCCTTCTCATATCTCCTCATAAATAGTGTGTGACACTTGTCACTGTGACAAGTGTCACACACTATTTATGAGGAGATATGAGGAGGGACTACTCATGAGGAGAGAATCCCATTCCAGTTCAAAAACGCAACCATGGTTGAATTTCCCCTCATTCATATATTGTTGGTAAACTTTGAAGGCAAGTAGCCAACAGTCAAACCAACTTCAACAAAACAGTACCTATATATGTGGAAACAAATGGAAATTGTTATAGCAGACCCCATTAGTTTATACATTCAAAAAATGTGCTTTTCACATGAAGATTTCACCAAAACCCTTTGAAAACTCTCCCTCGGAGCTGTAGAAGATGTCCCCCAACAAATGGGGTCCTTTGGTTCGGTTTTAGTAGAGATTTAAGGTAGGTGCACTCGAATTAAGGCAAGGGTGTACTTTAGAGTACTCTGTTCTGCAGTTAATTTTTGTCAGTTTACGCGACATACATTGGATACCAACGTCGCGTAAGACTAAAAAGTAGGTCGCCCTCTTTTACGGCGAATTAATTTCAAACTTGAAGGCGTGTACTAATGCCAGCTACGTATGAGTCGATCTAATTTTTATGATAACGTGACATAATTCAAGTTGTCACTAGACTAACGTCGCGTAAAACATTTAACGTGACATATTGAGTGCGTCGCATAAAGACGATAACGGGACATAAATAACGTGTCGCTTTAAAAGAAGTCGGGTAAACACCTTTATGTGACAACATTTATGGCGTCGCTTTAACTTTTGTCACATATTTCGGTTTTTGCGACAAACAAATCAAAGCGGTGTCCTATAAACCTTTATATGCGACAAAACTGTTGTGACATTGTTCAAAGTTTGTCTCGTAAAATGTAAAATGGTGTAGTGAATTCGAAGACAATGCTTGAGTTGTATTTTGGGTTTCCCTCACATGGAGATGCTGCTGCTCAACTTTCTAGTTATGTGTATGTGATTAGTGATATAATTATCTGAGAACAAAAGGATCATGATGTTCCTTATTTAGACGTTGAGGCTTCACGAGTTTTAAGGGACAGGCTTATCTATATATCATCTTTATGGTGCTAGCTTGTGCATGCTTTCAGCTGCGTAGTCGTAGATATCTTTGGATATGCTGTTGTTAGTAGAGGCTCATCATATGGTACTATGTGTAAAGCTAGGGATGAGGCTTTTACAAGTTTGAAGAGTCCGCTGATCATCCAACCTAAAAAGTTAGATACCCTTGAGGTGAGGAGGATTCAGCTGGAAGTAGGAATCCATACCCTTGTAAAGGAGAAGGACAAAGCTAGTAAAGCTCGTCTTGCTGACACTGTGCAACAATTTATATTCCAATGGAGCAATGTGTTTCAAGAAGTCGATGCTGGTGGTATGACTATTGTACTAATTCAGAGGAGTATTGTCCTCCCTACTATGCACGAGCTTAATGTTTTGAGTGCCCACCTGAGCAGTTTGAAAACAATAATGATGTGGATTGGGGTTCATCCAAAACTCAATGCAAGAAAAAGAGCAGTGATAGGTACATCCCGAGAGCCGCCAATGTTGACGAATCAACTTTTCTTAATGCTATACTGAAACGGATGGGCTCAAAGGATTCAGTTGCTCCAGCGACTCAAAAATGCCAGCCTAGACAATTAGTTATTTCGAAAACCACATCAAGGCTCATTGAAAAAGTCTGATTTCTTGCTTTCATTATACAATGATACAGCATATATATATATATCATGTTTGTATGTGTTTAGATCCACAAAATCTGCCTCTAACAATGCTAGTATATCAATCATAATATGTGCTATTTAAGAGGTGATTGAGTTGGTATAATTTCCGACCTTAATTCTTGCTGTGATTAAAGATTTCTAACACCCCCTTCAAACTAGAGGGTCATGGCTGCACTAGTTTGGAACAAAGAACTTGGTGACGATGATGATGGAGTGCCTTGGTCAATTAATCTGCCGGTTGATCAACTGAGGGTACGAACCGAACCAAGTGACTTCCCAGTGCTACTTTCTCTCGAACAAAGTCGTAGTCCAATTCAATATGCTTTGTACGAGCATAGAAGACCGGATTTGATGCCATGTATGTGGCATTCAAATTATCACAATATAGTAGAATGGGGTAATGAATGTTGGCACCAAGTTCTGATAGTAGAAGAGCAATCCAAGTTGTTTCAGCACAAGCATGGGCAAGTGCTCGGTATTAAGATTCGGCACTTGATCGGGCAACTGTCGGTTGCTTTTTAGAGCACCAATATATTAAGTTGCTAACAAGATAGAGAAGGTATCCAGTTTGCGAGTTCTGAACAGCCAGCCCAATCAGCATCTGAATAAGCGGCTAGAGTGGCTGGTTGATGTTGAGGTTTGAAGGAAAGACCATGATCAATTGTGCCCTTGATGTATCTGAGGATCCGTTTGGCAGCGACAAGATGAGGAGTGCGCGGTTGACTCATGAACTGGGAAAAAAGTTAACCGCGTAAGCGATATCCAGTCGAGTGATAGTTAGATACTGTAAGGACCCAACTATTTCTCGGAATATTGTGGGATTGTCCAATAAGTCGCCCTCAGTGGAATGGAGTTGAGCCTTTGGTGTCAAGGGAGTGCGAACTGGATGGCTGTGCAACAGGTCCTATTTGTCCAGAAGGTCATGAACATACTTTAACTGATTAATGTGAAGTCCATCAGTTTGGGAAGCTACCTGAAGACCAAGAAAGTAGTGAAGGGGGCCCAAATCCTTGATATCAAATCTGTGACTCAAGGTTGCAATGAATTTAGTAAGGAGAGTGTTGCTGTTGGCTGTGACTATAATGTCATCGACATATAATAAGAAGAAGATTGAGTTACCACCATGCCGATAAATAAATAATGATGAATCAGCCTTGCTAAGATGAAATCCGTTAGCAAATAAAAAGTGGCTCATGCTCTCGAACCAAATTCTAGGCGCCTGTTTGAGACCGTAGATAGATTTCAGCAACTTGCAGACATGAGTAGGTCGAGACGGATCAATGAAGCCAGGCGGTTGAGTCATGTAGACATCTTCTTGTAAATGGCCGTGCAAGAATGCATTCTTCACATCTAGTTGACGGAGAGGCCAGTTTCTGGACATAGCAAGACATAAGACCGTGCGAATAGTGGCAGGTCGGATCACAGGACTGTAGGTTTCGCCATAGTCGATACCGTATTGCTGATGAAACCCTTTGGCAACCAAGCGCGCCTTGTAGCGTTCGACTGAGCCGTCAGACTTCTGTTTGATTCTAAAAATCTATTTGCTACCAACAACAGGTTGCATTGGAGAAGCAGGAACAAGTACCCAGGTCTCATTCTTTAGTAAGGCATTAATTTCCTCAGTTATTGCTTTACGCCACTGAGGATCCTTAGTGGCTTGAGTGAAGCAGGTTGGTTCCATAGAGTTAACAATTGAAATCAATGCCTTTGGAATGGGATACGGGACTGTGCCATCATTACGTACTCTTTGTTGAACAATGCCGTGTTGAAGACGAGTGCGAGCACGAACAATGGGAGTCACTATGGATTGAGAGGTGACCACCGGGGCAGCTGTGGGGTTAGATATAGTAACGGGAGCTTTTGAGTTGGAGTTGCGAGGACGACGTTGATAGTGGATTAATGGTGGAGGAGATGATGGCCTAGATATTGGTGTGGTGGTATTGTCGCCAGAGGATGGGATTGAGGATGCATCATTCAGAGGAGGTGAGGCGAGAGGGTTGTTTGGTGGATTAGGGTTTGGTGGGGTTAAAGTGGATAGCTGGAGACCATCATTGGAGGAAGAAGAGGCATGTTGATTTGGGCCTGATGTAGATGGGATGTGGATAGAAGCCTGCTGCTGAGTAGGTGATTTAAAATTGGTCAAAAGGCGCAATTCAAACTCCATAAATGATGACTCAGTACATGCCTTCAAATTCTGCAAAGTCTTGTAGGGAAAATTAGTTTCATCGAATAAAACATGACGAGAGATGATAACTTGACCGGATTTGGGATTGAGACACCGATAACCTTTGTGTTGGAGAGAGTACCCAATGAACACACATTCAACACTTTGAGTAGATAATTTATTGGAGGGTCTAGATTCAATATGTGGGAAGCAAGCACAACCAAGGACGCGAAGTGAAGAGTAAGAAGGAGAGTGACCATACAAAACCTTGTGTGGTGTGTTCCAAGAGAGAGTGACGGTGGGAAGAATATTGATGAGATACACCGAAGTGGAGACTGCTTCGACCCAAATGGTGGTGGGAACACCAGAAGTAAGAAGAAGTGTTCGGACCATAGAAGCAATATGACGATGTTTTCGCTCTGCAAGACCATTTTATTCAGGAGTGTATGGGCAAGAGAATCGTTGTACAATACCAAGAGAGGCACAATACGTAGTAAAATCCCGATTGACATACTATGTGCCATTGTCACTTTGAAGGTAGTTAATAGAGCCGTTAAAAATGTTTTTGATCATGGCTACATGATTTTTGAAGTGAAAATAAACTTCATTTTTTCGTCTCATTGGATATAGCCATGTGTAGCGAGAGCATTCATCTGTGAAAAGAACATAGTAACGGAAACCACTAGGAGATGTAACGGGAGACATCCACACATCACTATGGATAATTTCGAATAGGGATGAAGAAAAAGTATTATTTGAAGTGAAAGGAAGTTTGTGAGATTTGCTAAGAGCACAAACATTGCAAAATGAATTAAAAGAGACATTTGAACCAAGATTAGACCCAAGGCGGGAGATAACAGATGATGATGGATAACCCAACCGGTTGTGCCAAATGGAGGAATGAATTGTGACAAGTGCTTGCGGAACGGTAGATTCCGAATGAAAGGATAGAGGATATAAACCATCCTTACAAGGGCCCTGAAGTAACAACCGATCAGTCAGCAAACAATATATTTGATAAAAAGTAGGGGCAAAAAGAAAGAAGACAAGATTATCTTTGGTGAATCGGGCTACCGAGAGTAGATTTTTACTAAGGGAGGGAACACGAAAGACATTGCAGAGATTGAATTTGGAGGATCCCAAAGAAATAGGAAGGTTACCGGTGTGAGAAATGGGTAAAGAGTCACCATTTCCCATGAAGACATTGTGTGGTCCACTGTGCGGTAGAGAGTTTGGAATGGAGGAGGACGTCATATGATGTGTGGCTCCAGTATCTGGATACCAATTCGGATCGGAAGCCGTATGAACACCAGCGAAGGGAGGTGTCGATGTAGGGCCAGAGTAACGATGCAGACAGCTAATTGAATCATGCTAATTTGTGTGACAATTGTTGCACCAATTTGGAGATGGGTCAAGCAAGCCTTGGGCCCATGGCATCCGACCAGCCCAAGTAGAATATGAAGAATGGTGTGGCGTGACTTACTGGCCACTGTACGAAGTGCGAGAATGGTTATGTTGTCCGCCGCGACCATTAAATCTACCTCGGAATCTTCCTCGCTAATTTCGCCGGTTATGGGAATGATGATCATGCTCACGGTGATCTGAATCACGACGATCAGAGTCACGCTGTTCACGACATTGAGTGAGGAGGGCGGTGACCACGGGTGAGGATGAGACTGGATCAGATCGTTGTGCATCAAATGCTAGGATGCGAGCTCGAAGATCTGAGAAGCTGGGAAGAGATGAGCCTTGAGTCAGAGCTGTGCGAAGCATTAGATAATCTGATCCGAGACCGTGCAGAGTAGACATGACTAAATCCTCCTCTGGAACTGGCTTGCCAATTGAAGAAAGGGCATCTGCAATTAATTTTGCATGTCGGATGTATTCATCAACAGTTTTTTTTATCCTTTTTGTAATTCCAGTAGTTGGAGCTTCTGACTAGCTGCGCTGGCAGTATATTACTACAAAAAGTGACGCGAGAGACAATCCCAAATAGCTTTTGATGTGTCAAAGCCGATGGTGAGTTGGGACACACTGTCGGTGAGAGAGGTGGTGAGTAGGCTAACGATTTGCTGGTCAATGGTGAACCATTCGTCATAAGCGGGATTGGATAATTCGGCAACTGGAGAAGTGTCTGTGGCAGCAACGGTGATGGTCACCGTGGGTTCTGGAATGGAGCCGGAGACATATCCGTATAATTTCTGACCATGGAGATAAGGCTTGATTTGTCAAAGCCAGGTAAGATAATTTGTTTCATTGAGCTTGGTGAACTGAGCAGTATTTTGAGTGGGATGAACAATGGAGTTGGGAGATGCCATGGGCGAGGGTAAAAAGAAGGAAAATGGGAGGAAGGCTGGGAAGAAGAAAACCAACAAGGAGGACGGACCTGCTCCGATACCATGAAAAAGTCTGATTTCTTGCTTTCATTATACAATGATACAACATATATATATCATGTTTGTATGTATTTAGATCAACAAAATCTGCCTCTAACAATGCTAGTATATCAATCATAATATGTGCTATTTAAGAGGTGATTGAGTTGGTATAATTTCCGGCCTTAATTCTTGCTGTGATTGAAGATTTCTAACACTCATTCATATTGAAGCTTTTTTCGGAGAAGAAAAAAATATATGATACACCTGAAGTTCATTTTTATCATAGACAAGCAACAATGGTTCCTTCTGAAGATCTCCCTGCTCTTGCATTTCATAGTCGCCGCCTCAAGGGAATATTGTTATGTATTGCCTCTGACAGAAAGACGTACAAGACACTTACGCAGAATGGATTCCATGGATTTTCCATATCTTGGGACGTTCATGTGGGAGTCGATATTCTGAAGGTACAACTTCGGACATGGTCATCATTTTATAGGCCCGAGGCACCGCAAGCTTATCTTGTGCTACTGGACGAGGGTAATGAATTTTGTCAGCAGCAGGTTGGTGACTCAGTGAACCTATCAATCGATAAACAAAGAGCAAATGAGTGAATGGGTTTTAAAGCTAGGCCTCATTTAAATATAGCATTTGAAGTCTGGAAAAGGCAGCTTGCTACTTGCATATCTCAGGTCTAGAGTGCTTGACTGCAGAACCAGCAAGAAAACGAGGCCTAATCAAGACAAGTGACACTTGTGTTGCTGTTAAACAAGAGATGAGGCAACCCACATATATGGTCCAAGACAAACTTTTGGTATTATTTTAAGATAAAGTTTGCTGTAAGGCTTAGTATAAAAAGTAACAGTTGGAGTTGGATTGAGTAAGAAATGAATTAATCTTAATTTCCCGTCCCCTTCTGTCTCGCTTCTCATCCCCTTCTCCTCCAAACCCTAATCTCCCTTCTCTTCTTTTCCCAAAATCTTTGGTTCTCTTTATCTCAATCTATTCATCAGTGTTAGACCCAGAGGTCGCCCCAGCCCACCCAACTCGTCTTCAGCTGTCTTCCTCTTTAACCAGCTCCGTCAGTGGCGCGTTGTAATTATTCCCGTCGCCGGCCAAAAACCAATATGGTGATGAATTCGGAGCATTGTCCGGGAATTTGCAGGAAATAGCTACAAGGTTATCATCACCTTCCAGCAAATGCAAAGCCTTTCCCTCCTCAGTCATACTTCAATCCGATTTTAAACTTTGGTTTTGATCTTGTAACTCTTTTAGTTGCTTGTAAACAAGAGTATTTTGAAATATTCGTTTCTTCAAAAACAAAAATGATTGTGTTTTGTGCTGGCAGCATATTGCTGCGCAAGACGGGATCTAACTCGTGTGAAGCCTTTGTTAACATACATGGCAGGAAGCTGTACAAGGACATAGATTTTGCTGATTTTATAATATATGCTTCAACTCAGGAACTAACGGGAAATGATTTTTTTGGAGTTCAGGAAGTTGAAATGAGTAAGTTTTGTAAGTAGCCCGGGTAGAGTGAGCTCTATATCTGTTTATATTCATCAATATGTATAATTCGTAACTGCAATTGTGACATACTAAATAGTTAAGTATTTGTTTGTCAGAGCGAAAGAGGAAGAAGAGCACAAATGTTATAATGTGTTGTATATAAACTCATCATTTGTAGCTTTTTTTTAAAAATTTCCTGTTTTGGTTCAAAGTTCGTAATTCACATGATACAACATCACATAATATTTGTAGCCTTGTATATAACATTCGTAGCCTTGTACATAACATTCGTAGCTTTGTATATAACATTTGTAACCTTGTATATAACATTCGTAGCACTGTTTGTAATGTTTTGTTTGAACTACAATAAATTCTGTTTAGGTTAATCAAAATGTGTATACACTGTTAAATTACTGTCCTAAGTTTTTGGTCTATTGCGTAATACATTACGAATAATAGAATTAATACAATAACATATACTACGAGTTAATACAATGTTGCATTGTTCAGTTGGTCCTTAATAAAAAAAATTGTAGCCTTTATATAACATTCGTAGCAATGTATATAAAATTGGTAGCATTGTTTTTGATGTTTCATTCGAACTACAATAAAACTTTGTCCTCATTTTTTTGTAGCTGAAAAGAAAAGAGCCTCAAGAAACTAGGAGCGTGATAACGAAGACAACGTCTTAAAAATCCTAGCGAGTGAAAATATGAGGGAGCAACCAAACGTTTCTAAAATCAGTTTAGGCTCCCTTTGGGCGAACGAATAATAGATCTTCCATTAAGGACCAACCCGACAGCACTCTTGTTTAGCAGTTTAGGCTCCAGTTTGGTTTAATGTTTGCTATAATCAGTTGCGCACAGATTGTGAAGAAGATGCATCAACCAATAGCAGCCGATGAGTTGTTCAAACTGAATTTTCTGGTGTTGCTTTTCTCATCTAACTGAGTTGCGCACAGATTATGAAGAAGATGTGGAACGACAAAAACAGACAGATGAAGGCGGCAAAAAACACCTTTTGTTTTTACATCAACACGTTATGGCTTCATGCTTCGTACACTACGAATCATGTCTATAGTTCGTAGCTTTTCATTTAAAATTCGTAGTCTGCAATGCTGTTTCATTGCGCAATATGGTATATTGTTTTAAACATTGCTAATTAAAGCAGTAAGTGACTTTAGTCTTAATAATTTCCCAACTTCCTGTAGAATCTTGCCTGGAACTTCCTGAGTTTATTTGGCAAATGATATAGTGACAAAATTTTGACAGTTGGGAGGCAAACAAGGGAGCCATTGACAAAGACTTATAAAAACTTTATTTTGCTGCTACTGTACAATGCGAATGATAATCCAATTGAAATGTACGAATTTTATACATAAAGCACTAGGTTGGTGTTTCTGTCAGTCAACACTCCATGACATCACCATTGTCCCATTGCATATCCAGACATGGAGACTTAGGACTTTTGCAAGGCGGTGAACGAATTTTGGTTGGTAGCTTAGCTTTACTGTGCACAGTGTTGGGTTAATTTTTTAAATTAACCAATTACGCGGGCTCACACATATAAATAAAATGAATGTGTGTACTGTGTGATGTCATTTAAATAAGCCTAACTAAAGAGGTCTAGTTGTGATTTATACTGGCTTATGGGTATAATGTCTTGAGGGTTATTGTGTATATACCATCTGGTAATTATCTTTTTATGAGAGGCGGAAAGGTAATTATGACAGTAGTTGTTGCCCTAGCACACCACTGTTTGTATGGGTTATGGTCCCCGGTCCACCACATTTTTAAGACGATCGCTTTTCTTGCCCTCTCGGTGGAAAAGTATGAGAGGACTCTGGTGGCAGGACTGGAAGGCCTAATCCGGTGTACCCATGTACACGTCTACTTCAGAGATTACGCTTCGGCATATTGAAGATTAAAACGGTATGTTCTCTTTAATCTGATTTGAGTTTACAATCATGGATGTATTACTGTTGATCTCAGTAATTTATTTCTAACGGGAGCATTCATTACACACCAACTCAGACACCTCTTTTTGATGCAGCTCCATGAGGTGGCGAGTGAAAGTCACTATGAGACCACCTTCAATGTATCTTGAGTGTTACGAAAGGGACAGTGACAAAGATAGAGAACATACCTTTTCATTCGATGAATTGAGATAGGGTGACATATTCAGAGATGTATCTGAAAGAGAAGAGTGCAAGAATGTTAGTTTGATACACTTAAGTGCCATTGCAAGATGAGCAAGCAACTTGTTCAATTATATCAACTGTCATTACCTTTACAGAGATCGATTGTTTCAAAAGAGTAGCTCATGTCCACAGCTTTTCTCTGGCTCTCAATACATTGAGCATGGTTGTGCAGATAGCCGCTCTCCCCAATACCAGGATCGCCGAGTTCCAACACATTGGCTTTTTTGGCTTTAGTCTTCTCGATCTCGGATGGTAAATGATGCAGACAGATTAGCGATAACGAAGGTTGTGGCGAAATAGCAGGATTTGAGTTGCCAGTGTCTGATTTCAGTCCATAATACCTTATTCTGAGCAGAACGACGTGACGGTTAGAAATCACGAGCTTTGCTCGTGAAGTAGGGGCTTTTTGGGCATCCGGAGTCGTTTCCTATTTTATTTCGAATTTTTAATGTTTTTAGAAATTTTCGGTTTTTAATAATTTTCGTATTAGGGCTTCGTTTTATTTTCCTATTTAAGTAAATTCATGTAATCTTCATTAGCAGCTTTTTGATTAATAAGAAAACAGAACTAGGGTTTCCCCTAATTCCGGCTTTCTCTGCGTTTGCTCTGCATTATATTGGTATCAGACTACGGTGGTCCTGCGCGATGGCTAGAGGTAGACCAAGAGGCGGTGCTGCTGCGGATCGTGATATCGAGGATTTCAGAGTTCGTGAGAATGCTGACCTGCGCCGGCAGGTTGAGTATCTAACTCGCCGTTTGGGCGAATGATGGAGCGTATTTATACGATTCATCAAGTACTACTAAACCCACCGAATTAGGCACTTTGAGTGCACGAACATGTGCTTGTTAATGTGTGTTTGTATTTCAGGCCATTTTGGAGTCTAAAGAGGAAACACTCTTAAAAAGGGAGATTTGTGCCAAAAAGCACCACTAGCCAATTCTGGCCAGCCAGGACCCGAGCAAATCCAGCCACGCCCAAACTGTCTAGCACTGAATTCAAGTTGCCCTGGCAAACAAGCTGATCTGACGAATCCACCTCGAGCAAAGTGATCAAAATGGAAAATAAGGTGGACAATGTCGGAAAACCAAGGAGAATGCCCGAGCAGATTGGCAGTTGGCTCAATTCCAAAGCAAAGGCCCCGCGCGCATAGGCACCGAAACCAAGTCGCTCGACTCGACCAGCGAATCTGGCAAATCTGGCTCGACCAAGTTGTTCTAAATGCCAAATGACTCGGGTGATCTCACTTCCCAGACAAAACGCCCGAGTGAAACCAGCTCAAGCCCGATCAAGGCCAAACTAGGGCAATTCCGGCCGTTTTGGGATTTCGACCAGGTTCCGGGAAGATTCCGGCAAAACGACTTCGACCATTAGTCTTAGAATTGCCTCAGCATTCCAAATCCGCAGTCCAAAAGCCAAAGTCCTCCGACCAGTTCCAACCAAACTCCGGTCAAGATCCGGTACTTACTATTCAAATCGGTTGACTTTTACTATTCAAATCGGTTGACTTCTACTATTCAAAGTTAGTTGGCTTTTGGATAAGAAGATTCAAGGGATGGCTTTTTGCTTGAAATATCCAAGCGATGGCTTTTTTCTTAAAATATCATAGTGGTGGCTTTTGGCTAAACCAATCAAAATGAAGTGCTTTTGGGATATTTCTTCAATCCAATGCATGTTCCAAATGCCAAGTGGTTGGCTCTCCTCTTCTTCCTATCCAAATGACTAGTCTTTTGGGATATTTCTCCATGTAAACTTAGTCCCCAAGTTTCCTCTTCTATAAATAGAAGGCTTAGCCTTAGAAATCCTCATGTACATACTTAGAGAGTTGAGAGCTTATCTCTCTTCTCTTCCACTTCAATACCAAAAGCTCCAACTTCTCTCTTGTTCTTGAGTATTCTTTTCCAAAACCTTACTTTACTTTCTTTGTCTTTCAAACCGAAAACCTTTACTTTTTTGTGCACTTAGCTATGATATCCTCTTCCATGGATACTCGTAGCTAAACCCTTCATTCGGTTGAAGGGGTGTGCTTGTATCATAAAACCGTTTTTAGACCCTTTTCTTAGTGCTTCTTCGTGTTCAAACTTGTTCTATGTGCCATATATTAGGTTAGAACACTATTGGTTGAGTGGAGGCTCGAAAGAGCAAAGCTCTTCCATGGGGTTCGTGAACATACGTGGTTAAGTGGAGGCTCGAAAGAGCAAAGCTTTTCTGTAGAGTTCAATGATGGAGCGTATTTATACGATTCATCGAGTACACTAAACCCACCGAATTAGGCACTTGGAGTGCACGAACATGTGCTTGTTAATGTCGTTTTATGTATACAGGCAATTTTGGAGTCTAAAGAGGAAACACACCTAAAAAGGGAGATTTGTGCCAAAAAAAGCACCACCAGCCAACTCTGGCCAGCCAGGACCCGAGCAAATCCAGCCACGCCCAAACTGTCTAGCACTGAATTCAAGTTGCCCGGGCAAACAAGCTGATCTGACGAATCCACCTCGACCAAAGTGATCAAAATGGCAAATAAGGTGGACAATGTCGGAAAACCAAGGAGAATGCCCGAGCAGATTGGCAGTTGGCTCAATTCCAAAGCAAAGGCCCCGCGCGCATAGGCACCTAAACCAAGTCGCTCGACCAAACCATGGAATCTGGAAAATCTGGCTCGACCAAGTTGTTCTAAATGCCACATGACTCGGGTGATCTCACTTCCCAGACAAAACGCCCGAGTGGAACCAGTTCAAGCCCGATCAAGGCCAAACTAGGGCAATTCCGGCCGTTTTGGGATTCCGACAAGGTTCCGGGAAGATTCCGGCAAAACGACTTCGACCATTAGTCTTAGAATTGCCTCAGCATTCCAAATCCGCAATCAAAAGACCTTTTGACTTAGGTTGACTTTTGGAAAAGAATTCAACCAAGGGGGAATGGCCACCTATGGCCGGCGGCTTTTGGAGAAGAAGACAAGTTGGCCGGCGGCTTTTGAAGGGAGGACAGCTGGCCGGCTACTTTGGATGAGGATTGTTGATGGACCATATTTATATGATTCATTAAGACAGGTAAACCCACCAAATTGAATGCTTTATCTTGACAACTTTTGCTTGTTAGTTCCGATATTTATCTACAGGGTATTCTGAAGTCTAGAGAAAATACAGGCTAAGGAGGAGTTTTAAAGCTGAAAATAGATTACAAGACACTCGAGGCCACAATCAGATTCCGACTGTACAACTTTCATGGAACCGACTTGGAATCATTCAAATATGCTAGAACAGTCGGCGTTTGGACAAGAACGCAATACAAAGGCACCGAGCCCGGTAAAGGCCAAACAAGGGCAATTTCAGCCGATTTGGGATTTCGACCATGTTCCAAGCAGAATTTGGCTTAGGTTCCTTCTTGAGATCATCTTAGAATGACATTTTCATTCAGAATACACTCTCCAAAATCCAAGAAGCTCTGGCCAAAGCTCCGGTCAGATTCCGGTCAAACCGATGGCTTTTGAGAAACAAATATCTTCCGATGGCTTTTGGAGTGGTGACTCACCCCGATGGCTTTTGCTCTCCTCTTGCCATGTGTTGTGATCTCCTCCACATCTCCTCCCATTTTGTGACATGTGGTGGCCTCTCATCCACATCCATCCCTTGCCCTTAGCCTATAAATAGAGATGCCCTCTCCTTGTAAATGTATCTCATCCACAATCCACAAGTCTTTAGAGAGATAGAGGGCTTAACCCTCTTCTCTTCACTTTCAATACACATTTTGTTCTTCATTTTGGAGCTACTTTTCCTTGCTTGGATCTTGCTTAGGAGCTCCTCTCCTCCACTTATTGTAGGTACAAAAGCCACGGCTTGTCCTTTACTTTCCGTATATATTGTTCTTACTTTAAAGTTATTTTCCTTTTCGGTATCCTTGTTCAAAGCCATGGTTTGCTTGTATTCCTTGACATGAATACAAGTAGCTAAAAGCTTGTATTTGGTAGAGGGTGTATTTATATCATAAACCGTTCTAGACTCTATGCTTAATGCTACTTAGTGTTTCAAAACTTGTTCTATGTGCCACATATTAGGTTAGAACTTCCAAGGTTGAGTGGATGCTTTAACGGGCAAAGCTCTTCCGTGGGGTTCGTGAACATACTCGGGTAAGTGGATGCTTTAACGGGCAAAGCTTATCTGAGGAGTTCGACCTCTTTCAAAAACCATTTGGTTGATCGTAACTGAAGATCAAATGGATGCACATAAGGCTAAGATACTTCGAAAGGAGGAATTAGTCTAAGTAGAACAAGTGTTCTAAATGATGTTGCAAGTCATGTGCTAGAAATAGCCTTGATTCATCTTTGAACACTTAGTATGATCATTAGAGGTCAATGATGAACGATGATATGATATGAAACCCCTGAACCGAATCCTTTCCTTACAGTCCATTATCAACTGTTGTAATTTACTTTCAGTTCTCAAAGCACACTCAAACCCAACTCTACTTTCACTACTAAAATCACAACCAACCACCAATTGTATATACTTTCTTTTCTTTCTTTTTAAAGAACAACTAATCCACACTGACTCCCTTGGGTTCGACCCCTACTTACCCTTTACTACCCAATAGTAGAGTACGAGTAGCGGAGATATAAATTTATTTTGCACAGAGACATTGCACCTTAACGACAGTGCAGTGCGCTCCGTCAAAATTGGCGCCGTTGCCGGGGAGTTGTGCATCGGAATAGTTGTTCTTTTTGTTTTTCTGTTTTTGTTTTGTCTTGCAGTTTGCTATGTCTTCTCAATACAGCAGAGAACCTTGGAACGATGAGGATGATGAGGAAGAGGAGTACAAGGGAAGCAACCTTATGTTTGAGATGCTTAACCGTCTCCCCAAATTCGGAGGTGCCATTGGAGAAGATCCCGTGAGGCATACACATACGTTCCACTCCATATGCAGCCACATGAGGCCTAAAAATGAATCGCTAGAGGGGTTTAAACTTAAATGCTTTAAATTTTCTTTAACTAACTCCGCAATAGAATGGTATTACTCATGTGCAGCTTATGAAGGCGATTATGGGGATCTACGAGCCAAATTTCTAGAGGAGTTTTCCCCAACATCTTTCGAACTTGAAGTCCGCGAGAAGATCAACAACATAGAGCAATCCCGGGATGAAACTTTGGACGAGTACTTGGCGTACTTTGACTCCATTGTGACGAGCTGCCCGCACCATGGATTCAGCAACTCAGATCTTCTTCAAAGGTTTCTCGATGGGATGATGCCATATGAGTGGAATTGGCTTAATGACGCGGCAGGAGGCTCGGTAAATAACTTAAACATGGATGATCTTTGGAAATTGATAAACGATCAGGCCGGCCACTCGAGGACGTTAAAACGGAGCTGGCATCTAGCAACCAGCAATTGGCCAACATGGTACACCAAATCCAGGTCGAAAGCGACGAATCATGGGTGGAACCAGCTCTGGGACCTCATTAACAAGCTGCCCAAATCAGTACCGGTACACATTTCCGAAATGCCCGAGGAAGCCCAGATCCACATTACCGAGCCACTCAAGGACAAGGAGGAAGAATTGGCAGCTAGCATCCAGCAAATGAGTGCCCCGATACACCAAGACGAGGTCGAAAATGAGGAATTCAAGGCGGCTACACAACTGATCTGGGACCGCATTGCCAAACTGCCCAAATCAATTTCAATCCTAACTGAAGAGTTGCCCGAGACATACCCAGACCTCAGTGCCGAACTGCCCAAAACAGACCCGGACCTCAGTATGATTGCCCCCGGAGACCATATGAATGACGAGGATGAGAACCCATGGTTGCCTGAAGAAGAGCTCCATTCAGATTATCCCTGGGAGTTAGAAGAAAAATTGCCCAAATCAGGCCCGGTCCTTATCACCAATCCATCCGAGGAAATCACAGTCCTAACTGCCGAGCCAACAGAAGTCCCGGACCTCATTGCCGAACTGTCCGAGAAAGACCTGGTCCTCACTGTCGGAGCACCTGAAACAGACCCAGTCCTCATGGTCGGAGTGCCCCGACTTAACCCTTCGTGTTTTATGCCGATCATAGCCACCGAAGATCATATAATCAATAATGATGAGGTGCAAGGGGAGTTAGAGGAGGAACATGAGCCAAAAAAGCCGACAAAGGAACTCTCACTCGTCACAAGCCAAGGAAAACCGCCTGGAAACTCACTCGTTCCAAGACAACCATCCATCACTGCCACAATGAAGAGGATTGGCAGAGGCGCATGCTTAATGTCGCCTACATTTAATGGCACAAAACCAAACTTCCAAACTCGCAAAGGTGCCAACTATTCAAACATGAAGAAGCGGCAAAGACATGGGCCGAAAGAATGGAAACCCGGAAGGAGTAACAAGCGAGCACGACTCATTGGACCAGCAGCTATGGTCAATGAAGCCTCACCCTCTCGGAGCAAAAGGACAGCCGAGAAGAAATTCGACCTCACACGCCCATGGGAGCCCACCTTATGATCCAGGAATGAGGTACTGTCGAGCTAACGACGTTAAACAAATGCACTGGTCGGGAGGTAACCCGACACCTATCTTACTTTCAGTCATTTAATTTCTGTCATTTAGTTCTTTTTCATTCTCACCTTTCCTGTATATATTTGCTTGCATGACTTTTGAACTAAGTCGTGCTGAAAGGCACGCCTTCGTTCAAAAGTGTGGGGTGAGAACCGCTTGTGTACATAGTTAACATGCTTTTTCTTCCTTTTCCCTTAATATTATCTTTTTGAAAATATGAACTTGAGAATGTGAAAAAGATAGATCTAAATTCATGCATTTACCTTGTGAAAATTCAACTGTTTAAAAACTTAGAATTTAACTTCTCATTTGTCGCTTTGTGCTGAGATATATAGGGGATGTGGAGTTGACATAAACTGCCCTAGAGAGGCTTGGCAAGCACTCGAAGGATCGAATCTAACTATATGGTTTTCGAAGTCAGTGGAGGCTGCACTTCGGGTTTCAAGGAAGATTGAAGTCATCTCCGCCATGCAGTGTTTATGCAAGAGGCGGGACGGGAATCAAACCGTCCTATCTCTAGTCAGAGTAGCCGGGAAAATAAATGAGCAACCCTCATTTTGACCCGCGCGAAACGGCGAGGATGAGAAAGAGCGGGGAGGTATTTCCATATGCTTGCGGGCGACGATTGGACCTCCCAAAAAGGCTGAGAAAATGGACTAGCAAGTCACAAAGAAGTAAAAGTTCAAAGAAGCTAATCAAAGGCCAAAGGCCAAAATTGTGAAGGTTTTAACCAAACAAAAGTGAAGAAACTCCAACTCAATATCAAAGGCCAAAGGCCGATTCACTACAGAAGCTGTCCCTCGCCAAAAAGAAATCAAAGTGCTCAACTCAGTGAAACCCGAACCGAATCACGTGCTAGAGAAAGCTACAAGGAAACCATATAGTGCGAGTCGATCCCGAGAATGCAGTCCAGGAGCCTGAAAAGGGCTATCTCCCGAAACATCCGAATTATTTTGCATCTCGGCACGAAGGTACAAGTATCAAGTTTCTTCTAAGTATTTACACAGTTTAGTTTGGTAATAAGTAAGTAATGCATGAATTTGGATAAATCTAGTCCCACAGTCTCACTTTCATATTTTACTTAGATTGTGTGCACACCCTTAAAAAACATTGTTCGGGACGAACAACTAAAAGTGTGGGGTGATCTGATGGACCATATTTATATGATTCATTAAGACAGTTAAACCCACCAAATTGAATGCTTTATCTTGACAACTTTTGCTTGTTAGTTCCGATATTTATCTACAGGGTATTCTGAAGTCTAGAGAAAATACAGGCTAAGGAGGAGTTTTAAAGCTGAAAATGGATTACAAGACACTCGAGGCCACAATCAGATTCCGACTGTACAACTTTCATGGAACCGACTTGGAATCATTCATATATGCTAGAACAGTCGGCGTTTGGACAAGAACGCAATACAAAGGCACCGAGCCCGGTAAAGGCCAAACAAGGGTAATTTCAGCCGATTTGGGATTTCGACCATGTTCCAAGCAGAATTTGGCTTAGGTTCCTTCTTGAGATCATCTTAGAATGACATTTTCATTCAGAATACACTCTCCAAAATCCAAGAATCTCCGGCCAAAGCTCCGGTCAGATTCCGGTCAAACCGATGGCTTTTGAGAAACAAATATCTTCCGATGGCTTTTGGAGTGGTGACTCACCCCGATGGCTTTTGCTCTCCTCTTGCCATGTGTTGTGATCTCCTCCACATCTCCTCCCATTTTGTGACATGTGGTGGCCTCTCATCCACATTCATCCCTTGCCCTTAGCCTATAAATAGAGATGCCCTCTCCTTGTAAATGTATCCCATCCACAATCCACAAGTCTTTAGAGAGATAGAGGGCTTAACCCTCTTCTCTTCACTTTCAATACACATTTTGTTCTTCATTTTGGAGCTACTTTTCCTTGCTTGGATCTTGCTTAGGAGCTCCTCTCCTCCACTTATTGTAGGTACAAAAGCCACGGCTTGTCCTTTACTTTCCGTATATATTGTTCTTACTTTAAAGTTATTTTCCTTTTCGTTATCCTTGTTCAAAGCCGTGGTTTGCTTATATTCCTTGACATGAATACAAGTAGCTAAAAGCTTGTATTCGGTAGAGGGTGTATTTATATCATAAACCGTTCTAGACTCTATGCTTAATGCTACTTAGTGTTTCAAAACTTGTTCTATGTGCCACATATCAGGTTAGAACTTCCAAGGTTGAGTGGATGCTTTAACGGGCAAAGCTCTTCCGTGGGGTTCGTGAACATACTCGGGTAAGTGGATGCTTTAACGGGCAAAGCTTATCTGAGGAGTTCGACCTCTTTCAAAAACCATTTGGTTGATCGTAACTGAAGATCAAATGGATGCACATAAGGCTAAGATACTTCGAAATGAGGAATTAGTCTTGGAACACCATCCATGTAAACACACTTTACTTTGAATCAAAAGCTCCAAGTTTGTTCTTAAGTACTCTTGTCGGTTCTTGAAGTACTTAAGCTTTTCTTTACTTTACGTTGTTCTTGAGTTTACTCCTGTTGGTTCTTGAGTATTCTCCTTTTACTTTCCTTGTCTTTATTTCCAAAAACCTTTACTTTCATGTCTTTCAAAACCTTTACTTTACTCAGTACTTAGCTATGATATCCACCCCTATGGATATTCGTAGCTAAACCCTTCATTCGGTTGAAGGGGTGTGCTTGTATCATAAAATGTTTTAGACCCTTCTCTTAGTGCCTCTTCGTGTTCAACTTGTTCTATGTGCCATATATTAGGTCAGAACACCATTGGCTGAGTGGAGGCTCGGAAGAGCAAAGCTCTTCCATGGGGTTCGTGAACATACGTAGATAAGTGGAGGCTCGGAAGAGCACAGCTTATCTGTGGAGTTCAACCTCTTTTAAACACCATTTGGTTGATCAGGAATGATTGATCAAATGGATGCACATATAGAACAAGAGTTCTATGTCTTGAAAAAGACTAGACGGTGTGGCAAGTCAAGTGCTAGGAATAGCCTTGATACATCTTTGAACACGTAGTATGATCATTAGAGATCGATGATAAACATATTTATGATACAAGGCCCCTAAAACCGAATCCTTCCCTTTAATTAAAACATCACCTGTCACTTTACTTTCAGTCCATATCAACTGCTTACTTTCAGCACTTTAATTTCTGCAAGTCTTGTCCTTCAAGCACTTTAATTTCTGCAAGTCTTGTCCTTCAAGCACTTTAATTTCCGCAAGTCTTGTCCTTCAAGCACTTTAATTTCCGCAAGTCTTGTCCTTCAAGCACTTTACTTTTCAGCATTTACTTTCAGTCTCGTATTTACTTTCTTTACTTTCAGTCATTTACTTTCCAGTACTAAAATCACAACCAACCCACGCTACTCTCTGTACTAAAACCACAACCCACCCCAAACTGTCCAACTTTAAGAACAACTTTTCACCTGACTCCCTTGGGTTCGACCCCTACTTACCCTTTACTACCCACTAGTAGAGTACGAGTAGCGGAGATATAAATTTATTTTGCACAGAGACATTGCACCTTAACGACAGTGCAGTGCGCTCTGTCAGGATCCCACCTTATGATCCATGAGTGAGGTACCGTCGAGCCAACGACGTTAAACAAAGGAACTTGCCGGGAGGTAACCCGGCATATTTTCTTCATTTGTTACAGTTTTTATGTTTATGTCGTTTATTTTCATACTCACTCCTTTCCTTGTTCAACTTACTTTTTTGTGTTTTGAACTAAGTCATGCCGAGAGGCATGGCTTTGTTCAAAAGTGTGGGGGTGAGTCTTTGCACATATTAGTATGCATGTTTTCTTTTTCTTAAATTTTTATCTTTTTCGAATCTTTTTGAAAATATACACTTCCATGATGTGAAAATAGATAGACCCGATTCATGCATTTCCTTGTAAAAACTTAATTGTGTAAGGACATGTGTATTTAACTATCTACTTGTCCTTGTGTGCTGAGATAATGTAGGATGTGGAGTTGAAAGAAATGCCCTAGAGAGGCTTGACAAGCACTTAAGGGACCAGATCCTTACTATACGGTTATGTGAAGATTGTGGAGGCTGCACTTCGGGCTTGTTGGTGAAGAGTGGACTCCGCCATGCAGCGTCTATGCAAGAGGCGGGACGGGAATCAAACCGTCCTATCTCTAGTCCGAGTAGCCGGGAAAAAAGGTGAGCGACCCTCAACTTGACCCGCGCTGAAACGACTACGATGAGAAAGAGCGGGGAGGTATTTCCATATGCTCTCGGGCGATGATTGGACCTCCCAAAAGTGAAGAAAAATGGACATGCAAATCTCATCAAAGGAGCAAAGCTCAAAGAAGAAAAGAAAAATCAGCCAAAATGGTGAAACCAAACCGAAGCAAAAGTGAAGTACTCAAAGAGTCAAATCAAAGGCCAAAGGCCAAATCACTACAAAAAGCTGTCCAACCACACAACAAAGAAAATGAGCTCGACCCATTAGCCCGAACCAATCACGTGCCAGAAGAAACAAGAAGCATAACCATATAGTAAGATCGGATCCGAGAGTGCAGTTCAAAGGCCTAAAAAGGACTATCTCCCAATCATCCAAATTAATTTGCATCTCGGCTCGAAGGTACAAGTATCAAGTTACTGTCATATGTGAGCATGATTTCGTTTGGAAGCAAGTAAGCTATGCATGCTAAGGTGAAGTCTAGTTTTGCATCTCACATTCACATCTAGGACTTAGGGTGTTTTTGTTCCTCTTGTTGACTACACTTGTTCGGGACGAACAAGATTAAGTGTGGGGGTATTTGATGGAGCGTATTTATACGATTCATCGAGTACACTAAACCCACCGAATTAGGCACTTTGAGTGCACGAACATGTGCTTGTTAATGTCGTTTTATGTATACAGGCAATTTTGGAGTCTAAAGAGGAAACACACCTAAAAAGGGAGATTTGTGCCAAAAAAGCACCACCAGCCAACTCTGGCCAGCCAGGACCCGAGCAAATCCAGCCACGCCCAAACTGTCTAGCACTGAATTCAAGTTGCCCAGGCAAACAAGCTGATCTGACGAATCCACCTCGACCAAAGTGATCAAAATGGCAAATAAGGTGGACAATGTCGGAAAACCGAGGAGAATGCCCGAGCAGATTGGCAGTTGGCTCAATTCCAAAGCAAAGGCCCCGCGCGCATAGGTACCTAAACCAAGTCGCTCGACCAAACCATGGAATCTGGAAAATCTGGCTCGACCAAGTTGTTCTAAATGCCAAATGACTCGGGTGATCTCACTTCCCAAACAAAACGCCCGAGTGGAACCAGCTCAAGCCCGATCAAGGCCAAACTAGGGCAATTCCGGCCGTTTTGGGATTCCGACCAGGTTCCGGGAAGATTCCGGCAAAACGACTTCGACCATTAGTCTTAGAATTGCCTCAGCATTCCAAATCCGTAATCAAAAGACCTTTTGACTTAGGTTGACTTTTGGAGAAGAATTCAACCAAGGGGGGAATGCCACCTATGGCCGGCGCCTTTTGGAGAAGAAGACAAGCTGGCCGGCGGCTTTTTAAGGGCGGACAGCTGGCCGGCTGCTTTGGATGAGGATTGTACAAGTGGATGGCTCTCCTCTTCTCCCTTTGCTTATAAATAGAGG